>CM053029.1:486701739-487301739 GCA_028564925.1 Lithobates sylvaticus | reverse complement strand
ACTTTTGGAGAGTGCTTACAGTTGCAAGCATGATCCTTTGCTGCTTCCAATACACTTGGAAATACATTGTAGAGGGCTGTGTATAGAGCCATATCAAAAAAGGCAATTTGAACTAGAGCATCATTAGAAACTGTGTACTACGAGAGACTGCAAAGCTTACCGGCACACAGTTCTTTCATGTGTGATAATGTTATCAGGTGCCTAAAGCAGAGCTAGGCCACAAGGACATTTTGGAAAATCCCTTTTGCTTGGGTTAAAAATGTTACAACTTTATTGAGAAAAGCAAAATGTCTTGCATTTGACAATGAATGATGATTAGCTGCCCATGTATTACCACCTTATGTAATGCTAGGAAGACAGGATTTCTGCATAACCAGCAAAGACCATGACCTGGGGCAGCACAACTGCCAGGGTTGGTATACAACCACCCACATACCATGTTGCTTCCTTGTATAATAAAAAGTTCCAGAATGTTACCCTATGTAGCACTACCCCCACAGGAGCCACTGGATAGGATAAGTTCTCTGATCTTTGCCACAACCTCACAAGTACTTTAACCCCTCTGACACACTAGGTTAATCAAGCAGAGGTAAATCTCAAAATATTGAAACAAATCTCAAAATATTGAAACAATGAAAATGGTTAAAGCATAAAACAAGGCAAATAATAATAGTTGTACAGATCACTGTATCTGTAATCAGAGGCAAATATATGACAACACTTTGTACCAAGATCAGCATAAACTGTAGCCGATCACTGTTATGCCACATACACACGGTCGGAATTCTCGTCGGAAAAAGCACTGATGGTTTTCCCGTCGGGATTCCAACGGAATTTCGCTCAAACTGTCTTGCCTACACACGGTCACACCAAATTCCGACGGTCAATAACACCACAGCATACAACACGTTCGACTGCACTATAAAAGGGAAGTATAATGCTTCTGAGCATGCGTCGGAAAATCTGATAGAAAGGTTTTTCCGTCTGAAAAATTAAGAACAGTTTCTCAATCCAAAGTCCGTCGGAAATTCTGACAGAAAAAGACCGATGGGCATACACACGGTCGGAAAATCCGATGAAAAGATCCCATCGGACAGTTTCCATCGGAAATCCTGACCGTGTGTACGCGGCATAAATGTTGCCAATGACAGCAAATGGATTTGATTTAATTGCATTCAGGGGACTATATTGCCAGAGTACATCAAGGGTGACAATGCTAGGCTTAGTCCTATTGTGTGGAAATACCTGTTAGATGGATAAAGGGTAGAGACAAGAAAAGTGCTCACTATGTGAGGTGCAGTCCTTTATGATGTTTTTTTTATGGATATAGTTGGGGACCTTTAATAATGTTGATGCACTTAACAACATTCTTGATGGTCCAGCATACAGCATAAGTGCAGCCTATATGCAATGTAGGCACAGTTTGGGGAGGGTGTTGTTGTGGTGTTGCTGAAATATGGACTCTAGAGGTCTTGATGTCTTAATGTCATGCTGTCAGTGATTTAGCCTCAGCTTAAAGGGTTTGTAAACCCTCAATTTAAAAAAAATAAAAATAACAAACATTCTGTGTTTTGCCATGGCTATTTGTAGTGACTTTATTGCAATAATATAGAGTTAGAATTTTAGACCATATGTTATTACAAGCTAAGGCTCTCCCCATTGATATGCAAATGTACCAGTTGGACTGATCTCATAGGAAGCTCTTTACAGGATATGAGGTAGAGGAGCTTAGAGGGAGGGGATTAGGTTTTGAAACAAGCATGTGGTGAGACAAAGAGGAGAGTGGTTTTGGAAGACAAAGAAACAAGACATGTGTGTTGAAATCTCGAGGACTTTGGAGACGTTTTGAGGACTGAGCAAGGAATCATGAGATGACCCCATCAATGGAAGTTGAGTGTTTAGTTTACGTATTGCATATATGTTGTACATGTTTATTTCGCTATAAAGGATAATTGAAAAAAAATACATTTTTGATGGCTGGATCTAGCACTATGGCTATTATTTGGTTAACTTAAATTCCAAAGTATATTTTAATATCTCAACCTTTCGAAGGATAGAGGGACGCCATGGGAGAATGACAGAGGGACGCCTTGGGAGAAGGACAGAGGGACACCATGGGAAAAGGACAGAGGGGCGCCGTGGGAGGAGAACAGAGGTATGCCATGGTAGGAGGACAGAGGTACGCTGCAGGGAAGGGGACAGAGGGACACCTCGGTGAGGGGGACAGAGGGACCCCGCGGTGAGGGGGACAGAGGGACGCCGCGGTGAGGGGGACAGAGGGACGCCGCGGTGAGGGGGACAGAAGGACGCTGTGGTGAGGGTGGCATCTTTTAATTTGGGGGAGAGGGGGGTAAGAGGATATGTGCTGGGGGGTGCTTTGGGAGGGGAGAGGACATGGGCTAGTGGGGGGATCAGACCCTCCAGTAGCACATATCTTCTCCCCTTCCAATTTACCCCCAGCACATACTGTATCCCCTTACCCCCTTCTCCTCCCATGACTCCATGTGTGCACCTGTTATCTGCCCCCCCCTTCCCGGTTACTGTGTCCCCCTCTGACTGCACACAGTACACATACCAGTAGCACGGCTCTCTCTCTGAAGTTGTGTTCCTCCTCTGTGGCTGCTCCTCCTCCTGGCTGTGTACACAGGAACATAGGATCCGAGAAGGAGGAGGAAGAGCCATGGAGTGTGTGTGGCTGTGAGTTGGGAGAGAGGGGTCTGCTGCTCCGGAACGCTGATCACCGCCTGCAGGACCCCGGGTGGCAGATGCCCCGGGTGCCCACACTAGTGCACCCCTGGCTGGCCAGTTACTGGAGCTCAGTGCCAAAACTTGTGGCACTGAGCTCCAGGATTCAGCTGTGCGGCCCTCCATGCAAGAGGAGGGGAAGGGGTTTATTTTTGTGCGGGTGGCAGCGTTTTTGCTGCCCCCCTCAAAGTGCCATCCTAGGCCTGGGCCTTGTCGGCCTAGGCCAAAATACAGCCTGGCTTGTGCACATCTCTAGATCAGATCGGGCTCAGGTAAGAAAAAGGGGGCAGCTGCAGCACAGAAGGTTTTTAACCTAATGCATAGAAAGCATTAAGGTGAAAAACCTTAAGACTTTACAACCACTTTAACAGTATGATAGAGGTGGGTGATCTGGCCTCTCACCAATCCTTGTGACAGATGCAATGTTCCTTTTATGTCTGTGCGCATATGGTTCCTGTGATTTAAAGAGAAGTATGAGGTTAGTTTTTTTTCTTCTGACTCATGCTTACCTAGTTTCCCCCATCGGCTCTAACGATGAGAACCAAGTGATCGAACACCACTGATCGCTCAGTTCTCAGGGCTTTCTGCTCTGCCCCCGTGTTTACCAGAGCACTGGGCTGTGGAAGGGATAGCTGAGAGGCTGAGCCAGGTGCCAGTCTAGGCATGTGGGCTGATCCCAACTTCATGGTCACGATCTTGCCCGAGCCTGGACTGGTTCTGTGATGTCAGCAGACAGCGGGATTCAGAAAATGGGTCACAGGAGTGCAGAATGAACTACACTCCTGTCATCCACAGAAGAAGTACAGCCAAACAAGCTTTGACTGTACTTTTTCTGTAAAGGTGTGAGCGAGGGATGATGAGAGGATGCTCCGCTCTCTTCATGACAAGTGCAGTGTCAATGAGATTGCTTCAGTCCCACAGGTCTCTCTCTTTGCTGCTGATGCCTTCTGGCCTTGAGCTCTGGTCCTTGCACGGCCTACTGGTGTTCTGTAGGCACACAAGCAGATGTGGTCACCACGAGTCCCCTGGCACCAAGAGAGCTAAGCCCTCCCCTCAGTCTCTTTAAAAGCTATCTTCCTCCACCCCTTCTCTTTCGCACCTTATGGGAGTTATGGTGTGTGCACCTATGAGATCTATAATTGATGTCATGAACTTCAACTCCCATGATCTCCAGTGCCCTGTAAATAGGTCAATAGGCTCTCCTATGTAACTCTCCCCCTGCTGGCCAGGGAGCATTGAATGTTGCAATGTCTGACTTATCAGTGAAGAGTAAAGACTACTAAAACTGGAGAGTGCAAAATCTGGCGCAGCTCTGCATAGCAACCAATCAGCTTCCAGATTTTATTGTCAAAGCTTAATTGAACAAGCTGAAGTTAGAAGCTGATTGGCTACCATGCGCTTCACCAGATACTGAGAGCACCAGCTTTAGTAAATCTCCCCCAATGTCTCTTTATTCATGTTCTTGTAGTCCAGCACTTGCCTACACCTGTATAGCCGTTCTACCCAGCCTGTTCATTATTTTTGCTTTTCCATTGTAGTTTTTTTTTTTGCTAGTGAAGTAATGTACAGTGTATTGACAGTTAACCCTCTCCAAATGTACACACTTAGAACTTAACTTATAGCAGACTCCTTAGGATGTCAGAGACAGCTGTACTGATGCAAAAAGGGTCCCCAGCCTCAGTGAGCTTTGTGTAAATATACCATCTGATTTTGTTAGTATGATAATAAGATCAGCCAATTGGAAGGGGCAGCATAAGACATTTGATCTTTGATGGAGGAGAGGGAACAGAAAATATTGCTCTTTACACTATTGTATTGAGTAAGGCAGATACTGGGTTACATACATTGGATTTACTGTGAACCAGGGGAGTGCAAGCCTTGGTCTGTGACCTCAGATAGCGTGTCAAAATAGTTTTTTTAATGTATTTGCTCACATATCCTTTTACATTTATATTCATTGCGCATGCTGAAAGGAAATAAATAAAGATTAGGGGTTACTCTCTCTGCTTTGGCATGCTGTACAATTCCGAAACCAGATCTGTGAGATTTGCCCTTTGAGATAAAGAAAAGTATACACAGCCAGGTTCTCTCCGAGCAAATCTAAATCTTTATTCTTGGGTGTGTTCTGGGCTTTCAGAAAATACCGCCCTTTAACAGATTATCCAATCATATACAGAGACACATAAGTACAGTCTGACGCCCACAGTGAAACTAATTATTTCTAAAATATCACGTGCTTTACAAGAAATGAAACTCAACAGAAGATTACAGTATTATGGAAAAACAAAACTAGATTAGCAAGACTTGAGCATATTTCACAAAATGGATGTTAGAGACACACAAAATGGAAGCTGACTATAATACAAAGAAGTAGTTAAACTAAATATCCCTTCAATCCCCTCTTAGATCATATAAGATGATCTCTACATTCTATGTTGTGCTTTAATACTTCTTTGGGGCTGTGGCATAGATTGCCTGATGACTCTTCATGTATGTCATGTGAGATAGAACCTTATCATCAGGAGATTGAAGGTGCGCAATTATGTAAGTGCAACATTTAAAACAGAAGTAAAGAATCAGAGCAAGGATAAATATCATAACAAGGACAATGTCTTTTAACCATAAAAATATACCTCCAAGCCCAAATCCTGCATTGGCAAATGGGCTCCATGTTTTAGCAATGTCCCTAGCTTCCTGCTGGAGCTGGCCTCTAGTGGATGTCCCCTTTTATAATCCCCTACCACTCCCATGACAGATAACAAGGATGCAAGGTAACACCATCCCTTAACATGGAGGGGCACCCAGGGATAACACACTTTCCTACAACATACATGGATACTTTGTCCCAGTGCAAAAGGTCTCTTAGCGACAAACTCATGAGTGCACTTGTCCTGTGTTGCGATTATAAATTAGTGTAATATTTCACCTATATTTTTTAGAGAAAAAGAAAAGTTATGCAAAGTACAGTTTAACCCTGGGTTAATTACTTGAAACAGTGAGCAGGCAGGGGCAGAGACTCCGGATTCGCACATGGAGATATTAAATATTGACCTGCTGCAGAAAGAGGGGTTAGTCTGTGTCTCATTCCCTAAATTAAAACACCAAACAGGGGAATGACTTCTACCTGCTATTGGAAAGGTAACAATGTTGTTTATGTACAGAGTGGATATGTTAGTCAAGAATACAGGAGGAGTCTCATTGAGAAAGGAGGAAACATTTAAAGGTACAGCCAAAAGGGCAATTCGGGCAGTGCTAGGATGTAATATGCTACATATCCAACATTCTTCATACCCTGATTTTTTTTAGCATAAGCATACTTAAATTTTAGCAAAAGCATCTTATCAGTAAAACTATCTCCAATCTCTCTCTTGGTTCTAGCTTGTGTCAATATAATGTTCTTGTGTGTGTGTGTGTTTGTGTTCCCACCGATACTTTTAATTGCACCCAAATCTTCAGGGTGGTCGATACAGTTAGTGGTGATCCAGGTGGGTAGGAACACTGTTAGAGAGATCAGGGTCAGTGGGCAGAATGCCTTGTCAGAAGTCTGTGGTGAAGTAAGCGAGGTCATCTTCTCTGGCCGGACCTGCTTTCCCAGGAACTCCTTCATCTGCTTGGACTTCTGCTTGAGGGCCTCCTGTATCCAAGATCTCCTTCTTGCTCTTGGGGCTTTGGGCAACCTTTTTTTCACTCTGTTGGCATGGATCCAGGACTGGCAATTTTTCCACTAGGATGGCTGTTCTGGTCACTGCAACCACTGTGGTAGGAGGTCCAAAGGGATACTCTTGCTTCTTATTTCTGTTCAGCTGTTGGACCACCACGGTGTCTCCCAATTTGAAGGGGTGAGTAGTTTCCTGTGAAGAAAAAGAAAAGGTGCGAGCAACATTTCTCTCAACTGTTTACAATGTTTCAACCAATTACCTTACATATTCTTCCTGTAATAAGTCTAAATCTCCCTTTTCTATCATTAAATGTGCTCTGGCCATGGGGTGGGGAAAGGTCGACCCATCAAGACATCAAAAGGTGAATACACTGTTGTCTTGGAAGGGTCATTCTTATTTCTGCCAGGACTGCTGGGAGGACCTTCTTCCAGTTGGCAAAGGTTCCTCCTGTGGCCTTTCTTGTTTTGTCTTTTTATTGTTCTGTTTATTCTTTCTACTATCCCTGAGCTTTGAGGGTGTTGGGGAATGTGAAACTTCCATTCTATCTTGAGAGTTTTTACCCAGTCCTGGCAGACCCTTGATACAAATGTAGGTCCATTGTCTGTCTGAGTTTATAAGATGTGGGCATCCCCATCGAGGAATGATTTCCTGAACGAGGATCCTCACTACTGTTTGTGCATCTTCTTTTGTGGTGACAAAAAGTTCAACTCAACTTGAGAACTTGTCCACAATTTCCAAAAGATGTTCCTGTCTTTTGCCTAGTTTGGGCATGTGTGTGAAGTCAATCTGCAAATGTGTAAAAGGAGTTGTTGGATATATCAGGTGTTCATGTTCGGCCTTGTGTGGGTTGTTCCTGATACATGTGATGCATCTTGCTACATAAAATTGGCCAGGAAAGTTCTGTAATGTAAAAGTCTTTCTCCAATAGTTCACAAGTGGCTTTCCAGCCTCTGTGACCTATTCCATGGAACTGGGAAATAAAAATGATGCATAAAAAGTGATGCACTAGCTACAAAAAGTGATGCACTAGCTACTGGTATACATGGCTTCCCCTCTTTTCAGAGAAGTCCAGTCTTTGGATCTTTCTGCACACCTATTTTGTCCCAACCTCTGAGATCAGCTTCTTTTGCACATCCCTGCAAATCTGAAAGAACCTGATCAAAAAAAAACAAAAAACAAAAACAAAACAACAAGTCTGGTACTAGCATGGGCATTTGGATCTGTGCATTTTGTGAAGTAGCAGCTTATTTAGCAGCTAATCAGCCAGAGCATTTCCCTTGGCTATCTGTTTGTTGGCCTGTGTATGCTCTGCAGTGTTGTGGGTGATGTGTGTTAGTGAATGAGGTCTATGCAATCATGTTGTGGCACAACCTCATTCTGCTCTCCTTTTAATCCTAAAAGGGCATTTGTATTGGTGCTGGTCCTGAAGTGGGAGAAGCATATTTGATGTGCAATTTTGGATTGGACATCAAGATCAACTCATAGCCGCTCAACCTATGAGCAGACATGTGCTGTGTATGTACATTTTTCATACATTGTGGGTGGTGTGAAGTGTAGTGTCGTGCCCCAGAGTGAAAGAAGTGGCCATCTCAAAACCATCATCGAATAGGATGCCTCTGAGACACACAGGCATGCCTTGAACCTGCACCGTAACCATCTTTAAAAAAAAATAGGGCGCAACTTGTTTCCATGCTCCTGAGCGAGGACACCTGACACGTCCTTACAATTTTCCCTTGCAAACAAATGAAACATTTTTCCTGCAAAAAAATTAAACATTTAGACAAGCAAGCCTCATACATTATTACTTTTCTTATTATTTATAACCAAACAACAAACAATTTTTTATTTATTTTTTATTTTTTTTATTTCAAATTTATTTTTTATTTTTGGCAGAGTGCCAACAGGTTCAAACAGTACTTGCAACTTCTGTAATACCAATGCCGCAAACAATTCTTCACAATATCTATTACGTTTAGCGAGATATAAGTACTTGAACCATGTTGGCAAAAAGCCAAACCAAATTTTGAACCTGACTTTCCTGCATAGCAGCAAAAGGAATCATTACCTTAAGAAAATGTTACTAACACTGCTATTATGCTAACTCTCTAGTCAAAACATTCATACATAAATCATTAAGAATAAACATCAATACATCACCGGATACTGTAGCGTTACTCTGCGTTTCGATCGGGAACTTCCATCAATCACAAAAAGAACCCGGGAGTTCACAGGAAGACACGTCTGTCGCCCTTAAATCTAAGTCCTATGATAACACGGAGCAGTGGAAGGCGTTGTCTTACCTTACAAACGCTGACAAATTTCCACACAGACAGTTTACAGATTATCTTATCAACTACGCGACAGATAAAGAAAGCAAAGAGATCGGTTTTGTCCAGCACACCTTAGCAGACTTTTTTCTTATAATTACAGTACTGTAATAACTCATCATTGACCTACGGACTTCACAGAGTCCTGGGACCTACCGAGGTCCTCATTAACGACTGTTCACCCCCGAACAGACGGCTGCCGCAGACTTATAAAGAGGACTACACAGAATCCTCACTGTTCACACCGAACAGCTGCTTTTTTTCTAAAGCATATGCTATTACACAGAATAGCTCTTATCTAATGGGCTTCCTAAAGCCCATCCAGCCCCCCCCCCCCAGGGCTGTCGCTGTTATCTCAACAGCGCTTGACTTTTTTCAAAGTCTAAAAACTATTATTACATAAATCACAGGTCCCGTTAAAGGAAGGATTTCTAAATAGAGGTCGCTGTGAGAGAAGATATATTTCTACTCACCAGACAGACATATCATAATCGATCCCTGGAGCGAGCCCCCAGCTGAAAGGAAATAAATCAAGATTAGGGGTTACTCTCTCTGCTTTGGCATGCTGTACAATTCCGAAACCAGATCTGTGAGATTTGCCCTTTGAGATAAAGAAAAGTATACACAGCCAGGTTCTCTCCGAGCAAATCTAAATCTTTATTCTTGGGTGTGAATATAAGAGGGGCTTTCAGAAATACCGCCCTTTAACAGATTATCCAATCATATACATAGACACATAAGTACAGTCTGACGCCCACAGTGAAACTACTAATTTCTAAAATATCACGTGCTTTACAAGAAATGAAACTCAACAGAAGATTACAGTATTATGGAAAAACGAAACTAGATTAGCAAGACTTGAGCATATTTCACAAAATGGATGTTAGAGACACACAAAATGGAAGCTGACTATAATACAAAGAAGTAGTTAAACTAAATATCCCTTCACGTACCTTGTGCAGAAAATGCAGTCTTTTTTCCCCGAGCTTCTTCTTTCTGTGGTGTGAGGAAGTAAGGGACCTTCACATAATTTAAGACCATACCTATTTTCCATGAAAAGTGTTAAGTCTTGAAAATATGTCATTGCTGAAATCGTCCCTAGTAGTCAAGCTGACCAGTGTTAGTTATACATTTATGCTTGTACATAGGTAAGACTAGAGCCTTAATCTAGGCAAAAGGTGTTTTTGTTGTTTTGCTGTGTGGCCTAAATGACTAGATAACATATGATGCTTCTTTTTATCGATAGGGAGGTGCAGTAGGTGAGGGGTTATAAGTATAAAGCTCATCTCAGGTACTGTAATTCTTACACCTTCCTGTTACTGCACAAGGATCCTAACTCACAGCTTTGTTACTGTAGCTTGTACTAATGACATGCACTTTTGTGACTGACTTATTATTTTGTTCTCTTGTTTATGTTTCTTTACCATAGCAATACCTTAGCAACCATAATCCTTATATGCGCTATATTAAAAACAATGTTTAAATAGTTTGCAATCTGGTCATTAGATAATGGCCTGTTGTCAGGAAATACATTTTTTCCTAATTTTAAAATGTAAACAACAGGCATAGAATGCAAAGATTAATTTGCAAAAATACAGTGACTCAAAGCTACTCGTAAGCAATCCTCTTTAATTATCCTGATTGCTATACATTGATCAAGTAAATATCTGTAATGTATCACAGAGTATCCATTCTCTTTAGACTGTTTTATTAAAGCGGTATTAAACCCAAACCAAAAAATGTATTATATTGCAGCTTACCAATCATTAGATTTGATGACCTTTAACTTTTTGTTTTGTCCCCCACCCCCTCTACCCACTAACTCACTCACTGTCCAAGAGATTGCCAATCACTTAAAAAGACAAGATTGATGCAATATGTGAAGACACCTGCACTGTGTGTACATCTTCCCCACTCAACATACCTTGCCTAACAGCACATTCAACGCTCTCCTCTTTTGAACTGGCTACTACTGAAGAGGTTACAAAACTTTCCTCAGATGCCCACCTAACAAGTTGTCTGCTGGATCCTGTTCCCTCACAACTTCTATGGTCACCCTCTTACTCTATCCTATGCTCCCTCACACATCTTCAAGCTCTCCCTCTCTAGTGGCACCTTCCCCTCCATTCTAAAACATGAGAAGATCATTCCCATACCTAAAAAGCCCTCACTGGACCCCACCAACCTGAACAACTTAATTGCTCCCATTGCTCCCATTCACCTTTAAACTTTTAGAACGCTTAGTCTACAACCGTCTTAGCTCCTCCCTCAGTGAAAATAACCTTCTTGACCCCTTACAGTCTGGCTTTCGGTTGCAGCACTCCACAGAAACTTACTAACTGCTAAAACCAATGGCCACTACTCCATACTCCATACTCCTACTGCTTGACCTCTCTGCAGCCTTTGGTACTGTTGACCACCCGCTTCTATAATTTCTATATAAAATTATAGAAACTAATGAACTATGATTTTGCAATAACTGAATTCGTCCTTCTCATGAACCATTAAAGACAAGGACGGGAAGAAAGGCCTTGAGGAACTGGTTCTTCAGACAATTATGTTAACCAAACTTAATCAGTGCAAATGTGGTTTCAGGTTTACATAAAAACCCCAGTTGACAATGCTGGGAGGACGTGATGTTTGAGGTCAGTAAATAAAAGTATTTGATCAATGAAGGTCCAGGTTAAGATATCACAGCTCCATACGAGAGATTGAACTAAAAACCATGACTCTCCAAGATAGTTAATTAACCACTTCCCGGCCAGCCGCTGCAGTTATACTGCGGCAGGTTGGCCCCCCTGTTCGTCAGCTCTTTAAGATGCTGTAGCAGTCGCGCGATGACCGCCGGGCTCCCGTGATCGCGGGAGCACCGGATCTGTGTGTGCAAACACACAAATCCTGGTTCTGTCAGGGGAGAGGAGAGAGATCGTATGTTCCTACTAAGTAGGAACAACGATCTCTCTCCTCCACTAGTCAGCCACATTCCCCCCACAGTTAGAAACACACATAGGGAACACAGTTAACCCCTTGATCGCCCCCTAGTGTTAACCCCTTCTCTGCCAGTGACATTTATACAGTAATCAGTGGCTATTTTTAGCTCTGATTGCTGTATAAATGTCACTGGTCCCAAAAATGTGTCAAAAGTGTCTGATGTGTCCGTCGCAATGTTGCAGTCCTGATAAAAATCACAGATCACCACCATTACTAGTAAAAAAAAGAAAATAATAATAAAAATGCCATAAATCTATCGCCTATTTTGTAGACGCTATAACTTTTGCGCAAACCATTCAATATACGCTTATTGCGATTTTCTTACCAAAATATGTAGAAGAATACATATCGACCTAAACTGATGAAGAAATCTGTTTTTTTTTATTTATTTTTGGGATATTTATTTTAGCAAAAAGTACAAAATATTGTGTTTTTTTTTTCAAAATTGTCACTCTTTTTTTGTTTATAGCGCAAAACATAAAAACCGCAGAGGTGATCAAATACCACCAAAAGAAAGCTCTATTCGTGGGGAAATTTTTTTATTTGGGTATAACATCACACGATCGCGCAATTGTCAGTTAAAGCAACGCAGTGCCGTATTGCAAAAAATGGCCTGGTCAGGAAGGGGGCAAATAATTCCGGGGATGAAGTGGTTAAACCCTCACTGTTCTAAGGATGAAACTAAATCTCCCAAGGAAATCCAGTGTTGACTTAGCTGTTGTCCAAAACAATGACGGAGACACCCAGTTAAATATACACCAAATAAAATCCAGTTTCAGCTCAAAACAGAAACTACAAAATATATATATATTAAATGACTGTGCTTGCTATATACAAGAATCAATGTATGCCAGAAGTCATCCACCAAAAATAACAAGGTATGAAACTTTCATGAGACTGCTAGGGGAGATTCCCATTATCTGTAACAGGAATAATTCATATACTAAAGATTTTCACATATTAAACCACAAATATCATTTCAGAAGACACCATCAGACAAAGGACATGAGATATTCCTATCCACATATTGTAAAAGAACTTTGGCACACATATTCTGATTGGAAGAAGGGTGGGAAGAGTTTGTTTGTTTTGTCCCATGAATACATGACAGTAACAGTGTATTTACTAAAAGTCTCAGTTCTCTGATTTCCTTGAGCCCCCGTTCACACCTATGCAAATTAGATGCGGCTTACCACGCAGCGAATTCGCAGGACATTTCAAAATACATTGATTTTAATGAGGCCTGTTCACATATCTGCGGTGCATGCGCATTGCAGAAAAAACGTGTGCGTATTTTGGACAGTGCGGTGCGGCTCAGGTGCGAATTCAGGCCCATTATCTTCTATGGGCACGCATCTGATTCGCAGATGCATTCCGTTCTGAACACAAATTGCTTCCTCCTGTTCCCGTAGTATATGGGGTGAGGCTTGACATTTGAATGGATACATGGGATGGCCTAGAAAAAATATAAAATATTCTCTTTAGTAATTACTATAATCTTTGCTTATTTTTTTCCTTTTTTGCTATGTGATGGGATCATGTTATATTAATATATTTCATATTCAATGTGTATGATGTGTTGTCATGTTTTGTTTGTTTGTTTAACCACTTCCCGCCCGGTCAATAGCAGATTGACGTCCGGGAAGTGGTTTCGTTATCCTGACTGGGCGTCATATGACGTCCTTCAGGATAACAGCCACCAGCCATCGCGGCGATCGGTGGAGCGGTGTGTCAGTCTCACACACCGCTACACTGATCTCGGTAAAGAGCCTCCGGCGGAGGCTCTTTACCACGTGATCAGCCGTGTCCAATCACGGCTGATCACGATGTACACAGGAAGAGCCGTTGATCGGCTTTTCCTCACTCGCGTCTGACAGACGCGAGTAGAGGGGAGCCGATCGGCGGCTCTCCTGACAGGGGGGGTATGCGCTGATTGTTTATCAGCGCAGCCCCCCCTCAGGTGCCCACACTAGACCACCAGGGAAGCCCCTAGGACCACCAGGGAAGCCCCCAGCATGTGGATGGCCAGGTACATCCCCCATGGCCATCCACATGTTAAAAAAAATTCAAAAAATATGCCAATCAGTGCCCACAGATGGGCACTGATTGGCACATCATATTTAATTAAAAAAAAAGGTAAAAAAAGGGATGCCCAGCAATGCCACCCATAAGTGTCATCAGTGCCACTCATCAGCGTTCATCAGTGCCACCTATCAGTGCCCATCCGTGCCCACCCATGCCCACCTATCAGTGCCCATCCATGCCACCTATCAGTGCCCATGCATGCCACCTATCAGTGCCCATCCATGCCACCTATCAGTGCCACCTATATGTGTGCATCAGTGCCACCCATAAGTACCCGTCAGTGCCGCCTATGAGTGCCCATCAGTGCCACCTGAGTGCCCATCAGTGCCGCATACCAGTGCCACCTATCAATGCCCATCAGTGCCACCTATCAGTGCCCATCAGTGCCGCCTATCAGTGCCCATCATCAGTGCCACCTCATCGGTGCCCCCTAATTGGTGCCACCTCATCAGTGCCCATCAGTGCCGCCTTATCAGTGCCCATTAGTGCCGCCTTATCAGTGCCCGTCATTGAAGAAGAAAACGCACTTATTTACCAAAAAAATTAACAGTGACAAAGAAAAACTAGTTTTTTTGCAAAATTTTCGGTCTTTTTTTGTTTGTTGCGCAAAAAATAAAAATCGCAGAGGTGATCAAATACCACCAAAAGAAAGCTCTATTTGTTGGAACAAAATGATAAAAAATTTGTTTGGGTAAAGTGTAGCATGACCGCGCAATTGTCATTCAAATTGCGACATCGCTGAAAGCTGAAAATTGGCTTGGGCGGGAAGGTGTCTAAGTGCCTGGTATTGAAGTGGTTAAGGAATTAAATAAAAAGGTTTATTTAAAAAAAAAAAAAAAAAAAAGGTCTCAATTTGTTATAACCAGCAAAGTACACGATATGGAGATATTTTTCTCCAAAAATTATAGGGATTGTATTTTTACTGCTTGTGTTTTGATATTCATATTTACAGTGTGCAGGGCACTTTATTTACTAAAGTTTTTCTACATACAGTAGTCTGTCTATGTTATATGTTGTGTATGGATAAATTAGGTATAGATCTGTATTGCAGCTAATTGGCTATTGTTGGTGTCCCAGGAAAATTGTTTATTGTCCACCCTACTTTAACAGATCTAGCGAATTCAGGACTTATTTTAAATGAAGTAGTGTTTTTTGCTTTGCTCTTCAAGATACGTTTCTTTCTCTCCTCCAGCCGCAGAGAGTCAGAAATTGCCATAAGAGTATTCAAGGTTCTTCTTTTTTTTAATATATATATTTTATAGCACGGTTGATCACCCTTTCATAGTTGGTTGTAGCTGTTCCAGATTTTGTCTTTGAAATTTAAAATAAATGACCTTCCTATTGTATTGATGTCTTTGATTATGTGTGTAAAATATTAATCACCAGTAATTCCAGTTTTGTATGTAATTGTATAATTGTACTTGTATTTTAATAAATTATATTTAATTTTTAATTTAATTGGGAGATATTTATACATTGGTAAGAAACCATCATAGCTAAAAAAAGAACTCAGGAAATTGTTGTGGAATACTACGGAGTTTCTGAGCAAAAATTCATATTGTTATTAAGTTATTTATTAACCACTTCAGCCCCGGACCAATTTGCAGCCAAAGGACCAGGCCCCTTTTTGCGATTCGGCACAATTGCGCGGTCGTGCGACGTGGCTCCCAAACAAAATTGGTGTTCTTTTTTTTACCACAAATAGAGCTTTCTTTTGGTGGTATTTGATTGCCCCTGCGTTTTTTATTTTTTGCGCTATAAACAAAAATATAGCGACAATTTTGAAAAAAATGCAATATTTTTTACTATTTGCTATAATAAATATCCCCAAAAAATATATAAAAAAACATTTTTTTCCTCAGTTTAGGCCGATACGTATTCTTCTACATATTTTTGGTAAAAAAAAATCACAATTAGCGATTATTGATTTGTTTGCGCAAAAGTTATAGCGTTTACAAAATAGGGGATAGTTTTATAGCATTTTTATTAATATTTTTTTTTTACTAGTAATGGCGGCGATCAGCGATTTTTATTGTGACTGCGACATTATGGCGGACACATCGGACATTTTTGACACATTTTTGGGACCATTGTCATTTATATAGAAATCGGTGCTATTTAAATGCACTGATTCTTATGTAAATGACAGTGGCAGTGAAGGAGTTAACTACTAGGGGGCAGGAAGGAGTTAGTGTGACGTGTTGTGTTTTTTTTAACAGTAGGGGGGCGTGGCTGTACGTCTGACGTCATTGATCGGCTTTCCCGATGACAGGGAACAGCCGATCAATGACAGGCAGAGTAGGAAGCGCAGGGAGAGGTTTGTTTACACAGACCTCTCCCCGTTCTTCAGCTCTGTGACCCGATCGCGGGACACCAGCGGACCCGATCGCGTCCACTGGTCCCGTGGCCGTGGTCATGGAGCTCCCGACCGGGTCGAGAGCGCGCCGCCGTCGGCGCGTGCGCGACCCCACGGCTAGGCAATTAAAGGGGACGTATATATACGTGCCTTTGCCTAGCCGTGCCATTCTGTAGACGTATACAGGAGGCGGTCGGGAAGCGGTTAATTGCCATAATCAGATGGAGGCACTGTCAACTATATTTATAAGTCAGGCACCACCCTTTTATTTATAATTAAAAATTTGCCAAGTCTTTTTTTTTACAGGCATACCCCACTTTTATGTACACAATAGGGTTTATTTACCACAGCTCCAAAGTACAAAATCAGGCTCACTTCTGCATATAAACCAATTAGCTTCTAACCCCAGCTTGTTCAATTAAGTTTTGGTAATAAAACCTTGAAGCTCATTGGTTTCTATGCAGAAGTGAGCCTGGTTTTGCACTTTCCAGCTTTAGTAAATAAACACCATTGCTTACTTAAAAGTGGGGTATGCCTGTATATAGTAAAATATTCCCCGTATTTATCATCGTTACATTTGTATACCACACATTCACTTACTCCTTCTCAATAAGCTCTGTTTCCTTGGCCTCCAAGATTCTGCTCTATCCTTGTTCTCCTCCTACCTATCACAATGCTCATTCAGTGTTCACCTACAACTCTGTCTCCTCTCCATTGTCCCTTTCTGTGGGTGTCCCCCAAGGCTCTGTTCTTGGACCCCTTCTCTTCTCTATCTACACCTCCCCCTTGGTCACTTGATAACAACCCATGGCTTTCAATAGCATCTATATGTCAATGACACCCAAATCTATCTGTCTGCTCCTCACCTCACTCCTTCAGTCTCCTCTCGCATTACTAACTTACTAACTGACATAGCATGGATGTCGCACCACTTCCTTAAATTAAATCTCTCTAAAACCGAGCTGATAATTTTCCCCCCTGCCCGTGCCCCCCTCCATGACTTTTCCATCAAAATCAATAATGCAACCCTCAATCCTCCCCCTCATACCAGGGTACTAGGTGTAATCCTAGACTCTAACTTGTCCTTTCAGCCCCAAATCCAATCGCTGTCGAAAGCTTGTAGACTTCTCCTCCGTAACATCTCTAAAATATGCCCCTTTTTAACAAATGAAACCACCAAGCTACTCATTCATTCCCTCGTTATCTCTCGCCTTGACTATTGCAACTCCGTTCTCATTGGCCTACCTCTCCATAAGCTATCCCCTCTTCAGTCTATCATGAATGCTGCTGCCAGACTTATCCACCTAAACAACCGCTTAGTCTCTGCCACCCCTCTCCACACCACCCCTCTTAAACTCTAAATACTAACCACAACATACAAAGCCATTCACAACTCTGCCCCAAGCTACATCACCAATCTTGTCTCCAAATATCACCCAAACCATCCTCTACGCTCCTCTCAAGACCTCCTACTCTCAAGCTCCCTTGTCTCCTTCTCCCATGCTCATCTCCAGGATTTCGCCAGAGTCTAACCCATCCTCTGGAACTCTCTACCTCAACCTGTCCAGCTATCTCCTACTCCATCTGCCTTCAGGCAATCCCTGAAAACTCATCTCTTCAGGGAAGCATGTCACACCTCCAACTACAGGGGGTCCCCTACTTACAAACATCCAACTTACAAACTGAGGGAGACAACAGGAAGTGAGAAGAAATCTACCACTAGGAAGGGAAATTCACTCCTGCAAGAGTTAATATGGGAAAAAGGTGTCTCCACTGATGCTTTATCACCAGTCCATGTTTCCCTAACAACCCAAAATTTTCTAAATCCAATTGTCATTGGGACAAAAGGTGAAGTGAAATCTTCTGAACAGGGGCACAGACAGCAAAACAAATGTTACAGGGGTGATAACCCTTCTCTGTGTTATCTAAAAAAACTTAAAAATAGATTTTTTGGCTGGAGCTACACTTAAAAAATGTACCTGTTCCGACTTACAGATTCAACTTAAAGCGTGATTCCGCCGAAAATACGTTTTTTTTTTTCCCCCAATCAGTGTGAAATATAGACATACATAACATGTCACTTACCTGCTGCAGTTCTTCTCCCCGCCGATCGCCGATTCTGTCCGTTTGGATAACATATAAAATATCTTGCTGGACGATTCCATCTTGCTTGTGGGCACAAGCATTTACTTCCGGGATGCGGTGAATGCTGCGCTCCCAGCATTCACCGCTCGATCCCGCGCATGCCGCATCCCGCGAATGCTCAGTTCATAAAATTTCTGGTTGCCATCACAACGGCCAAAATCTCTCGAGATTTCGTGCTGACGGCGTCCCCCGTGGCTTTATGGGAGGATTGCAGAACAGCTCCCAGAAGTCATTGCGGAGCCGGGGGACAGCCGAAAACACGCCTACTCCCACGGGAGGACAGACCGGAAGCCAGAGGAAAAATCTGTCAGGTAAGTTAAATAATTTTTTTTTTTTTTTTTTTTTAATGGTCATTGGTGCATCAGCTTTACTAACTGCTTTTAATAAGCTAAAAAAGATTTTTGGAGTACCAAACCGCTTTAAGAACAAACCTACAGTCCCTATCTTGTTTGTAACCCGGGGACCCCCTGTAATCAGCTCATTGCCCACAGTTACAACCTTTTGTACCACCTGCCCCACCCTATTAAATTGTAAGCTCTTCTGAGCAGAGCCCTCTTAATCATCTTGTATTTTATTGTGTTGTAACTGTATTGTCTCCTTTTTATATTGTACAGTGCTAAAGAGTAAACTGTTGGCGCTATATAAATTCTGTACTATAATAATAATAATAATACTAATGACTGCATCAGTTTGCTTTTCTTTGGCTTTTTTCCCCTCTGTTTTTACCTGGTGATCTGGCCAGTAGCACACCCCCTGTATTAGTGAGGCACAACTCTAGATGAATGAGCACAGGAGGCACAGCAGACAGCAGCATTGTCAGTCTGGGGAAGGTAAGTGTTAAATGTATTAGCAGATTTAAATGCAGTAACAAATTGAAGCCAAACTCCAGCTCACACTTACAGCAAACAGTTTTTTTTTTCCTTTTGGGATAAAGATTTTGCATGAATAAATAAAATCTGGTCATTTTATTCATCCCTGACAGTGTTAGGTGGTTTGTCTCATCCATGAAAACTGATACATTTTGTGCTTTTGAAAAACAACAGACTTGCTGACTGTCACCAGATGAAACCAGAAGAAAGAAAAAGGGAAACTAATACAGCCATCCAGGGCGTTTTTCTCAGAGAATTTCATTTACATTTTTTTTTTACATTTTTTTTTTTTTACACTGTCCCTTTAACCACTTTCAGACCGGGCCATTTTGCTGGCTTAAGACCAGACCACTTTTTGCGATTCGGCACTGCGTTGCTTTAACTGACAATTGCGCGGTCGTGCGATGTGGCTCCCAAACAAAATTGACGTCCTTTTTTTCCCACAAATAGAGCTTTCTTTTGGTGGTAATTACTTGTTGCGCTATAAAAAAAAAAAAGAACAACAATTTTGAAAAAAACATTATTTTTTACTTTTTGCTATAATAAATATCCCCCAAAAATATATAAACATTTTCTTTCCCTCAGTTTAGGCCGATACATATTCTGTTACATATTTTTGATTAAAAAAAATCGCAATAAGCGATTATTGTTTGGTTTGCGCAAAAGTTATAGTGTTTACAAAATAGGGGATAGTTTTATAGCATTTTTATTAATAATTTTTTTTACTAGTAATGGCGGCGATCAGCGATTTTTATTGTGACTGCGACATTATGGCGGACACATCGGACATTTTTGACACGTTTTTGGGACCGTTGTCATTTATACAGCAATCAGTGCTATTTAAATGCACTGATTCCTATGTAAATGACACTGGCAGTGAAGGGGTTACCCAGGGGGTGGCAGTGTAGGGGTTAAGTGTTCATAGGGGCGTGTTACTAACTGTGGGGGGCGTGGCTGTGTTTTAGTGAACACTGATCTCTGCTCCAATCACAGGGAGCAGAGATCAGTGTCACTTGTTGCTAGGCAGAACGGGGAGATGCTGTTTACTTCTGCATCTCCCCGTTCAGCCTTCCCGTGAGACGATCGCGGGTATCCCCGCAGCGATCGAGTCCATGGGACCCGCGACCGGAATCACGGGGGTCTCAACCGGCACGCACGCGAGCCACCGGCGGCGCACACGCGATGGCACGGCGGCAAACTTAAATAGACGTACCTGTACGCCCTTTTGCCTGTCCGTGCCATTCTGCCGACGTACATCATTGTGCGCTGGTAGGGAAGTGGTTAAAGAAAAAAAACTGGGTCACTTTTATTCCTATTACAAGAAATGTAAATATCCCTTTTAATAGAAAAAAAAGCATGACAAGACCTTTTTAATGTGAGATCTGGGGTCAAAAAGACCTCAGATCTCACATTTACACTTAAATGCATCAAAAAAATAAAATAAATAAATGTCTTTTTAAAAAAAAAAAACCCCTTTAAGACCATTGTCACTTCCATCATCCAATGTTATAGAGCCGAGTGGGGGCCATCTTTCCCTCACTTGGCTCCATGCTACTGAGGGGTCAGCATCAGATCGTCTCTGCTGCTAACAACAGGTCCAGTAAGTGGCGGAGACGACCGGAGCTCGGCGGGAGGGGTCACCTCTCCCGCCGCCGATGAAAGTGATCTTGTGGCGAATCTGCTGCAGGGACCACTTTTATCATAAAGAGGACTTCCTGCCATTGCAGAAAATACTGGTGTTAAGGCAGCTATCTGCTGCCATAACCCTGGTATTCTACGCCAGAGTACCGACGTACAGCTACTGCGGTTTGCGGTAAGTGGTTAATGTTCTCCTTGGACAGAATTTTTTTTTTTCTGGAACACCTCCCATGCAATTTAAATTGGTGTAATCTCTTTCGGATTGGTAATGCATGTGCTTTGAAACCAGATGTTGCAAGAGTTAGCTCAGGACCCTGCAGTGTAATATTTGGAGTTCAACTGTGAGCTCTAGGGCTCAATTTTCTGGGCCAGCCAGTCCTTGACAAGGTGATGGTTGTTTGAAATCTATGCCCCATGTAAATTATTTTCCTTACAGTGAAACTATTGATTTAATTTGGCATTATACATCTACAGCCTTCTTTCAGAAGGTCTTAGAGAGCGTTACCGATCTTGACATGATGAAAAAAAGATAATGCAATGCCGGTCAATAGCAAGCCAAACACTAGATCCAAGAAATCTGGGTTTAAATAAGACAGATTCCACCTGCATACTTCCTAAGGAGATCCTTTTCATTGACACCTAATCTGGAAAACTTTATTCTAATTTCATGGATTTAAAGTGGTGGTAAACGTAGTCAATAATTTCCATGTGATGACAAATAACAATTCTTGGAGTTATCTTAAAAACACAAATGCAAAGCACTAAAGAAAGTCGGAGAAAGGAAATAAACAAGGAAGAGTAAATTGGCCAGTTTTTAACTTGTCAGAGTCTACAGTATATTTCGCCGCTTCTGATTTGCTTTAATCACCTTACATAAATATGATTCTTGTGCGCAATACTTGCTTTTTTCTTTTCCCAGTTTCAATGAACTCATTATGAAAAGGTAAGAACTTACTTTCTCATTATCTCCAAAAATAAGTCAAGAAGTGTGACAGAAAAAAAAGACTTCTTAATAAGCTTTCAAGCATCTGTTTAAAGGATGAGCTGGGAGTTATGCAAGAAAAAGTATTGTCATTGTAATTAATTGTTTATGTGTATTGGATGATTTTGGACTAAAGCCCATGTAATAGATATACCAGCTTGGATAGTAATTCTCCTCATGACATACAGCTGCTGGATGTCATAACACAAACAGAAATAGCTGAGTGTACTATTAGCAGTGGAGCATCTTATTCTCTATTTCTTCTAGCTATAGTGTGCTGGTTTTTGCCATCTGTGAATAATACATATTGCTGTGAGTCAAATTCAATGTATGTAAAATAATATATTGTGTTATTGTAATAGCCAGTTTCCCAGGCAGCTGGACAATCTTTGCACATACCCTACTAAGCTCAATAATTCATACTTACAAAGGAATCACACACAGACGCCAGTTTATCAGTGTACATTGGAGTTGCTGCTTATCACCTTTTTACACAGGAACATCAGTATGCATGAGAATGCACAGGCAGAACGTGCATACAAGGCTTTTGGCAATGTTAGTTTGTTAGAAGGTGATAGAGTACATTCCTATTGTACTTTATTGCCTTTAGAATCCTTGGGCATCCTTATTCAGTAAATGGCAGTCCTGCAAACTACTTAGCACTTACCTTTATGTGATGAGAGTCTTGACTGCTATGCAGATGTTAAGGTCTGGCAACTCTATGAAGAATTTTAGGGCAGAGGAAAAGCCTACAGTACATCACCATGTAGGTTACTGCCCGAGTGGAGTAGGCCTCATTGGGATAACTCATCTAAGGGAATCTACAATTGAGCAAATTGGAAGTGCGGTTCGGCATCTCCGTTTTAAAATCGAGTTTGACTGTACAGAATGCTGAAGTCGGGTGAAAAAGAGAAAGAGGTGTATTTATGTATACATATCATGTTACAGTAAAACGTTAAAAAGGCTGATGGTGTGGGAAATCATTTATTCCTGGAGGAAAGCCTTTGGGAGCATGTGAATAACCAAGATGGCAGAATCCCTCTCAAGTGTGTGGTGCCTCATTGCATCCCTATTGTAGGAGAAAGATGGGAGGTGCCCTGGGCCTGCATGACCCTCACCAGCAGCAATGAACAACTGCTAGGGAGATTTCCCCTCTGTATTTATTCTGGTGACCATCATTACTGAGAGTGAAAGTGACGAAAAATCCCAAATTTTAAGTTGCACCAGAACAGGAATAGGGGGGAATTTTTCCAATGGGGATACTAGTTTTAGTGACAACTGTCTAAAAGGGGATTTCCATCACTTTGTAGAGATTTCCTCTCACTCCCTGTTGGGTCTATTAGGACAGTAAGTGATGAAAAATCTCCCTAAAGGTTCATAGATTGCTAAAAACAAAACAGGGGCCATACACCCTCCACTAATTTATTAAAAAAAAAAAGTTTTGGCTTTAGATTTAGGTATACTTTAAAGTCATATTTCCTTTATAGTTGTGGCAAAGAACAATAGTCTTGCATTAAGGACTAGCTCTATTATGAAAACCTTTTTTTTTTACATAACAATGAAAATGTTCCAAATTAAGCATTAGGTATATTTACATTTCATTTGTGGGTTCTTCCTTCATTCTTAGTTCTGTCCAACCATTTTACTTTGCAAGGGTAAATTAATGTCTTACACTGTGCCAAAAAAGGCGGTTATATACTGTGTGAACACGTGTCTATTACAAACCATACTATGGACCAATGTTATTCCAAAGGCTGGATTTATTACTCTTCACCTAGGTCAACTGTCTTGATGCCCACCTCTTACCTAAGCCTACTGGCTAACCTTATTATCACGCTAACTCTGTCTGATGTCATAGCCACACAAGACATACAAAATCTGGGGGCAGGAGCGGCTGAATTAGAAAGTTTGTCCACTCTGTGCCAGTACACTTTGGCCCCTTTCACACTGGGGCGGTGGGTGCGTCGGTGGTAAAGTGCTGCTATTTTTAGCGGCGCTTTACCGTCAATTTCACGGCATTATTCGGGCGCTAGCGGGTGCTTTTACCCCTGCTAGCGACCAAGAAAGGGTTAAAACCACTATGCCCGTGGTATAGTCGCGCTGCCCCATTGATTTCAATGGACAGGAGCGGTTTAGGATCGGTGTATACCCGCTCCTTCACAGCTCCAAAGATGCTGCTTGCAGGAGTTTTTTTAACGCCCTGCAAGCGTACAGCTCCACGGGAGAGACAGGAGATATTTTTAGCGCTGTAGCGCCTGTAAAGCACCCCAGTGTGAAAGGGGTCTTAGCCATAAAAATGTAGAGTATGCCCTAGGTGTACAGAACCAGAGTAGGTTAACTGTAAGTAAATGTTACACCATTACACCTAAAAAAATGCACAGGCTGTGCAGGGCAGATCCAATGAGAACCCAGCCAAATTAGTTGACAGGTAGAGTGGCAGACTGAAACTATAACCTATGTTGGCTACAGAAATCCAGCCTTGGCTGTTCCCAGTCAATAGTCATAGTAAAGAGACATATAACTTGCAGATTTTTAAAAAAAAATGTTCTTCAGAAGGCTATTGAGTTAGTGATAAATTTGTTTCTAGTAATAATTAGAAAGTCCAGTTGTATTGTAGTTACAATTGTAGGGATATTGTTAGCTGCTAATATCATGGTGTTATGTATAATTATGTATTAGCGCTTCCTGTCTCTCAGAGGTGGGCTTTGAAAAAACACAGAAGGAGGAAGTAGAGAGAGAGAAAGTCTCAGCCACATGTCCTGTCCATTTTGTCAAATCCAGACCAGAAGAGACTATTATGCGATTATTCCTATGTTCCAGTTTACCTGCAACTGCCCTTAGCTTCTTGAGTGTGTTTCTGAATCCTTGTGACAGTAATGCCCCGTACACACGGTTGGATTTTCCAATGGAAAATGTTTGATGGGAGCTTGTTGTCGGAAATTCCGACCGTGTGGAGGCTCCATCGGACATTTTCCATCGGAGTTTCCAACACACAGAATTTGAGATCTGGATCTCAAATTTTCCGACAACAAAATCCATTGGCGAAAATTCCGATCGTGTGTACACAATTCCGATGCACAAAGTTCCATGCATGCTCGGGAATCAAGCAGAAGAGCCGCACTGGCTATTGAAATAAAATTTTCTTGGCTCCTCGTACGTCACCGCCTTCTTGACATTCGGAATTTCCGACAACATTGTGTGACCGTGTGTATGCAAGACAAGTTTGAACCAACAGTCAGCCATTAGTCAGAGAAGTGAACAGAGGAAGTTTTCTTTTGCTTTCGTGAGATCGTCTGAGCTATCACTGCAATGGCACCCCCGGCATCCCTTCAGATTAGAAAAATCATTCCAGAAGAAAAGTGAGAGAGGGGAATAATTCTTCTACACAGGATTCCAGATGGATCAAACAGCCAGATAAAGAGCACCAGTGCCCCCCAATCTGCCACCACTAAGCATTAAGACCCCCCATCTCTCCCTACTGAGCAGCAGGACCCCCTATCTCCCCCACTAAGCAGCAAGACCCTCCATCTCCCCCCACTAAACACCAAGACCCCCATCTCTCCCCACTAAGCACCAGGACCCCCATCTCTCCCCACTAAGCACCAGGACCCCCATCTCCCCCCACTAAGAATCAGGACCTCATATCTCCCCCCACTAAGCACCAAGACACACCATCTACCCTCACTAAGCACCAGGACCCCCCATCTCTGCCCACTAAGCTCCAAGACCCCAATCTCTCCCCACTAAGCACCAGGACCCACATATCCCCCCCCCCCACTAGGAACCAGGACCTCA
The DNA here is from genome assembly GCA_028564925.1 of Lithobates sylvaticus. NCBI lineage: Eukaryota > Metazoa > Chordata > Amphibia > Anura > Ranidae > Lithobates > Lithobates sylvaticus. Next base: position 487,276,147 of record CM053029.1, on the reverse strand, counting down.
TATCTCCCCCCCCCCCCACTAAGCACCAAGACCCACCATCTCTGCCCACTAAGCACCATAACCCCCATCTCTCCCCACTGAGCACCAAGACCCCTATCTCTCCCCACTAAGCACCAGGACCCCAGTTCTCCCTTTTGTGCCCCTTGAAGACAAAGCTGCATTCTTTTAGGCAGGTATGCGGGGTCAGGGTGGGACTGGGGGTCCCATCAGGTAGGCTGTATGGGTCCCCATGACTGCCCCCCGCTCACTGAACCAATCACCTTTGCCTGTCCCCCTGTGTCCTCCTCCTTTCCGTGTCCTCCTCCAGCCTCCTGTGTCCTCCTCTGACCCCCTGTGTCCTTCTTTTATGACACTGTGCATTGCTCTACTGACACCATTCACTGGCCCCCAAAAAGCATTTTGAAAATATGAAAAAATAATACTAAAAAATGTAATTGTAAATTTTTTTAAAAATAAAAATAATAAGAACTACTTACACCATCCACTGCCCTACTGACACCATCCTGCACATACTACCCACCGCTGTACACTCCCCACCCCTCTCCCTGCACATACTACCGACCGCCATACACTCCACACCCCTCTCCCTGCACATACTACCTACTGCTGTACACTCCGCACTCCTCTCCCTGCACATACTACACACCACCATACACTTCGCACTCCTATCCCTACACATACTACCCACCTCCATACACTCGACACTCCTCTCCTGCACATTACACCCACCGCTATACACTCCACACCCCTCTCCCTGCACATACTACCCACCGTTATACACTTTAGCACTCCTCTCCCTGCACATACTACCCACCTCTTTACACTCTGCACTCCTCTCCTGCACATACTACCCACCACCATACACTCCGCTCTCCTCCCCTGTACATACTACCCACCACCATACACTTTGAACCCTTCCTGCACATATTACCCACCGCCGTACACTTCGCACTCTTGTCCCTGCACATACTACCCACCGCTGTACACCCCATTCTCCTCTCCTGCACATACTACCCACCGCCGTACACTCTGCACTGTACATTCCCTATTTAACATTACCACATTCTGCATTATGCAAGTCATCTCAGACTCTATTTAACCACACCCCCTTTAAGCCACACCCAATATTTAGTGCAATTTAAACCACACCCACCTTGTGTAGCGGCACGCTAGGCTTGCCACATTTCTTTATTTATCGATGCCTGTGGCCCACTCTTGATCTTGCACATGGGCCCACTCATTTCATGATACGCCCCTGTTTACACAAATACCCTGCACCCATCAACTATGTTTGCACAGCATCCCCGGAATCTCTCCAGGCCTGCATTTACCTGGCTTGCCAATGTAGGCTGCCACAGCTGCTATATTTGCATGGAATCCCTGGGTGGGACTCCATTTTGTTGGTTTGATTGATGCGCATTTATTTCTACGTACATGTGAGTTTGTTACTGATGTATTAAAAGCACTTTTTGTTTTTTTTAAACTTATTGCACTTTGGTAGTTTCTTCATTTATACTTCCATGAGGTACAATACCAAATGGCTTGGATGATGTTACCTGCAGGTGTGTGTGGTAATTGCAAGATGCGGAGCCCATGGTGATTATTTCATGACACAGCTTTCTCCTTCATTGCTTCCCATTTATTGTGATGTTACAGCTGAATCCCAGAGCATGTTTTTAGACTACTCTATAATTTGAGGGTCTACATCAGGGGTAGGTAACCTGGGCCCTCCATCTGTTGCAGAACTACAAGTCCCATCATGCCTCTGGGAGTAATTGTAACTGCCAGCCATGCAATGCCTCATGGGAAATGTAGTTCCACAACAGCTGGAGGGCCCCAGGTTGCCTACCCCTGGTCTACATCATCTGGTAAGCTGATTGGCCTCATCACTGTGCTGCTGTGTGCATTTGTTTACACACTAAAGCTGGTGTTGTGATTCCTCACTACAAGCTAACCGTTGTGTATGGACTTATATGGACATTATTGCCATTATAATGTTTTTGTAAGCGCTGCACACAACAAATTGTTGCTGGCTGCTTATCTTTTTCAGTATGTGAGCGCAGATGTTACATGTTGTTTTTATTTAATGGCCCCAAGTTAGCCCTGGTTCACACTCTTGCGACTTGTCATGCAAATTGAGAGTTCAAAAGTCGCATGACAAGTCGCACTCCATTAACGGCAATGGATTTGTTCTAATCAGTGCGACTCAGAAAAAGGTTCCTGCACTACATTTGGTACGACTTCAACGCGGCTTGCATTGACTTCTGTTAAATAAGTCGTATGCAAGCCGTGATGAAGTCGCAGAGGGATGTTGGATTCAAAGTGACGTGACTTTGGAGTCGCGGCAGTGTAAACAAGGGCTAAGTCAGTAGAACTTTGTACATATGACTCCTAGTAAACTACAGTATCTCACAAAAGTGACTACACCCCCTCACATTTTTGAAAATATTTTATTATATCTTTTCATGTGACAACATTGAAGAAATTACACTTTGCAACAATGTAAAGTAGTGAGTGTAAAGCTTGTATAACAGTGTAAATTTGCTGTCCCCTCAAAATAACTCAACATACAGCCATTAATGTCTAAACCGCTGGCAACAAAAGTAAGTACACCACTAAGTGAAAATGTCCAAATTGGGCCCAAAGTGTCAATATTTTGTGTCCATCATTAATTTGTGGCCATCATAATTTTCCAGCACTGCCTTAACCCTCTTGGGCATAGAGTTCACCAGTTTTCACAAGTTGCCACTGGAGTCCTCTTCCACTCCCCCATGATGACATCATGAAGCTGGTGGATGTTAGAGACCTTGCGCTCCTCCTCCTTCCATTTGAGGATACCCCACAGATGCTCAATAGGCTTTAAGTCTGGAGAAATGCTTGGCCAGTCCATCAGCTCCTTTAGCAAGGCAGTGGTCATATTGGAGCTGTTTTGGGGTTGTTATCATGTTGGAATACTGCCCTGCGACCCAGTCTCCAATGGGAGGGGATCATGCTCTTATGCAGCCCCAAACCATGACACTCCCACCACCATGCCTGACTGTAGACAAGACACACTTGTCTTTGTACTCCTCTCCTCACCAGCATTTTTTTTTTTAGAATAAGGTCAGTAATTGCGAGACATTTACTTTAATAATAAACTTGTTGGTAGAAACTCCAAATTCAGAAATTTTGCTTATTTGAATACTGCATTTGGGTTGCCCATGATTGCTTTATTAATGTAAGCTCATGGCTGTCCACATGGCTTTTACTTTAGGGATTTACTGTGTGAAGCTGAGACAACATGAATGTCCCTGAATCGGACAAACCACAACTACCAGTCCAACACCACAGTAAGCACTTTACTCCTTCATTCCTGCTACCTTTGAGGAAGTTGCCAAACTTCTTTCCACAGCCCACCTCACCAGCTGTCCCCTGCACCCTGTCTCCTCGCAAACTACTGGGACCACCTTCCTGCTCTATCCTAAAGTCTCTAACCCACATCTTCAACCTCTTCCTCTCTTATGGCACCTTTCCCTCTCTGCTCAAACATGTACGAGTTACCCCCATACTTAAAAAAAAACCTCACTGGACCCCACCTGCTTGAATAACTTAAGACCATTTCCCTGCTCCTGTTTGCCTCCAAGCTTCTTGAACGCCTTGCCCAACAACCTTCTCGATCCCCTACAGTCCGGTTTCCGCCCACAACATTCCACTTCAACTGCCCTGCTAAAACTCAACAACGACCTACTAACTGCTAAAACTAATACCCAGTACTCCGTACTTATACTCTTAGACCTTTCTGCTGCCTTTGACACAGTTGACCACCCACTCCTCCTCAAATAACTCCACTCCCTGGGCCTCCATGACTCTGCTTTTTTCGTGGTTCTCCTCCTACCTATCTCAGCGCACTTTCAGTGTCACATACAACAACATCTCCTCCGCTCCTCTTCCTCTTTCTGTTGGGGTACCCCAAGGCTCTGTTCTTGGGCCCCTCCTATTCTCTCTCTATACCTCTTCCCTGGGCCAGTTGATAACTTCCCATGGCTTCAAATACCACCTCTATGCTGACGACACCCAGATTTATCTCTCGACTCCCCAACGCACCATCTCAATCTCCTCACGCATTACAAACTCACTGAGCGACACATCAGTATGGATGTCACACCACTTCCTCAAACGTAATCTTTCTAAAACGAAACTTGTAATATTTCCTCCTCCCCGATCCCTTGCCCATGACTTTACCATTGAGATCAACGGCACAACCATTGGTCCCTCCACACATGCCAGGTTGCTGGGTGTAATCCTAGACTCTGACCTTTCCTTCAGCCCCCACATTCAATCACTGGCTAATTCTTGCTGCCTTCACCTCTGCAACATCTCCAGAATCCGCTCCTTCCTAACTAACGATACCACAAAACAACTTATTCACCCCTTGGTTATTTCCTGTCTTGACTACTGCAACTCCCTCCTCACTGGCCTACCTTTACACAGGCTATCCCCCCTTCAGTGACTGCTGCCCCTCTCTGCCAATCTCTCCACTGGCTTCCCCTACTCCACCGTATAAATTTCTAAATAGTAACCACAACATACAAGGCTATCCACAACATCGCCCCCAGCTACATCACCAATCTCCTCTGCAGATAAAGCCCAAATCGTCCTCTCCGCTCCTCCCCAGGACCTCCTGCTCTCTAGATCCCTTGTTACCTCCTCCAATACTCGCCTACAGGACTTCTCCAGAGCCTCCCCCATCCTCTGCAACTCCCTGACTCAGTATGTCCGGTCAGCTCCCACCCTGTCCACCTTTGGGCAATCCTTGAAAACTCACTTATTCAGGGAAGTCTACCCCACCTTCATCTAAGAACAGTACTTCTGTCCCCTCCATCAGATCATTGCCTGCAGCCATTACCTTTTGTAACACCTTCCCCTCCCCCTCCCTTTAGATTGTAAGCTCCACGAGCAGTGCCCTCCTATTCCTTCTGTATTAAACTGTATTGTAATTGTATTGTCCCCCTTTTTATTGTAAAGTGCTGCCTAGACTGTTGGCGCTATATAAATCCTGTATAATAATAATAATAACAATATCAGTACATATTTTAACAGGTCACATTGTATACCTTATTTATAGCTTCTCAGTTGCACAAAGTCAATTAAACAATCAGTAAGGACCCATTCACACCACTGTAACATGCATTACAAGAGTTGGTGTGCTATGGTACCATTCATTGTAAATGCACATCCATAATACATGGTGTCCTGTGCATTGCGCTGTGATAAAATGCAGCCTGCTTATTTTTGTGTGCACGGCTGTGCATTTCTGCATATTGATATTGAATGAGCTGATTAACACAATGCAATGTGTGTCAACATGTGACCAAGTTTTTCATTGCAGCGCAGTGTTGTGGGGTCAATAGGTATGCATATTATTTTGGGAGAACTTATTTTATATACCGTATACACTGGATTTCAAGGAACACATTCTTGTTGTGTTGTTTCAATGTACTTTTTGTGGAATTACATTCTCTTTTAATATAACTACAGATGTGATTAAATATGGCATTAATCCAGCTGAATATAGGTCATGCTTCTTGGAACACACATTATATATGAATTATGTTTCTTACATATATTATATATATTATTATTGAAGAATTTAAGAACGGAACAGATTTATATTTTTTCATTACAAAACTAGAATTTCGGCATTAGACCAGTCCAGTCAGGGAGCTGTAGGCAATGCACTATCTGCTGACAGCTGAATCAATGGCCAGAAGCTGAACAGAAGCTGAACATCATGGGTATCTGTGTCCCATTATTGGGTATCTGTGTGTTCATGGCAAAGCAACTTAAAATAAAATAGACCTGACATGTTTACGTTGCTGGTCCAATACTTAACAAAACTACGGTGAATAACTAACTAAAATAAATTGTCCTATTTTATATTATCATCATAATTACCTTGCCTCTGTCTGTTTTGCATAAACATACATGCTGCTAGTAACGCAACGACAACACAAATATATCACTTCCATTCAAACTCGCACAACATTTTTCTGCATTAAAATTACAGCACCTAAAGAGTTAAACCCTACCAACGACATTGAATGTAATAAAAGGGTTAAAAAGCCTTATTATGGTCTCTACAGGAAAATATAATGGTATTGGTTACAAAAGCAGCAGAATCAGCACAGTCCTGAGACCCATGGCCTCAGGCACTGCATGCTTAGCTGACTCCCTTATTGATGGTCATATGACATCTTTCATGGATCCATCAGCAACTTTTTACTAACTGAGCAGTGATAGCTCTTTTATAGTGGATAAACAAAGAACTTACAATCTGACAATAATAAAAGTATATTGTTGGTTAAACCACCAGGATTCTCAAACTTTTATGAACTATACTCTGCATCAGTATATACATTAGCATATAAAATGTTATATTATAAATATAATAATGTTATAATATTAGAAACATGCCAGCTAAGAAATCAAGAGTATTACAAAATAGTCTGCAAATGACTATTTATAAAATTGAACCCATGCAGCCCCTATACACCATCTATCCATGTAATCAATTTGCTTCAATTAAGATGACTATTTAATTAATATAATATGTAAGTAATTATAGCATGGGAATATTAACTTTGAATATATAGGCATGTTAAAATGAAGGCTTCCTTATAAAATCAATCAAGTTATTTACTACTGCGTCTTCAGGCATTTTGGAGAAGTATTATATATGTATAAAGAATTGTCTATAATTTATTATTCATAATATTAGATTTTGCAGGGTCCTGCCATTGTTAAGGACTTGGTTTTGAATGCAGTAAAGATACATTTTAGAAGGTTTTACTGCTATATGATTCTCTTTTAGCCTAAGTTTATTAAAAAAACAAAAAAAAAACTGCACATTAATGTGGTGCCTCCTCTGTGCTGTGGTTTTGTAGAAATCTTTCTCCTCTAATTCCCCCCCACCGCTGCCACTGTAATCACCTTGTGTGGCAGGGGTTAATAAAAGTGAGGGCGCTGTGACAGACACTCTTTAAGAGTATTTGACTATACCCACGTTTTCCTCCCACTACATATTCACTGTTCTTATTCCAATGTTAAAAACAAAAAGTGAGCAGCGCCATCTAAGTGCAGCAGTAAGATACTTTTTAATCCATAAAAGACAAATGGGAATTCACAAGATCAATGAGATGTCAAAGCATGTTAGGTAAATAATGAGGTTCATCCACTCGTAGAGAAGATGGTCTGCTCCCTGGGCTAGAAGCAGTTGATGAATCCGGCTGCCCTGGTGGTTTCCAGCGCTTCCTGACACTAAGAACGGCTCAGAGGTAGCAGTGTACGTCACTTCCGGTTGCAGAGAGAGTGGGGAGAAACGCACGTTCGGAGCATGCATGCTCCTTCATCAGGCTTTTGCTCCGAACTCGCGCTCCTCCCCACTCTCTCTACAACCGGAAGTGATGTACACCGCTGCCTCTGAGCCATACTGAGTGTCAGGAAGCACTCGGAACCCCCAGCGCAGCCGGATCCATCAGCTGCTTCTAGCCCAGCGAGTAGACCATCTTCCCCACGAGTGGATGAACCTCATTATTTACCTAACATGCGCTGACATCTCATTGATCTTGCAAGTTCCTATTTGTCTTTTATGGATTAAAAAGTATCTTGCTGTTGCAATTAGATGGCGCTGCTCTCTTTGTGTTTTTGCCTTCTACAGAGTTTCTTCCAGTTTGTTATAAGCCGGCAGCCATCCACAGTCAGCTTATCCAAGACCACCAATTAGTGTGTGTGCCGTATATGAACTTCCACATATGGACGCCTTGTGACAGAGAGTTTTTAATTGCCCACTATCTCTCCATCAAGCTAAAAGAACGCACATAAGTACATGTACTTTTTCTTGTGTTTGAACTTATTCCAATGTTAGTATTACATAAAAATAATATTAACATGAAAACTAAAAACTTAACTTAAGAAAGCAAACATTATAATAAATATGTAGTGTATAAGGGTTGCATAGGTTCAATTTTATAAACAGTCATTTGCAGGCTACATCAGTAAAAACCTACCATCGATTCTAATCCTTCCACCATTGTGTCCAAAACTAGAGTTTTGGCTTTACACACATTGCAATTATATGAATATTACATGTTTTATTACTTTCTATGCATGCAATATGCATTGTCTATATATTACTATTTTTTCATGATCTGTGTAGGTCGCTAAATGCTTGTCACTGGTTTAGCTCCAGTAGATACTTCAGTCCTGTGTTGGTATATCCTTTTTATTGTGTTAGCCGTGGGCCTTTCTATTCCCTTTAACATTACATGCAGTGTAGTTTGTTATTAACTATAGGTTTTTCTGTATTTGGGACTTCTCTACATTATATTTTTTACAGTGAAATAGTATACTGTATCACAGCAGTTTCTCCCATATGTCTGCAAATGGGTGGTAGAGTACCTACCTGGGGAAGAGTCTGTTTACACCTAGGGAGTCCTAGTGGGTGCTAGCTTCCCAGGCAGTGCGGTGCTCCACACCAGATGAAGTGACCTATGCAGAACTCTTGATGGTGCCGTCTTCCTATCTAGCAGGTGATACCATTGGGGGCAGGGGGAGGAAGTACAGGATTTCCAGGAGGAGACTGGGTAGGAAGTGAGCAGGGCAAGGAGCCTGACTGGTTATAATGTCAGCTCTGGGATGAGGGAACAGGCCTGGGTTTAAAGGGCAAGGGACTAAGGCCATTCATTCATCCATTCATCGTTCAGTGTGAGCTGAAGGTGGCTCAATACATAAAGCCACTGCCAGATACAGCAGAGGCACTGGGTTGGGACCTGGTTCTTGACAGTGACAGGTTAAAAACACCAATTCTTTTAAATTATGCAAATATGTTGACATGTTTAACCTCACAAGGGAGGTAGTACAAGCAAAACTGCAGGAATCAGTTAGGGATAAGGGTCAGAAAGGGATTATGGAATAGATCAAGGGCTTTGTTGTGTTTTTTTTTAGCACAAACCTTGAAAGAAAGCCTGAGCAATGCATAAACCTGATAAGATATCTGGACTTGATCATTAATGCAGAGTTGTTTTAAGGTGGAAAAGGATGGATGGATGGATTATTATAGGGCCTTTAGACTTAAGATGGTGACTAGCAATAGAAAGCTGTGCTTTGGACAGATTTTGATGTTACGATCAAGGCTGGTACAGAGTGAATTTAGCAGCTCTATAATGTAGTAGAGGTTTTGCCTGCAAGTTAAGGCATGCCTGTGCCACTTGTGGTGGTTCAAATGCTCATAGGATGGCAGCAGAACTAAAACAGGAAGGATTTCAAATGGAATTCAAATTACCAGTGTGGTAAAAGTTGAGGGATCCAAGAAAGAGTAACATTTTTAATTTGCAGTGGAATATCTGACAGTTCAATTTAAAAGATGACCAGGTGGTGAGCCCCTTTAAAAACCTGCCATTGAAGGATCTGGTGGTGTCACCTCTGCTGGTGGTGCCAAAAATGTTGGTTACTAAAGCACCTTTCATATCCAAAAGGGTGACTGGAGAATGATCCCATAGTGGACAACCTATGCAGGGTGCAGTACCAGCTGTTTGATAGAGCATTGGTCTTGGTTAGGGGGATGGGAAGGAATGGTCAGTTTGCCAATATAGACACTGAGTTGGCTTCAGGCCTTATACCCAAACAGCGTGAAGTTCATCGGTTACAAATTAAATGGACAATTATATACAGATCTGTATTTGCTTATGGAGTTATCAATACCTTGAATCTTGTGTCAGACCCTTATCCTCTTCCTACAGTGGTGTGTACAACATGCTGTGGGAGTGGGTAGAATTGCTCACTACCTTGATTATTTTTTACTAATAGAATACACTGATAAATACAAGGTCATGCTAAGAACAGTGCTGTCCTTTGAGGACTTTGGAGTTTCAGTCACCACCAAGAAAACATAAAATAATACCTATAGCTACCAGCTTTTGTACACAGGCATTGACAATAATTCAGGGGGATGCATATGCAGACTGGCTGAGGAAAAAGTAGCTGACTTGCTATTCAAGGAGAGGGCAGCCGGCGGTGCTAAGAAAGTGTCACTGAAGCAAATGCAGAGCTTGTTGGGGGGCACATGAGTGTCATGCATGTGATTATCAACAGAGTCAGAGAAAGTGGTGAGGCTGCTTAGACTCCTGGTCATGAGATGCATAGAGACAAGTATTTCTTTTGAGGTTAATTATTGACCTGGGGGTCAATAATTAGATAGCAGATGCATTATCCAGGAGTCGATGAATGCATTTTAAAAACTAGTCCTATATGCTGACAGGCATGGATTAAAATTACCATAATATGTTTGGCAGCTAGTGACGATGTCCTTGAGTATTTGACTGTGTACTCATTGGCTCCAAAGATATGGACAGAGGGAATAGTCATAGTTGTTTGCATTTCAAAGCACCTTGCAAGCAATCAGTAAAAAAATAAGCTATGGCTTATCCTGGGACCCTAAAGGGAGGTGGGTATCAAAAGGTGGCTTGACAGGATTGGTGTCAGCAGTATCATTCTTTTTAAGGTTGGTTGATGAGTACAATCCCACAAGGTACTTTGAATTTAGAGGGTGCTAAAAGGGTGGCCCGGAGCTCAGAAAAACCTGGGACTATAAGGAAGCATATGGATGAGAAGTGTCTGGTGTTAGTACCATGTGCATTGCAGCAAGTTTGTAGGAACCGCGATGAAGTGGTACTATTTGAAGATGCCTTCCTTAAGGCTTTTGTGGAGGTGTTCAGGGTTAGAGGTCTTGTGTCCATATCAATAGAAGTCATTCTATGATTATAGATGTGTAGCGCTGACATCTTTGTCTATTGATGTGGTTATGTATATGTCAATGTTAAGTCTGTAGATATTAATGTGGTTCTACACTTGGAGCCATCTAGTGACCAAGGATGGGTAATGCACTTGTGTGTTATTGTCTCTGAACAAACCTAAAGACTCTTACAGGAAATGACTGTGTTTTGATTTGGAACATTGACCTTTTTCTACCCAGGAGTCTGTGTGACCTACCCATGAACACTCTCTTATACAGTGCATGCTGGGTAGGGTATAAAAGTAACTGGAGCGGCCATATTAGGTCTCTTGGGATCACATTGCCTGCCTGTGCGGATCTGTGAGGAGGTTTCCCGGAGACAGCGGCAGACAGTCACCACGGAGTGCAAACCTGCTTGTTTGCGAGGTGACCTAGCGGAGCCTGAGAGCCGGTGACCGGATTGACAAGGCCCAGAGACGCTCATCGGAGTATCGGAGGACCGGACCCATTCAGCGGGGTGAAACAGATCATCTGGCCCAGCTGATACAGAAGCAAGCTGTAGTTACCAGATCAAAGTCATCACCCAGAACTCTGATCCAGTTGGTGAGCGGGTTACGGCCCACCGTTTGTTAATTTGTTACATGCAGATAGACTCACTTACAGGCCCCGCTGGAATCTGCAGTTCCACGGAGGAGTAACAGAGCAACTGACACTGAGCAGGCTTGAGGCCTACTTCACTTTAGTGCCCAAGCGTTGTACATAATTTCTTGGAGTTACACCCAGAGTACCCTAAGTTAACTCTTTTCACACCTTGGATTACAAATATCAGAGGAGTCATTTTAAGCTAGCGAAGAAAGAAGATACGGGAGAAAGTACTTTCAGTGAGGCCTCACGTATAACTTTTAAAGTAGGGGGAGCTCCCAGGTTTATATACACAAATATACCTTTCACATTGTATTTGTTTATTGATATATATTGTGCTGTCATCCTACATTGGGATGACAGCGCAATCTCTGTAACCACCTGTTTAAATATACTTGCAGTAAAAGTATTTCTGGATAAGTATCCAGTTGTGTGGCGTGCTGTTGTCCCCACCAGGTGGAGCCAGTGGATCCTGAGGGTATTATACAGGTACTTTACATTGTTTTATATTGTACTGTATTGCATTGCACCACAGCTGTGCCAAGGGGATCGAGTAAAGTTAGTGGGGTTTCTCAGAAGGGTGCAGGCCCAATTCAAACTAGCAGCTCCTTCGGGGGTCAGTGCTACAGATGATTCCGCACAAGGAAAAAATACCAGCAGGGAAAAAAAGAAAAATATATAAAAATATAAAATAAAAGAGAACTGCTGCCTCTACTAGTTACTGACACCTAAGTGGAGTAGATAATATAAAAGGAAGGTGAGGTAGATGTGGCGCTGTTCTAACTACTAGTTGGAAACCTAATGTGACAGGTGATTGATTATGTGACTCGGTCAAACGTGTAATAGTACACCTAAAAGTACTGCCTAATCATTAGTGCTCATGAAGACACTCATTTAGATGATACATAAATAATTAATTTCAAATTAGGTGGAAATGAAAAATGTAATAATAATAAAATTAATCAAAAATATATATATAAAGATGTGTGAATATATACAGTGATCTTGTATCCCCAAAAAATTGATTAACTAAAAATTCAGTGAATATATACGGTAATCTTATATCCCAAAAAGCTTATGACTAAAAAAATCCAGATAAAAATATAATACAAAATGTGTAGATGTGATGACCAAAAGACAAAAAAAAATCAAAAACAAACCCAATATATATGTATAATATAGCAAACCAATAATACAATGATGATCCAAAAATGCAAAATTGAAAATGAAAATAAAAATAAAAACAAAAATAAATGCTACAGTCCAATTCTTCAATAATAATCCAAAATTAATAAAATAAAGTTCAATAAAGTGTTCTTGTGCCAGTGAAAAAACAGCGCTGATCTAGTTCACTTTCCAATAGGTGACCACAACATGCGTGTCTTATCCGTGCTCCTATTGTGGCTGCACTCACCAGAAATTTCCTCCCCTCTTGGGGTATGAAACATTCACAATATTTGCCACTGTGTAACACTCTGGAAGCTGGTCGGTCCTCAATGATTTTTTATAGTACTTCCATCATATACCAGAAGCCATATAAAGGAAAGAGGGATCCCAATAGTGTAATACTGTATCAAACTTTTTTATTTCATAAAAGATATGTGGAAAGGTACTCACATTCAATTAAAAACAGTAAAGCATATAATTCCGACACTTGCGCCGACAACTGGAAGTGATGCAAGAACGTATGCTGACTCCACTCTACACATTTCGTCAATCTGACGTCTCTGACGTTATGTGGAGTGTAGGGTCATCACATCTATCACATTTTGTATTATATTTTTATCTAGATTTTTTTAGTCATTAGCTTTTTGGGATATAAGATCACCGTATATATTCACTGAATCTTTAGTTAATCAATTTTTTGGGGATACAAGATCACTGTATATATTCACACATCTTTATATATATTTTTTTCATAATTTTTATTATTGTTACATTTTGAATTTCCACTTAATTTGAAATTAATTGTTTATGTATCATCTAAATGAGTGTCTTCATGTCACTAGGTCTAAAACTCACACGTACAGCAGAGGATCTTGGTTGATCTTGAACAGGATGGATGATGGTTTGTGCCCAGTTAGGGTTGTGGAAAAATACCTGGCAATAATGAGGGAGAAAGGGGCAAATTTTTGGAGACACAGGGATGGTACTACCTTGTCAGCATTTCAATTTGTTCCTGTTACATGCTTCTGAATCAAGGCACAGCATGTCTCAAACCTTCCCCACAGGCAGCTGATTGCAAGCAGGACTCAGCTGCGTAATGGGGTCCAAGTGGGAAGGAATATGGGACAGGGACTCTGAAGTCAACTGCATATAGGGTCTCAGCAGAGTTTGAGAGGGCCTAACAGAGGGCATCCTTAGTTACAGAATGGCAGATGAGGTCCCATGATCTGCAGCAGGATTCTGTATTGTTCAATGTCTGAAATTTGTCAAATAAACCTGGGTCTGACAGAATAATAAAGTAATTGTTATGTCATTATTGGAATTTAAATTTCAGTGAAAGGGATGGAGTGGACCATGATCTTATTATGGAGGAGTAGACCAGATCTTAATATCTTTCTGAATGTTGTTCCTTCCATTGTATTAATAACTTGTATTCTGTTCTATAATTGTTACTAATGTGTACAGTATTTTTTGTTTGGAAGTATTTTGTTGTAAGCTCACACAGAAAATTCATTTTATTCTATAGTTATTGAGAGTTCCACTTTATACTGTACTTACCTGTTTTTTTTTATATGTAGCACCCCCTTGCCCCAAGGCACTAGTGGAAAACCTCAAGGTGGCTCATGGGTTAGTATTTCACCTCAGGGTGATTCTTGACTTTTTGTGGGGTTGAGGAAATTGGTCATGAGTCACTTTATGAAGATTAACAGAATTTATGAAGCACCATGAACTTGAAATTAGACAGAGAGAGGAGTTATGGCACGGGATACCCAAAAGTGACCAAAAATGCAGACTCCAGACTCTATTTACAGTCAATACAGAATAAAGGGCCTTAAAGCCAGAACTAGCACTTTGTAGACTTTATAGCAGCTTAAAGTTAGCTCACATGTCCACTGACAGTAGCCTCTGCCCAGATCTCTAGGAGACTCTTCAGCAGTGAAGGTTCCACCCCCGATGCTCCAACCAAGGTAGTACAGAATTCTGAGGTCTCAGACCCAGGCATCACCTCTGCTAAGCAAAAGCCCTCCCAGGCAGTATGCCTGGAAGGCTCTGATTTTAAACACATAGCCTCCTTTCAGCAGTCCAGTAGACAAAAGAGCTACCATACTTTCAACAATGTTGTATTTATATCCTTCCCCAGCATGCCCCACTGGTAATAAAACTTCTAGTGGGAGACATACTGTACATATTCATAGCTCAAAATTAATTAATTTTCTTACACTATTGGCAGGGACACTCCCCAATAGTAGGTAAACAATACAACTGAGCTGAGGGAAAACAAAAATTTACAAAAGCAAAACTATAATAATTAGCACTTAAGCCCCATACACATGGGCAGAATGTCGGGAGACATTTGCTGGTTAAGAAAAAAAAAAAAACGGTCGACATTCTGCCCATGTGTATGTCGATCTGTCGGACGTGCATACTGGAAAACCAGCAGCTGACTGACTCCCGATCAGCGCTCTCAGCCAATGGCAGAGACTGCTGATTGGTGTGTTCTGGTGGGGGGGGGGTGTCCCTTGTCAGAACACAACATCTCAGTGGGGGGAGATCGCTGGACTAACCTTGTATGTTTAGTACTAGAGATGGCCTTGCGGTTCGCCCGGTGGTCAGTTCGCGGCCAACTTTGCTCGTTCGCGATTCGCCAAACCGGCGGACTTATGCCGCTGTTCGCGGCGGCCATATTCTTTTACATTGTGAAGAACTTTGACCCATGACACATCCATCATGGGGTACAGGACAGCCAATTGAGACATTTCAGCACATGGACATACCCCCTACCTTATAAATAGACCTGATCTGGCTGCCATTTTACATTCTGTCTTTTGTCATTGTAGGGATAGGATGCTGTGTGGAGCAGGGACAGTCTGTACTCACTAGCTACTATTAGGTCCACAAAAGTCCTTTTAAGGACTGGTATAGGTGTACAGTATATAGGGGTGTAATACACTTATAATATACTTTCAAATATAGAAAGCATATTATAGTTCACTGCAGTGCTGAGCGATTCTTCAGCTGTCTTTTCTCAGTGTAGGGACAGTTTGCTGTTTGGAGCAGGGACAGTCTGTAATTCACTAGCTAGCTACTATTAGGTCCACAAAAGTCCTTTTAAGGACTGTTATAAGTGTGCAGTATATAGGGGTGTAATACATGTATAAAATACTTTCAAATATAGAAAGCATAGTATAGTGAGTGCATTCCTACTGTGCAGCCTTGTGACTGCTGAGCAGTTCCGCAGCTCTTTTGTCAGTGTAGGTAGAGGTTGCTGTGTGTCACAGGGAACAGATTGTAGCGACACAAATCGCTACCGAATATAGGTCCACAAAAGTCCTTTTAAGGACTGGTGTAGGGGTACTATTTGGTGTGCAGTATATAGGGGTGTAATACACCTTTAAAAAACTTTCAAATATAGAAAGCATAGTATAGTGAGTGCATTCCTACTGTGCAGCATTGTGACTGCTGAGCGGTTCCGCAGCTCTTTTGTCAGTGTAGGGAGAGGTTGCTGTGTGTCGCAGGGAACAGATTGTAGCAACACAAATCGCTAACGAATATAGGTCCACAAAAGTCCTTTTAAGGACTGGTATAGGTGTACTATTTGGTGTGCAGTATATATGTAATATATACATTGTGACTGCTGAGCGGTTCTGCAGCGATACTACAAAGAGTGACAAACGCAATTAGAAAAAAGTATTATAACTGGTGTGATAGACCACTGGCCCCCTAAAACGACCGATTGAAGCGGGGTGTTATATACCGTCTTCCACATATACTGCACTTCTCTAGAGACTTTTGTCACAGGGTCATTTAAAAAATGACAGGCAGAGGAAGAGGCATGCCCTTCCGCAGGGCTTGAGCCAAAGTGGGAAGTTGTAGAAGGTGCGTTCGATTACGTCTAAGGACGCACCAGACTTGGTTGAGTGGCTCACTCAGCCTTACTCTTGTGCACCCTCCTCATCCTCTCTATCTGCACCCTCTTCACTCTCTGCTGTGTGCACCCCCAAAGACACTACCACCAACACCACCACCATGGATCAGCACTGGACTGGCACCTCCGGACCACCGCAGTGGAGCCCTGCATAGGTGGGGGTAAGGGCCGGGCAGAGGGAGGGGTCAGGGGCTCAAGCACAGGTTGGCACACTGGGACACTGGCACAGGACTGCGCTGCCCTGACTGTGGCACTGATCATCTCCTGCACCCCCTTCATAGCCTGGCCTGACCTTGCCTCTCCTCCATGGCCTTCATGCACTCCTGAATTGACAAAATTTCACAGATAAAAAAAGAATGCTTGTCGTTGTCGATCCCAGATTCACTTAATACTTCTGGTATGTCAGTGTCCATGTTGTGGGACTATGTGTGCACAGCTAGTAAGTATTTTGTGGCTGCAAATATGACCTGGAGGTTTTTAAGGTTCGCCTGCCATTAAAATTAATGGGGCCCGCCACGAACCTGCGGTTTGCGAACATTTGGGCACGTTCGCGTCAGAAGTTCGTCTATTTAGTACAGCGGCTCCACCTGACAGTTTTTTTCGTGCAACCCGCTTGATTGCACAAAAAGACCTGTAGTGTGTACCTGGCTTTAGGCTGACTACAGCCCAGCTGCAGCACAATATTAAGGCTAGGGGCAGTACTGCTTAAGGCAGGGTCCCTACCCATATGTTTTACTGCATATATATATATATATATATATATTTGTTGGGTCAATGTTGAGTGTCTTACCTATCCTCAGGTATTATCATGATCTGAACATTAAGGAGTGTCTAAATATATAATAGGAGGACAGTAAGCCTCCTATTGGTCACAATCTCACAAACCTATTTAAGCCCTTTTGTAACAATATTTTTTTTTGGTTATATTTTATATTATATGTGTTTATATAAATATATATTATGTGCATACTGTATATTTTATGTGCATATATATTATATAATATGTATACCGGTATGTTATGCAGTATGTATATTATAATATGTTTGTTATTTTCTTTATGTACTAGACACGTAGAATGATTGAAAAATGTCAAGCGATTATAAACAATTATTGTGTATGTTTGGTTATGCATGGCAAAACTATGGGGAGTATTTATATAAAAAAAAAAAAGTTTTAGCAATTCATCCAACAAAACTGCTTACCTTTACATTCTGTACAATTGGGACAAAAGTAAATGTTCTCCTTCTACTGGTCGAATATTATTAATTCATCAAAAAAAAAAAATTCCTATGATCCTCAGCTCAGTCTAGTGTCCCTAATGTGGTATTTTCCCTAACCACACTATTTTTTTTTTTGTAAATTAAAAACATTTAACCTGTAGACGAAATAGAAGGAGAACATTCAATTTTGCCCCATTTGCACAGAACAAATGTACCAGCAGTTTTGCTGGACAAATAGCTATACAAACTTTTTTTTATTAAAATACACTTTAATTTCTTGTAATGATGTGATAGTTAAATAAAGACGTTATAAGCAATTCAGATCTGCTCTTTCTGATCTCTGTTGGATTTCCTTGGTATGATGACGGCCATAAAAAGCAGCTCTTGTAAATGTCAAGATGGTCAGTCCTTCATTAAAATGATCTATTTGTAAGGCAATAGTTCAGACCACTTATTTTATGTTGTTTTTGTAATATTGCAAATCCAGTTTACATTTTTTAGTAAGCCGGATTCCATTATTTATTAGTATCTTGCCAGTGTCAAAATGTGTTACTAATTAGAAACTGGTCATCTACATCTCCAACCAAGTAGATGTAGGTGGTATTGCAACGTAAAACCTGGATTAACTGGCTAGAGACATTCTAATAAACAACATTCTTGCTCCTTGGGGTCAAGCTGCAAATCATGTATGTTTTGTGAAATCGCATACATTAGTTAATGAAAGACATTCAGAAAGTGTGGCAGATATCAGCTTGATATCTGATAAATACACAGGTTATGAGCTTTGGAGCTAGGAAACAGCTAATTGTGTGTCCACACATTTTAGCTTGTATTGTGTATATGTAGTGAAATTTCACAGGTCTTGTGACTCATTTTAGAAGAGTGATGGTTCTCTTGTTGTCACTTTGTTATTTAAAGGTATGGAAACAGTGGTTAAAACCATCGATCGTATAGCTGGCTGTATTTCAGGAGATGACTGACGAGGTGTATAAGGAAAACAAGGCAATTTACAAAGGAAAGAAAAACATGATATGATTTATGCATTCATTATAGTAAATTGGCAAAACTGGTTTGCTAAAAGTTAGATTGGTTGAGATTGTGCCACTGGCTATTTAAAGTGAATCTGTGCTTTGCCTGTGTAAGAGAAAATTATTTTGCTTATAGTGTTCTAGGGGTGCTGTTTTTGTTTTTCATGTTGTTTTTTTGCTATTTTCCTTTTTTGCCCTAAAGCTCTATTTTATTTGTGTTTAATTTTGTTAGGGTCTTTTATTCTTTTTATTTTAATGACAGAATCAACAGCAGCAACAGCACAGTGAAGTTGGTTGGTGACACCGCAAAGGCTGCCCTTTGTCTTCAGCGTATTTGTGCAGTTTAGTCCTTAAAAACACCAGTTTCCAGTGACGACATCCCTCACATATATCTCTAGACTTGGCTAAAAGCAAGGAATAAATCCCATGGTAACAGTATTATTATTATAATAATACAGGAGTTATACAGCACCGACAGTTTGTGGCCTACAGTAATAAATGACTGACCACATTGTCATTCCTATTGTTGTAATGGTTGGTGATTTTGAATCTGTATTGGTTTGTTTTTAAAGTGGTTGTAAATCCTAAACAGTTTTTACCTGTAAAAAATGTTTAGGTACCAGTACTCCCTCTCACCCCCCCCCCCCCCATCCGTACTTACCTGAACCCTCACTGGGTCCAGCACTTTGCTCCTCTGTAGCGGCTCTGTCCTCTCTCTTTGCTCTCACAGGCTTTGCTGAGAGCCAGTATTAGCAAGATAATTCAGAGGCAGGCAAGAACTAAGACAAAAAATTGGCACATATGTCCTTGCACAGCAGAAAAAGGAATCAGCGTCACAGAAATACCTGGACAATTGTGGATCCCAATTTAATACTGCTGCCACTCAATCCTAGCAAAATGTTGGTATGTAGTGAGAATAAATGAATTTGCAGCGCAAATCTATGGAATATCCACAAGTGTATGGACAATTTCCACCAAATGTGTATTTATTCTGAAAAGGATGAACTTTATATGGCTCTAAAATGCCCAGCCCCTCACTAGAAAACTCTGCCCCTATTATCAGTTTTAATTGTGTAATAATTCATATCTAAAAACAAGTGCAAATTTTGTGATTATATAAATAAAGTGCAAGTGCTTAGATAATGAATCTGCTTCTCTGTAATAGCACAACATTCAATATGTTGAGCTCTATTAACTGTAAACAATAATGTATGTGATAATAATAGACTTCTGCAAAAAACTGTTGATGCGATTATAATAAACCAAAAAAGTGTGTGAAAAATAAGAGTAAAAGAAAACCTCCTAAAAAAAAAACATATGTATACTGTGAACTTTGGGGACAACAGCTCCACGGGATTAAGTGCATAAACCGTTAGATTTATAATAAAAGACATTTATTTGTATAGAAAAAATCTAAAATAAGGCTTCCTTCAGCGCACAGGCAAAAATACAAAACAAAGTCCGCTTAACTTCAGCATAAAAGAAAATCAGCTTGTCTTCAGCACAAAAAACAAAATTAAGGAAAACACATACAGTTTTGTAGCAGGGTCTTTGGCAGCCTTCAAACGTCCACACAGCTCAACCGACAGGTGTAATCACCTACTCCTCCTCACACCAACAACTCTTCCCTACTTCCTGTCTTATGAGCTGTCTTCCCGGAGGCCCTTAACCCCCTGTGCGCTGAATCCCTGTGGTCAGGGAGGGAGGCTCTTTTCCCACCCGAATATCTCTTCAGAGCCTCCCAAATTCCGGGTCCCAAATAACTTATTATTAACATAGAGAGGACTGCGAGTCAGTCCTCTCCTGCTCGGCTACTCCCGGAACCCCTCACCCATTTTGGGTGACCCCCTGAGCAACGCTGCTACTCCCTTAAAGGGACCACAAACCAAATACTGGTGCTACATAGCACCCGTCCAGGACCCAACCTTGGCGTCATGTACAATACCTTATCTTAAACTGTGAAATCACATATTGTGTGCCATGATTATATGTGAAAAAATGTGATTAATTAATTAAAAAAAAAATTTTTAGACAAAGAAAAAAAAAATTGCTTGATTTCCTCCAAAAGGCATGCATGCAAAAAAAAGTTCTAAACACCAAATCACAGTTCTCCAACCTAAAACAGAAAAAAATTCATAACTTCCATATTCATAAATTCATATGAATAATATGCTCCTTTCATTAGAAACGTTCTAAAGTGACCCACCAACTGCTATGGCTGGTAAGGTTATGTGCTGTAATAATTTGCAGTCTCTGCCTAAAGTGTCAGACATGGTACCACCTGTATGAAGAGACAAATTACTTACCACTCAGCTCTTGGGAGCAGCACCTGAATGCTAGCTGTAAGCAGGGTAAGAGTCGCACTCCGTCCAGCACCTCTCGTTCCACTTCTACCCCATGATACAAGTTTCCCCATTAGCAACCTCCAGAGATAGAGCTTTACCTTATGTCTCTTCCAATTGGTAAGAGGGTAAGCATGGTACCACACAGAGTACGTGGCAGGCATAGGCTGCAACCTTCCTCTAAATCTGCCAACTACACCCTGCTAACTTCAGGTGTAGCAATCAGCAGACACATTTCTCTGACCTAGCTGCTGAAATTGAAGAAGTATGCCCCCAGCCACCCCCATACTCCCAGGCTCAGTGCCAGCTTGGCAAAATTGCTGGCTTTTTAGTTCCTGCCTTTCCAGTTGGTGAATTTGGCCCCTTTATGTTTAATTTGTGGCCTGTACTGTACCACAATGGCAGGTTTGCAACACTTTTCTTTATCCATAAGCCCATTCCTAACCTCCACCATCATGTGGAAAGTAATGTCTCTATATCTTTGGATCACACTGTCAGGAGGACCGTGACCACAGAAATGGGGTCCAGCCAGTATGGGCAGGGACATTATATATCTTTTATGCCCCACTGGGTAAATCTGCTGGCAGCCAGGAAGGATGCAGATAGGGAACACCATTGGAGCCGTCTGTACCGCTCTGCATCCTTACAGTTGGTGACCATGACAGTTCAGTCACCTACATCTTTTCCTCAATGCCCTCTTTGGGTGAGTCATCCTCTGTACCACCAGTTCTCCACAAGCATTTAAGAGTCTATGTAATGGGTTAGGCAGATGATGTAACACAATGTTGCAGCTGGTATGCAGAGAGGACAGGAGCCACACTGAGGCAGAGATTCTGTCAGCTCTGTGATAACAGCAATAACCTGTTGCCGCCCTTCGACAGGGAAAGATCACGTACCTGCCTTATCTGGCATATGTCCTCAACTTGGTGGTGCAGCAATCTTGGCTAGGTACCCTTCTTTACAGTACCTTCTGAGGCAGGTCTGAAGAGTCTGTAACCATTTTAGATGCTCATACACAGCCAGTATGTGCCTGGTTGAATTTCGGCAGGAACTCCATCCACCTGCACACCATCTGATATGTGATATGCCCACCCTGTGGAACCATACCTTGGCCATGCTGCAGTAGTGGCACACGTATCTCTGGGCAATAAATGAGTATCTGTGTGAGTATAGCACAAGGACAAACTCAGGAGTGCTAGTAGCTCTCTATACAATACTCATTCACCGTATTTTCACCATTTGATGGGACAACCAGAATAATGAGCTGTAGCAATGTAGGCATCAGCTTCACAAGTGCACAGGTCTTCCTGCTGGAGCAGACACTTTTAGCATTATAGCGTATAGTCTCTGTTTCTAAAATATTCACCCAATAAAAAGGAAGAGATTGTCTTTACAATATTTACATTGTGTCTATTCAAAGATTTCATCTAATTTTATATTTATTGATGAGATCTACCTGCTTTTACCTTCAAAATTTGTGGCCTTTTCAAAAAGACTTAAAACGTGTGCTTGAAATGACTTAAATTTTTCCGTTTTAGATTTCAAATGAAAGAATTCATTCTTTTTTTACAAATGCAGTCTGTCTTCTCTCTACCTCAATACTATCGGCCTGTCCAAAAGGGCATAAAGCTGTGCTGCAATTCTTTATAAAATTTCTCTTTTTCGACTGGGAAGAAATAACTACATTTTTTTGGAAGATGACTTTGCTTGTTGTATCGCTGACATACTATAGCAAGACAAAGCCAAAGAATTTCCCAGCTCAACTCACCAACCAGTCTGCTTACCAACCAAATTAATCTGTCCAACAGTATGCGTTAAAAGAAGGCGTTTTGTTAGCACATATTTGCAAATGCATGCGTAAGCAGAAATGCCACTTCACGGCACACTGTATTAGCTGCAGTCCTAACTTCTGCAAATTTATGAGAGTCTCCACAGTGGATGCACATGTATTCTAATGGATAAATAGGGGGCAGGTGGGCCTGGAGATAGCCAAAACCTCCTTAGGCACAGGGGCACCCTGGACACCGAGCACATAGCACAATGGCAGCTAAGGTGTCCAGTGTGTCCCCTCACCAATATCACATCAGTAATATTGGCCTTGCAGCTTATGCATGCATTTGCAAATGTGTGCTAACTAAACCCCTGTTTTTAACACATACTGTTGGACAGGTTAATTTGGTTGGTAAGCAGACTGGTTAGGGTGAGTTGAGCAGTGGCTTGAGCTGGGAATTTCTCTTGTTTTGTCTTGCATGCGTGACATACTATAGCAGCCTGTCTTATTAATCTCTTAGCATGTACGACTTTAAATCATTCTTGGAAAAAAGATAATAATTGCCTCTTTCTACCTGCAGTCTATTTGTTCTCTCCCTCAGAAAAAAGCAGCCTGCCCCAAAAGGATTACAAGCTTAGCAGCAAAACTGTCAAATTTTCTCCTTATTTATTCTGTGAAAAAACAAGCCAATTTGTCACTTTTGAATGCAATCAGCTTACACTGCCCCTCAGAAAATGCACCCCTTTTCAATAAAGGATTGAAAAATGTGGTTCAGTTCTGTTCAATGATTATGTTTCCAGTTGTACACAAAATGAATTTACCTTTTTGTTCCAGATGCAGTGTGCAGGCTCAGTTGCTCATAAATTGCAACCTGTTCATGTCGTGGTGCAAATCCTGTCTTGAGCCTCCAAAACAAGAAACAGTTTTTTTTTTGTTCCAGGTGCAATATGCTTTCCTAATCCCTAGGAAATTGCAGCCTGTTTAAAAAGGCATAATATCCGTGGTGCTAAACTGTAAAACTTTTCCCTCTTCAGTCTAGGAATCAGGACACTAATGTATTATTTCCAGATATAATGTGCCTTCTCAGTCATTCTGAAATTGCAGCCTGTCTATACATGCTTAAGATCTGTGGTGCAAGCCTGTAACATTTTTCCATCTTCAGGCTTCTATTAAAATCAGTATTTATTTATTTCCAGATGCAGTCTCCTTATGCCGCATACCCACACGATCAGAATTTTCATCGGAAAAGCCTTGGATGGTTTTTCCGACGGGATTCCGCTCAAGCTTGTCTTGCATACACACGTCACACCAAATTCAGACCGTCAAGAACGCGGTGATGTACAACACGTACAACGGGACTATAAAATGGAAGTTCAATACACAGTGCGCCACCCTTTGGGCTCCTTCTGCTAATCTCGTGTTTATCTTGTGTTTATCTCGTGTTTATCTCATGTTAGTAGAAGTTTGGTGAGAGATGATTCATGCTTTTCAGACTTGTGCTTTTCTGATCATTACTGCTCTTCAGTTTGTGGGTTTGTATCTGGTTTTCAGTGCGTGTAGTCAGTTTGTATCTGTTTTTCAGTGCGTTATTCTCCCCTCGTTTCTGATTTTCAGCTTGCTCTTCACAGCCCTTGCTGTTTTCCAGTGAGTTCTGTTAGTTCGTTATGACCAGCCGACCGTTTTGAAGCCATGTTGCGGGTACATCCTCGTCATAGAGTTCGTGCTGTGCGGGGGCTTAGTGTTGGGGTTCTTACTTTGACCCAAGCCCAGTCCATGAACAGGGTGGGGAGGAGTTCATGGACCAAGAATTGGTTACTCAAGCGTGACCAATTTTTTCATATGCCCTTGCTGCGGGAGATCCAGGATAATAACCCTGATGATTTCAGAATTTTCTCCGGATGATGGACCCCATTTTTCACCGTCTGTTGGCTTTGCTGTCCCCTTATATTATGAAGCAGGACACCTGCATGCGGCAAGCCATCACTCCCGAGCAGGGGCTAGTCGCCATGTTGCGGTACTTGGCGACAGGGAGAAGTCTGCAGGACCTCAAGTTCTCAACAGGCATCTCCCCCCAGGCTCTGGGGATCATTATTCCTGAGACCTGTTCTGCCATCATTCAAGTTTTTTCCTTTAACATCACATTATATGTATTTAATGTATGCTAATGTTTTGTATTTCTTTCATCATTCCCTAATTACCATGAATGGAATATGCTGTGAAAGTCATCTTTATCCTCATGCATGCTTTAAGCTTTTAATGCTCCTTTTTTGGCCTACATGCATATTTGCCTTCACTAACCTCCCCAGTATGCTATCCTGGGCCCATACAAACCTAGCCTAGTCACTTAACAATGTATTTTGTCAGCTCCATTGTAGTGCTTTACCCTAAACACCCTCTAAAACTAATTTATAACCCCCGTAAAATTTTTACAATGGGCCATCAGAGGGGATGAGGAATCTGATAAGTGGACCTTTATATTTTTGTCTTTAAATACTCCTTAAAATAAATGTTATACTGATGTTGGCCAAGAATGTTTGTGTCTAATCTGCTTGCAATGTTATGTGCAAAAGTACTAATTTTTTTTTCTTTTTTGACTCCACAGTTTCCTCAATGCCACATGAATGGCAGACTGTGGCCTCCCATTTTGCTGAGAGACTTTCCTAACTGCGGAGGGGCAATCGATGGGAAACGATGTCCACATCGTCCCACCACCCCACTCGGGGTCAAACTATTTTAATTATAAGGAGTTTAATAGTATTGTGTTGATGGCGATGGTGTAGGTGACATATGAATTTTTATATGTGGACGTGGAGAAGAATGGCCGGATGTCAGATGGTTGAGTCCTTGCCCAGACTGAGTTCTACGGATGTCTTCAGAGTGGTGGCTAGGGATTGCCACCTGCAGAAGATAACGTGGAAGGAAGGTTTGTCGCACATGAAGCATTTGGTCTGGGTAATCACCTGATGAGGCCATTCCCCCAAAGGACCCTCACCCCGGAGAAGAGGGTTTTTAATTATTGGCTGGCCAGAGCTCAAGGAGTCGTGGAGAATGCCTTTGGGATAATGGCCAGCCGGTTCCGCCTATTTATTATGGCAATAAATATGGTAGAGTACAAACTGAACCACATAGTTGCCTCAGTTGGACCTGAGGCCGGACTTCCTGAAACTACCCTGATGGCCCTGAAAACTGTCCATCCTGGCTTGCCCCCCCCAAAGAGCCCGTGAAGTGCGGCAAAAATATGTGGATTATTCTACGGGTAGGGGGGCCATTGCTATGCCAGCAAATTTGGAAATAATTTCTATTTTTATTTTTAAATGTGTCTAATAAAATCTTGATTTGGATTTACTGCTTGTGTTTTTTTTAGCTGTCTCGTAGGTTGGGTTGAGCGAACCCAAACTGTAAAGTTCGGGTCCGTACCAGACTTTTGGGTGTCTGGGTCCCGGACCCAAACCCGAACAATTGACTATGTGTTCGGGTTCGGGTCCGGTGTTCGGAGATGTATTGGCGCCTTTTTAAAAGCTGCAGGGCAGCCAATCCACGTTAGTTTCACTAGTGTGCCCTTAGAAGCCATCACAGCCATGCCTACTAATGGCATGGCTGTGATTGGCCAGTGCAGTATGTGACCCAGCCTCTATATAAGCTAGAGGCACACAGCACAGCATGTCACTCTGCTTTAGACAGGTTCCTGGCTGCTGTTGTTGTGAGGGAGAGAATTACATGATAAGAGTCAGTACACATTCATGAAATATCTTCTAATTAGTCAGCGATCTATATAGCCAGGGCCAGATTAAGAACATCATGGGCCTGGTGCTGAATATTTTGGTGGGGCCTTTTATAAAAAAAAAAAAAAAATGCAAACTATTTTTTGTTGTAACAAATTAAATTAAAGAGAGAGGGAGGGAGGATGAGAGAGAGAGAAAGGGGATGAAAGAGGTGTTAGGGGTAAGGGAGGGAGGATGAGAGAGAAAGGGGGATGAGAGAAAGAGGATGCACATGAGCATGCATGGGAATGACATCAATGCAGCCAAGCCAAGGCAAGTGACCGAAGGCACAGAACCTGCAAGGAAGATCGGGTGAAGATGGAAGCGCCCGGGACCCGTTTTGGGCAAATGGGCCTATCTTGAGAAAAGGGCCTGGAGCTGCAGCTCCAATAGCCCCTATGTTAATCCGGCCCTGTATATAGCTATAGAGTGTAGGGCAAGGTTCCTGTGTCTGTCTGCTTTGAGGGAGAGAGAATTATCCAGATTCAGAAATCATTTCTAAGACCTTTTAAAACTTAAGAAACTTTTATCTGCAAGCTCAGTGCACCAGCACTGCATATGTTACTGTGAGATACACCATACTCTGGGTGTATTCTGCTATTGCAAAAACATTGCAAAAAAATTTAATTTTGCAGTGTTTTCTACATGTTTGCAGGAGTGTGTGACATATTCAATCGATCTATTTTTCTTCGATTGTGCTATTCCAAAAAAAAAATCTGAGTGAAACTTTTTTTTTCATAGCATTTTCTGCAGTTTCGCAGTTTTTGAGCTACACGCTGTACATACTCTGGGTGTATTCTGCTATTGCAAAAACATTGCAAAAAAATTGAATCTTGCAGTGTTTTCTGCATGTTTGCAGGAGTGTGACATATTCTATCGATCTATTTTTCTTCTATTGTGCTATTTCAAAAAAAAAATCTGAGTGAAACTTTTTTTTTCATAGCATTTTCTGCAGTTTTGCAGTTTTTGAGATACACGCTGTACATACTCTTGGTGTATTCTGCTATTGCAAAAACATTGCAAAAAAATTGAATCTTGCAGTGTTTTCTGCATGTTTGCAGGAGTGTGACATATTCAATCGATCTATTTTTCTTCTATTGTGCTATTCCAAAAAAAAAATCTGAGTGAAACTTTTTTTTCATAGCATTTTCTGCAGTTTTGCAGTTTTTGAGATACACGCTGTACATACTCTTGGTGTATTCTGCTATTGCAAAAACATTGCAAAAAAATTACATTTTGCAGTGTTTTCTGCATGTTTGCAGGAGTGTGACATATTCAATTGATCTATTTTTCTTCTATTGTGCTATTCCAAAAAAAAAAAAAAAAATCTGAGTGAAAATTTTTCTTTTTCATAGCATTTTCTGCAGTTTTGCAGTTTTTGAGCTACATGCTGTACATACTCTGGGTGTATTCTGCTATTGCAAAAACATTGCAAAAAAATAAAATTTTGCAGTGTTTTCTGCATGTTTGCAGGAGTGTGACATATCCAATCGATCTATTTTTCTTCTATTGTGCTATTGCAAAAACACCCATTTAGGGCAATATCATACATTTTGAAAATATGAGGAGATCGTCAAAAAAGGGACGTGGCCCCAGTTGTGGTGCTGCTGGTGGAGCTCCTGTTGCAGGGAGAGGACGTGGTCGATCTGTGCCAGCTACACGCACAAGTGAAACACCTTCCTCAGGTTCGAGTAGGCGACAGAGCCTGCATCGGTATTTCGGCGCGCCTAATGAGGCCGTACGAATGTTGAGGCCAGGACAAGTACAGGCGATAGTAGATTGGGTTGCTGCCAGTGCCTCCGGTTCCTTCACATTGTCTCCCACCCAGTCTCCTGATGAAAGTTCAGAGTTGGCACCTGCAGCCGATGTCCATCAGTCTTTCACCTCACCCCCTTGCAAATCAGCCAAGCAGTCTGAGCCCCAAATCATGCAGCAGTCTCTTCTGCTTTTTGATGACTCTGTTAGCAGGGTTTCCCAGGGCCATCCACCTAGCCCTGCCCCAGAAGTGGAAGAGATTGTGTGCACCGATGCCCAACCACTTATGTTTCATGATGAGTACATGGGAGGACCATCGCAGCACGTCTCAGATGATGATGAAACACAGGGGCCAACTGCTACTGCTTTCGCCATTGTGCAGACCGACAAGGAGGGCAGGGGTGAAGACTGGGTGGAAGATGATGTGGAGGATGATGAGGTCCTTGACCCCACATGGAATCAACATCATGCAGGTGACCAGTGTGGTTCGGAGGAAGAGGCGGTGGTCGCACAGAGCCACCAGCACAGCAGAAGAGGGAGCAGGGTGCAAAAGCGGAGCGTCCATCCCCTAGACAGTACGACTGCTACTGCCTAACGCAGCAAGGGACCGAGCACACCAAAGCCAGGTCCAAGGAGTTCCCTAGTGTGGCAGTTCTTCAGACAATGTGCTGATGACAAGACACGAGTGGTTTGCACGCTGTGCAATCAGAGCCTGAAGCGAGGCATAAACGTTCTCAACCTGAGCACAACCTGCATGACCGGGCATCTAAGTGCAAAGCACGAGATGCAGTGTAGTAGACACCTCAAAAACCAAGAAAGGTCTCTGGCTTTTTCTGCTTCCTCTTCTGCTGCAGTCTCGTCCTCTTCATCCACCTCTGTACCTCTGCTTGAACCTGGACTCACTGCGCATTGTCTTCGGAGAGTTTCAAAATCCCCTTGTCCTAGGTACTGAGCAAGTGCAGTACAGGGCGGACACTATGCGACGGGGGACAGAATTCGACACATCACCACCAGCCTTACCCTGCCATTGTTGTATTTTTGAACCAGTGTTGGCTACCTCGTCCTCCTCCACCGCCGCTTCCACCTACACCGCCACATCCACCGCCACCTCAACCTCCTACTCCATATGAACCTCGTCCTCCTAGGTCAAGATTATAATTTTTTTATTTTTTTAATTTCCAAGTATTTTATTTTCCCACTATCTTATCCATTAAATTGAATAATTTTTTTCCAGAAAGGGCGTATTCTGGGGCATTCCCACCATATGTGCGGCATCGTGCCATTGAGTTTCTGAGGTTCTTAATGACTTCCTGTACCTCTTATGCTGAGAAGGGGGCCTCCAGCATATTATTATTTTTTTTTTATGTTATTTTAAGTTATTTCCCGATCCACATTTGTTTGCAGAGCACTTTCCATGCTCTTAACAACATGTTGTTGCCATTTGCAGCCCTTTAGCCCTTTCCATGACTTTTTTTACAGCCATTTTAGTCTTCAAAAATTCGGGACCCCATTGACTTCAATGGGGTTCGGAGTTCGGGGTCAAGTTCGGTCTGGAACCCGGACTTTTTTCCGAAGTTCGGCTGAACCCGAACATCCAGGTGTCCGCTCAACTCTACTTGTAGGTTCTCCTAGTGCACTTGTAGTGCCAAGTGTTTTTTACATTATTAACTAACGCCTATTGTCACTGTAAACACCAACTTAATACAAAAACTGGTATTGAGCATTGAAAGAAGAAGCCACACATTGTTGAGTATAAAACCCTTTTACTCGGTGCACATGAGCGTTATAAAACCTATTTTGGTAAAAAAACACCATCTTGGTTTTATAAAGTTTTACCTTGAATTTTTTTTATAAGTATATAAACAGGCATGTTTCAAAACATAACTTACACAACTCAGGAACTTAGAAAGTTCAACATTGAAAAACTGAAGGCAATATTAGACATTATAGTGTCAAAAATGTGTTGATCTTGCCTTCATCAAATGGGGTGATGTCACCCCTGTAAAAGCCAAATTTTGAAGATGCACACAAATTGGGAGTCAAACTGGGGATTTGCCTCCTGATCCCATGCCTAATGTCAACATGTGCTATCTCCCATCATGGGAGATCAATGGACGTGTTTTGGAGGTGCAACCACTTCCTCACACCTACTAGAGTTGGGAGAAAGGGGTTGCACCCACAAAATGCGTACATTGAAATCTCCTGATGGCAGATAGCACATGTTGACACACTGTGTGCATCTTCAAAATTTGGCTTTTAAAATGCGAAAATGTTTGAAAAATTTTCCAAAAAAAAAAAAATGGTGACATTTTGTTGTTTTTTAATGTAAAAAGGGGGGGAACCAGCTGCGCAAACCAATAAACCAACCAAAAAAGAGAATCAATATATAAAAACAACTGCTGTGGCCACCATCAGAGTGTTCACACACCAATAGTCAGTAAAAATAAATATATACAAATATATATAAAATGGGGCGCTAGCAAAAAATTAAAAAAAATATATTAATTAATAACAAGCAGCACTTGCTGGAAGAAATAAATATGGATAATACTTGCTGATAAATAAATTGCCAATAAATAAGAGATCTGATGATTACAAGTACATACAATAAATATGTAAAAAATATGTAAAAAATAGGAAGGTAAAAATATATGTGGCGCTTGCTAGTAAGAAGGATGCCAATCCTCGGGGGGGCTCCAAAGGATGGTTCCGTAAAAGCGTCTGAAAGTTAATGATTTGAAAAATCCACAATGTATAGCAAAAGATAATGCTATACCAATAAACTCAATCATAAAGTGCATCAAATAGTGAAATAAACATTCCTGTGCAAGGTAATATTGTGCAAAATAGACAATAAAGTGCATACAATATCTTATAAAAAAACACTTTTCATAAATAACGTAAAAATTCATAAATCGTATAAAAATATAAATAAATAAGTGAAACCGTAATTAAAGACGGGTATTGAATAACCAAAAAAATATATTGTGCAAATAAGCGTGTGCAAATAATGCCAAACGAAAAGTGCAATAATTGCAAAACAAGTCCAAAATACCATGTGCAAATATGGCCAAAAAGAAAAGTGCAGCAATTGCAAAAAATGATGATTAGTGCAGTGATCCAAAATAATTGGGCTCAAATGCAACAGTCCAATGCAGTCTCTATGTGTGGTAATTTCTTATGAGAAGTGAATCCTCCAAATAGCAGTAAGCTCCTTAGGCTAAATAGCAGTGATCTCCTCCATGCAGTATAATGTGCCAATCTTTGTTGTTTCCCCCAGCCCTTTACCTTTAAGCAAAGGTTAAAACAGCCTTAAGCCCCATACACACGGTCAGATTTTCCGATGGTTTCTGTCCTATCGGACAATGTTGTCGGAAATTCCGACCGTGTGTAGGCACCATCGGACAGTTTCCATCGGATTGTCCGACGGACAAAGTCCTATCTCCTGCTGGATAGATTTTTCGACAACAAAGTCCGATCACACCAAATCCGATCGTGTGTATCGAATTCCGACGGACAAAGTGCCACGCATGCTCAGATCACATTACAAGACCAAAGCTATTGGCTACTAGCCTCTACGTAGTCCCGTCGTACGCAACAAACGTCACCACGTTCAGAATGATCGGATTTTCCGACAACTTTGTCCGACAGTGTGTATGCAACACCAGTGTCGGACTAAATCCGTCGGACAAAATCCGATGGATTTGGTGGTCGGATTTTCCGACCGTGTATGGGGCTTTACACTGACACAGCCAGAGATCTTCTCCTCCTCTGAATCCTTCACATTCAGGTCCTTATCAGCGCCTTATTTCCTCTCCAAACCATTTAAAAAGCATGGGGGCGGAAAGAGGAAAGGAAGAACTCCATAGTGTAGTAAATTAAAACAAGGTTTTATTCAAAGAACATTAAAAACTCACAGTTAACATTCGGTAACAGCAGCGGTTGTTGAGAACGTGTCTGATGCCGGCCGAGACCACCCACACACAGTGTCACCTGACTCTAATCTCCTCACTAGTATCGTCACGCCCACGTGACTTTTTCAAAGGAATCATTGTTGTTTTTTAGATTCTCCCTAATAAATCAATCATGTTCTTCAGTTTTTGTTCAACCTCATTTTGCTTTTTTGCTTTATGATATCTAAATCCCGACTACACCACATTATGTCCTGGATTAGTCTTTGTGCACTGTCACTGGTGGAGATTGTTCTTCCACAACCTGCACATCACCTAAAAGATAAAATACACACCATGTATTATAAATATGCAGGCATACCTCTATTACCTGAATCTGTGGTGTCTGACACTGACCTGTTGTGGTGACAATTTCAACCACTTTTTCCACCTCTCCTTCCTCCACATCCTGAGGTTGTGGTGTCTTCTGTTCCCCTTCTTTCTGAGGTGGGGGTTCCTGGTGTCCTCAGACGTCCCAAATCTTTTCTCCCCTATGAGAATGAAACAAAAGGTATACTTAGCACACAGATATTTGAGGCCAGAAATAGGAATATGAAACATTGCTTGGAAGTGGGGTACAATTGTCTGTTTTGGCAGAGTTCCAAGCTGAAGACATGATTTTTCAAAGCTGGAATACTTACATTTTTTGGACAAGTTTCATACATGGAGACACCCCAAGTATCCACTGGAGCACCTGTGTGTGTCACCATCAAAATTTTGCTCTGGTGTCCCACACTAGTGCTCCTGAGTCCAGATGTGTAAACAGCTGCTGAGTGTTCTCTCCTTACATTACACTGAATCAAGTTTGCAATTCATTCTAGTTTCAAAGACATCTAGACAACAATCTCCTAAACTTCTTTTAATGCAAATTAGCATGACCAGACATCATATTTAGTTGACAAATGAGCGATGTTTACTACGACCGATTACTGTGCCCACGAACATGAAAGTAGCCATTTAAAACTGTACAACACTAAAGAAAAGCACATGGAGCAGCATGCAAGTAATAATAATAATAGGAACACACGACAAATACTTACTTTTTAGAAGCACTTTCTTGATCCTTCTGTACTGATCCTGCTCCCTCAATTTCAGGTCTGACCAGCTTTTCTTCAATTGCTCCTTGGATCGTCTTACCCCAAAATTCCGGCGCAGACCCCTCACAACTTTAGTCATGATTTCGGCCTTTCTCACATTTGGGTTTAGGTATGGTCCATACTTCCCATCATAGTCGGCCCTCTTCAAGATGTCCACCACCTCACCAAAGGACATATTTGAGGCCTTAAATCTCCTCCTGGATCGGGACGTTTCTTGCTCCGGGCTTTCCTCCTCGTCGTTACTGCTATTACGCATCTGCTGTGTCTCCGCCATGTTCCTTTCCCACTGCGACAAAAGAGATGGGGTGGGTAATATTCTAGAAAGAACGTCAGGGGCGGGCAGAGTTTCACGCATGCGCAGTGTATATAAAGCTAACACGCGTGTGTCGTACCTACGTTCTGTGTGTGGAGGAAGGAGGACGAACGTTCTAACAAAGGTAACATTTTAACTTGAGACATCAGTGGCCTATACTAATTTGAGATTGAGGCCTATATTGGGATAAGATTAGGAGAGTTTAGCCTGATATTAGCGTTTTTGTCTTGTGTTTTGTCTTGCAGGAGGTTAAAAACCCCTTATATCGAAATAAACCAGCTAGGAAGGCATCGCTGGAGAAACTGCTGCAATTTGTGAAGACGCAGGTCCCTGACGCAGACATCGAGTTTGTGGATAAGAAAATTTGTAGCTTGAGAAGCACGTATGTATAGGAAGGAGCTTAATAAGGTCCTGGCTTCCATTAAATCAGGAGCAGCAGCAAAGGATGTGTATGTACCCAGTCTGTGGTACTACAACAGGATACGGTTTCTGGAAGACCAGATTGAAGCCAGGGAATCATTTTCTACACTTCCATCAACCCTTCCCTCATCCCCAGCTGAGGTTCCCGAGGACAAATCTGGGCCTTCCAACCTGAAGAAGTTGAGGAGCCCAGCTGGAGCCAGGTATAGTATTTTTTAACATATTTATTGTCCGAAAATTATTGTTGTTAACTAGATGTTATTATTGATAACAAATTAATGATTTAACAAAGTGTTTTACATATCCATAGAAAGCAGGGGCCAAAAAAGATTGTGACAAGAATGAAAAATGCTGGGGTCAGAATGATAGTCTTTTCTATTTATTAACATTCAATTTGCAACAGTCATGAGCTGAAAAGTGTGTGTGATTGATGAACCAAAAACTAAAACTATGTCCCTTTTTCATACACAGGAAGACCTCAGCCAGGACGAGGCTCTGGAATGTGGCAGACAGGAGGAGGCAGGGGTAAGTGTCAGCCAGGAGGTGGCCAGGCCCAGTAGCCTCACCCAATCCCAGGTGCCTCCCCTCAACCTTACAACAAATAGGCCAGGAAGGGGAGTAACGTGGAGGAGGCAGCACTGGGCCTCATTAAGGACGCTAATGCAGCCCTGAAAACACCCCCCGACGCTGAAGAGACCTATGGCTGCTATGTAGCTGCAAAATTGCAGCAAATGGAGGAGGGCCAATGCCTCATGTGTGAGAATATTATTTTTCAGGCCCTTTAGAAGGGGCCAAATGAGTGATATCATGCACTTATGTGCACTCGCCTATACTACTCCTCCTCCTGCCACAAGTCCACCTCCAGAGCCGCAGCCTCCAAGGAAGGCTGCAGGGAAGGCTGCAGGGAAGCGTGGAGGGAAAGCTGCAGGGAAGAAAAGAAAATGATGGCCTGGGTTCAGTCTGGTCTGACAGAAGACGCAGGCTGTGGTAGTACCACAGCCTGGGGACATATATGTCATCTGCCGCGGTTCCTGTTCTCTGGGAGTCCTGGACCAGATTGTGCTCCCTATTCTATGGACTTCTCAGGATAACAATTTTTAGTTACAAAGAATTGATGTGTGCCCTGGGATACAAAGGCTTCGCAAATTCAAGCAGTTTCTCCAGTGTTGCCTTCCTCTTTATTTTGTTATGAGCCACAATAAATGGAGATTTTTTTATATGAAAATATTTGCCTATGTGTTTTTCTTCAAATAGGACAGTTTGTGAGTAGGCAGGTACATTTAAAAAAAAAAATTATGGAGATCTCTAGAAAATAATTAAAAAAGAATAAAAAAAAGGAGTTCTTGATTAAAAAAAAAAAGATGACAATAAAAAAAATTATAAACATTATTATGGAGATCTGGCTTGAAAAAAAAAAAAAGATTATTCAGGAGATCACGAGAAATAATAAAGAAATAAGTTTGTGAGAATATGAGCAGCAAAACAACTTCATTCTTCTAGCATTATAAAGAAGAAGAGAATGCGCTGCATTAAACTATTTAAAAAATTGTAGCCTGAGGATTGTGCTATCTCCATTACGAACGGTAGTTTTACCAGACCGAGTGCTTCCGTCTTGCACTTGATTCTGAGCATGCGTGAGTTTTTGCACGTCCGAATTGCATATAGACGAACGCATTTTTGTATAGGAACTATTTCCGACCAAAATAACGAGAACCTGCTCTCAATCTTTTGCCGGCAGGAATTCCGCCAGCAAAAGTCCGATGGAGCATACACACGGTCGCATTTTCCGACCAAGAGCTCTCATCAGACTTTTGCAGGCGGAATTTCCGATCATGTGTACGGGGCATTACTCGCTCCCTCAGGTATTGCTGTCTATCAAAGAAAAGTTCAAAATTCTCCAGCAAATCTGTGCATTTTTTTCTTTGAAATTTGAAACAAATAGACACAAAAATTTGCTTAACAGATGTAATTATTCTACTAAATCCCGAAGTAATTGCAGCCTGTCAATACAGGCTTAAGATTTCTGTTGCAAATCTGTAACATTTTCCATCTTCAATCTACTAATTATTTAATTGTTCATTTCTAGATGCAATGTCCTTGTTCTCTCCTAGAGAAATGTTGTCTTGTCAAAGAAAGGCTTAAAACACAGGGATCAAATTAAAATTTTAGCACTCTATCTGACGATTTATCGGATCCCTTTACCTGTTACAGTAAAACAGAGCACTATATGAATTTTTTAACAAATCAGACTTTCTGTTCCATACCTGATATAAATACATTTGCTAAACAAGGTTAAAGTATGTTATTGATGGGGAAGGGGGGGTATTATGTGAACATAGCTTCTTTGTCATGTGATGGATTGAGTTGCTTGAGTAGGTGTTTGAAACTGGCAGGATTTCTACTACAGTACATCTGTTTGTTATGGGTGGGTGATTATCCTCAACTTGGCATAATGTTCCCACTGTTAAGAGGCTCTGCCAATGACTGCTTAAGGGATGTCTTTTTTCCAAAATCCTTTCTGTGAATTGCAAGAAAATATTTAATTCCACTTTATTGAAAGCACATTCATGTTGAAATTGGCCTGATTAATATGTATAACTGCTTATGGGCTGTAAAATGTGTACTTTGCACAATATTCTCTCTTGCTAATTTAATTTATTTATTTAATGTATTTGCCATTACTGGGAATGCAAGGAAATGTCTCTTTAGAAGATAACCCACTAGACTCAACTATAAATGAAATGTGGTCTTCATGTGGGCTGATCCTTGTATGTAGCTGTGAGATGTGTGGTTCACCTTTTGATATTTTGTGCCCAGTTATAAAAAAGAAGACAGATCTTTTGAGAAAGAACTCATGGCTTATCTTCTAGTTATGTTTAGCTATACCCAGGAAGCGCTGTATGGTGCTGTCTGGACATATGAAATATATCTATCTATTTTGCCAGCTGATGGAGCTCCAGTTTCCTTTTTACATCATTAGCATGATTACTTTGCAGCTGTGCTGAAAGAAGTCTGTTTGCAGAACTGGAGTGAGTCACCAAAATGACTCGTCCCCCTATCATATGGCTAAGTTTGATATTTCTGCCTGGCAAGCAAACTTTGTCTGCTGTGCTATCCCTTTAGGCTTAGTGTACACTGGGCATTTAGCCCCTGTGCACGAGATTCTGGCATTTTCATGTGTCAGGAAGGCACAGGGTCACTATCCAGCTTCACTGCCAACAGCCTGTAAAACTCTATGAGAGGCTGAAAGCTGCTGCAGCTGGATGGGACTGGATGGTGCACTGAGTGGTACTAAGGTTCAGGGTAGTAAGCCAGGGGAAAAATTCTGGAACACAAGAAATTGGTACTTTGGGGATTCAGCCCTGTGGGCATACTACCCTAAACATTAGTACCATTTGGTGCACCGTCCAGCCAGAAAACCTTTCAGCAGGAAAACTGTGGAATCTCATGCACAGAAGCTTAACGCCCAGGGTGCATGAGGCCTTGGATACACTATAAGGGGGAAAGAAGCCAAAACCTGTGGCAGACTAGGTAGTTCTTAATAGTGCCACTTTTACAAAGTGATGTTATTAATGCACCAGAATAAAAAAAAATAATCTCCAGTTCGTGGATAATGAAACTGGAGGTAATTAATATGTACCATATTTTTCTCTCCATAAGACGCACCCCCCCCTCCCCCAAAAAAATGGGGGGAAATGTCTGTGCGTCTTATAGAGTAAATATTGGCCAGCAGGGCCACTGATAGGGGGATCGTTGCGGCGGCAGAACGATATCCACTGCAGCTCTTTGCACCAGCTCAAAGCCTGTTTCTCCCTCACCTTCAGCTGCTAGAGGGAGAGAAACACAAGGTATTGTTCTGTAATTAACCCCCACAGGTTGGGCATTCACATGCAAATTGCCTGCTATTTATATGTAAATCGTGCAGCCCTTTATTTGTAAATGAGGTCAGCAACCCATTGCGATTCATATGCAAATCACGCCCCCTTCTCTGCATGCCACCCACCTAGAGGATGCAAACAGCCACTTCTACTCCCATTGAGCCTTCCACCACATACTGCACTTGCAGAGGGATTCAGCCCTGCAGCAGAGGTGAGTAGAGTGAAGGGGTTATTGCTTGGGAAGCAAAGGAGAACAGGTAGGGTGAAGAGGTACACAGTGAAGGGATCACCATGGGATCACCATTGTAACTTACTGTGAATCTTTTTGTACTGTACACTGCTTTCTTATGGCGACTGGCTGTATACACCAAAATTATTTGTTTCTTTTTCTTTCCTGGACTGTATATCTGAAAGTTTAATAAACTTTAACTTTCAGATTTAAAAAAATCTAAAAATCTGTGAAGACTCGCTGGAGGTCTGAACAACCTAGAGGGGCTGGAGCATCATGAAGACATGGTTATGGATATTTCAAGATGGTGAACTTAGTCTATTCTAGACCTTCAGCAGTAAGCTAGTTTTCCCTGTTTTTAACATGTACAGTTTTCTTGAAAATTTGAAAAACATTTTTTTGGTTAACCACAAACAGAGGAGGAGCAGAATATTGAAGAAGCTGTGGAAGACCTTGAATTTAGCAAGTCATCTGAGAGCAGCCAGGTCACTTTGGAAGAGGAGGTTCCGTCTACCTCAGGCCACACAATGCCATTGATGACCAAGCCACCTCAGACCTGGCCAATGCTGACCTGGACATCACAATCCGTGTGCACACATCCTGACATGCGCCATTCTGCTACAAGGCGCAGACCAGGGGAGGATCTTGAGGATACCTTACGTTTTCTTTTATTGAAGAAAGGAGGCAAGAGAGAGGTTCCAACTACCATCGGACTCTTTCCTTTATACCCTTGATGGATGATGTGCTAAAAGAAAGATTGGCGGTCTTGATGAGGATAGATTTGAGTCATCTACTTGAGGCATATAAAAAGGAAATACCTCCAAGGGCCTACCTTACTCCCTCCCAAAGCCACAAATTCCATAATTTCTCCCCACAACCACAGGCCAGCAAGCATGCCAGCCCCAGAAATTAGTAACTCCTCAAAGGCAAACAGAGGAGTGGAGCCAGGAGGGGACCAAATCCCCATCATACTTTTCCCTGTACTTTTTTTTTGTTAAGTTATTATTACTGCCCAATATTACGGCCATTAATAAAGAAATTTGGTGTTTCCAAGTTTTTTGGTTTTCAAATATTTTGAACTTGATATAAAGTTGTTTATAAGTGTTTTAGTATGGAGCAAGACTGTATTATTTGTCAACAGGGGCCTGTAATTGTACACCAGTGGAGGCCCCTGTTCCTAACATCTGTGCAGGTGCATGGCTCTAAACGTGGTGTGTTTGGGGCTATGCACTTGCATTAAAATGGCACTCATATTCATCCCCACGCAGGTAAACATGGGCCTCTGTGGGCATACATTTTGAATATGTGCCTTGCGAATGATGCCAAGGTCCACCTATGTGCCGCAATATATCTGTTGAGATGAAAGATAATGGGTTAACATACTAAAACTCATTTACATAACCTCTATAAATTAAATTTGGACCTTGCTATGGTTTATAATATTACTGACAAAAGGGTTAATGAATAAATAGTATTCTATTTTTATATGTTTTATGTATATATTTTTACATATTTGATTATATACAGTATATAGTGGTATTTGTCTGCCTGTTTAGCTACGTAACAACATACAATTATAGAACCTCCCTGACCCCCGGCATCAAGGAGGCCTGACATTTCACCTCAGCATACTGGTTCTTAGGCATGGTGAGTGTGGACATTAAGGCCCCTTTCACACTGGGGCGGTTTTCAGGCGGTACAGCGCTAAAAATAGCGCCTGTACACCGCCTGAAAAATCCGGCCCCATTCACTTCAGTGTGAAAGCCGGCGGGCTTTTACACTGGACCGGTGCGCTAGCAAGACGGTAAAAAAAAGTCCTGCTAGCAGCATCTTTGGAGCGGTATAGGAGCAGTGTATTTACCACTCCTATACCGCTCCTACCCATTGACTTCAATGGGACACCGCGGCAATACAGCCACAAAGCGCTGCTACGGTGGCGCTTTGCGGGGGTTTCTAACCCTTTTTCGGCCGCTCGCGGGGGTAAAACCGCACCGTGAGCAGCCGAATACCGCAGCTAAAACGACGGTAAAGCAGCGCTAAATATTCTTGCTCTCTGGCAGGTCCTCTCCCATGCCCCCCAGGCAGCAACCAGGCTCTTTCCGGCAGAGCCCCTGAATACATGGCTAGGCCTCAGGCTTCAGGCCTACACCGCAGCAGCTGCTCCTCACACACCCACCCAGACTCTGGGTGGAAAAGACCCAGATCACCTGACCTCCTCCAAATATGTGCTCTCTCCCAGCATCCTCAGCAGCCAGAGAAACTCCTACTGATTGGCTGAGAAAAGTATGCATATTCATAACCTGAATTCACTGTAGCTCATCATACTAATGTCAAAGGCAACAGTGACACCTATTGACAAAAGAGAGGAGCCACGGCTAAACCAGGTTTAGAAGGAAACCCAAATGATCACTAAGACTACAAATTAGCCAGGGTAGTTACCACCTAGCAAAGCTAAATTTACTAGCAGCCCTGTTTAAGACAAAGGTGCTACACTATATTTTGCAAGGATTAGTTGACATCCGTGTGTAGTTAAAAAACTTGTCTGGATGTGAATGAACGCTATTGTAAAGGGTCCATCAACAGTGGACTAACCCCATAATGACGCCTCTGACGAGTACATTGTTTCAATATAGCAATGCCCATCACCAGTATTATGCCTACGAGAGCAGACATCCTTCTCTCCACACAGGGATGACATGACAACCCCATTGAGAGAAGAAAGTGACCTCAAACAAAATACAAGAAAAAACAATCCCAGAAAACGCTTAGGAAAACACACAGCTAGCTCATGAAAATACAGTGCAAAATGCACCACAAATGCACACTGAAGTGTGCATAAAAAAACACGCATGACAGCATTTTCTAGTGTGAATGGGTCCTTAATGGAAGAGTACATTTCTAAACATTATGTCAATATGTTAGCCTTTAGCTAGTAATTTTACCAATGCATTTTTCTCCTTAACGTTTTCACATTTGTCAGGCATTGTGTTTTATTCTCTCACAGTCAACACCACACTAAAGGATATAGTGAATCATGATGTGTTTAATTTATGGCTTTGGTTTGTCATATTACTACAAATCATTGCTTTATTTTGGCAGGAGCTATTACATCACTACATACATATTTAAAGATTTCATCATACTATCAACAAATTGCTTACTATTAAGCTTTTTGAAAATGGGCTTTTGTGGATAACTGTGGATATAGCATCACTTTATTAAAATATCAATACTTGCTACCTGAACAGACTGTATTAAGGGGGAAAGCATTTTATTGTTTCTAGAGATGCAGTTAAGTTTCATTATTACAAAACTGAACAGACATTTTTGTACAGACTACAGAAGTTGCAATGGTTTCTTCTGCTTTTCTTTGCTACCCATTTAAAGCCTAGCTCAGTAATTTTCAGCATTGTGTTGTTTATTGATTTGTTGATACAGCTGATTACACTCTTCATGTTAACTATTGAGATTTTATTATAGCTGCACTAGTTGCAGATAATAAGATAATATTTTGTGGAAATACTGTATGAAATGTGCTGGGCTGTTATTTGAAGTCACTAGAAGAAATTATTAATTTTTTCTCCCTTACTGTAAATTCAAATAAGGCTCGGTACCCTGTCTACAGTGTACTAAATTATTAATTTAATTTGTCACCAATTTACATAATGGTGTCTGCATTCACAGTCAGGGCATTAAATTGTCTTAAATACTTTAAGGGTTTTTCAGCTTTTTAGAAGCCATTGTTTACCTAATATCTCCTGGTATAGATGTCATTTTCTTAAATTTTCTTTGATTTTTTTAAATCTATTATTGGTATCCCCTAATTATGAAAAAACATTTTCCAAACAACCCCACACTGCATTTTCGCAAATAAACATCCTGACCTACAGATGTGTTACTTGGTACAATTTTACATTGTTATATTAAAGCCTACAAGCAACCAAAACTATAATTTTATCCATCACAAGAACCCCTCAGTCAGGACCAGCGTGCTGAAGAACCAGAAAGTCCACCAGTAGGCATGAACCATATTGGAGCCCACCCATGCAGAATCATTGTATTATCTACACTAGGCCCAGGCCAAGCTGCCAATGTGCAGGCTATTTTGGATGGATTGATCTCCCAATAGTTCCTGCATGTTGTAAATGGAGCATCCCCTCAGGTAAGTAACCACTAGCACCAATACTGGGGCATTCATACTCCCATTGACCATCAACATTGTGGTGCTCTTCCTCCCACTGATCAGCAATGCTTGTGTATGTTTCATCCCACTGATCACCAATGCTAGGGCATTCTTCACACTAATGAATAAACTGATGATTATTACTGTGGCATTTTTCATCAGCTGACTACTATGGAAGGGCCACTCTCCCACCCACTGATTTTCAATATATAGGACATTCTTCCACCTACTAAACAAACGTTGAGTACCCGCACTTAGAATAGTGGCTAGATTGCTGCCTTCCGGAAAAAAGACCTCCCCAAGAGGGGGGGGGGGGGAGAATTGAAGTGAGTAAGTAAATGGGGTGAGTGGTGCTATCGATAGGTGTATAAAACCAATCTCTCTACAAAACTCTATTTACCTTAATTAGGTTTAAACTAGAGGATGTATGGGTTCCTATTCAAAAATGTAAAGACGTCTACAGGATAAGTTAAATTAGTGAAAAACCTTTTATAAAGTGCTACAGGTGGAGTAAATAGATAACATCCTGTGTGTTCGTGGCACTCCCTGCGCAAATGTGGCAAGAGAGCCCTCACGATTCCACCCAAACTAAGTGCAAAAAAATATATAATAATATGTATAGTGTGGGTGAATAGCTGCGCTTTCCTATGAAACTTAAAGCTGCCAACACAACAATGTGACAAATTGTAGACTGGTGAATAAAATGGGGAAAGTGTGGCGCTAGGATAAAACGTGTAAGAACATTCTTAGTGGGCAAGCATGGAGAAATCAAGACCACTGTTGAGTGTTCAAATATTAATATATAAAAAAGAAAATAGCAAGGACGTCAGTCCTTTGTGCACGCCATGAAAAATGTGTACCGTGCAAAACAAGTATCATCTAGTGTCGATCTGTTGCTGGTCGGTGAGCGACAATGGCTGCTGAATTCCACGGCATACATCCACTTTGTATAGGCTCAGGCCTTACAAACTTCAAGCTCGTTTGACCCCTCACCACCGGTCAGTGGGTCCACCAGAGGCGGTAAGCGTACCAAATTCACCTTTATATCTTCCTGTTTGCAACTGAATCCGACACCTAGAGGACACAGTTTTCAAGCAATTCCTTGATATACCTATTTACGTTATGGACATTACTATATGGCTTTAATTGGCGTCTGAATAGTTCTAAAGAGACAATTCAATTATAATTGGTCATTTCGCCATGTTTACCCATGAGTTCTCTCCATAAGTATCCATAAGTTCTGTTCATAGGATTTTAGATGTTTTAAGTTTGTTTGGTGCAACCTAGCTATTGTTTTCAGTGCCTTGAATGATGCTATCATACGCTTAAACGCACACACAATCGTTTTACATCTTTATTGTGGGCCACCATAAACTTACCCATATATTGTGGTTCGGTCTTTCGCTCTACTCTGTGAGTCAGCACTGACATCCATACCTGGATGATTTGGATTGTCACTACTGCTCACTTAGAGTGTCTGATCCATTGCCTGCTCTCATAGTGCACTTTTCGTGGACACTGACATTTATATGAGTCTATGAACAGTGCACACCACCTACCTACAGCATTACCTTTCCTTTCCCTGAAGATCGGTAGAACCCGTTC
The DNA here is from genome assembly GCA_028564925.1 of Lithobates sylvaticus. Lineage (NCBI taxonomy): Eukaryota > Metazoa > Chordata > Amphibia > Anura > Ranidae > Lithobates > Lithobates sylvaticus. The sequence continues at coordinate 487,232,092 of CM053029.1, read as the reverse complement.
ATTTTTATATGTGCACTAGATGATACTTGTTTTGCACGGTACACGTTTTTCATGGCGTGCACAAAGGACTGACGTCCTTGCTATTTTCTTTTTTATATATTAATATTTGAACACTCAACAGTGGTCTTGATTTCTCCATGCTTGCCCACTAAAGCCCCATACACACGGTCGGACTTTTTCATGGATTCTGTCCGATCGGACAATGTTGTTGAAAAATCAGACCGTGTGTATGCACCATCGGACAGTGTACGTCGGATTGTCCGACGGACAAAGTCTTATCTCCTGCTGGAAAGATTTGCCGACAACACGGTCCGATCACACCAAATCCGATCGTGTGTACGGTTGTCCGACCGGACAAAGTGCTACGCATGCTCAGATCACATTACAAGACCAAAGCTATTGGCTACTAGCCTCTACGTAGTCCCGTCGTAGGCAACAAACGTCACCACGTTCAGAATGATCGGATTTTCCGACAACTTTGTCCGACCGTGTGTACGCAAAACCAACATCGGACAAAGTATGACGGACATGGTCCGACGGACCTGGTCCGCGGATTGTCCGACCGTGTGTATGGGGCTTTAGAATGTTCTTACACGTTTTATCCTAGCGCCACACTTTCCCCATTATATAATAATATGTGTATAGTAGCTTAAAGAAATTGTACTTTTGTACCCCTATCATTTCACCAAAACAAGTGACAAAAGTGTTAAAAATTACAAGAGCCAGTTTTTGACAATTCTTTTATTTAAGTCTTCTTTCATCTTCTTTCTTCTGGTCTTCTTCCTTCTTCCTTTCTTCATCCTTCGGTTTCTTCATCATCTTTCTCCCTCTTCTTCCTCCATCTTCTTCTTCCTCCGATCCGCTTCTTGCTCCGGTGTTCTTGTCTGGCATCTTCCTCCACGGCGTCTCTTCTTCGTTCTTAGGCCGCTCTGTGCAATGGGAGGCTCCCGCTGTGTGACGCTTCTCTTCTTCTGACAGTTCTTATATAATGGAGGGCGGGGCCACCTGGTGACCCCGCCCCCCTCTGACGCACGGGGACTTGGGGACTTCCCTATGGCTTTCCCCATGACGTCAGAGGGGGGTGGGGGCCACCAGGTGTTATATAAGAACTGTCAGAAGAAGAGAAGCGTCACATAGCGGGAGCCTCCCATTGCACAGAGCGGCCCGAGAATGAAGAAGAGACGCCATGGAGGAAGATGCCGGATGAGAACACCAGAGCGAGAAGAAGCGGATTGGAGGAAGAAGAAGATGGAGGAAGAAAATGAAGAAACCGAAGGATGAAGAAAGGAAGAAGGAAGAAGACCAGAAGAAAGAAGATGAAAGAAAACTTAAATAAAGGAATTGTCAAAAACTGGCTCTTGTCATTTTTAAAACTTTTGTCACTTTTTTTGGTGAAATGGTAGGGGTACCCCTTACCATTTCACACAAGGGGGCGGGATCTGGGGGTCTCCTTGTTAAAGGGGGCTTCCAGATTTCGATAAGCCCCCCCGCCCGCAGACCCCCACAACCACCGGCCAGGGTTGTGGAGATGAGGCCCTTGTCCTCATCAACATGGGGACAAGGTGCTTTGGGGGGGACCCCAAAGCACCCTCCCAATGTTGAGGGCATGTGGCCTGGTATGATTCAGGAGGGGGGGCTCTCTCGTCCCCCCCCTCTTTTCCTGCGGCCTACAAGGTTGCATGCTCGGATAAAGGGTCTGGTAGGGATTTTTGGGGGAACTCCAGGCCATTTTTTCATTTGGCGTGGAGTTCCCCTTAAAATCCATACCAGACCTGAAGGGTCTGGTATGGATATTTAGGGGGAAACCCACGTCATTTTTTTTGTTATTTGACGTGGGGTTCCCCTTAATATCCATACCAGACTTGAAGGGCCTGGTAATTGAATTTGGGGGAACCCCACGCTTTTTTTTTTATCAATAACTTTCAATGACTGTTCTCTGTATTACGGGGAGCCGACAATTCATTATAGCCGCGAGTGCTTTTAGATAACTTTTTTTCCTGCAGAAATTACACTTTGTGCAGGGACAGTTCTAAGCATGGGAAACATGCGCCCCTTTACATGCATACTATACACACCCCCAGGTACGAAATTTAAAGGAATATTACACTTTTATTGTTTCACTTTAAGAATTATTAAAATCACTGCTCCCGAAAAAACGTCAGTTTTTAAAACTTTTTTTGCATTGATACATGTCCCCTGGGGCAGGACCCAGGTCTCCAAACACTTTTTATGACAATAACTTTTTAAAAATCAATGACTTTCAATGACTGTTCTCTATATTATGGGGACGGGAGCCGACAATTCATTATAGCCGTTCGGGTCCCCATTGACTTCAATGGGGTTCGGGGTCAAGTTCGGTCCTGAACTCAAACTTTTTTGCAAAGTTCGGCTGAACCCCTCGAACCCGAACATCCAGGTGTCCGCTCAACTCTAATATATATATGTAACAAAGCAAATAAGAAACAGTCCAGTGATCAGTTAAGTTGTGCACATTAAAAGGCAAACACTCCTAGAGCTGATGTGCTACAATCTGATCTGAATCATTTAAAACAGGAGAAAAGTTAGACCCAATAACGATAATATGTAAGATTCCAAAGATCAAAGAAGTTAAGGGCTCCAATAGTGTAATATCAACAAAAAATGTTTTGTTTATTAAAAAATATAATTAAAATAACATAACCATCTCCCATCCACGGTAAGATGTCATCTCAAAAATAAAAGCTGAACATTCAAGAAAAAACAAGGGTCTGTATGTCCTCTCAAACCCAGAAGTGATGTTGTGTGCGTGGCCCCGCCTTACGTGCATTTCGTAATGAACGTCTTCTGAATTGGTGCCATCTTAGTGCACTTAACGTCTATTTGTGGAGAGCGGTCGTACAGGTTCCTCCCCTCCCTCCATTAAGTGGGCGTGACATACGGGGCATGAACCATCCTCATATTTGTGATCCCGGGACTCGTAAATTTGACAAATAGAAAGCCAATATTAATTACATATGATCCCTTCCACATTGTGATGGTGTGAATCTGAACGCTCGCTCTCTCTAGATAGTAATAAAACCACATAACATTTCATAACATTTAGATAGTAGGTGAGGGGAACCAAATGCTGCATATACACATAATAGAAATATTGAGGCAGAAAGTGGTATTGCACATATGGCCTTAGTATAATAGCTCTAACTCATCCAGCATAAAAGCTCCCTCTAGTGGCGAGAGTGTAAAAAGAGCCGATGGCATTCTTCCACCTACTGTTTGCAAATGCTGAGACGTTTCCTTTCTCTGATCACTAATGCTGAATAATTCATCCTCTCACTAGCCATCAATGTTGAATAATACAGCATATCCTCCTATTGACCACCAATTCTAGGGCACTCTTCCTTCCACTTACCATCAATACAATTTTTTTTTAAATCAAATACTGAATTTGGTTCCCTTGTATTTTGATTAGGGATGGGCCCGGTGTTCGATTCGAACCCATGTTCGAATCGAACATCGGGCGTTCGCCCGTTCGGCGAGCCCAATACTATTTGGGCCGCTCGCATCACATTCGTGTGATGCGAGCGGCCCGCAATGCATTGCGCCAGTCGCAGTGCAATGCTGTCTGATGATTGGCCAAGCATGCACTGTGACCCCGCATGCTTGGCCAATCACAGCGCCGGCAGTGAGGAGAGCCATAATTGGCTACAGGCAGGATGCCTGTAGCCAATTATAGCTCAGGGACTTTAGTACACGCCCCACGCTATAAGAGGCCGCGGCGGCGGCAGCCTAGCATATTGTGTTTCAGTGTCAGCGTGTCAGTGTGCTGCTGACTGCTGAGAATATGTGCTGTATTTCTGGGGATTTGTGTGTGCGTGCTGTTAGTACAGCATTGCAGTATCACATCTGGAGGGTGTCTATAGGTTGCCTGTGCTTAGAACTGTCCCTGCAAAAAGTGTCATTTTGGCAGGAAAAAAGCTATTTAAAAGCACTCGCGGCTAATGAATTGATGGCTCCCGTAACACAGAGAACTGTCATTCATTGATAAAAAAAAAAAAAAAAAGCGTGGGGGTCCCCCCAAATTCAATAACCATGCCCTTCAGGTCTGGGATGGATATTAAGGGGGACCCCCAGGCAAAAAAAAATAAATAAATGGCGCAGGGCCCCCCTCAAAATCCATACCAGACCCTTGAGGTCTTGGATGGATTTTAAGGGAGACCCCAGCCAAAAAAAATGGCGTGGGGTCCCCCTCAAAATCCATACCAGACCCTTATCCGAGCACGCAACCTGGCAGGCCGCAGGAAAAGAGGGGGGGGCGAGAGCGCTCCCGCCTTAACCGTCCCAGGCCACATGCCCTCAACATTGGGAGGATGCTTTGGGGGTCTGAGACCCCCAAAGCACCTTGTCCCCATGTTGATGAGGACAAGGGCCTCTTCCCCACAACCCTGGCCGGTGGTTGTGGGGGTCTGCGGGCGGGGGGCTTATCGGAATCTGGAAGCCCCCTTTAACAAGGGGATCCCCAGATACCGCCCCCCCTGTGTGAAATGGTAAGGGTTTACAAAAGTACCCCTACCATTTCACCCAAAAAGTTTCAAAAATGGTAAAAATGACAGGAGACGGTCTTTGACAATTCCTTTATTAAAATCTTCTTTCTTCTTTCTTCTGGTCTTCCTTTCTTCATCCTTCGGTTTCTTCATCTTCTCCTTCCGGCATCTTCTTCCATCTTCTTCTTCCATCATCTTCTTCCTCCGATCCGCTTCTTCTTGCGCTGGTCTTCTCGTCCTTCTCGTCCGGCATCTTCTTCCATGGCGTCGGCGTCGGTGTCTCTTCTTGGGCCACTCCTCGCAATGGGAGGCTCCCGCTGTGTGAGGCTTCGCTGCGTCTGACAGGTCTTTTATAACGGAGGGCACCTGGTGACCCCGCCCCCTCTGACGCACGGGGACATCATGGGGAATTCCCTATGGCTTTCCCCAAGAATTTCTTGGGATTTTTTTGTCTCTCCTCCGCTATGTGTCTTTCGTGTTATATCTTAGCTGCCCTAATTGCACCCTTACATTTCTTGTTGCATTCTTTATAAAGTCTGAATGCTGCTGCTGATGATGATTGCAGGCCTTTTCCTTTACTTTATATACATTTTTACATTGGAATTAAGCCATCCAGGACTTTTGTTCGATATTTTACATTTATTACCCAATGGAATGCACTGGCTAATTCCCTTATTTAATATGCTCTTAAAGTGAACCCATCTCTCCTCCATGTTCTTTGTTCCTAAGATTTAATCCCAATTTATGCCTTCTAGCAAGGTTCATAATTTAGGGAAGTTGACTCTTTTGAAATTCAGTGTCTTTGTATTCCCCTTAGGTTTCCTATTTGTGTGATTTATACTGAAGCCAATTGACCTGTGATCACTGTTTCCTAAATTGCCCCATATTTCCACATCCGTGATCAGGTCTGTATTGTAGGTAATCAGTAGATCTAGTAACACTTTATTTCTAGTTGTTACATCTACCATCTGACCCATGAAATTGTCCTGCAAGACATTTAGGAACTGGCGAGCCTAAGACGAATGTGTGGTTCCCTCTGCCCAGTCTATGTCTGGATAATTAAAATCCCCAATATGATGACACTTCCCATCCTTGCTGCTAATCCAGTTGTCTCCTCCCTCAGGTTAGGGGCAGTGGCGGTACTAGGGTTGGTGTCACCTGGTGCGGTAAAACATGGTGCCCCCCCCCTGTGTAACCTGCCCATTGCCCTGCTGGCAGTGCACGGTCATGGGGCACACCCCAAACCGGTCCCTGTAAATTATAGCATAGGGTGGTATAGTGGCAGGTTAGGGTAGTATAAGGTGGTATGGTGGCAGGCTAGGGTGGTATAGGGCAGGTTAGGTTGATATAGGGCAGTTTGGGAGTGGTATAGGGCAGGTTAGGGTGGTATAGGACAGGTTGGGTGGTATAGGGCAGGTTAGGGTGATATAGGGCAGTTTGGGTGATATAGGGCAGGTTGGGATGGTATAGGGCAAGTTGGGGTGGTATAGGGCAGGATAGGGGGGTATAGGGCAGGATAGAGTGGTATAGGGCAGGTTAGTGAGGTATAGGGTAGTTAAGGGGGATATCGGCCAGGTTAGGGTGGTATAGTGCAGTTTGGGGTGGTATAAGGCAGGTTGGTGGATTATAGGGCAGGTTGGGGTGGTATAGGGCAGATTGGGGTGGTATAGGGCAATTTGGGGTGTTATATGGCATTTTGGAGTGGTATTGGGCAGGATATGGTGGTATATGGCAGTTTAGTGAGGTATAGGGTAGGTTAGGGTGCTATAGGGCAGGTTGGGGTGGTAATAGGACAGGTAAGGGTGATATAGGGCAGGTTAGGGTGATATAGGGTTGATTGGGGTGGTATAGGGCAGGTTAGTGAGGTATAGGGCAGTTTGGGTGGTATAGGGCAGGTTGGGGTGGTATAGGGCAGATTAGGGTAGTATAGAGCAGGTTGGGGTGGTATAGGGCAGGGTAGTGAGGTATAGGGCAGTTTGGGGTGGTATAGGGCAGGTTGGAGTAGTATAGGACAGGTTGGGGTAGTATAGAACAGGTTGGGGTGGCATAGGGCAGGTTAGGGTGGTATAGGGCATGTTAGTGAGGTATATGGCAGGTTGGGGTGGTATAGGGCAGATTGGGGTGGTATAGGGTAGGTTGAGGTGGTATAGGGCAGATTGGGGTGGTATAGGGTAGGTTGGAGTGGTATAAGGCTGGTTGGGGTGGTATAGAGCAGTTTGGGGTGGTATAGGGCAGGTTGGGATGGTATAGGGCAGTTTGGGGTGGTACAGGGCAGGTTAGGGATCTGTGCAGTGACAGTTTGCAGTACCTTACAGCATAGCTGCAGATGAAGACACTCGAGGCTGCTGTGTCCTCGCCTCTTTCTCCTCCTTCAGCCGTGGGATCAGCTAGAGTAACGAAGTCTGTGGGAGGAGTGGAGGAGGCAGCCACACTCCTAGCTTCGCCCACCAACCCTGGCTGAAGGAGATATTGGAAATCCCAGAGGGTTCGCTTTACTGACTAGGGAGTGTTATAGGCAGCCTCCCTCGCAAGGCTACGTGTCCTGCTCTCACTGCTCCGCTGCAGCTCTGCAATGTGCACTGTGTAGCGGAGGCCCCTGTGTCACCCCTCTGGCAGGTGTCACCCGGTGCGGGCCGCCCCCCATAGCGATGCCACTGGTTAGGGGGCCTATAGCATACTCCCAGTATTATTTTCCCCTTAGCTTCATCCCTTTGGAGCTCTACCCATAAGGATTCCACCTCCTCCCTAGCTCCCTTATTGATGTCATATCTCACATTCACTTGTACATTTTTCTTGATATATAGACATACCCCTCTCCCTTTTTTACCCTCTCTATCCCTGCGATAAAGGGAATACCCTTGAATGGTTGCCAGCCAATCACGAGAGCTGTTGAACCATGTCTCTGAAATTTCCACAAAATCCAAATCCTCCTTGTACAACAGTATCTCTAGTTCACCCATCTTGTTCGCCAGGCTCCTGGCATTGGTGAACATGCCACATAGTTTAGACCGGTCGCATACTATCCTCTTATTGGGTGTTCCAAGATTGCAACTAGGACTTGTTACTATAATTACCTTGGGTTTGTGTATTTTAGCCAACCTACCACTAATGCCCCCAATACTACCATTCATTGGTGAACATGCCACATAGTTAGGCCGGTCGCATACTATCCTCTTATTGGGTGTTCCGAAATTGCAACCAGGACTTGTTACTATAATTACCTCGGGTTTGTGTACTTTAGTCAACCTACCACTAATGCCCCAAATACTACCCTCTGGAATATGTTCCACGCTATCTCTACGTCTGGACCCTCCCCCGTCACCTAGTTCAAAAACCCCTCTATCTTTTTGGCCATCTTTACTCCCAGCAGATCTGCACCCTCCTCATTTAGGTGCAGTTCATCCCTTCTATAGTACTGGTAACTGACTGAGAATTTGGCCCAGTCCTCCAGGAACCCAAACCCCTCCTTAATACACCAGCTGCTCAGCCACTTGTTTACTTCCCTAATCTCCCTTTGCCTTTCTGGTGTGGCTCGAGGTACCGGTAGTATTCTTGAGAATACTACCTTAGAGGTCCTTTATCCCTATTTAGTCCCTAAAATCGTTCTTTAGGACACTCCATCTGCCTCTGACTTCGTCATGGGTGCCAACGTGCACCATGACAGCCGGGTCTTCCCCAGCCCCTCCCAGTAATCTGTCCACCAGATCCGTGATGTGCCGATCCCTAGCACCCGGTAGACATACAGTTCGGCGCTTCAGGTCTTTGTCACAGATTGCCCTCTATGTCCTTCTAAGAATTGACTCCCCTACCACCAGAATCTGTCTATCCTTTCTCTTCGCTTCGCCCCCACTCTTACTGGAGGAGCTCTTTCCCTGGCAGCTAGGAGAGTCCCTCAGCTCTAGCAGTGCTGGTCCCTGACTGGTTTCACCAATGTGACACAATGGAGCTTACTTATTGGGATGCTCCAGCCCTGGATTGGCCTCCCTGGCACTTCCCCCTTTATCCTTCCTGACTATCACCCATCTACTCTTTTCTGGTGCCTGCACCTCTATGTCTCCACCCACTTCTGTGCTGACCCCTGCCAGCACCTGCCGGGTACGTTCCTGGCTCTCATTTAGTATGGAGGGTCTTCTCAGTGCTGACAGTTGCTACCCTAGATTCAGAACCTGGGCTTCCAGGGAAACAATGTGCTTACATTTTGCACAGCAGTATTCGCCCTGGATCAGATAATCAAGGAACGCATACATGCCACAAGATGTACACGGAGTCGCATCTCCACACCCGCCAGGCATCATACCTACCAATTTAATGAGGATCGGGGATTATACCCTGTCCAAATTACCTAACAACTAGCTTCCTGACACTAATACTCAACAATACACTACACAGGTACTCAACAGAATAACACACAGGTACTTACAGACCACGTGCACTCGCAGATCCGTGGGCACTTACAGACCCATGTTCACCAGCAGACCCACGTGCACCCTCGTGGACCCACGTGCACTCGTGGACCCACGTGCCCTCGTGGACCCTCCGATCCCCTGCACTCTCCTCTGCACGCTGTTCCCTCTCACTCCACGCTTGTCCTCAGCACTGATTTCCGTGCCAAAAGCAAAACTCTGCAACAGCGCCACCTTGAGTTCAGGATAAATTCTAAGGGTCCTTCTTCCTGTTCTATTGATATAAACTTGCAACCCTGCTCCAATGGGACCATTTTCACTCCAGCCTGTACCCTGTCCCTGTAACACTGTACACTCTTACACATGTTCTGCCCAAGTGACCCCATGCACTTCAGCCTGCACCTTGCTTAATTCCTGTGTTCCCAGGATCCTTGTGCAAAACTCATCCCTGCCTATTTGAACTCCAGTAGCTGAATGGATGCTGGATGAATTCCCATGACATGAAGGTTGTAATAGTGGCCGGATATGAGGGGGGCGCATTAAAGGGGCTGGTGGAGGCTGAATATGGGGATAATGGGAGGATAGAGAGGATGGTGTTTGCTGAATAATGTTGCCAGTTAATAAAAATCTACATTCTTGTCGAGTTATATAATCTTAGTATACGTTTTTGCAGAGTGATATAATGTGCTATTGTAGTCCATATTCTTTCTGGGTGATATATTGTACAGTTTCTGGTTGATGAAATTTGCTATAGTATTACAGTGTGATTTACATAATTTGCTGTACTGGTATGACACAGCATAATATACTATGAGAGTTACATGTTAGGGTCAATTCACAAATATGGATGAGTTATTTTAACTCTATTTGATATTTTATTTCATGATAAATTTCTCTTTAAAATCCAAACATAAACATCATTTTGGTATGAAATCTTTTCACGAAATGAGCACTTTCCTAAAGATGATATTTTATCCCACACTTCTAAGAGATATAATGCATACATTATATTGCTTGCATTATGATAATAACAACTGAGGCCCAAATGTCATCTCTACACAAGGGCCCCTTGCTGACCTTCTCCACAACGGAGTCTATAGGCAGTACAAAGGAGTTAAAAACATTACTTATACGGGGAAAAAGCAAACAATTTTCATTTTTTTTTTTTAATAGAATATTTGTGTGGATCTCCCAATCTAAATATCTGAGGTAAGAGTTTCAAATTGCATACTCATACTACGTCCCAGATTATATCATTTTTGGATTTACATAATGTAAAGGTGTGCTTAGAATGTGGAATTATTCTTAAAAGAGTGGAAAAAATTGACACCAAAAAAAGTTGTCACCATTCCTTAATACTGCAAATCCCATTTTAGCTTTCCTCTACTGGGGACTTTAAGGGCAACAAAAATTCATATATGATTAAAAATTACATCTACCTTTATTAGATATACATATTAAAACATATTTAATTAAAATCAACAAACATTGAACAATATTGTTATTGTTAAGGTTATGCTCCTTGGTAGTGCATTTGTTCATTCTCTACGAACAGCTATTGAAATGCATTCTTTACCTCTATAGAATGCTCCTGGAGATACAGAAGTATCCATTTGGGAGCTCGTAATATGTGTGATCCCTCTGTACCCTCACTTCCCTCCCTTCACCTCACCCTTTCCATTGTCTCATTTCTCTTGTTCTCAATTTCAATTTTCATTTCAATTTCAAGTATGCTGGAGATATTTTTCACCCTGAAAGCTATAACAAGCACATCATATTCAAATAGGAATTGAGTCACGGTATAAAAAGGGCATGTTTGTGTAGCCTAGTAATATCTATTTACAGTATCCCAGCTGCTGACATTTATACCCTACCATTCTCTTCTTCCACTGCTTATATTTAGTTGAATACTCCTCTGATTCCTGAAAGGAATTTATCTGACTCCCCTGGGCCACAAGAGGATTCATTGAAGTAAAGTTGCCGCAAAGACAGGCTGACTGTGATTACATAGTGGCAATCTGACCTCAGAAGTCATCTGTGAAATCACCCATTTCTCTGCCAAAACGAACCTGTGCATCATTTACCTAGAATCTCTGTTGTCATTTAAATACTATCCATTTTTAATTAATCTCTTGCTTGTTGTCAGATCCAAGAACAAATACATGCTTTTATAGAATTTACTGTGTAGTAGATTAAAGAACACGTGCACCTGAATAGTATTCTAAATGCATTGAATCATTTACATGATTACAGATGCTGTGACTTGCAGTAAAATGTTTCTAATGTTCATTCTACATAAGGCTTCAGTCTACACTGGATTATTAGCATTGACCCTCATCTGTCTTGTGCTGTCCATTCTTACCCCAGCTGACTCGGTATCTTTAGTGCTACACAGTATAGGAGAGAATTTGCTTACCATGTGCCAGTATACTATGTGCCAGTATACTTCTAACCATATAAGATGAGAAGAACAAGTCTGATTCCCCACTCCACTAGCAGTTTGGCTCGAGGTGTAAAGACACAGAGTGGTCAAATTGTGATTATACAAGACATGATCCAGCTAGGTTACTCAGGTCAGCAGTATGTAAACTTTTTTTTATACACAGAAATGTGTTTTGACAGTCAGCAACATAATATTCCCTGCTGGGGCTTAGACTCATTAGGTACTAACGAAGGATGCCAATCAATCAGGACAGGGAGAAGACCGGGGGTCACCAGTCAGCGCGGGGACCTGATTCCCAGGAGAGGAGACTTTACCCATCAACAGTTTGGAACTTTGGGCAATCTGCCTGGTTCTCCTTCACTTGTCAAATCAGCTGAGGAGAATCCTGGTAAGTGTTCAGTCAGATGGTGCCGTGGTGTATAGCAATCACTAGGGGGATACCAGGAGCCATGTTTTTCCATTAGAGGTGAACTTCATCCTGTCCATCCTGCCCTAGGCAGAGCTCAATGTCCCTGCCTTACCTGCAGTTCATATTCCAGGGATAGACAATTGTCAGGTAGACAACCTCAGGCATTGGTTATTGTCTCTGGGGAATGGTCCCTCCATCTGGAAGTGTTCAGAGCACTCTGTTGACTATGGGGCACGCCAGATGTGGATCTGACAAAATCCAGGTTTAGTGCAAAGCTGGACAGGTTTGTCTCCTCAGGCATTGCGGTAGATACACTGGTGTTGCTGGGGGACCACTTCTCTGTGATTTATGCCTCTTTTCTTATACAGCTTATTCCAAACCTGTTACCCAGATTGCAATTGGAAATTATACTGGTGGTTCTAGTAGCACCGCCTTGACCCAGGAGAACCTGATTTTCAGATATAATAGATGTGTCAGAAGGTGTTCCCCCCGGCCTCTTCTGGCTCAGCTAGACCTTCAGGCCCAAGGTCCAATTATCTATCCTTCTTTATAGTTGCTGGCCAAAATTTGGGTAGTGTGGAAATGTCAGAGGCAGTCATTCCCACACTCTTGAAGGCAAAGAAGGCTAGGAAAATTGACCATATGACCTGTGTATATCCTATGTGTCATGGTGTGAGGCTAGGAAGCTGCATCCTTGTAAGTATGTTGTGGGGTGATTTTTGGCTTTTCTCTAATCTGAAGTAGATATGATGCTGGCCTTGGGTACCAACAAGGGACAGTTTTTGGCCTTGGCTATTTTCAAAGCCTGATTTTCTCTCTCTTGGGTGCATGTCCTTTGTCCGCACAGGACTTTATTTGGGTGTTGTTAGTTTTACAGAGACAACCTTTTGAGCTGGTTCAGGGCCTTCCATTATTTTTTTCTCCTTGGAAGTTTGTGTTCTTGGTTACTAGTACAGCATGAAGAGTTGTATGATGGGCAGTCTTTTCTTGCAAAGAACAGTTTTTTGATACTCTGATCTGATGGGGTGGTTCTTCCACCTCTGCTGCTGTTTTTGCTAAATCTTAATTAGGACATAGATTTCCTTCTTTTTTTTCCCAGGCTCCAGTCACTGGGAGACAAAGCCCTTCACACATTAAATATGGTTTGGGCTGTAAAGATGCATTTGAAAATGTCTGCTGCATTCAGGCTGCTGGATTCATTGTTCATCCTTCCTGAGGGTCCTAGGAAGGTTCAGGCATTTACTAAGTCGACCATTTCACAGCAGATTGGTCCACTTTTTACCAAAGCCTACAGTGCATCTGGAAAGTATTCACATCGCTTCACTTTTTCCACATTTTGTTATAGCCTTATTCCAAAATAAATTAAATTCATTATTTTCCTCAAAATTCTACAAACAATACCCCATAATGACAACGTGAAAGAAGTTTGTTTGAAATCTTTGCAAATGTATTAAAAATAAAAGACGAAAAAAATCCCATGTACACAAGTATTCACAGCCTTTGCCATGACACTCAAAATTGAGCTCAGATGCATCCTTTTTCCACTTATCATCCTTGAGATGTTTCTACAACTCGATTGGAGTCCACCTGTGGTAAATTTAGTTAATTGGACATGATTTGGAAAGGAACACACCTGTCTATATAAGGTCCCACAGTTAACAATGCATGTCAGAACACAAACCAAGCCATGAACCAAGCCATGAAGTCCAAGGAATTGTATGTAGACCTCTGAGACAGGATTGTATTGAGGCACAGATCTGGGGAAGGGTACAGAAAAACTTCTGCATCATTGAAGGTCCCAATGAGTACAATGGCCTACATCATCTGTAAATTGAAGGAGTTTGGAACCACCAGGACTCTTCCTAGTGTGTTCAACCCAGTCAGAACTTTCCAGAAGAACAACCATGTCTAAAGCACTCCACCAATCAGGCCTGTATGGTAGAGTGGCCAGACGGAAGCTACTCCTCAGAAAAAGGTACACGACAGCCCACCTGGAGTTTGCCAAAAAGGCACCTGAAGAACTCTCAGACCATGAGAAACAAAATTCTCTGGTCTGATGAAACAAAGATTGAACTCTTTGTCCTGAATGGCAAGTGTCATGTCTGGAGAAAACCAGGCACCACTCATCATCTGGCCAATACCATCCCCACAGTGTAGCATGGTGGTGGCAGCATCATGCTGTGGAGATGTTTTTTGCGGCAGGAACTGGGAGACTAGTCAGGATCGAGGGAAAGGTGAATACAGAAATATCCTTGATGAAAACCTGCTCCAGAGTGCTCTGGACCTCAGACTGGAGCAAAGGTTCCTCCTCCAACAGGACAATGACCCTAAGCACACAGCTAAGATAACAATGGAGTGGCTACGGGACAACTCTGTGAATGTCCTTGATTGGCCTTGCCAGAGCCCAGACTTGAACTCGATTGAGCATCTCTGGAGAGATCTGAAAACGTCGGTGCATCGATGCTTCCCATCCAACCTTATGGACCTTGAGAGGTCCTGCAAAGGAGAATAGGTGTGCCAAGCTTGTAGCATCATGCTTAAAAAGACTTGAGGCTGTTATTGATGCCAAAGGTGCTTCGACAAAGTATTGAGCAAAGGCTGTGAATACTTATGTACATGGGATTTTTTTTCGTCTTTCAAGATTTCAAACAAACTTCTTTCACGCTGTCATTATGGGGTATTATTTGTAGAATTTTGAGGAAAATAATGAATTTAAGCCATTTTGGAATAAGGCTGTAATATAACAAAATTTGGAAAAGTGAAGCACTGTAAATACTTTCTGAATGCAATGTTGGCTATGGCAATAAGTTGACCAATCTGCTGTGAAATGGTCGACTTCGTAACTGTAGTAATATGACTGAACAGAAGTGACTCCATTTTGTGCGCCCATAAAGTCATATAAATTCATATATCTTAACTTGAATATGCAGACTCAAGTTAAGTCAACTAGTTCTGTTTTTCAGCTGTGTAACAGGTTTTCTATAAAGCACACATATAAGAAAATATAGCTTGCGTAAGCAGTTTTATTCTGTACCGTCTAAATAAAGAATTGTGGCTCAATACAGTGGTGTGAAAAAGTGTTTGCCCCCTTCCTCATTTCCTGTTCCTTTGCATGTTTGTCACACTTAAGTGTTTCGGAACATCAAACCAATTTAAACAATAGTCAAAGACAACACAAGTAAACACAAAATGTAATTTGTAAATGAAGGTGTTTATTATTAAAGGTGAAAAAAAATCCAAACCATCATGGCCCTGTGTGAAAAAGTGATTGCCCCCCTTGTTAAAACATACTATAACTGTGGTTGTCCACACCTGAGTTCAATTTCTCTAGCCACACCCAGGCCTGATTATTGCCACACCTGTTCACAATCAAGGCATCACTTAAATAGGAGCTGCTTGACACAGTAAGGTCCACCAGAAGATCCTTAAAAGCTACACATCATGCCGAGACCCAAAGAAATTCAGGAACAATTGAGAAAGAAAGTAATTGAGATCTATCAGTCTGGAAAGGGTTATAAAGCCATTTCCAAAGCTGTGGGAATCCAGCGAACCACAGTGAGAGCCAATATCCACAAATGGCGAAGACATGGAACAGTGGTGAACCTTCCCAGGAGTGGCCGGCCGCCCAAAATTACCTCAAGAGCGCAGCGACGACTCATCCAAGAGGTCACAAAAGACCCCACAACAACGTCCAAGGAACTGCAGGCCTCACTTGCCTCAGTTAAGGTCAGCGTTCATGCCTCCACCATCAGGAAAAGACTGGGCAAAAATGGCCTGCATGGCAGAGTTCCAAGGAGAAAACCACTGCTGAGCAAAAAGAACATCAAAGCTCGTCTCAATTTCTCCACAACACATCTTGATGATCCCCAAGACTTTTGGGACAACATTCTGTGGACCGATGAGACAAAAGTGGAACTCTTTGGAAGGTGTGTGTCCAAGTATATCTGGCGTAGAAGGAACACTGCATTTCAGAAAAAGAACATTATACCAACAGTAAAATATGGTGGTGGTAGTGTGATGGTCTGGGGCTGTTTTGCTGCTTCAGGACCTGGAAGACTTGCCGTGATAAAAGGAACTATGAATTCTGCTGTCTACCAAGAGATCCTGAAGGAGAATGTCCGACCATCTGTTCGTGTACTCAAGCTGAAACGAACTTGGGTTCTGCAGCAGGACAATGATCCTAAATACACCAGCAAGTCCACCACCGAATGGCTGAAGAAAAACAAAATGAAGACTTTGGAGTGGCCTAGCCAAAGTCCTGACCTGAATCCTATTGAGATTTGTGGTATGACCTTAAAAAGGCCGTTCATGCTCGAAAACCCTCTAATGTAACTGAATTAGGACAATTCTGCAAAGATGAGTGGGCCAAAATTCCTCCAGGACGCTGTAAAAGCCTCATTGCACGTTATCGCAAACGCTTGGTTGCAGTTGTTGCTGCTAAGGGTGGCCCAACCAGTTATTAGGTTTAGGGGGCAATCACTTTTTCACACAGGGCCATGATGGTTTGGATTTTTTTTCACCTTTAATAATAAACACCTTCATTTACAAATTGCATTTTGTGTTTACTTGTGTTGTCCTTGACTATTGTTTAAATTGGTTTGATGTTCCGAAACACTTAAGTGTGACAAACATGCAAAGGAACAGGAAATGAGGAAGGGGGCAAACACTTTTTCACACCACTGTATGTCTGGGCCACCTTTCCTGTGTAATGAGACATGAAACAGGGAAACAGGACTCATGACTATGAGTAATGAAAGCAGATGGCATGAGTTACTCTAGTGACCTATGTCAGCCATTTTGTGAAAGGTTAATAATCATCTGACTATTAATGATATGAAATGTACACCCCTGTACTAACCACTTCCCTTTTTCCTATTATGATTGGTTAAAGAGGAAGTAAACCCTGATGGGTTTACTTCCTCTTTTTATCCCTGCAAAGGTAAAGCATAATGGACTACTATGCATCGCATAGTAGTCCTATATGTGTCACTTACCTGAGACAGGAGCCAGTGAAGTCACCGATGTCCCCTTGTGTACGGAGCCTCCATATTCTTGGTGGGTCTCGCTGCTCTGGCGCTGTCATTCGACGGAGCCGCAATGACGTCACTCCCACGCGTGCGCACGGGAGCCGCCACTAGCGTCATGTCGCCATTAACAGTGGCGTGTCTATGGCACATGCGCCGTAGACAGAGGCGCCTGTCTTTTGGCAAATATCTCCTAAATATCTCCTAAACCGTGCTTGTTTCTGCTTGAAAAAATTGTAATTTGTTTGTTCATGTTTTACATGTTTTGGTGACTCTTGGAATTGTATCAGAGTGGTATTTTGAAGCTTGCAAAGGAATGTGTTAGGTAGGAGGCCTGACCTTTCCTTAAAATACCCCTGCAAGGGAAACTCATGTTATGTTTTTTTTCTGAACTTTCTTTTAATAAAATTGGGCATGAAAAGCCCTTAAAAGAAAGAAGAAAGCGAGTGGCTGAGTCCTTAAAGCTTTACCTTTAATGCGAGTTCACACATTATCTAGGTGGATGCACCATCTCAATGGAGCTCTGGGCTGTAGAGTGGGCGGGAACGGCTGGCTCAGGCTCTCAGCAGATTGCTGATAGGCTGAGGAAGATGTTGGTCAAGGCTCCTGGGTGGATCCCGACCATATGATCGTGATCTTTTTCAAGCCAGGACCGGCTCTTGACAGTGGGCTTCAGGAGTGCAAGGAATGAACTGCACTCCTGTGATCCACAGAAGAAGTACAGCCAAACGAGCTTTGGCTGTACTTCTTCTTTAATATGTGCTATGCTTGTTTTAAGTCTGTATAACAGAATTGTGCACCACAGACCCCCTTAAATTGGCAACAGGAAGAGCTTTGCAGTTTCATCGTCCTCTACAAATATCATATGCAGATCACTGATGTAAGTTCTTCTCTGGTGGTGTGTGGATAGAACTCACATCATTCCTGACTCTGGTTTCCTAGCGCTATGCAATAAGCTCTAACCTTGCTTTTTACATTTTTACATTTTACATCTAAGATATTATGTATTACATTTTTCTTTACAAAAAACAAACTACAGTAGGCAAGATAAATAAATGGGACAGAGATAGACTAGACACTAGATTATAAAATAAAAGGGGAATAAATAAGCATAATGAAAACTGCCTTTACAATAAAATATTATAAGCTATTATGCTATGCTTTTTGAGAACAGCTAACTATTGAGACATAACAAAGAGAATTATACGGATTTCAGACAAAGAGGAAATGTTTTTGAAAGACATTGCAGTATGGCAGGTAGACTCATTTAAGAGCAATTTATAAACGAATAAGTTATCCCTTCTATAGTGTGACCATCACCAAACTCCTGCTGTCACCTCCGCATGCTCTGATTGTTTTCTGAGTGCGCTCACACATAAATATGAAATATTAGGCATGAAATGAAAGCAGTAAATAGATACTATGCTGTCACAGTAATTTAATTTGTATTTATTTTTATTGAGAGCAAGGGAGAAAGAGACAGGCTAAGTTATATTCTGTTCATTTGCTTCTATAAGTTGTTAAGAATTTATTTTGTCAATTTCAATTTCTAAGCTGATACAGAACATTGTTTTGTGCTTTTCTACAATTTGAGTTATATTTATTCCCTTTTATTGAATTGTTAAATGTGTTAATATCTTTTTGTTCTTTATTATGGGACAATTTATAGGTTAACCACAATGACAAAATTACTAGACTTACTGAGTTGAGCACGGTATTTTGTAATTAGGGGAATCTATTTACTTAACAGGCAATGATTTTAATGTAGAAGATAAATGACTGCAGCACAACTAACAAGGCCTAAAAAAATTACCATCGACCTAATAAATAATATAGAAAGCATATAGTGCATTCTGACTAATAACAAATCTCTTGCCAGGGTTTGGAACATGTTAATGGTGTATTCAATAAAATTGTGCAAGAAATAAAGTGTAGAATTGAGAAAATCCATCTTGTACTGATCTGACTTCAGTCAAGTAAAATGTAGTTTCTTGCTATGGTTTACTGTGCTGTGTTTTTCTTATTGCGCTGTTTATTTTATAAGTCCTTACATGGTTTAACAAATTTCATCAATGGTGTATGTAAGTTGCTGAGTGTTCCAGGTATGTTCAGCATGAAAAAAAGCCATTTAACCATTTAAAGTGGTGTTGCCACCAAAAAAAAAAAATTGGCTTAAAAATCATAAAAAAAAAAAAAAAAAAAAATGATTGGAAATTTTTTTTTTTTTACTCACCTCTAAATGCCTGTTGCTTGGGGGTCCCTCGTAGTCTGCCACCTTCAGTGCCCGGGCACTGACATCACTTCCCCTCTGCGCCGCACAGTCATCTGGGACCTGTCACGTGTCCCAGATGACTGAGCGTCGAATCACGGCGCACGGCACCGCTTCACAGCCAGGTGCCCACATTAAGAATGCCGGCGCCGCGGGGAATGAAGGGGGGCCTCGTTCCCCCGCATTGCTGGATCCTGGGACAGGTAAGTGTCCGATTATTAAAAGACAGCAGCTGCAGTATTTGTAGCTGCTGACTTTTAAAAAAAAATGTTTTTGTGGGCCCTCCTCTTTAAGCCCCGGACCAATTTGCAGCCAAAGGACCAGGCCCCTTTTTGCGATTTGGCACTGCGTCGCTTTAATTGACAATTGCGCGGTCATGCGACTTGGCTCCCAAACAAAATTTACGTCCTTTTTTTCCCACAAATATAGCTTTCTTTTGATGGTATTTGATCACCTCTGCGGTTTTTATTTTTTGCGCTATAAACAAAAATAGAGTGACAATTTTGAAAAAAATTCAATATTTTTTACTTTTTGCTATAATAAATATCCCCCAAAAATATATAAAAAAACATTTTTTCCTCAGTTTAGGCCGATACGTATTCTTCTACATATTTTTTGGTAAAAAAAAATCACAATTAGCGATTATTGATTGGTTTGCGCAAAAGTTATAGCGTTTACAACATAGGGGATAGTTTTATAGCATTTTTATTAATATATTTTTTTTTTTACTAGTAATGGCGGCGATCAGCGATTTTATTGTGACTGCGACATTATGGCGGACACATCAGACATTTTTGACACATTTTTGGGACCATTGTAATTTATACAGCAATCAGTGCTATTTAAATTCAGGTGTATGCTGTGCAGGAGGCACACTACTACACTGACTGAATATTAGGCAGATGCCCGTGTTGCACAAATCAACTACACAACACCAGCAATGAGGGGGTAGATACAGGTGTATGCTGTGCAGTGTGCAGGAGGCACACTACACTGACTGAATATTAGGCAGATGCCTGTGTTGCACAAATCAACTACACAACACCAGCAATGAGGGGGTAGATTCAGGTGTATGCTGTGCAGTGTGCAGGAGGCACACTACACCCACTGTAACAGCGCTAGGTTAGGAAGCAAAGCAAAGCTGACACTGTCCCTGCCAATCCTGCTCTCTCCCTGAACACTACACTCTCTATAACAGCGCTATCTAAAGAAGTATAAAGCACAGCTGACACTGTCCCTGCCTATCCTTCTCTCTCCCTGAACACTACACTCACTATAACAGCGCTATCTAAAGAAGTATAAAGCACAGCTGACACTGTCCCTGCCTATCCTTCTCTCTATGAACGCTGCACAACACTACACTAGGCCGCCGCACTGGCGGCCTTATATAGTGTGGGGCGTGTACTAAACCCCCCTGAGCTATAATTTCGATTGCGGGCCCCTGGCGGATATCGAGCAGGCACGGTCACGGAGCATGCAGCGCACGCCCACCCACAATGCCGTGATTTAAAGGGGACATACCTGTACACCCATTTGCCCAGCAGTGCCATTGTGCTGACATACATCGTTGTGCGCTGAGTGGTTAATGCACCCCCTGCAAATCAAAGCTGGACAGCATCGCCCATGCCTAATCACCTTCAGTTCAATATAATCTACTTATCAATATCAATCTGTCCAATGAGGAGATAGACATCGAGCTGCTGCATTCGTGCACATCACTGGATCGGATCGGGGTCAGGTAAGAAAAAGGGGGTGGTCTGGGGGGGGGGGCTGCAGCACAGAAGGCTTTTCACCTTAATGCACAGAAAGCAATAAGGTGAAAAACATTGAGGCTTCATGTACATGGGATGTTGTTTAACCTCTCCTGAATGATTTAACTTAACAGCTAGTCCATTTAGCCGCATTTACATGCCGCGTTTAGCCACGTTTGCATCTAGAAAAAAAAAAAACAGGTAAACGTAAACTAAACGCTGCTAAACATGAGTTACCCCGTTTAGCAGCGTTTACAGGCTGTTACAGGCATTTTGCATTTCAAATGCCAATGAACATCTGTCTGAACCCATTTTTTTGCGTTCCAAAAAAGGCTTCTAAACGCAACTGCCTAGAAATGACTATAAACCACCCTGTGTACATGTACTGGTAAGATAACATAGAGGAGAGTTCAGGGGCAGCTGAAAAAAATGCCCAACTGCTCCTAAACGCCTGTTTACCAGCACCAGTGTACATGAGGCCTTAGAACTACTTTAAGCTGCAAGTCAGCCAGAAATATTAGTCTTGTATCGTGGGGCATTTATTTGTAATTATTCACCAAAGGTTTGCACTTCTTATTTAAATATATTTGTGCAAAAACTTTTTTTCATTACACCTGATTCACTTAAAGTGTCTCACTCCAGAGATAAATGCGCACCACAAATGTGCAAACGTGCACATTTGTGACTTTGCTTGCTCTAAGTGAAAATGCACCATGTACAATATGTTTTGAGGCTGATTCATGATTTAATTTCTAGTATTGAGGTGGATGTTTATGGAATAAATTAAGAAATCCCATTTCCAAAAAACAGACGGAACTCTGTATCACAGTAGCAAGCTGCTTCTGTGTAAAACAGACCTTCTGAACCATGATTCATTGAGCAAAATCATGTAACAACATTATTGTTGATTGGCATTTAATCTGTTTCATTTATTTGCAGATCAAAACAAATAATGTGTTCCTATATAACCTATTTAACTTTACCATGTTATGTATCTGAAACTTAATTTTAATGTAATTTATAAATGGGACAAAGTATAGAATAAAATTTAACACAGCACATGTTTTTTTTTTACATATGCACATAACTAATGCTACAGATGTACGTATTAATATATATTCTTAAATAATGACAAAGAGGTATTCCTGAATAAAAAAGCCTATAGTGGAAATTTAAAAAGTACTCTGGTCTGTAAAGGATATTCAGGTTCAAAAGCTGAATTTGGTAATGACTAATGCCATGAACACGCGATCGGACTTTCCGGCAGACTTGGTCCGGCGGACAATCCACCGGACTTTGCAGCGGAGGTCCGACGGACTTTCCAAATGAGCAGACTTGCGCAAACATGAACGGACTTTCCGGCAGACTTGGAGGTCCGACGGACTTTCCAAATGAACGTACTTGCCCACACACGGACGAAAGTCCTTTCATTTTGAATGTGACTCCAGGTACGATGCCCCCCCACCCCAAAGCACCTTGTCCACATGTTTATGAGGACAAGGGCCTCTTCCCGACAACCCTGGCCATTGTCGGGGTCTGCGGGCAGGGGGGTTTATTGGAATAAGAGAAGGATGAACGAGAAGACCGGGCCAACGCTAGTAAAGGAGCTGGAAGAAGATAGCGGAGGAGCCCGGCAGAAGAACCGGAGAGAGGGAGAAGAGGCCAGAAAGCGCGGAGTAGTCGGAAGAGACCCCCGAAGTTGGAAGAAGACCCCCGGAGCTGCCTAACAAACTACTTTAAAACCTGTCTAGTGTGTTTTTTTATTGACTTTTTTTCCCTAGGTGAATGGGTAGGGGTACCATGTACCCCATACTCATTCACATAGGGTGGGGGCGGGATATAGGAGCCCCCGGATTCCGCAGACCTCGACAACCAATGGCCAGGGTTGTCAGGAATAGGCCCTTGTCCTCATCAACATGGGGACAAGATGCTTTGGGGTGTGGGGGGCTGCAGGGTGCCCCCCTTCCCCAAAGCACCCACCCCCCATGTTGAGGGCATGTGGCCTGGTACATTTCAGGAGGGGCGCTCGCTCGTCCCCACCCCCTTTCCTGACCGGCCGGGCTGCGTGCTCGGATAAGGCTCTGGTATGGACTTTGGGGGGAGCCCCACAATGTTTTTTCGGCGTAGGGGGTTACCCTTAAAATCCATACCAGGCGACGGGGCTCGCAAAGGTGTCAATCTCGCCAATGAAATCAGCGAGATTGACTTCCTTCTCTAGTCCCATTGTACCTGGAGTCACGTTCAAAATGAATGGACTTTAGTCTGTGTGTGGGCAAGTCCGTTCATTTGGAAAGTCCGTCGCGCCTGCATGCAGACGAGCAGACTTCCCGACAGGAACTGGGTCCGGTGGACTTTCGGCGGGAAGATTTAAAACATGTTTTATTTCTAGGTCTGTCTGACTTTTGGGAAGAAAAGGTCCACTGGAGCCCACACAAGATGTCCGCCGGAAAGTCTGATCGTTAGTACATGGCATAACTCCACCTTTTGCTCTATGCATTCAAAGTGTAACATGTTGCAGATGGGGCTCTGCCTGCCCAGACATATCATTCATGGGCTAGGAAAAAGGGATAAAATAAAATAAAATGAGACATAGAAACAGTTTATAATTTTCACAATATTTATTTATTTTGGCAAGGGGTAACCTGATAATAATTAAAATTTAAATGAAATATGAGCCAAACTGGCTAAAAATTTGTTAAACAAAATTACATGGTGTCCATCCAGACAATGCAGGATGACTACTCCCAACACCATGACTTCTCAGAAATAGGGAGGGTGGGTGGGAGTTGCGGTCCGGTCTGGCGGCTAGTGACTGACTGCCCTCAGCTCCTATTATCTGCTCCCTCCGCGCAGGCTTAACACCCCCCCTTCTGTCCAATCCACTGTCTGATACCGCCGACCAATCCCATGGCTGTTGCTGCCCAGGGATACCGCTGCAACCAATGACAACCTGAGAATACAGAAAGCAGTGAGAAGAGATCTGCAAACCCCCTTTGAGCTATCCCATGTTGGCCCTGCATATTGCTATGACCTTTCATTCACAGAGATCTCTAAATGAATGAGCTACAAGTTCTGTCTGCTGCCACGGCAGATGGGCTTGTAGTGCTTAATGGAACATGAGTGCAGCAATCACCCCACTGGTAGTCCATTGACACTTCCTCCAGCTCTCCAAATAAAAGCATATACCTCGGTATGGACAGAGAGCTGGAGGAAGAGCCTGTAGGACCCTGACTGTAAGGTAAACCAGATTCCCAGCACCAGAAAACCAGTATGAGCTTATGGTATTATTTGTTGTGTGTGCGCATTGTTCACCTGCTAATACTTCTAGGCAAAGATGTACTATTCCTGTTCAATGTACTCACACTTGAGGCTTGATCGCATCATAGCGACACGTCCGCCCACGGCACTTCTGGGAATCCCCCAAAAAAATTGCATGCTGTACACACCGGGTGGCAGGACGATAGGCATCTTAAAATGTGAGTGTAATTTCACATCTGTTTTTATCCAATAAATTTACAATACGGTTTTACGCTATGTGGTTCTTCCTCTGTCATTTCTACCTATCCATGTGAGGTCTATTTAGTGTATGAGGTGCCAACAATGGATTTATCCAGGGGTTTCCCCACACTCCTAATCGACCATACTAGAGATAGTTGGTCAACATCTTAGGGTGAGTGCACATCCATGTGGAGCACCCAGTCTGAGCACAAGTCTATGAAGCATGGATTAATTTTTATTGAGCATGAGCACATATGAACACAACACATGTTGGGACTGTAAAGGACTTTTATATGTGTTTTTGCTTTTGTATGATCTTAGTTGTTATCACCTAGCGATTTATTTATCTATACCTCGGTAGGACAGGGAGTTGGAGGAAGAACCTGCAGGACCCTGACTGTAAGGTAAACCAGATTCCCAGCACCAGAAAACCAGTACGAGCTTATGCTAATATTTGTTGCATGTGCGCATTGTTCCCGTGCTAATACTTCCAGGCAAAGATGTACTATTCCTGTTCAATGTACTCACACTTGCACACATGCACATACAAATTAGCGTGCGTACTGGCCTGTTACCATGAGCAGTTGCTGAATGGTCTTCAGCTTGTACCTGTATTCCTGTGACCTCAACCATTGAACCTGCTTTCCTGTGTATGACCTGGCTTCCTCCTGGACTCTGCCTTTGCTCTTGCATTAACTTTGTTCACCTGATCTCTTTGAACTCGGCCTGTTTACTAGACTTGTCTTTGCCTGCTGATTATGTACTGCACTGCCCAGCTGTTACCGACCTTGGCCTGCTTCCTGGACTTGCTTTGTCTGCTGACTCATTCCCTTGTTACCTGATTGTTGCTGGTCACTGCCTGCATACAGGCTCTGCTACCATCTTCTGCTCTGGTGCCAAGCTGCTTCGGTATCCTGTTCCTAGAACTGTGACCCCCAGCTTCATACACCTAAGTGTGGACTTCACCAGCCACTTCACGCGTCCACACACTCTTTGTCTTCACCTTCAGGAGTGTTGGGCAGAAGGTGCAAGAGAGGCCTCCACAACATTACAGTCATCACCAGGTATGTGATACTGACATTGCATGCACGATCCACTCATGCTTTACAGGCTCCTATGGAAAAAAATCACTTTTTGCATAAATAAATGCATAAATGTGAATTTATTTGAATTTATGATTTTTGTTTTTAAAAGGTGGGCTTAGCCTTTAACCACTTCCCACCCGGCCAATGTAGATATACGGCCGGGTGGGAGCCGTCTACTTCTGATAGGACGTTCAGGAACGTCCTTCAGAAGTAGAGGGATCGCGCGCGCGCGTGCCCGCGCAGCGGCGCGATCCCGATGCGGCCGTGTCACCCGGACACGGCGCATCTCGAATCGGCAGGAGGGCACGGTGATCGGCCCTCCTGATCACATGACGGCCGTGACGAATCACGGCTGTCATGTGATGTAAACAAACAGCCGGTTGCTAGGCAATCGGCCCTCCTCTCCTCACACGGAAGTCGTCGGTGAGGAGAGGAGAGCGGATCGCTGCAGCCGGCTGGTGATCAGTGAGTATGAGATGTTTTTTTACTCACTGATCACCAGTCTAGGGTCCCCCATAGTAAAACACACATGTCCCCATAGTAAAACACACATGTCCCCACAGTAAGACACACATGTCCCCACAGTAAAACACACATGTCCCCAAAACACACATGTCCCCAAAACACACATGTCCCTAAATAATAAAAAACACATGTCCCTCACATATGTCCCAGTAAAATCACATGTGCCAATGATTATCTGCACACATATGTCCGTGATCACCTGCACACCCCTTTTACATGATCATTTGCGTACATATGTCCGTGATCACGCGAACCAATTATTATACACTTAACGGAATTTTTTTTACAAAAAACATGTAGCAGAATACATTTTGGCTTAAATTTATGACAAAATTTGATTTTATTGGATTTCTTTTAAAAAAGAAAGGAGAAAATATTGTTTTTTTTCAAAATTTCCGCTATGTTTTCGCTTATATCGCAAAAAATAAAAAACGGAGTCGCGAATAAATACCACCAAACTAAAGCTCTATTTGTGCGAACAAAATGATAAAAAATTCATTTGGTTACAGCATTGCATGACCGCGCAATTGTCACTGAAAGTGCGCGAGCGCTGAAAGCTGAAAATTGGTCTGGGCAGGAAGGGTGTTTAAGTGCACAGTAGGCAAGTGGTTAAATCATTTTAGGGGGTGTTATGTTTTATACACTGTACTTCAAGCTTAACGAAGTGGGCTTTGCAGCATGGACATGTCTTTTTTATATGCAATTTTTTTTTTCTTTTTTTCTGGTCATCAGTATTTAAAAATGATATTATATGTGCATCATTTGGTAGGTAATGCAGGATACCTGTGCTTACTGTGACTCCTGACACTTGTCTAGCTGCATCAATGTAAGGCCAGGAATTCTCCATCAGGAACTTTCCTACCTTTTATTACTTTTTCTTGTGCTTTCTGGCAGCTATTCATGTAATAGTAGTGTGCAAACAGATTGCATAGTAAAATATTTGCCCATAAATGATATTATCATAGAATTGTGTATGAGTTTGTGTCTTACTGGTGTGTCTGTAAGCTTTTGTGGATCAAGCATTTTTTTTAATGCAAAGGTTTGCACTTTTTCTTTAGTAAATGCTTTGGTAAAGACAAAATGTGCATTAAGCTTTGAAAAAGTATCCAATGTATACCCGTCTGTAAAAAAAAATATAGAGAGCAATTATTCAATTGTTGTTGTTGGACATGAAATGATCTTTGTGTATTTAGGATTTATGTCAGGTGAATTCAGACATGCAGATTTCCATATACATTGTTACCTACTACTAAAAAAAGAAATAGTGAATGCCTTTGCTTTGACCAAAGCAGCAGGAGTTGTATGAGATTGAACTTGATGGACATCAGCCATTTTTAAACTCTAATAACTATATAAAGTGTAAAAAAAAATGACTGTAGATTTTTGAGACTTATAATTTTTACATAAATTCTTTTTATGCAGATTATCATACCAGTTTTTGCATGTTAGGCTTACCGGTATGTAAGAAAAATGCTATTCTTGCAGTGTCTTATTCAAACTCAATCAAAATCAAAATATTTTTTGACAAATTTAACACACAAAGAACGTTTTATTATTCTTGTCAGAAAAATTAATGCACTTTTTTTAAAGATTTTCCTACACAAAATAAAGCATTTAATTCCACACATATTAGTTTGCAGTAATCAACATATTATCCCCTCATTCTCAATCAAACTCAAAATGAAGGCCAGATTGCTAGTATTACATTTAGAAATAGACATCAATTCAAAATCCACACAACAACAACAACCAATATATTGCTATAAGAGTTACAATACATTTCTTTGGTAAATGGAGTAATGGTAATTTGGCTTTAATTTTGAATTTTATGACAATGCCAACAGTCTCTGGAACATGCAGGGCATTGTCATAAGTAGGGTTGTCCCGATACCGAGCATTTGCACGAGTACTTGTACTGGAGCAAATGTTCCAATGTTTGATCCGATACTTGGGCAGTCAGGGATCATCCGTGCAGCGGTGGGGGGGAGTTACAAGCACTGATCCCCCTGTATAGATTTCAATACAGCAGCTGACAGCCGCTTCTCCTCCTCTCCCCCGTGGCTTTTAGCTGATATATTGAAATCTATACAGGGGTATCAGTCCTTGTAACTCCCCCCACCGCTGCACCGATAACCTCTGATTGTCCCTGTATCCTCCTCCAGTCCCCCTCTGTGTCTTCCTCCAAGCTCCACGGTCCCCTTCCATGCTCCGCTCCCCCCTCTGTGCTTCTGTCCCCCCTCCGTGCTCCTCTCTCCCCTCTGTGCTTCTGCCCCCCCTCCGTGCTCCGCTCCCCCTCCATGCTTCTGTCCCCCCTCTGTGCTCCGCTCCCCCTTTGGTGCTCTGCTCCCACTCCGTGCTTTTTTCCCCCCACTGTGCTCCACTCCCCTCTCCATGCTCTGCTCCCCCCTCCGTGCTTCTGTCCCCCCTCCATGCTTCTGTCCCCCCCTACGTGCTCCGCTCCTCCCTCTGTGCTTCTGTCCCCCCTCCTCTGACCCCTTTGTCCTGGATCTGTCAGGATGGAGAGTGGAGGAATATGTAATTTACCGGCTCCTTCCTTTTCCGAATGAACAGTGTCTGCGCCCAGCTTCTTGACATTTTTTTTCTAAACTACAAGTTTTGTTAAAAGAGCTCTGTTGCTTATTAATAACGTTTTTAAAAAGGCCAGACTCTAAAGAAAATGCTTAATAGTTCCCTGTCCTGCCACCTGTGCCACAAAGACAGCTTAGAATCAGTAAAGGAAGAAAATGTTCTGTATTAAAGAAATGATCTACTTGCCTCTAATTTTAAACGGAAGCAAATATTAACAGAAGATCATATATTTCCTTATTAATAAATGAAATGCATTGAAAATGGATCATTATTGTTGAAAATCGCAATGATAAACATACATTGTTGTGATAAAAATAAAGAGATTTAAATTTACTAACTAAAACAGCAGAAAACAGAGGACACTAATTAGTACGGTCGTTTCTGGGTGGTAATAAGCGGAGGTGTCAAATTTGTTTTCTGTGCTGCAGTTATTATGTGGAGTGAACTATTGGTTAATTCCAGTTTCAGAGGTTTGTATGGTCTGAAAATGGAAACAGATATGCAAGTTAATACTACACATTTCCTAGTTTAGCTGAATGTGAGCATTTTCAAACTATAAAACAGTGCAGGAAGCAATGTGTAAAGTACTATCTATAGTTCACTAGTCTGATTTTAGTAAAATGTATTCTGATTAGTTGGTGTTGGTTTATTGTACTTAGCATGGTTTATTAAATGAGCCTGTTTGTATATATGAGAGGAAGCTATAAGCTGCTATTTTATGTTGAAAGTTATGTTAAAGGCTAGTAAAACCATTAATACAATTTATATAGTAAATTGGATTATTTTGCAAAACCATTACTAAAAAGGCACATGGAAAGGCTGGAAAAATACAATAGGATGCAAGGATCAATTAGAGATAGCCAAGGTACAAAACAGAGTACATTGAATTACATGATGTGTAGTTATAACCTTGGGAACATACTGCTATTGTTCCTTGCTGGGTTTTTGATGAAAAAAGTTATGAAGTAAGAAGTGATGGCTGAAACTGCCCGAGTGCATTTGGGTTTAGCAAATCTAGTTTAAACATTTGGCAGTCCTGAACTTAGAGGCAAATCCTCTTCAAGTTTATTAGAACAAATCTTGTAGTTAATGTATGTCCATTTTTAGGGTTAATAGGCAAGCTACATAAAATGGCATGGGAAGCTGGCCACTGCCATCAGGGACATGTATCAATGAAATTAACTTTAAATGCAGCTTTGAGGGCAACATTGGAAATACACAAATTATTTAAATAAAATGCTTGGATGATGCCCTACAGCTTTGTTATGTTACAGAACAGTATGGTATTTACAGACATTCTCAGTGACAGCATAAACTAGCAGTGCATATTTAGCTGTGTAATTGATTATTATTTATTTATATACAATTTAGCTGGCTTATATCCAGCAGAGCACCCCAATCTGATTAATTTTAGTTTGAAGAAAGTTTTTTAGGTAGACTTAGCAGTGACACATACTTTTTCACCTAATGATTATAGATCTGCTTTAACCACTTAAGCCCCGGACCAATTTGCAGCTAAAGGACCAGGCCCCTTTTTGCAATTCAGCACTGCGTCGATTTAACTGAAAATTGCGCAGTCGTGCGACGTGGCTCCCAAACAAAATTGGCGTCCTCTTTTTCCCACAAATATTGGTGGTATTTGATCACCTCTGCGGTTTTTATTTGTTGCGCTATAAACAAAAATAGAGTGACAATTTTGAAAAAAATGCAATATTTTTTACTTTTTACTATAATAAATATCCCCAAAAAATATATAAAAAAACTTTTTTTCCCCTCAGTTTAGGCCGATACGTATTATTCTACATATTTTTGGTAAAAAAAATCGCAATAAGCGTTTATTTGGTTTGCGCAAAAGTTATATACAAAATAGGGGATAGTTTTATGGCATTTTTATAATTTTTTTTACTAGTAATGGTGGCGATCAGCTATTTTTATTGTGACTGTGACATTATGGCAGACATGTTGGACAATTTTGACACATTTTTGGGACCATTGGCATTAATACAGCGATCAGTGCGATTAAAAATGCATTGATTACTGTAAAAATTTCACTGGCAGTGAAGGGGTTAACCACTGGGGGGCAGTGTAGGGGTTAAGTGTGACCTATGTGTTTTTTTTACTGTAGGGGGCGTGGCTTGGCGTGTGACATCACTGATCGTCTTTCCCTATGACAGGGAACAGACGATCAGTGACAGCCTCACTAGGAAGCACGGGGAGAGGTTTGTTTACACTTACCTCTCCCCATTCTTCAGCTCTGTGACCCGATCACAGGACACCGGCGGCGATCAGGTCCGGGGTCCCGCAGCCACGGTCACGGAGCTCAGGACCGGGTCGCGAGCGCGCTGCCGCCGGTGCGCGCGCGACCCACGGCTGGGCTCTTAATGAGCTACGTACCTGTACGTGCTTGTGCCCAGCCATGCCGGAGTGCAGGAGGTGGTCCTTAAGTGGTTAACCACTTCAGCCCTGGAAGAATTTACCCCCTTCCTAACCAGGCCATTTTTTGCAATACGGCACTCTAACTGACAATCTTTTAACTGACAATTGCACGGTCGTGCGTCATTGTACTTAAACAAAGTTGATGTACTTTTTGCCCCACAAATAGAGCTTTCTTGTGGTGGTATTTGATCACCTCTGCGGTTTTTATTTTTTGCGCTATAAACAAAAAAAGAACAACAATGTTGAAAAAACACAATGGGGTTATTTACTAAAGGAAAATCCACTTTGCACTGCAAGTGCACTTGAAAGTGCACTGCAAGTGCACTTGGAAGTAAAGTCGCTGTAGATCCTAGGGGGACCTGCAAGGAAAATAAAAAACAGCATTTTAGCTTGCACATGATTGGATGATAAAATCAGCAGAGCTTCCACTCATTTCAGATCTACCCCTTAGATTTAGAGCGACTGCACTTCAGTGCACTTTTAAGTGCACATGCAGTGCAAAGTGAATTTGCCTTTCGTAAATAACCCCCATTATTTTGTAACTTTTTCTATAATAAATATCCCAATTTAAAAAATAAAATAAAATTTCCCTCAGTTTAGGTTGATATGTATTCTTCTACATATTTTTGGTAAAAAAAAAATGCAATAAACGTATAATGATTGGTTTACGCAAAAGTTATAGCGTTTACAAAATAGGGGATAGATTTATGGCATTTTTTTTTTTTTTGGTGGTGATCAGCGATTTTTATCATCACTGCGACATTGCGGTGGACAGATCAGACACTTTTTTGGGACCATTGACATTTATACAGCGATCAGAGCTAAAAATAGCCACTGATTACTGTATTAATGTCATTGGCAGTGAAGGGGTTAACACTAGGGGCCATCAAGGAACTGTGTTCCCTAGGTGTGTTCTAACTGTGGGGGGGGATGGGACTGGCTAGGGGAGTAGACCGATCAGTGTTCCTACTTAGTAGGGGCACACGATCTGTTTCTACTCCCCTGAGAGAACCGGATTTGTGTGTCACGAGCAATCGCGGGTGCCCGGCGGTGCATCGGACTGCTAAAGCGTCTTAAAGAGCCGACATACAGCTACGATGGCTCATGCAGGGGAGCCAACCTGCCACATTATAACTGCAGCGGCTGGTCCGGAAGCGGTTAAATAAATAAATAAATATTCTGCGCTTACCCAAGCTGTGTAAATAAGTGTATAAATGAAATATACTGTACGAGGAAATGTAAAAGGTGCTGCTACTTAGAATAAGCCTGAATACTACCAATAAATATAAAGGGTAAGTGCGCAACCAATTATTATGTAATGGGAAATGACGTTCAGCAATAAATCCTCTAAATATCACATAGGTGAAAAACAAAACAACAAAAAAAATGTGTTTCAGTCCACAGTAATAAAAGAAAATGTCCAATTATTTGTGCTCCATTAGTGAAAGATGATTCACAAACAGGTGCTTCAGCAGAGTGCCTTCCACACACATAAACACACGCCTCTTACCAGAAGGATTGGATGTTAAGTTACAGAGCTCTAAACCACTCCAACAAAATCCAACCACCAGAGATATTCCACTCGTTAACCACTTTAAGGGCGCTCCTTCTGTGTAAGACTACAGCTCCACTTGTTACTATGTATCCTGAGTATCCACTGGATCCATGCCAAGCGTGCCGCTGTGAATTTTCTCATACATAGAGGTTGAGCGATGGAAGAGGCTTCATGGTGTAGTACGTAAAACCATAATTTATTTAACAGTAACATTGCACTTGCATGTAATAACGATCAGAAGCAAAAGAAAATATCCTGCACAGCCGCAGACCTCGCCTGCAGGCTGGTGCGTAGTGACGTCACAAAAATCAGAGGCTTCGTTCCCAGTAGATGCCTCTTATGGGGAAATGCGTCGGGCAGAGCCGATTTTTGTGACGTCACTACGCACCAGCCTGCAGGCGAGGTCCGCGGCTGTGTGGGATATTTGTTTTGCTTATGATGTTTTTTTTTATATGTAAGTGCAATGTTACTTTTAAATAAATTATGGTTTTACGTACTACACATTGAAGCCTTTTCCATCTGTCACCCTCTATGTATTAGAACATTCACAGTGGCACGTTCTGCATGGATTCAGTGGATACTCAGGATTAGGGATGAGCCGAACACCCCCAGGTTCGGTTCGCACCAGAACCTGCGAACGGACCGAAAGTTTGCACGAACGTTAGAACCCTATTAGTTACAATGGACGCGAACGTTCGAAATCTAAAGTGCTAATTATAACGGCCAATATGCATGTTATTGTTATAAAAAAGGTTTGGGGACCCGGGTCCTGCCCCAGGGGACATGTATCAATGCAAAAAGAAGTTTTAAAAACAGACTTTTTTTCTAGAGCAGTGATTTTAATGATGCATAAAGTGAAAAAAAAATATTCCTTTAAATATGGTACCTGGGGGGGGGGTGTCTAAAGTATGCCTGTGAAGTGACATGTGTTTCCCGTGTTTAGAACTGTCCCTGCACAAAATGACATTTGTAAAGGAAAAAAAGAAGCCATTTAAAACTGCTTGTGGCTTTAATGTCATGTCTTGTCCAGGCAATATGGATGAAAATCTTTGAGAAAAATGGCATGGCTACCCCATCCCCCCCTACCCCAGCCTATTACCAGCCCCTTTGGGTCTTGTATGGATATTAAAGGGAACCCTGCACCCAAAATAAAACCCTATACCTAAAACCCTATATACTCTGAACCGCAGTATACAGGCGGTGCAAACAAGACAGGGACTGTAGGTATATACTGTATGTATGTATGGACTGTTGGTGTATACTGTGCTGTGCTGGAGGCACACAAAACACACTAACTCCTGCAGATGGCTGTCTTAGGTGACAACAGGGCAGATACAGTGTAAGGTGGTTTAGTGTGCTACTGCTGTGCTATACTCACACAGCACACACACACACACTAACTCCTGCAGATGGCTGGATTGGTAGAGAACAGCACTGAGAAGAACACACTATGCCTGCCTATTTTTCCTCTATCCCTACACTTTCCCCACAAGCAAAGGCTGAGAAGAATACACTATCCCTGCCTATTTTTCCTCTTTCCCTACACTTCCCCCACACAGAAATGATTCACATATAGTGTGTACATGTACAGTACACTGTCACTGTTCCTCAAGCCGGAACACACTACACGAGGCCGCCGGCGCGGCGGCCTTATATAGTGTGGGGCGTGTACTAAACCCCCTGAGCTATAATTGGCCACAGGCATCCTGCCTGTGGCCAATTATTACTCTCCTCGCCGCTGGCTCTATGATTGGCCAAGCATGCGGGGTCACAGTGCATGCTTGGCCAATCATCAGCCAGCAATGCACTGCGACTGGCGCAGTGCATTGTGGACCGTTCGAATCACACGAATTTGATGCGAACGGCCCTCAGATTTCTGCCCTTGACGAGCGGATGAACGGCCAATGTTCAATTCGAACATGGGTTTGAATCGAACACCGGGCCCATCCCTACTCAGGATACATAGTAACAAGTGGAGTGGTAATCTTACACAGAAAGAGCACCCTTAAAGTGGCTAACGAGTGGAATATCTCTGGTGGTTGGATTTTGTTGGAGCATTTTAGATCTCTATAACTTGAGACACAATCCTTCTGGTAAGAGGCATGTGTTTATCTGGGGAAGGCACTCTGCTGAAGCACCTGTTTGCTAAGTACCTTCCACTAATATAGCACAAATAATTGGACATTTTCTTTTATTACTGTGGACTGAAACACATTTTTTTATTGATTTTTTTTCACCTATCTGATATTTAGAGGATTTATTACTGAATGTCATTTACCATTACATGATAATTGGTTGCGCACTTATCTTTTCTATATAGATCCACTTTGACCAGATAGAAATAAGCCAGTAGTTTACAGTGGCTGTCCATATTCTCATTGATGTGAAACTGTCCTGCTAATAGCTAATTTCTATCAAGCTCTCATTACACGTAAAGAGACAGCAGATGATACGGCAACCGAATAGAGCCCTATCTGGTTATATACAGTGCCACATAAATCTGGTATTTAAGAGAGTATAACAATTAAAAAAAAACTCTCTGCTCAGAAGGTCATATAGTGTTTAAAAAAATTTATAAAAAATGTGTGTGTATATATATATATATATATATATATATATATATAATTTATAATTACTGCACTGTCCTATAGCTAAAGTGATATCAGTATAGACGTAAACAGCTGCAACTTTGCTGCAAGATACATGCACACACAAACAATTTTCCAATAATAAGCTGTGCTATAAACTAGACAAGTGATAAATATTGTATTGTGACTGGGTGCAAATGAATACAAAAAAAATTTGATGAATCAAATACTAAAGGATTAAGAGTCCATTCAGATTAATAATAAATATCCTCTGTGCGATTATCACACACAACACCCAAGAGCAGTGATACAGGAAAGGATCTGTCTTCCACCTTCACACAGACTGCGGCTTACCAGCTCGTATGGATCTCTAAGGGCTCTTTCACACGGGGCGGATCAGTGCAGATCTGCCCTGTGGATATCCACTTGCTCAGCGGGGATCGCCGGAGCGATCTCCGCTGAGCAGGAAGATGACAGGTCCGTCTCTGCACTATGTGCAGGGACGGACCTGTCACAGCGCCGCTCTCCCCTATGGGGGATCGGGTGACGACGGACCGTAGAGTCCGTCGTCATCCGATCCGCTCTACAGACAGATGGAAAAATAGTGTTTTCCTCCGTCTGCAGAAACGGACCATAGCGGGCACGGACGAGTTCGGGTGTCATCGGATGCTCATCCGCTGACACCCGCTATCCCATGGGGATACATGTATGTTCGTTTTTCATCCGAAAACGGATGGAGATTGTATGCACTAATGGCTTAATACCCAGCCCGGGCCTTTAGTTGCTCTCAGTCAGGATCCCAGCGCCTTTCAGGGGTTGGTGGCTCAATCAGGAGGTCCTCCCAATGTGCTGACATCACCGTTATACACGGAAGTCCCGGAACCACGGGCAGTTACAGAGAGCCGGCCGGCTTCACTTTTTATCTTGCCTTACGGCATGTACTTTGCATATGATGTTATCACTTAAATGTAAGTGCAATATCTTTTACCTTTTTATAAAATACATTCCGTATGGTTTTACGCTATTGGAGCATTCTGTATGATTTTTACCTGGGAAATATCTGCCACTTACCTCCTGATTGAGCTAAATCCTCCATTCACTTATGAACTCTGTGTTTTATGACACTCACCAGATGTGTTTGACAAAGTCTCCATAGGCTTGTGGACGTTACCCTCCCGGGACTTTGCAGGGATAATCAGCTCCACCACTCCTTCTCTTTTCCTCTCCTCCAACACTCTCCTTCAGCCACTCTATATCATCTCATCATGCCTCAGATACCATACAAGGGGACAGAAGGGGAGCCCACATAGCATACAGTAATACTGTTTATTAAAAGTAAATCATTAAAAAATTCCTCTTTACTCACTTGTAGATAACAATAAAATTGCAATAAAACCAGGAAACGCCACCACGGCATGCGTTCCACTGACCAGAAATTATGCCTGAAGGACAGCGCTGTGGGTGGAGTGAAACATCAATACAGAAAAACAGTCCGTCCCTTTTCAGACAATGCTCCGCTACTATATAAATGTATACAAGTCCACCTCCGTGTCAGTGAATAGTAGAAAATGTGTCCTTATTATATAACTTTAAGTGCCTTCACAAAGTAGTCCCAGCAAACACTGCAAACAATCTCCACCATGGTGTGATATGGTGACCACTCCCCTTAGTACAACACACTCACCAAATAGAGTTGCCTCTCATTTTACTGATCGGCATTTCAAGCTTTGTTTAGCAAAAGGATCCTCCAGTCCAGGTCGATTGCTTCCGATTGGACATCACCATTGTCTCTCCTGAAACCCAGTCTGTATAGACAGTATCGCACTTGCTGACTTGGAAAGATCCACAAGCAGGTTTAACTCTTCAAGAGGACACAGAGTTGAATCCGGTGTAGCATTACTTCAGCTTAGTGCAATACAGAGGATGTTATTCCTGTATTTTGAAGTGTAAGAAGATGATGACTTTCCAGAGCCAAAGAAAACAGGGCCCTGAAAAGTCATCATACTAACCTGGGAATTTATAGATAGGCAACTCCTATCCTCATATTGATTGGTGGTTCCAAATTAATAATAACTACTGCAGTAGGGAACAGACACAAAAGATACACTCCGCATCTTTCCAAATAACTGTTCTGCTTTATTATGACATAATTGAAGGTTTTTATACACATGATTACGTAGGTATCATATTAATATTACAATTGTACTTTTATGGTAACAAGGGGCGTAACATAGGCAGGCTAATTCTAATCAGGACTCAAAAGAATGCAAACATGTAATGAAAACATTATTAGTGCCATGTGCACAGTGAGGTCAGTGTGCAATACATATAAAATAGAATACAATTATATACAGAACTTACAAATTTCCTTTACAATACCACAAAAAAAAAGAAAAAGAAAAAAGGGGAGCAGCTAAAAGTGACATCTGATCTTAACCACATAATAAAATTAAAGACAAAAAAAAAAAACAGCAAAGGGGTTGATTGCCCAAAAGGCTTACAATCTAAACTGACCCTAATTTTTACCTTTGCAGTTTGTCACCTTTCTGTAAGCTTTATCTGCAATGTTTTCCAATTCACTGGCTGGCTTAACCAAAAGCCTCCTAATTGGACAGCAGCCCATAGCTCAAAGGTCATGCAGTAAAATATGGTTTAAAAAGTTCTCCCAGGTAATCTAAACAGAACTTTTGCTGGGACAATGATTCTTGAACCCACAGGATTCGAGTCAAACCCATGACAGAGGAAAACCTGAGCTTTACCCCTAACAAAATGCACTGTCCATTATGGTCCAACCCTTAAGCAGTGCCTGACAATGTGCTCAGGAGTTAGCAAGAGTCCCTTTAACACGTCTCACCCTTAACCTGAAAACTAACCAAACTCCTATAATTAACACTTAAAATACACTAACATTTAGGAGCTCCTTCCTCCATTGAAGTGGCCTTAAAGTATCTTGTGTAATCTGTGTGCCAGATGGAGTTGCACAGGGTTGATAATATAACCCCCTTTGCCATGTGATGGGCCTGGCAATTGGCTACTCAGGTTAAAACGTCATCATGGGAGGAGGTCACATTCTTCCCTATATATATGGAAGCACAAGATATTTTTAATGACATACACAATTTTTTTAGCAATTATAGGAATTTGTTTGTGTGTGCCAAGGTCAGATCTAAGTACAATGTCTGGCTGATTAGTCACTCTTAAATGCTGATAATTTACATGAATTAAGTAGTTGCAAAAATTAAGTGTCAGGTATGTTTGCATTTACATGTAGTTCCATAGCAGCACTTCAAATGTTATGTATGCAAATCACAGTCTCTATTTTTGACTGCATATACATGTACAGTATGTGTGTATGCATATGTGTTCTACAATAAAAATGACTGAGCAATATGAAGCTTGCTAATTAACAAGGAAGTTTCAGATTGTAAATTACCCCCTATTGATATTCATATTCTGAATGTCTAGGCAACCACATGGAATCACTTGTTTTGTGTGATGGATGTTTACTCAAGTATGTACTGTATGACATTTAATTAAAGATTTATTACAACTGCTTATATAGAATACAGTAATAGTACACATTACTGCTTGGGAAAAAAGTTTTCTAAGTACAGCATTGGGAGAAACTTGGAGTTTAGAGAGTGCTGATTCTGTAAAATAATTAAATAAAGAGTAAAGAAATAAAGCATTACATAGAAAAACAACTACAGATACTCCTCATTTAACAACTTACCTGTTTAATGACTCCTCGGACTCACGACCAGCTCTCCCCACCTGAACGTGGTGCAGTACATCATTGTATTGTACAGTACAGTACAGAATTTCCATTTGTTTTCTGTACTTATGCAAATTAAAACAATGCTATAGAGCTGGAGTCTTGTGTTTAGACCTTTTTTTCACAATACAGTACAGTAGTTAAGAATGCTTAAAATATTGATTTCTTGTGACTCCTCGTTTAACAACCAATTTGTTTAACGTCCTGGTCTTTGGAACGGAACCTGGTCGTTAAGTGAGTAGTACCTGTACTGTGGTGGAAGCCCCCCTCCCCTCCATAATACATTACTTTATTACTGCATTAATTCCGCTTCACGTACAAGAATAACAACATGCTTGCCAAATATGGGAATATTTTATTATGTTATTACTCCTTCATCTAAGTTTGATTCAGAGTAACTCCACTTTTGTTGAGAAACAAAACAATTCCCCACTGGGTGATCTATGTACATTGCAAGGATTTTACCAAACTATGTTAAAGAGTCCTACCTGTTTCTGCCCTGAAGAAATAGCTGTTTGTTGTGTGCATAAATATTAATGGGAACTATGTTTTCACTATTAATCAGCTGATGCACTTGCAGTGTTTTAATGAGGAAAGCTTCAGTGCTGGCATCCATATAGAACTATATGTCCTTTGGGAGCATCTCACCAAAAATGAATTTTTTGTTGCAAATGATGCCTAAAATCTGACTTGTATCTTAATGCAGACTTCTGGAAAAATCATGGAGCCAATCACACACACAGGAAATTACATTTCTGGGGACATTTTGCACACCAACAGTGTACAGAAGGCCTCCAGGTTTCCACATTACATTGGATTTTACAGAAAATGGCAGTGCTGCAGATTAAGAAGGAAAGGTAGTTCTAATAACATTCAATTATGCCCTATCAGAATTGAGAAATGTAAGTACCACATTCCTAACTAGAAACTAGCAATAGAATTACTATAGTACAGCATGGGACTTTTGATGCACTGCATTCATTTTACTGTTAAAATTTTTTTATTGGTTCATATCCATTTAAAAAGGTTTTAAATGATTTTGAACCAATAAAATGTTTTTTAACAGTAAAATGGATGCCAAATGTCCCATGCTGTACTACTATAGTGAATTGTATTGTTAAAATTCAATTACATTGTGGCTTGTGTTACAATTGTATTTTCTATGTTTTTCCCCTTGAAAGTAGAGTTACCCTTTAGGCTGGGTTCAAACTATTGCAATGTCAGACATCGCATGTGATTCGCACCGTATTGCTGTGCAAATCACATGCGATGTCTGTGCGATGCCAATTCAGCCATACAGATTGTATGGCTGAATTGACATCACATTCACACAAAAATGGTGCAGGACCCTTTTTTGTCTTAATTTACATCACATTCACACAAAAATGGTGCAGGACCCTTTTTTTGGTCCCCACTGGAATCAGATCGCATGGGGTACACCCCCATACAATCCAATTCCTGCACCATTTGACAGTTCGCACTGCGATCTGCGAACCAATATGGTGGTGTGTGAACTACCTGCCAGAGACATGGTATTGTGCTGGTTCCCACATCACAATAGTGAGTGTGAGCCTAGCCTTAAAGATGGTATACAGAGAGGCTCTCTAATAATATAGTAAAATATAACCAAATAAATCTTTAGTTTTCAGTTTATGAATTTCATTCAGTTACTGTTTATATACATAAAGGAGGAAGACAGAGCATGAATATGATCTACATGTTTGTACATTTTATTGGGAACCTTCCACACAAAAGCATAGCTAAAGAAAAAGTCCTCCTTAGTAGGGATGGGCCCGGTGTTTGATTCAAACCCATGTTCGAATCGAACATCGGGCGTTCGACCGTTTGTTGAGCCCAGAACTATTTGGGCCGCTCGCATCAAATTTGTGTGATGCGAACGGCCCACAATGCACTGCGCCAGTCGCAGTGCATTGCTGGCTGATGATTGATGCATTGCTGGCAGGATGCCTGTGGCCAATTATAACTCAGGGGTTTAGTACACGCCCCACACTATAAAAGGCCACCGCGCCGGCGGCCTCATGTAGTGTGTTCCAGCGTGTCAGTGACATTATCTGCTGTGATCCATTCTGCAGTGCTGCTGACTGCTGACA
Source organism: Lithobates sylvaticus (assembly GCA_028564925.1). Classification (NCBI taxonomy): domain Eukaryota; kingdom Metazoa; phylum Chordata; class Amphibia; order Anura; family Ranidae; genus Lithobates; species Lithobates sylvaticus. The sequence goes on along the minus strand of CM053029.1, from coordinate 487,191,111 downwards.
TTATCTGCTGTGATTCTGGGGATTGTGTGTGCGTGCTGTTAGTACAGCATTGCAGTATCACATTAAAACACCTTTACCCTTCTGGCCTGTTGTGTCATCTAAGGCAGCCATCTGCGGCTAATGAATTGCCGGTTTCCGTAACACAGAGAACAGTCATTAATTGAAAGTCATTGATAAAAAAAAGTCATTGATAACAAACAAAAAAACAAAAAAAAAAAGCATGGGGGTCCCCCCAAATTCAATTACCAGGCCCTTCAGGTCTGCTATGGATATTAAGGGGAACCCCAGCCAAAAAAAAAAAAAAAAAATGGCGTGGGGTCCCCCTTAAAATCCAAACCAGACCCTTGAGGTCTTGGATGGATTTTAAGGGGAACCCCGGCCAAAAAAAAAAAATGGCGTGGGGTCCTCCTCAAAATCCATACCAGACCTTTATCCGAGCATGCAACCTGGCAGGCCGCAGGAAAAGAGGGGGGGGACGAGAGCGGCCCCCCTCCCTCCTGAACCATACCAGGCCACATGCCCTCAACATTGGGAGGGTGCTTTAGGGGTCTGTGAACCCTCAAAGCACCTTGTCCCCATGTTGATGAGGACTAGGGCCTCTTCCCCACAACCCTGGCCATTGGTTGTGGGGGTCTGCGGGCGGGGGGCTTATCGGAATCTGGAAGCCCCCTTTAACAAGGGGACCCCCAGATCCCGCCCCCCCTGTGTGAAATGGTAAGGGGGTACAAAAGTACCCCTACCATTTTACCAAAAAAGTGACAAAAATTTTAAAAATGACAGCAGATGGTCTTTGACAATTCCTTTATTAAAATCTTCTTCCATCTTCCTACTTCTGGTCTTCTTCCTTCTTCCTTTCTTCTCCTTCCGGCATCTTCTTCCATCTTCTTCTTCCTTCGATCCGCTTCTTCTTGCTCTGGTCTTCGCGTCCGGCATCTTCTTCCACGGCATCGGCGTCTCTTCTTGGGCCGCTCCGCGCAATGGGAGGCTCCCGCTGTGTGAGACTTCGCTGCGTCTGACAGGTCTTTTATAACGGAGGGCAGGGCCACCTGGTGACCCCACCCCCTCTGACGAACGGGGACGTCATGGGGACTTCCCTATGGCTTTCCCCATGACCGTCTCCTGTCATTTTTACCATTTTTGTCACTTTTTTGGTGAAATGGTAGGGGTACATTTGTACCCCCTTACCATTTCACACAGGGGGGGGGGCGGGATCTGGGAGTCCCCTTGTTAAAGGGGGCTAACAGATTCCGATAAGCCCCCCACCCGCAGACCCCCACAACCAATGGCCAGGGTTGTGGGGAAGAGGCCCTTGTCCCCATCAACATGGGGACAAGGTGCTTTGAGGGGTCACAGACCCCCAAAGCACCCTCCCAATGTTGAGGGCATGTGGCCTGGTACGGTTCAGGAGGGAGGGGGGCGCTCTCGTCCCCCCTCTTTTCCTGCGGCCTGCCAGGTTGCGTGCTCAGATAAGGGTCTGGTATGGATTTTGAGGGGGACCCCACGCCATTTTTTTTTTGGCCGGGGTTCCTCTTAAAATCCATCCCAGACCTCAAGGGTCTGGTATGTATTTTGAGGGGGACACCACGCCATTTTTTTTTTGGCCAGTGTTCCCATTAATATCCATAGCAGACCTGAAGGGCCTGGTAATTGAATTTGGGGGACCCCCACGCTTTTTTTTTTTTTTTTTTTTATCAATGACTTTTTTTTTTATCAATGACTTTCAATGAATGACTGTTCTCTGTGTTACGGAGCCGACAATTCATTAGCCGCAAGTGATTTTAAATAGCTTTTTTTCCTGCAAAAATGATACTTTGTGCAGGGACAGTTCTAAGCACGGGAAACATGTGCCCCTTCACAGGCATACTATAGACAACCCCCAGGTACGAAATTTAAAGGAATATTACACTTTTATTGTTTCACATTAAGCATTATTAAAATCACTGCTCCTGAAAAAACTTCCGTTTTTAAAAATTTTTTTTGCATTAATACATGTCCCCTGGGGCAGGACCCAGGTCCCCAAACACTTTTTATGACAATAACATGCATATTAGCCTTTACAATTAGCACTTTTGATTTTGAACGTTTGCGTCCATTGTAATTAATAGGGTTCTAATGTTCGCACAAACTTTAGGTCCGTTCGTGGGTTCTGGTGCGAACCGAACCCAGGGGGGTTCAGCTCATCTCTACTCCTTAGACAGAAACAATATTAACAGCAGATGCCAGAAGTAGGAAAATATCCTGATGTATGCCCGAAACACCTGAGATAATTACCATAACATCAGCCTCTTATAAAACTGACTCCTGCCAATGATGATGACATGTTTGTAGATTACAATGTTTTTAACATATTACAAACTTCAGTGTGTGGAAGCAGAATGCCACTATAAGCAAAGACAGATGCACTGTCTGCATTGGATCTCCCTACAGGCCATGTCACAAATAAATCTTGTTATAGGGATCATAGGTTCTCCTTCAAAACAGCTAGTAAACCTAAAGGGTAATTTATGAACTTAAAAAGGCAAATTGAATTGTCCTCTTGCATCAAAGTGTCTGAAGGAAGATAAGTTCTTCTTCCTCACAGCGGCTTCCCCCTTTCAGCCCCCATCCTATATTAGAAAATGAAACCAAGAAAGGTCTATTCCATGAGAAAAAGTATGTAAACCCTGTGTCAGATTTTTGTAATTTTTGTATTATATACCTAGGGTTACATGTTTACATGAAAACATGGAATGAGTACAAACTGCCATATGTAAGTGCCCATAGGCATGCTCACATGGTGTGCCAGGTGTACCTGGGAACACCCTAATCACCCTGTGTCGCACAGATTCTCTCTGTTTAAACCCCTGATATTTCACCAAAGCCCCATAACAGGGCTCCTAAAAAAATTGTAAAAAAAAAAAAAAAAAACTATTGACACCATCCACTGCCCTACTGACACCAATCTCTGCTCTACTGACACATCCACTGCTCTACTGACATTGTTTGTATATGTACACATGCATACACACATATGTGTTTGAGCTTTAATGAGCACACCCTATTGCAATAGGCTGTGCATACTAATGTAAGTACCAAAACGTGAAACTAATATGGTCTATTAACTTTGAGGATGTTGTACTAATTTTGTTCTTTGCTTTTAGAGACATGATAGATACCAGATGGCTTCATAAGATGTATGGGACCGTAGACGTCAGGCTAACGCATACAACCTTTCAAACAAGCATAATAAAATACAAACCACACCACACAAAGATAACTTGGATAAAATTAGGCCTTGGCCTGGTTTATTGGTTTACAAAAACATGATATATCACGTCATGAACTTTATTACTTAAATCATTTTTTACAACAAAATTCATCTTCAGAATTCACCAAAACTCAACCCAGCCACTAAGCCTCGGGTTGACCATCATCTCTTCTTTAAACATATTCTCACATATCCTAACCATCAGGAAAGCTGTTAAAAAAACAGCCTTCCTGTCACCACCCTCCCAAACCGCTGCCTTTTCTATGCATGTTTGCAGGTTGAGGTTCAGAATGTCCAAACCTACATCTGATAAATATATGCCATCAAACCGATACATACCTTGGATACCACCTTCCAATTCAACATGATGAAATGAGAAACCTAAATCTGGAACCAGGAATTTTTCCATAGCTCTGTTAACTCGCTTTAGAACTTTCTCTAATGGTTTAAACATAACCAATTCCAACCATCTCAATCTGGGTATTATTTCCGAGAATACCAACACTGTGTTTGGAGAAACTAACTTCAAAAACCTATAAGTATCCTTCATCGTTAACAATAATTTGAATGTTTTAATTTTCCCAATATCATTACCCCTCAGATGGATTATAAAAATGTCAGGAGGGTGGAAAACTGCCTAAAGTCTACCTAACTCATATACTAAATCGCTCCAAATCATTCCCCTTCTACCATACCAATTAATACAAACTTACGATGGATCCAATCCCAAATTTTCTGAATAAATTCTAGCAGCCACTCTTTTCTGAGCCCAGAAGACAAAAGAATGTCCCACTATCCACACCGAGCGACGATTACCTGAAACAAAGTAAGCCATTAATAAGGACCAATATACAATTTATAAGCATCAGAGCTCCATCTACCTATTTTCTTGATGCTATTAGGTTTTAACCGAATTTGAGCAGCCCCTGTGGCTGCTCCGATTCAATAGGAGTGTGTTGTTATTCTCAAATGGCTCAAATCTAAATGATACAAGCATCGTTGTAATCCCACTCTAAATTGATAACCTGTTAAAGGTGAATCGTCACTGTGAATGAATAATAAATTGGATGAACCTGACCTCAAGTTCATATATGACCTCAATGCTTTAACTGGACAAATACTTTCATCCTGGCACTTTTTCAAATTATATTCAAGATATCCGACCCAAAGAGTCCATCTTGCAAAATTTTATAAATATTCTTACACTTTTTTTCAATAACTGTACGTTTGAAAACAAAATACCTGACCTTTCTGCCCTTGATGGAGGTAATAATTCTGACACACTGAATGCTGCACAAAATGCTAATGAAAAAACTGCATTGAACAAAATAGCTGCTGTTACTCTACATAACCTTGATAAAATCTCAGGTGTAATAGGAGATCTATTATCATTAAACAAATTTGTTTTCCTATAGCCTTTCATGGCCTGTTTTATTGAAAAGAAGCTTTGACAAGTGGTTAGCTTGTAAAGACGTAGAAAAAATGATATCCCAGCTAGTGTTTTGTTTATATGCGACCAAGAATAATTCCTTTTCATCAATGAATTCAGGAAAATTAACACTAATTGTTCTGAGAATTCTGAAATGGTCAATTTTAATGAAGATAAAAAGGATAACCACAGCGACCATGAAGCAGAATATTTTTTCCAAGTCGATACCACCACTGAATTGTTAATATTTACAAAAATGTAATCAGATCCCATAAACAGGGAGAGAAAATGGTCAATCTGCAGGCAAGAGAGAGCGTCAGCTATTATGTTAACCTTACCTTACCTAAATGTATTTAGCCTTCAACCAGATGTTCCATTTTAGGCAAAGAAAAACTAAATGCCACAATAAAGAAACCACCTGTGGAGACTTGGATGAAAGACAATTTACAGCAAAACAAACACCTTTATTGTCTGTACTCAATAATATTCTCCTATTTGAAAACTGAAAACCCCATAACTCTAATGAAACAACAACCGAGAATAATTCCAAAAGAACTATATTCCTGCAATAACCACTTGCAAACCACCTGCTCGGCCAGGCAGATGCACACCAATGACCCCTCCAGATAGCTCCGAAACCAATTGAACATGCTGCATCCGTTGCCAAAAGGAAATCACTGTCGCAGATAAAATCTGCCTGCCACAACGATTTCCCATTGAATTGCTCCGGAAAATACAGAGTACAATTTTCTGGAGAAAACTCTACCCATCGGCAGAATCCTTGATGCAAATGCTAATTGCCCCAATAGCGATTGCATCTCTTTTAATGTAATCTTCTTCCTTCTTATGAACATTAACAACATCTGTGCAATTTTGTATATTGTATCCCCTGGGAGACAAAACTCACCTTCTACTATATCCAAAGTTATAGCTAAGATGTTGACGGAAAAACATTTTTTTCCTCAGCCAAAGGAATACCAAAATATTTACATACTGAAAAGAATGAATGTAATAAATGACTACAGTCCTCCGATCCAGCTGACCCCATGAAAATAAAGTCATCTAAATAATGGATTGAGAAATTTGCCACCTCATTTACCACCTATTCAATGAATGATGAAAATGTCTCAAAATATGCACATGACAGCCCATAGGCAGACACTTGTCAAAGTCAAATTTATTTTCAAAACATATCCCTAAGGAGTTAAAACAATTTGGATTCAGCAGAAGTGTAAAAGCCAACTTTATGTCTGCTTTAGCCATTAAAGCATTTCTACCCAATATCTTTATTTTTTGCAAAGCTGATTCAAAAGATGCATAAGACACTGTTGCTAATTCCTGTTTGATCATTTAATGAATTTCCAAAAGGAAACGAGAGGTGGTGAATGAGACGGAATTAGTTTGGTTCTTTTTTGGGAACCAACCCCAAAGGAGACAACCTAAAATTTGGAAAAGGGGGGTATTCAAAAGGACCTTCCATCCTACCAGCCTTTACCTCTTTTACTAATTTTTCTCTAACCACATCCGGAAATTCCCTAGCTGATTTTAGGTTATTAACCAAACTACAACTTGATTTTTTAAAAGGGGCAAATTAAAACCTACCGTAAAACCTCTAGTTAACAATGAAGCCTTCTGTTGGTTTGGGTAAATTCTGAGCCAAGGTAGAATTCTTTGAGAATTCACTGGCGTTACTGCTTTTTGAAAAATTGTCTCTTTGACCAGACTGTAGCTTCTGAAAACATTTGGGCCCCCGAACAAAAAGCACACTCGTGCCTGTATTTACACGCAGCCATCCATTTACAATGGCTGTTATTAAACGCAAAGCATAGCCCTTTCTTGTAAGCTGTCCCTGAATTTTTATTTGCATTATTGACACTTTGACGAGAAAAAGGTTGCTTGTGGCAAAAATAAATTTAGCCAAAGGCCAACATCTTTTGTACCCCATTGAAGTGATGGTTGAACTGCCAACTTCTGCCAAAAACTTTCATCATATGACAACCATGAAAACCCACTGAAACTCCTATATGCTTCCAGGATGTGTTAGAATAGAGATGAACTCCTCACGGGATATTTCTCACACAATACTCTTGCATAAATGCAAAATGCCTGTATCCATTTATCCTTATCAATTCTTTCTTCCTTCTTATCATATCTGTGAGAAAAATCCCTTAACCACTTCAGCCCAGGAATATTTTACCCCCTTCCTGACCAGAGCACTTTTTGCGATTCGGCACTGCGTCGCTTTAACTGACAATTGCGCGGTCGTGCGAAGTTGTACCCAAAAAATGTTTTTTCCTACAAATAGAACTTTCTTTTGGTGGTATTTGATCACCTATGCGTATTTTATTTTTTGTGCTATAAACAAAAAATATTTTTTAGTTTTTGCTATAATAAATATCCCCCAAAAATATATAAAAACATAATTTTATCCTCAGTTTAGGCCGATATGTATTCTTCTACATATGTTTGGTAAAGAAAAATCTCAATAAGCGTATATTGATTGGTTTGTGCAAAAGTTATAGCATCTACAAAATAGGGGATAGTTTTATGGCATTTTTATTATTATTATTTTTTTTTATTAATAATGGCGGCGGTCTGTGATTTTTAACATGACTGCGACATTATGGCGGACACATCAGTGCTATAAAAATGCACTGATTACTGTGTAAATGACACTGGCAGGGACAGGGTTAACTACTAGGGGGCGATGAAGGGGTTAAGTGTGTCCTAGGGAGTGATTCTAACTGCGGTGGGGGTTACCTAGGACATGACAGAGATCACTGCTACTTAGGATATGATATCGATCACTGCTATAAACCGGACACATTATCATTTTCACTTAAAACACCTGCTGCAACCTCCCCACTTTCTATCCCCTCTTGTATAGGCTGCACTTCAATATTCTTCCTTAAAGCATGCAGTAATTGCTCTAAAGAGGATGATAATGCTGACAGCTGATTCATCAAATCATGCTTACCATTATCTAAAGTTGTCAAATTATGTGGTACTGTTTGGTTGTGCATGGGAGATTGGCACTGCACACGGATTGCACTGCCGGCTTCATCTGCCCCTGAAATAGCTCCTCTGCTTGACCCTTGTGCTGTTGCCTCATCCCTAGCCTGCAGCCTCGGGAGTATACCTTCCCTGCCTTGTCTCTGTGGCGATGCTCCTATGCCTTGTGACTCGTGACTTAGTCTCTGCCCACCTCTTTCCCTCCATGATGGCTCTGCTCCTGTGTGCCTTCCACCCGACTCTGCCGCTGACTTCCCTCTTCTGCCTCCAGACGGAGTGTGAGTAACAGGACTAAAGCTCCTTCTCTGCTGACGCCGCCTCTTTCTGACCCTCTATCCATCCTCTTCGTCCCCTCGGATGACGCCTTCCTGTCCTCCAACCTCCATGTCTTCTTCTGCCGGCACTTCACCCTCCATGGAGCTAACATGGCATTGCATAGCTCTGGCGCCGACCTGTTCCAGCTCCTCCGTTCCTTCGCTATTTTGACCGCCGGCTCCAGATGATTTTGGTTTCTTGACCCGAATGTAATGCTAAACAGTTCCACAGCCATTCCTTTTCGCCCGCTGCTTCTGCTCTCTCTAAAAGCTGACGAACCAGAGTCTTCATGATATCAGGGGATCCTCTGTGTATTATAGCTCTTCTGCTGAAGCTCTTCTGATGACTCTTCTCTGGTGACTGGCTAAATTCCAGTCAGAGGGGTTCTATAAATACTTAAAGCCCTTAAAACAGCTTCCAGAAGGTTCCAAGGACACCTGACCCTAACTGACCTATCACCTTCCACCTTCTCACCCTCTGGTAGCTTCTTCTCTGTGACCAATAGAATGAGCCCCTTTATGTGAATTATATATATATATTTTTATAATAGCCAACGCCACGGTCCCATGAGGCAGGGGGGGGGGAATTGGGCTGCCCCCCTTTTTCCCCACATTCCTTTATTCTAACAAAAAAATGTAATGGCTCCAGCTCGGCCCTAAAACCAACAAGTCTCAACATAACAAGATATGCAAGACCTACAAATAGATTGGTGTCTGACAGTTCCCAATTGCAGTGCATTAAACAATGAATATGGCCATGTGGTATTGAGAAGGCATGTTTAAACAGTTGTTGCTTATCATAAGTTGTATTTCCTAAAGTCATAGCAGAATGGGTACCTTGTCATCTTTAACCCGTTATTTAAAGATCCTCTCCATTATTTTCAGTACCAATTAAATTGCTTATAATTTGCTAATGACTCAATATTGTTTGGATAAAGAGGGAGATAATGACATATATACATAGTGTACCACTTATAGACTGCAATTTTAGGATTGGACATAGATATGCAACTTTTTCACTGACAGTGATAGGTAAAATAGTTTAGGGAGGACACTTTCCAGTGACAGGAAAAATGGTGGTGCGTTTAACATGCTGCCTGCTGTGGCAGGTTGTGTGCTGTCTTCTGCCCAGTGAAACATTCTTCAGGATATGGAAGGTACAGGATAATTTGCACAATGGGGGATCACCATGTAGAAAGAGGGAGACTTGACAACTACGCAGGTGTACAACACACATTAATGAACCTTATTTTAAAGTCTGACTTGCTGCTTTTAAAAATGGCAAATATATATTCACTGAATGCTTCCTGAGTGCTAAGTAGGAGGGTCTGCCTGCTATAGTCACAGGATCAGCCTGAGTGGCTTATAAAAGGGAAAACATCTGGGCGAACCAGTCAGTCAATCACATGGACAAAAAAACAACATTTCTAGTACACAGCATTATAGAAAGGCTTCTATTATTCCTGCGGTTTCCATAGTGACGAGCAAGCCATATTTGATTTTTTGCCAGATCTTGATTGGAATAAAAAGGTAATATTTACTAACTGTAAATTACAAAATGTCTTTTGTATCATCTCTCTAATTAAGTTACCATTTAAATTGCTTGGAAATCTTAAGCTGTAAAGATCTGCATAGATCTCTTTCTTTACATTCACAACCACACACAAATTGATCCTCAGAGTTTGCACTTTTTAAGGCTAGTACACACCACAATAACTGACAGCTCCGGTCAGAGCTGCTGTACTAACAATCCGATATTTTCCAACATGCCCATACAACAGTTGGACCAGCTGCCATACACACAGGCCGAATGTCAGAGTTTTTTTTTTAACCTGCCAATGTCGCCTGACATTCGGCTCGTGTGTACTAGGCTTAACCCATTATTAACCCAGCCAAGTTAAAAAAAAGAGTAAAAGACACATTATAGTGTGGCACTTTGCAAGAGGTTGCTGAATAGAGACACTTCTCCATGGGCTAGCGCAAAGGTATACCTCAATAAATGAACCAACACAGAAATTACCAAGAAAATCAGTTTATTGGGTTTAAATATGGCCACGGTGTTATCCATGGGGGGCAACTCAAAATGACAAATTTGAAATAAATATAAATATAAATATAAAGCCATCTTGGCTAAAATGTATTTAAACAAAATTTAATTGATGTCCATCCAGTCAATGCTGGACGACTACTCCCCCTTTTGGACAACATCATGACATCACGCTTCAGCTCTAGTCAGAGCGGTCTATGAGAGAACCGCTCCAGGTCCTTTTATAAACTCCTATAGCGCGGGCTAGCAACCGCCAATTCAGACCAATCAGCCTCTTCTGCTGCACACCAATCCCCTGGTCTCCTGGTTGCCCAGGGATACCGTTCCAATGCTGCACCTGTAAATATATATATATTAAAGAGGAGAAACAAATGGTCCCTTTGAGCTATCCCATGGTGGTCCAGCATATTGCAAGACCTTTCATTACAGAGATGTCCAGTTTACGTAGAGACTGCTTACACTACCTAGTTAAATAGGCTACCAAAGAATGCTATAAAGAATGCTTGGTGACAAAACAAAAGAATGCTATAAAGAATGCTTGGTGACAAAACAAAGCACATGGATACATAATAAAATATCACACCTCCTTGGGTTGGTGCCTAAACATAAGCTTTAATACCAATTCTGGGCTAATGTAAGTAAAATGTTATGGTAAAGCTTCCTCTAACCTGAGCATTGCTGCAGCAGTACCACAATGTAGCTTTAGCCAAGGCTATAACCATTTTATTTCATCTTCCAGAGATCTGCTCTATATGGTTGGTAATGTTGGGATACCAAGTGTAGGCATGCGGTAACAGAAAGGTAACCAGATTGGTATGCTGCACTTTAGGAAGCTGAGCATGTGCAGAGTGACTCCAAAGGCTTGGTGTTATCAGGAGATGGATTGGGGACAGTGGAAGAAGGGGAGGAAGAGAGAAGACAGGATGACACAACCTTTTTACACAATGCACATGATTAACCCCTTAGGTTCCACAGTAAGTAGAACTGTATAACTATAATCCCCAGGTCCCGATACAAATCAAACGGCGAAAACGAAGATTCGCAGTCCAAAAACCACGGCTATGGAACGCTCTACCCACGAACATCCGCATGGAAGAAAAACATAGGACCTTCAGAAAAAAACTTAAGACCCACCTCTTCTAAGAAGCAGGACAACACAGGACGACCAAGCTCCTTGAGGCGATTCAGTTTGCATTTGCAGCGCTATACAAATCATTCATTCATTCATTCATTCAACAAGCATGCTTTACTGCATATACAGACTGATTTTACTGTTGTGGGTTTAGCAACACTTTAAGACTAACCTTTTTTACAGGAAATGACATTGGAGACATCTGACTCCCTACTGTGAGTGTAAGGGGCACTCTATTTTATAGTACCCATTAACAACTGCACCCATACCTCTGCAAGATGTTTCAGGAGAAGCACAGAAATGGAAGGATGTTACAAACCTGATTTTCCAATTCATATTCAGTGCTATGCTCCTTGCATGCTCATATTGTTCAAAAATCATGGAGAATATATCCACGAATGTGTAGATTTAAACTAAAACTGATATTATATCCATTCACCTTTTATTTGCTGTCAGTCATTACAGAAGTTATTTCATCCCGCAATGAGGCTCATAATTCCATAACTGATGTGAATGAGATTTCCTGGTAGTATCATTGTCTCATTTTAACTTTTTATGGCTTCAATCAGTTTCCAGTATTTCAGGTCTTGCACATCTATCAGATGCTGTGTTTTATTCCTAGAGCCGTTTTCTGTATTTTGTCTACATTTTCACATAGTTTGAAGCATGAAATAAAAGCAATTCATTTGGAACAGGCGTAGTCCTGACAAATCTCTTGGTGAAGATACCCAGCAAAGGCAGAGGAGACACAGAGAACTGGAGATGAAAGAGGAATATTGATACTTTTTATCAGTGGTCCTGTCTATCTCCTCAGCTTTTCTCTTTCCATACAGCAAGGATCATCTAACCTCTGCTAAATAAGAATCATTTGATGCTAAATATCATCTGAAGTACTGGCATTGAAGCCCTTTTCAAATAACACATTACCAATGTTTAACCCACACACTGCACATACCATTGATGTTTCTACATTCCTGCTCATAGTTTTGTTAGAAAAAAATATTATTTATTATCACATTCCATATACAATGGTGTAAGTTTTCTTTCAGGTTGCTATATGTATGTGACAACACATTCAACACTGAACATTTAACAGTGACCTATAGATTGCATTGTTTTTTCTAATCTACATAACTAGGCTGAGCTTAAAAAGATTTCGCACACATTCCTACTTCCAATAAATCACTGTTAAATCCATTTAAAGGCTTGATACTTAAAGTGGTTCCAAAGCCGCAAGTTTTTTTAGCTTAATTACTTCAGCTCCGGAAGGTTCACCCCCTTCATGACCAGGCCCTTTTTTGTGATACAGCACTACGTTACTTTAACCACTTTCAGACCGGACCATTTTGCTGGCTTAAGACCAGACCACTTTATGCGGTTCGGCACTGCGTCGCTTTAACTGACAATTGCGCGGTCGTGCGACGTGGCTCCCAAACAAAATTCACATCCTTTTTTTCCCACAAATAGAGCTTTCTTTTGGGGGTGTTTGATAAACAAAAAAAAAGCGACAATTTTGAAAAAAAAAAGCATTATTTCTTACTTTTTGCTATAATAAATATCCCCCAAAAATATATAAAAAAATGTTTTTTTCCCTCAGTTTAGGCCGATACGTATTCTTCTACATATTTTTGGTAAAAAATCGCAATAAGCGATTATTGATTGGTTTGAGCAAAAGTTATAGCGTCTACAAAATAGGGGATAGTTTTATGGCATTTTTATTAATAATTAATTTTTTTACTAGTAATGGCGGCAATCAGCGATTTTTATTGTAACTGCGACATTATGGAGGACACATCGGACATTTTTGATACATTTTTGGGACCATTGTCATTTATACAGCAATCAGTGCTATACAAATGCACTGATTCCTGTGTAAATGACACTGGCAGTGAAGGGGTTAACCAGGGGGTGGCAGTGTAGAGGTTACATGTGTCCTAGGGGCGTGTTACTAACTGTGGGGGGCGTGGCTGTGTGTTAGTGAACACTGATCTCTGCTCCAATCACAGGGAGCAGAGATCAGTGTCACTTGTTGCTAGGCAGAATGGGGAGATGCTGTTTACTTACGCATCTCCCCGTTCAGCCTTCCCATGAGACGATCACAGGTATCCCCGCTGTGATCGAGTCCACGGGACACGCGACCAGACTCCCGACCGGCAGCGCGCACACGATGGCACGGCGGCATTCTTAAAGGGACGTACCTGTACGCCCTTATGCCTGTCCGTGCCATTCTGCCGACGTACATCGCCGTGCACCGGTCGGGAACCGTTTAACTAACTTTAGCAGGGAGCTGGCTATCTTACCTGCAGTATCAGAAGACACTCTGCAACATTGTTGCAGTGAGACTGTTTCCCTCTATTGCCAGCTAAGACTCTGTGTCGTCACATCCTGTCAGCAGAGTGATTACCACCAGGGAGCAAAGCATAAAGGGAATTGTAGTTCCAAGACTCAAGTTTCACATTCAAATTGAACTGTATGGAACTACAAAAGCCAGCATGCTCTGGAGAAGAGGAACTAAAGACTCCATCTTGCTTTCCTCAGGGATTTGAGACAACACGAGGCAGGGGAAGAGATTATACGTAAGAGAGATGCTGCCTCCCAGGTCAGTCCACCGCATGATTTCAGGCATCCACAGCCAGTTGGGACATCCAGTCTTAGAGAGGGGGATCCCAGGTGCGTCCGCTGATTGGCTCCCGCTGTGATTGGATTGGAGCTTTTTGCCGGTAGCGTGTGCACCCCAGACCCGGAAGTGTCAGATCACATACTAGCTATGTGATCTGGCACAGAGTGGCCACCCTGCCGCAGTAAATGTATGGGGGGCAGCCACTAAGCGGTTATTGAATTCTATGCATTAAGGAAAAAAAAACTTCTGTACTGCAGGAGCCCCCCCAGCCCCCTTATTATTCTAACCTGAGCCCAATCCGATACAGCGATGTGCACAAGACCATTGGCTCCTGCTGCCGTCAATTAAATGTCGTGATGAGGGAGCAGGGGGGTTGCCCGGTCTGTGTCAATAGATGCAGACTGGTCAGCTCAGGAGCAAGCATGCACGGTTGCCCCCAGGGAAAGTGTTTTTCCCTTGGGGTACTTGCTAAAGAGGAGGGGCCTGGAGCGCCGGTCAGGGACCCCAGAAAAGGAGGGACTGCTCTGTGCAAAACCATTGCACAGAGCAGGTAAGTATGACATGTTTGTTATTTTGGTTAAAAAAAAAACTAAGGTTTATAATCATTTTAAAGCAGAACTTGATGCAAAACGTTTTCATTTTGCATAGAGTAAAGGCGAGTTATACCCCATCAGGTTTTTATCTGTGTACTATTTGGGTGATTTTCATGTCCCATCAACAAAACAGGAAGTGAGAGTAAATCCCTCCAAAGTTGGAATCCCTTGTTGTCACCAGAACTAGTATGCCGATAGTAAAATTTCCCCTCTATTACTGGTCTGGGGATAACCCAAAATGTGTGATTTTCTTTCACTTTCACTTTTGGTGATAATGGTAAACATAACAAATAGTGAGGGTGAATCTCCCTAATGGGGGCACAGAAAACAATATAAAACTTGACAGGTGTGCTAATCCCATACCTCCCAACAGTCCCGGATTGGGCGGGACTTTTCTGCATTTATACCTCTGTCCCGTAGTCCGTGGTACAAGGGCTTTGTCCTGCATCACTCCATCAGTTAATGATCATATAGCAACTTCCAGTGCAGCACATCCAGCACAGCTTGTGATTGGCGAGCAAACCTGTTGGGTGTGCTTTGTGCAGCTGCAAAGAGAGCGTGCAGCTGTCAAATTCAACCTGTGTTGTCGGGGATGGACGGGAATTCTATCCAGACCTGCCCCCTTGTCAAGCAACCAGCATAAAGGGAAAAAGCCTGCATTTATACATTTTTGGCGGGGAAAAGATGCCAATATCAATTGTCAATTCACATACTGTACCCAGGGTTTTTTCAGCTTTGTGGAAGCCCTCCACTCACAGCACGGCTTTTGTAGTTAAAAGTGAAAGTAACATCTCCCCCACGGGTTCTACAGCAGTCTTCCTGCTCTGCACTGAGAGCTGGGAAAAGTGCTGGTCTGGCCGAGTGCAGTATGTTCAAGGGGAGGAGAAGGGGGTGAGCTGCACCGTTATCCTTATCTCCTTCCTGGTCAGGGAGGGGAGTTTGAGAGCCGAAAATGAGAAGAGTGTGCACTTAGTGCACTGAAAAAGAAAACAAAGCTGTGACAGAGCCAGCTACAGAAAGGTACTTTCACATTGGTAACCAAGTGAAACATGGTAGAGCTTTGGGGAATGGGGGGGGGCAGAGGAGAAGGAGGGGGTGTTGTGCTTGAATGGATCCTTGTATGTGTGTGTGTTTGTATTTGTATGCGTGTGTGTCTTTGTATGTGTCGTTGTATGTGCGTGTGTGTTTGTATGTATGTGTGTCTTTTTATGTGTGTGTGTGTTTGCATATGTCCTTGTATGTGTGTGTCTTTATATGTTTGTGTGTGTGTCCTTGTATGTGTGTGTGTTTGTATGTGTCTTTGTATGTGTGTGTGTGTGTGTGTTTGTATGTGTGTGTTTTTATGCATTTGTATGTGTGTGTGTTTGTATATGTATGTGTGTGGGCGCTTGTATGTATGTGTGTGTTTGTATATGTGTGTCTTTGTATGTCTGTGTTTGTGTCTTTGTATGTGTGTGTGTTTGTATGTGTGTGTGTTTGTATGCGTTTGTATGTGTGTGTTTGTATATGTATGTGTGTGTGTTTGCATGTGTGTGTGTTTGTATTTGTGTGTTTGTCTTTGTATGTGTGTGTGTTTGTATGTATGTGTGTGTGTGTGTGTGTGTGTGTAGAGGTTATAGCTGAGGAGAGGCGCAATAGTGATATGTGTGTAGATCAATGGCGCCCGTACCTGGTACTCTCTTTAACCCTGCACCCCTGCATAAGTTACTCTAGAAACCACCTTCCTGTACATAACGCACTCCAAATCCCTGCACTCTGTGCATAGCGCACACCAGAACCCTGCACTGTGTACCTAGCACTATCCTGAATCCTGCACCCTGTGCATAATGCACTTCAGAACCCTGCACTCTGTATCTAGTACTCTCCTAAACCCTGCACTCTGTGCCTAGCACTCTCCTGAACCCTGCACCCTTTGCATAACCCACTCCAGAACCCTGCACCCTGTACATATCGGACTCCTGAATTCTGCACCCTGTACATAGCACATTCCTGAACCCTGCACTCTGTGCGTAATGCACTCCTGAATTCTACCACACTTTGCACAACGCACACTTTCATCATTTATGCAAAACCGTTTGTAATGGAAGTTTTTTTATTCTTTTTTTTTTTTAAATAATTGTGCTGGGGTTTGTATCTGTCCATGAGACTCTTATGCCGCGTACACACGGACAGACTTTTCGGCAGAAAAAGTCAGACGGAATCTTTTCATTGGATATTATGATTTTGTGTGTGCCTCATCAGCCTTTTTTTTTCGAAAAATTCTGATGGACCTAGAAATAGAACATGTTTTAAATATTTCCGACGGAATCAATTCCTATCGGGAAAACCGCTCGTCTGTATGCTGTTCTGACGGACCAAAAACAACGCATGCTCTGAAGCAAGTAAAAGACGGCAGCTATTGACTACTGGCTATTGAACTTCCTTTTTCTAGTCCCGTCGTATTTGTTGTACGTCACCGCGTTCTAGGCGGTCGGACTTTGGTGTGATCGTGTGTAGGCAAGACAGTTTCATCCACAAGTAATGCCACGTACACACGACCGGTTTTCCCGTCTGAATAAACTCTGAAGGTTTTTCCGACGATCAAAGCATATTTTATAGGTACAAGGAAACTGGGTTTTGTTTAACCATGACCATTAAGCCGCTCCCATTGTTAAGAGTTTGGCCACACCCACTTTTGCTGTGGCGTGCGTAGCCTGCCGCCGGTCACATCCTCCCTTAAGTGTCCCTCATTCTGAAGTTCAAAAGTTTTGAGGTATGGCTAATCTCTCTCCAGTGTCCAAAATTAAAAACATACCCTTAGACCCCTTTCACACTGGGGCGTTTTTCAGGTGCTTTAGCGTTAAAAAAAAAGTGCCTGTAAAGCACTTGAAAGAAGCCTCATCTGCAATCCCAATGTGAAAACTCAAGTGCTTTAAGAGCCCTTTCACACTGCCAGCGCCTGAAAAACGCTTGTAAAGCGCCGCTTAAACTAGCGGTGCTTTACCATCGCTTTTCTAGCGCTAGTGGGGCGCTTTTAACCCCTGCTAGTGGCCAAATAAAGTGTTAAAAGCGCCCACAAAGTGCCGCTACTAAAAGCACTTTGCAGGCGCTTTTTTTAATGCTAAAGCGCCTAAAAAACACCTGAAATACGCCCCAGTGTGAAAGGGGTCTTAGTTATATTTTATTTTCAAATAACAAACACAGTCTGCGCTAATAGATAAGGCAACTAGCAAGGAGCTGATATATGTAAATTCCAAACCAATCGAGGGATAAATGCAGCCCCTACCCACTACAGGGGGTCCCCGAGTTACGAACTCGTTAGGGACTGGCCGCCTGTACGGAAGTCGGAAATGTTCGTAAGTCGGCCGCGCATGCGCAGACCGACAAATACGGAGATTTCCGGACATTTCCGATGTTCCGTCTAATGCCGTTCTGCGCATGCGCGGCAAATTACGGACATTTCCGGCATTTTCCGACGCTCCGTATGGCCGCACATGCGCAGAACGGCCGAAAGATGGCGAAAACCACCGGAAAATGGCGGAGGGTCCCCGCAGCACCCAATTCGTAAGTAGGGGTTGTTCGTAGGTCGGGTGTTCGTAAGTCGGGGACCCCCTGTATATGAAATCTTAGTAAAAAAATATTAATAATATAACAATAAAATATACAGTATGTATGTGAACATATACACCCAGTGACTACAAAATTGCATATATTATCATAAGCATGTATACCATAAATAAATAATGTTACAAACCATGTGTCGAAAATGATGTCCATAAAAAGTTTCTGAAATACAGCATGTCCACCCAAAAGCCAATATTTCAACCACTAACAGAAGCGAAACCAGAATCTTCAAGGGACAGAAGTAAAACACCCTCCACCGGTAGGTAAGTATTGTGCTTACCAAATATTGAATCCTCACAAAATGTAAATTGCTAACCTTGGCTGGATCATTGTCCGGATCTCTCTTTGCTTCACTGACTTCACTGCTCTCTTTCTGGCAGCCCATACACACTGATCAGTTCCACTGATGTAATACCATTCCGTACCACAAGAAGCATACAGGATAGGAGAAAGACTCTTATAGTGTAGTATTAAGTGTTTTTAGTAAAAAAACACCAGTGATAATAAATGATAAATGTTTTTTCTTTTAAATGGCAAACATATCATATACACTTTTTTATGCAATGGTTTTGCACAGAGTAGCCCGATCCTTTTCTGCTCGAGTCCCCTGCCGACACTCCTGGCCCCTCCTCCCTTCAAGTACCCCCCCCCCCCAGCAAGCCGCTTGCTACAGAGTTTTCTCTTGCGGGCTCGAAGCCGAGCAACACGTGTTTCTATTGACACACATAGTGCGGTTTGGCCCTGCCCCCTCTCCCTAGATTTGATTGACAGCAGTGGGAGCCATGGCTCCTGCTGCTCTCACAGAATCCAGTGAGAAGGGAGAGACAGAGCAATCCCGCTGTGCACAGCGGTGGACCAAGATTGGGCTCAGGTAGATATTTAGGGGGGACTGCGGGGGAAGCTGTACCTTAAAGGTCTTTTACCTTAATGCAGAGAATGCATAAGGTAAAAAAAACCTTTAGCCTTTAGAACCACTTTAAAATCATCCTTAAGTTAAGCTTAAGGTAAGTGAAGTTAAAATAAGCTTGAGACTTACAAAACCATTGCTGCATCACCAGACAGCAGTGTGTAAGGTCATCAAGGCGGAATTTGTGCTTGCGTAGTCTGTGTAGTTGTAGTAAGCTCACTAACCATACAAAAATCAAACAGTCTACCAACTTGATATTTCATTTGATTTTCTATCCATGTATGGCCAGTTTAAGTCATGTAAGCCAATCAGATATTAGTTCATTGTGGTAAGTAAAAGATGGTTTATGGTGGTTTACTCTATTCTGCTAATCATAGCTCTTTTGATTGCCTTGAATATTACCATATTTGTAGTGCAATAAGAAGATCATACAAGTGGCCTGGGCTAAGTACTAGGCAGGTATATCTGGATAGAGGATGCCCTGACATGTACTAAAAGAGAAATATGGATAAACATTTCTACACACCTACAGTAGGTGGTTGCAGCATCGATCCAAAGTTGCATCTATTCGCTGCCAGCTCTGCGCTAAGAACTGTGCGATCAAAGACCGCTGATCACTCAGTTCTTAGCATTCAATAAGCAGAGAGGCCGGAACTGTCAGTCTCCAGCTCTCAGCTCTGTTCCCCCTGTGCTCATTGGAGCTCTGGACTGTGGAGCGGACAGGAGTGGCTGGCTCAGGCTCTCAACAGATCGCTGAGAGTCTGAGTCAGCTGTTAGTCCAGACGTCTGAGCAGATCCCGACCATATGGTCAGGATCTTGTCAGAGCCTATACCATCTCTGGTATGTCAGCTGACAGCAGACTTTAGCCCAAACTGCACTCCTGTGGTAAATAGAAAAAGTAGAGCCAAAATAGCCAAAAGATTGCTAGTTTAATAATCTTTTAAATGATTGCTTCTGTTCTCTTGCCTGTCACATTCAATTTCAGTGTGGGGAAAATAGACAAGCCAAAATGCAAAACCTTCAATGCTATGCTAAGTTTTTCATTGCAGCACAGTAAACTTCACCACTTGCCAGGGCCGTCTTTAATACTGATTGGACCCTGGGCAAACATTTTCATGCCCCCCCCGCCCATGCAATTTCGCTCTCCACCTGCTCTGAGAAATACAGTAAATAGCAGCTAGACTTAAAATCAATTTATTATATCAGATCAGGCAGCGATAGCGAGGTTATAGCATATCATTACCGCTTAATGACTGGTTGCTAGAGGTTACAGCACACATTAGGCTCACTGATTAATTGCTAGAGGTTACAGCACATGATTTATGCTTGTTGATTGGTTGCTAGAGATTACTGTACAGTAACACTGCTCACTGATTGGTTGCTATATGTTACAGCACATCTTCTCGCTACTGCAGGGGGGCATGATATACATATGAATGTTGCCTTTATTTACATATCAATGCCGCTGGCCTCAGCTATTTACATATGAATGCAGTTGCTATTTACATATGAATGCTGTCGTTATTTACATATGATTGACGGTTATTTACATGTGTAGTGATACCCTCACTTAAGAGGGCCGCAAGTTTGATTTGGGTCCCTGAGTACAGCTCCACCAACCCCCCGGCAATCTACTCTACCCGCTCTGGCACAGTTAATACACATATAAATATGCACACATGAAATCACTTATGCTCTAAATGTAATGGACTCAAACTCACAGACAAACTGCTAACTGGAATAACTGTCTTTACTTCTTGTAATGTGGAAAAGGTAGTAACATGCATCAAACAGTTTACTCACAACACACAAGCAGGTCCCTGCAGTATGTAATACAAATATATATATATATATATGACTGAACCGCAATGAGGGGTGGGGACGGAACGCCACGTGTAGCGACCGTTTGCTAGGCACCTCTGAGGTGCAACAATCTAATTGTGACTACCTAACGGACCAGGCCTGATCCTTAACAATGGAGCTCAGTCCTTGAGTGAACACAATATTCTTCACCGGCACAAGATCTGTAGAGGTGGTGCACATATAAGATTAAGCAATGTATTTGTATTCCACAAGAAAGAAACAATCTTCTGCTCTCTGAGGTAAATAGCCTTGGCAGTCTGATAGGCATAAAGTGTAAATCAACAGCATAGGATGAGCTTTCGCTCGCTCACCACTCCGGATACCGTCCTAGGTTCTGGGGCCTCCACTGGCTGTGTCCGGCCTCATTCGTCACAACCCCTGCGTTCCGGTCTCCGTTCCGACCGACGGCGGCCAGGCGAAAGTCTCCGTGCCACTCGGGCTGGCAGTAAGGTACGAGGTTCTCCCTCAGTCTGCTGTAAGGCCCAGGCTTTAGGCCTTCAGCAGTGACGGTCCGCACAGGTGTCTCCTCTCTCTCTCGTCCCCGCGTCAGAAGAGGAAGAGGCGGGCCTTCCCCCCTCCTTACATCACCTCTCCCATCAGCCTCTGGGGTGAAAACATCCGACCTCCCGGGAGCTAGGGGGATTGTGGGAATGGTAGTCTTATCCTCTGCTTCTGCTGACTCAAGCCGCCTCCTCTCTAAAAGTGATACACCCCCGCTACACATGTAAACACAGGGTCTGCAGGTCTGAGTCATCTGTACACAACAATAGGGTAGAGCTGGGCAGCATTAATAGCAGCACAGGACTAAAACTTCAAGGGACAAGGGAATGTAAACTGGGATAGTTGGCAAGTATGAGGCAGCTGCTTTGGGCCCCACAACAATGACAGGGCCCAGGGCAGCTGCCCCTTTTGCCCTGCCTTAAAGACGGCCCTGCCACTTGCATTGTTTTGTTATCTTCATAATGCAGGTGTCATGCATTAGCCAAAGCCTGAAAAATCACATTAAAACCAAAAATGTGTACATGAGCTTTACATTTAAGAACATACATTTATTTTCATCATAATAAAGAATATTTTTTTCTTACTCTACACTGCATCATCAAACTGTCGGAAATATCTCACTGCTTCATGACTCAGGTTTGTGGAATAATATTTATTTTATTCATTTTCTCACGGGCCATTCCATTCACATCCTAATGGTCTTAACCCATTGTGTCAGTGTTTTCATTCACAACCACACAGTGATTAATATCACATTTGTCACCTACATATTGCATATTTATGATCTGCTGTAGGAATCCCCTTCCATTTTTCATGCAGTATGGAAATTACGTGGCATGTGTACACATATTCACTCTCTCCTGTTCATAAGAAATTATTAAAAAAAAATTCCCCACCTCATCTTTTTCATCAGAATTCAGGAGTCACAATAAGAATGTCCTCTTTTCATCAGGAGGCACTGTAAACATGCACATAATCACTCTTGAGCCTGTTAATGGCAAGGTATCATTTCAGACTTTCAGATTTGAAGTCATGTTTTCTGAATCCCACTGGGTTACTTAAAATGTGTTTCCACGCATGCTAATCGTTTCAGACCTCTAATAGCACAGATAAAATATGCAACACCCTATTGTTCTTTACTGCTACTCCATACTTCCCCCTTTCTGAGATGGGAAAGAGGGACACCCTTTAGCATAAAGTGAGCATGCAAAGGAAGCACCCCTTGCCACACCTTCAGTTACACGTGCCAAGAAGACTTAAAGCCCAACTCCAGGCAAAAATGTATCCCTTGCAGTGGGGTTGTGCCCAAACTGCAAGGATTCATTGTTCATTACGGTCTAGAGGAACAAAAAAAACAATTGATTTACTGACTTGATCCTTTGCTCCTCCTTGCTGCCAGATAGATCCCTGCAGCCTCTTCTCCTCCATGTTCTAGAGGTCTAAAATCCTAGTGTCAACAAAACCAAAGCAGGGCACAGAGCCTTACAGCAGACTTGTTGATGCCAAAGCACAGTTCACTGCCAGAGTGTGGGGGAGTGTCATTTTCAGGTGGAAGAGGAGCATCAGGTAAGTAAAAGTGTTTGGCCTAGACAAAATGAGCAATTGAAGTAGAATTATTGCAAAGCCTAACTAATCTTAAAACTGTACCCTCCTCCCTCCTAACACCTATTCTGACTAACTTGTGTTAGAAAGATCTATATACGTACCTATTTTCAGGCTCCCCAGAGGCTGCTCCAGGGGAGAGGAGGGAAGGCTGACAATGAATGGACCATAGGAGTCTATGGGTGATGTCACCACTCCCAGGCATAATCAGCTACTGTTGAATGCTCTCTTTTAAGTGTCCCTCATTCTGAAATTCAAAAGTTTTGAGGTATGTCTAATCCCTCTACAGTGTCCAAAATTAAAAACATACCTTAAGTTATATTTTAAAGATAAAATGCTCTCTCTTCTCCCCTCCAGCCACTGCTGGCTTACACAGGGAGATTACGTGACCAGACCATAACGGAATAATAGTAGGTAATTATATATCTTGGGCTAGCATTAAGGAGTCATTAACTCAAAACAATAGACAGACACATTGAATTCTTTATAACACAACTTTATTTGTTTTGGATAATATTTTTGGCCCTGGTGTTGGTCAAAGGGTAACCTTAAAATTAAGTATTAAATTAAATAACCTTTAGCCATCTTGGCTATATGAAACTAAATTATTTTGAGACACAGTGTCCATCCAGACAATGCTGGACGACTAATCCCCTACTAACCAACACCATGACTGTAAATGGACAAGTGAAATGAAATAAAATGGGGAGGGAGGGTGGGAGTCCCGGTCTTGTGCTGCAGACTGCGGTAACGGCCGGCCGGTTCCCCCTTTTAAAACCTCCGGTTTTGCGGGCTTTAGAGCGCCCGCTGCATCCTCCAATCAGCGCTTGTTGCTAGCCTGCTTGTAGCCAATGGCAACCTGGAATAGAACACAGCATTCCCCTTATGCAATCCCATGTTCGCCCTGCTTACTGCATAGCTTGTCATGGGCTAGCATTAAGGAGTCATTAACTCAAAACAATAGACAGACACATTGAATTCTTTATAACACAACTTTATTTGTTTTGGATAATATTTTTGGCCCTGGTGTTGGTCAAAGGGTAACCTTAAAATGAAGTATTAAATTAAATAACCTTTAGCCATCTTGGCTATATCAAACTAAATTATTTTGAGACACAGTGTCCATCCAGACAATGCTGGACGACTAATCCCCACCGACCGAGGTCAGGAGGGAAACTCCTGATTGAGGTCCCCCCAACACCAGAGCACGCTCTATTAGGGCCTGCAGGCCCATATTAAAGATGTCAATGCCTATCTCAGACAAGTGGACCAAGTCCCTTCTAAATAATCCCGGGAGAAAACCTTCCGGCTCCAGATGTCGGAAGGACAAGCCACCCAATGAAACTATAAAGTTATGAATGGTCCTATTCAGCCGTCTCCTAATTTTATCCACGTAAAATAAACTTCCGCATGGGGACCAAAGAAGCCGCGGAATCATCTCTGAGAAAACTAAGGTAGCATCCGGGAACATGAGCTTAAATTCGTAAAGATCTTTTTTGATCTCACAAAGCAGTTCCCAGGTCCTAATTTTGCCGACATCGTTGGCCCCCAAATGGATTACCAGGACCTTAGGAGACGGCCAAATGGAAGACAAATGTATCAAATGACTCCTAAGATTACGCCATCTTAGTCCCCGAACGCCAGACCATAGAACCGTACAGTCATTAATATCCAGACCTAAATTGCTCGAATATATCCTGGAAGAAGCCTGCTTACCAGCCCAGAAAACGTAAGAGTGGCCTACGATCCAAATTACCGCAGAAGCTGGATCTGAAACAGAATTATAAAATTAGTAGTTCAGGGCGAACATAAATTTTATACCTATCACTAGCCCATCTACCGACCCTCTTTTGACTCTCCGGAGGAAAACCCAGCAGATTGGCAGCAGTGGCCACCCCAATCCGAAAGGAGTGGGAAGAGAATTTATAACCCGATAGATTAAGCTTCTTGAGGCATGAGGCAAGAACAGCCGAGAATTGAAACCTGGTCATCGGGGATAAGTCCTGGTGTATAAAAAGGGAACCTTCAAACGAAGGACGCACAGACATATACCCGGCTACAAGGAGAATTGGGCAAATATCCGGATCAGGAGATCTCCCCAGCTGAACCCACTGAACTTTGCCCATACCAAAAGTTTTTGATCTACAAATAAATAAGCGCAAGCTGTCCGTACCCAGTATTACATGACTAGATAATAGAAAAGCAGAGGAAGACCTATTCTGAGCCGTAAGCTCACCGATTCTCAAGGCGCCAAAAAAGGTAACCGAAAACGCCACCCTAAAAAGTAACGTTTCAAAATCAGAATAGCAGACCAACTCCAGTACAGACAGTATCCTAAGCAGCAAGTCAACTGAAATAGGCCGACGTTCATCTTTAAAAGGAATAGATTTCCGGAAACCTTTTCGAATTTGACAGACCTCAAAAAAGGAAGTCAATGCAGGACGATCTGAAAATTTCAGAAAAAAGGAAACTCCAGCCACAACCTTGCTAACTGAAGCAGGACTGAGACCCATTTCCAACAGAGAAGAAACAAAAGCTAATGCGACGTAACCGTTCACCTCTAGCACTTCGATATTATTTTTGGAGCAAAAAGAACACCACCTTGACCATGCTAACCCATATTCTCGCCAAGTCTTCTGCGCCATCGAGTTCTTGAGGTGAGCAGCCATTAGTCCCATATCAAGCCCCAGAGGAATCCCGGGCAGGGGGTGCCTTCTTGATCTGCTGCAGGAGCCAAATCCCGAAAACGCCGAAACTGCGAACGAGATAAAGCGTCAGCTAGATCATTCTCTAGACCAGGTAAGTAACGTGCCTTCAGCCAGATATTAAAGCGTAAACAATGCAGAACCAAAAACCGCAACAGTTTAACAACCATTTCGGATTTTGATGCCAGCATATTGATAGCAAAGAGCACACCTTTGCTATCCATATGCACAAGCACCCTGCGGTTCATGAAATGCTCTTTCCATATCACCACAGAAACTACAACCGGGAAAAGCTCAAGAAGGACTATGTTCCGCAAAACCTCCGGGTGGAGCCAGGTGGAGTGCCATTTGGAAGCACACCAACGTCCGTCCAAAAAGGCTCCAAAACCGGATGAACCTGCGGCATCCGTAAAGAAATTTATCTGAAAGTTGTCCGTAAGAGATTGCTGCCAGACAGTGGAACCATTAAAATGCTGAAGGAAAGAATCCCAAACTTTCAGGTCCTCCCTGACATTCGCCGAGAGGTGAACATGTGAATAAGGAGACTTTAAACCACTTGTAGCCAAGGCAAAACGCCTAGAAAATATTCTGGCAACTGGAATGATCCTGGCTGCAAATGCGAAGAGCCCCAATAGGGATTGTGCATCCTTCAAAAACACCTTACGTTTCGTTAGAAAAACCGAAATCAGCAATCTCATACGGCACAACTTAGCCTCAGGGAATCTAAACTCCATACGTTCAGAATCTATAGTGATACCCAAAAATTCGATGGTAGCTGATGGAAAGACAGTCTTCTCATGAGCGATAGGGATACCAAAAGAAGTACACGTTAGAAAAAACTCCTCAAGCGACTTGGAACATAACTGCGAGCCCACAGGACCTATGAACAAAAAGTCGTCGAGGTAATGCAAAAACCCCCCTTCTGGCAGGCACTGTGAAACTACCCAGTGCAAAAATTTTGAAAAGGCCTCAAAATAAAAACAAGACAGGGAGAAACCCATCGGTAGGCATTTGTCAAAATAAAAGCGGCCCAAAAAATGAAAACCCAGGGAATTAAAACCTTGAGGATGCACGGGAAGCAGGCGGAAGGCAGACTTGATATCCGCCTTTACCAACAAAGCTCCCTGCCCGAACTGTCGCAACAGTACCAGTGCCTCATCAAAAGAAGCATATGATACTGGAGCCATCACCTCAGAAACCTCATTGTTAAGCGAATCATTGGCAGGGTAGGATAAGTGATGGATAAGTCTGAAACTCCCCGGCTCTTTCTTAGGAACGATTCCCAAAGGATGGGGGAAGGTTGAAAGTGCCAGCTACCCTGCCCTCTAAAACTTCTTTATTTATTTTCCCCTGTACTATATCCGGATGCAGCCTGGCAGAACGCAAAATCTTAACCAGGACGCATCCTGTGCCTGAAAAGAAAGGAACCAGAAAACCACCCGTAAAACCATCAATTAGCAGCTGAGCCATCCTGCGGTCTGGGTATCGATCTAGCCAAGGCTGCATGCTTGACAAGTTCACTGGCGTCTTGGCCTTTCCCTCCCGCATCCCTAGCTGCAGGTGTCGAGGAAGAAGTTGACGATTTCCTAAAGCACCTGTTCGCCGGATGGGCACCACTGCAGTATGAGCACTCGTGCCTATATCTACAGTTTGCAAAAAATTTACATTGCCCTTCGTTGAAGGCGAAACAACATCCTTTACGAAAACCAGCCTGTGGAGCCACCACCCGTGGTGCAAATTGAGGCTTCTGCGGCAGCATTAGGTTCAACCACAGACCCACGTCCTTGCAACCCCCCTGTAGTGACGGGTGAACTGCAAGCTTTTGCCTAAAGTTCTCGTCGTAAGTGAACCAAGCAATACCCCCAAAGTGGCGAAAAGCCTCTGCAATTATGTCTACGTGCTGGAAAAAACCCGAACACTTTTCTGGAAAACGTTCCCCCAGCACTGCTGCGTAAATGCAGAAGGCCTGTAGCCAGTTCTGAAATGTTTTTGGAACGGACCTCCTACGCTCCTCCTCTGACCAGTCCTCAGACCGTCTATCAGATTTTGCCATAAATTCCTTGGAAGCGGGCAATAATGACAATAGCTCAATAAAATCGCCCTTCCAAATTTTTTCTTTGACCTAATCTGATAAATGAAAACCCAAGGGGGTAACATCACATGGCATAGGTAATCTAAATGATGACTCCGCACCACGCGGAGATGTAATGACCTGATTCATCTGCCTATTCGCATGCGGCAGCACCATATTACTACTTGCTGACATATTTGCAGCATCACCGTGCACTCCATCCACCAATTGTCGCCACACCGGGCTGACCACATCTACCCGCTCACCATCACTATTTTGCGGAATAGCACCACCTGAGTGTGCCCCTACAACAGCAGTGCTGTTACTGTTATTTATACAAGCACCAGTGTACTGTGCGCCATTAGTTTCTTTAATACAACCATAATTATTATGTAAAATAGCACCAGCCATTTGTGCACCTTTAATGTTTGCTTGACTAGAACCAGGGAGAGCACCAGAGAAATGTGCATCTGCAACCATATTTTCCATCCCAGCACCACTGCCTGTGTGCGGCCTTTTAAATTTTGTAAATAAATCAGCATCAGCATATCTTGCCTCAGTACCACCTGTGTGTACCCCTTTAATGTCATTCACAAGACTGGATAAAGAAGACACTAGTAAATGCAAATCAGAAACAGCAATGTCATGGCATGTCTCACCACTAGGCGAACTCCCTTCCCTCAGGCTGCTGGCAGCTGCTTGCTGACTGACTTCTGCATGGCGCATGGGGGCACTTCTGACTGGAATGCTGCTGGCTCTCTCCTTCTTCCGTGGGCTAGGAGAAGCAGTAGATTTCGCTCTCCTCTTTCCCCGCCGAGGCTGTTGGCGCGGACTGCGCATGTCTGCTGCGGCTTCCTCCATTTTCTCCTCAGTAATGAGAGCGGCCATGACAGGGGACGGACCAGGCGGGGCTATGCTCTGACCAGCCTCCAGGCACTGTCTCAGCCACTCCTCACCGCCGGAGCCCTCCGCCCTTTCAATTAGCTGGCGTAGCAGGTTCTCACGTCTGCAGGGGGAACCGCTCTCCATCCTGACAGGCTGTGGAAGTCCCGGTCTTGTGCTGCAGACTGCGGTAACGGCCGGCCGGTTCCCCCTTTTAAAACCTCCGGTTTCGCGGGCTTTAGAGAGCCCGCTGCATCCTCCAATCAGCGCTTGTTGCTAGCCTGCTTGTAGCCAATGGCAACCTGGAATAGAACACAGCATTCCCCTTATGCAATCCCATGTTCGCCCTGCTTACTGCATAGCTTGTCATTCTTACACATATTTTCAATTTTGGACTTTAATAATCCAAAAATTTCAGTGCTTTTTTTTCATCACTATGTTTCCTTTATGCTGGCTTTATAAAATAATACTTTCATGAATGAATGAATGATTTGTATAGCGCTGCAAATGCGAACTGAATCGCCTCAAGGTCTTTCTAAAAGGTAAAACGTTTAGGGGTTGATTTACTAAAGGCAAATAGACTGTGCACTTTGTAAAGTGCAGTTGCTCCAGAGCTTAGTAAATGAGGTAAGGCTTCACTTTGCAAAGAATACCCAATCATGTGCAAGAAAAAAAAAAAAAAGCATTTTTGCTTGCACATGATTGGATGATGGATGTCAGCAATGTTTCTGCTCATTTGCTAAGCTCTGGACCAATCGCACTTGCAGAGTGCAACTGCACTTTGCAAAGTGCACAGTCCTTTTCCCTTTAGTAAATGAACCCCTTAGTGTAGTATATCCCTTTTGGTCATTAAGTATTGCATATATTATAGAGATCTACACATCAAAAAAGAGGGACAACTGAGAGACAGTAATTCCAAAATAGGGACAGTTCCACCAAATGATGGGACATTAGGGAGGTATGCCACTCATAGGGGTTGATTTACTAAAGGAAAAAAGACTGTGCACTTTGCAAAGTGCAGCTGCTCCAGAGCTTAGAAAATGAGGTAAGGCTTCGCTTTGCAAATAATACCCAATCACGAGCAAGGAAAATAAAAAAAACAGAATTTTTGCTTGCACATGATTGGATGATGGAAGTCAGCAGAGCTTCTGCTCATTTACTAAGCTCTGGAGCAACTGCTCTTGCAAAGTACACAGTCTTTTTGCCTTTGGGAAATCAACCCCATAGATTTCATATCTGCTGAGGAGCAAAGGCCTGAATCCCAACTGATAATTCAGTAACCTTGCCAGCATAAAAGAAACCACACGTAGAACAATTTAATTCTAAGGCTCCATGCACACTGGAGCTGATAAACTGCAGTTTATTGGAGTTTGGGCGTTTTTTTTAAAAGCCCATAAACTCCACTCTATGTTAGCCTTTGTGTCCATGCACACATGGACGTTTTTTAGCTTTAATGAGCAGTGGAGTTTATGGGCTTTTTTCTGAACGCCAGAAATTTGCGTTCAAAGTACCGTTTTTCACCGCCAAAAACGCCAAACGCTGATAAACGCTGATAAACGCTCATGAACGCGCATTAATTAGCGTTCGGTGTTCTATTTTTTCAATGCATTGTGGGAGTTTGGAATACATTGTGGGATTTTTGGAGTGTCCTCTATGTATTTTTATAAAAACGCCTATTAACGCTAACGCTGTAAAACGCTCATAAACGCTAGTACAAAACGCTGTTAAAAGCACGTTTTTCAACCAGCGTTTTCTGCCAGAAATCTGGCATCCAGAAAAAGCTTTTTTGAGCTTCAGTGTGCATGGAGCCTAAAGGACATGAATGTGGGTGTCCTTCGCGCTATTTTAGTGAACTAGAAACTATATTGATGAATGAGTGAATAAGAAATTAATTATAAATGGATGTGAACATTAATGCTAAATGTAGAAAAATTCCTAAACAAAAGCTGCAAAATCTAAGAGTAAACACAAACCCGTACAAGAAATAAAATATGGTGATATTGCGCTAAAGTGCATTAAATAATGTATGTGAACCAGTCTACGGCCCAATATAAATAATGTGTAATCACTAAAAAAACTCAAAAACGTGATAATATACACATAAAATCAAGAAATAATATAAAGTGGATGTGACAATAATACCCACATAAAAATATAAATAAATATATATATATGAATATATAATAAAAATGTGCATCAAGTGCTAATAATTAAAATAGTGAATATAAATACCATCCAAAATATCAAAATCAGTGCCAATAATAAATTACTAAAACCTTATATCATAAAAACCACAGTACAATATAGATGAGATATATATATGTCTAAATGAATAGAAATGGATTAATAATTAAAAATATTAAGTAAAATAATTGTATAAAAACGAGTCCATCAAAGGATAAAGTGACTAAAGAAACACAATGGTGGTGCCCCCTTTCTTGGGGTAACACTCTCAAAGTCTCTAAAATCCTAATTCAGATTATCTTCAGACAGTGGGGGATGTGGGTGGTGAGGACCTAATCCTGAATGGTGCTCGCTAGCCTCTCACCTCTCAAACGATCAGAATACGCATCAAAGCCAGTGTGGATGATCAGCTGTAATTCCAGATCCCTCCTTAGGTGTCTCCCAATCAAATAATCAGATCCGTTCCAAACATGGGGGGAGATGGTTTCACTTCCTCAAAGTAATGGATACAAGGATAAGCCGTCCCTTCATGGATGTGTAGTGGTAACTACCGTCCCTGCAACCGTGGCTCACTCCCAAAACTCCAATTTGCATGCAATCAGGCAGGCCCCTGTACCACACAGTTGAAGGCAAACCTAAAGGAAATTGAACAAGAAAATTGCATGCAATTTTCTTGTTCAATTTCCTTTAGGTTTGCCTTCAACTGTGTGGTACAGGGGCCTGCCTGATTGCATGCAAATTGGAGTTTTGGGAGTGAGCCACGGTTGCAGGGACGGTAGTTACCACTACACATCCATGAAGGGACGGCTTATCCTTGTATCCATTACTTTGAGGAAGTGAAAC
The DNA here is from genome assembly GCA_028564925.1 of Lithobates sylvaticus. NCBI lineage: Eukaryota > Metazoa > Chordata > Amphibia > Anura > Ranidae > Lithobates > Lithobates sylvaticus. Next base: position 487,159,555 of record CM053029.1, on the reverse strand, counting down.
CATCTCCCCCCATGTTTGGAACGGATCTGATTATTTGATTGGGAGACACCTAAGGAGGGATCTGGAATTACAGCTGATCATCCACACTGGCTTTGATGCGTATTCTGATCGTTTGAGAGGTGAGAGGCTAGCGAGCACCATTCAGGATTAGGTCCTCACCACCCACATCCCCCACTGTCTGAAGATAATCTGAATTAGGATTTTAGAGACTTTGAGAGTGTTACCCCAAGAAAGGGGGCACCACCATTGTGTTTCTTTAGTCACTTTATCCTTTGATGGACTCGTTTTTATACAATTATTTTACTTAATATTTTTAATTATTAATCCATTTCTATTCATTTAGACATATATATATCTCATCTATATTGTACTGTGGTTTTTATGATATAAGGTTTTAGTAATTTATTATTGGCACTGATTTTGATATTTTGGATGGTATTTATATTCACTATTTTAATTATTAGCACTTGATGCACATTTTTATTATATATTCATATATATATATTTATTTATATTTTTATGTGGGTATTATTGTCACATCCACTTTATATTATTTCTTGATTTTATGTGTATATTATCACGTTTTTGAGTTTTTTTAGTGATTACACATTATTTATATTGGGCCGTAGACTGGTTCACATACATTATTTAATGCACTTTAGCGCAATATCACCATATTTTATGCCTAAAGGACATGGCCACAGCTTTATTTAAAAATCTTAAACAGACATTGTAAACAATTGTAATCAGTGCCATCATGTGAGCACATTTTAACATTAGGTTAACCAAGTCTAAAGGGCCTGTCCTTACCAGAAGTGCTGGACAAACATTAGACTCATTTCAAGTTCCAATCAAGGGCATAGCCCATTACAGCACATTTTTATCGCTGGCAAGGTAAAAAAAACAAAAACGCTGAGACAAACCTCATATAGGGCAAGAGGGTGGGCAACTCTTCCAGTCACAGTTCCTCAATGGCACAGATTTCCCCTCAGAAATGACTTTTAAGGCTGGGTTCACACTGCCTCACAGCAGGGATCCGGTGCTTCCCTGTTCAACTTTTCAGGTCTGATTTCGGTCAGAATTTTAGGCTGAATTTGGACCTAAAATGGACAAGAAGACACAGAGGACTCGTGCAATTCGCTCCACAGGTGCCCTGGAGATGTGTGAACCGGCTCCATTAAGATCCGGTCACAATCTCCTGCCATGTGAATTGGATGCAGGGAAACCCACATCCAATAGTGTGAACCCAGCCTAAAGGAGCTCAGACCCCATCATCTCACATCATATATCCAATCATCCTTCAACACTTTATACAGTTTATCTGGAAAGAAATTCACAGTGCTTCACTTTTTCCACATTTTGTTATGTTACAGCCTTATCCCAAAATGGATTAAATTCATTATTTTATTTTTTATTTTATTCTACAACATTACCCCATAATGACGACATGAAAGAAGTTTGTTTAACATCTTTTCAAATTTATTATAAAAAAATAAATAAAAAAATCGCATGTATATAAGTATTCACAGACTTTGCCATGACACTCAAAATTGAGCTCAGGTGCATTCTGTTTCCACTGATCATCCTTGGGATGTTTCTAGATGTTTCTACAACTTGATTTGACTCCATCTGGACTGGTTTGTGGTTTTGTGCTCTGACATGCATTGTTAATTGTAGGACAGGGGCGTTGCTAGATGTCAAAAAGACCAGGGGCTTCAGCCCAAAGTCCGATGCTGGCACGGGGGGGGGGGGGGGTCCAGGGTGGTCGTGGCACAGGGTTTTTTGGCTGGCTGGGTGGTAGGGTTGTGTGGTGGGGGTAAGCTTACTTGCTGGTTGGTGCCAGGGGCTTACCAGTGCCCATCAATTTTGACCACTAATCTCAGCTACCTGACACTGACCATTACACTGACCTCACCTACATACCTCACCTACCTGACATACATACACTGACCTCCCTGACATACATACACTGACCTAACATACACCAACCTACCTGACAAACATACACCTACCTAACATACACTGACCTACCTGACATACATACACCTACCGCACATACATACACTGACCTACCTGACAAACATACACCTACCTAACATACACTGACTTACCTGACATACATACACCTACCTAACATACACTGACCTACCTGACAAACATACACCTACCTAACATACATACACCTACCTAACATACACTGACCTACCTGACATACATACACCTACCTAACATACACTGACCTACCTAACATACATACACCTACCTAACATACACTGACCTACCTAACATACATACACTGACCTCACCTACCTGACTAGGAGACAGACTTCATGTGTCCAGGTGTCCTGCAGTTCAGTTCAGCCTCAGCCACAGTGTGCAGCGAGCCCATCATGTGTCACAGCAGTCACTCTGCCATCCGCCCCCATCACAGCTCAGGTCACCAACACACCCCTGCGGGCTCCTCTTCCGGTTATCCTCATCCCCTCCTCTACAATCATTGGTGCAGACAGTCACTGGCAGATCTCACCCAATCGCTCCTCCACTGCCCTGATCTCTCTGAGCGGGGAGTGGGGATCTCAGTGATGTGGCGCAGCAACATTGTAATTCCCGCCTTCTGGAGCCTGCAGCGCCTATGATGGACGTCACACGGGAACCATGTCACACGGCCACACTCGGCAGATCAGATTTGTCCCCGCTCGGCAGCAGGCGGTAGTGCTCGGGGCTAACAATTGGACAGTGCCTTCCTGAGACTCTGGGCTTTTCTAGGTCACATTCGGGGCTTCAGCCCCCCTAGCCACCCCCTCCCGACGCCCCTGCTGTGAGACCTTATATATACAGGTGTGTGCCTTTCCAAAGCATGTCCAATCAACTGAATTTACCACAGGTGGACCCCAATCATGTTGTAGAAACATCTCCAGGATGATTAGTGGAAACAGGATACACTTGAGATCAATCTTGAGTGTCATGGCAAAGGCTGTGAATACTTATGTACATGTGATTTTTTTGTTTTTTATTTTTAATACATTTGCAAAGATGTCAAACAAAGTTCTTTCATGTTGTCATTATGGGGTATTGTTTGTATAATGTTGAGGAAAATAATGAATTTAATCAATTTTGGAATAATGCTGTACCATAGCAAAATGTGGAAAAAGTGAAGCGCTGTGAATACTTTCCGGTATCCATATATATTGTGTATTATCATGCCCAAATACTAGCCATGCTCCCATCAGTCAATGCTTCCTTTCCCTATGGAGGTTAAGGGGCCTTCATCCTTGGACTTATGCATAATTTCCAACATTCCCAGAGACAGACATTTTATTTTGACAGTAACAAATGGCAATGCTCTTTCCGTGCCACCTTCTGCAGCAATCTGCACGCTAAGCCTTGCCTTTCTGGGCATTCTGCAGGATTTAGGGGGAATGGGATAATTAAAAAAAATGGGGGGAGGTCTTTCACAAAAAGCAACACCTGCCAGCTATGCTCCTGCAGGCATACAGACTAAAACTGGTGCAGCTGTGCATAGTAATCAATTAGCTTCTAAGATTTATTGGCAAGGCTTAGGCCCCTTTCACACAGGCTTTCCGATCACGTCCACCTGTCAGTTTTTCAGGCGGACCTGATCGAGCCTCCATTTACTCCAATGGGGCAGCAGATGTCAGTGGTGACGTGTCCGCAGACACCCGCTGCTATCTGATCCATCTGTCAGTGAAATCCAGACAGATGGAGAGCCTAGTTTCCATCCATCTGACGAATAGGATGAAAACGGACAAGCGGTCCATTTTCATCCGATCTCTCCATAGAGGAGAGTGGGGCTCTGACAGGTTAGTCTATGCACAGTGAGCGGAGACGGACCTGTTATCCACCTGCTCAGTGGGGATCAGCGGATCGATCCTCCACTGAGCAAAGAGGAGTCCACTGGGCGGACCGCCCTTGTGAAAGAGCCCTTTTTTGAACAAGCTGAAGTTAGAAGCTGATTGGTTACTACGCACAGCTGCACCAGATTCTGTGTGCACCAGTTTTAGTAAATTTGCCCCCCCCACATTTGTGTTCCTATTTTTTTGATGGGAAATTTCTGTAAATACATGTTCCTTCCTCTTTCTTCATCAAGAGGTATTACAACCACAAATACTAAAACCTCCCTTTATCATACATTTTTATTAACATGCACACCATTTCTTGTGTAAGTCTTTTGTGAGAGAAGAGATCTATAAAAGAGAATAAAGATGTTAAATTATTGCTTTGATTTTAAGACCTATTGTTTTGGGAAAACGGCTTAGCTACAAATTTATTTAGTCTTGTGTCTGAGATTAATCTTTGGACTGTTAGTTAAACTACACAAAAATGAGTCCTCTATTTTTCAGCCAGTATTCCCAGCATGACTCTTTAGATGTTAAGGCTAAGTACAGATCTAATGCAAATGATGACTGAAGTAATATTTTAACCTAATTCCCCAAATCCATTGATTCATTCACTGGTGTACAGCAAGGCAGAGTTGGTTTATATGGTCATAACACATTCCGCTGTAGAAATGTGGAAACTATTACTTTACTGAGCTGGTTGGTTGACAAATTATATTTTTAAGATATTTTTAAGATTAATCCGATTTGAAGCTTAAAGTTAAGGTTTCAAGTTTTATTGCTGTTTGTGTCCCATTTGGAGAAATTTTCACACATTTTGTGCCCTACTGACCACTCTATGGTCAATCCAGAACATTTCTGTCAAAGGAGCCACGTGGAAAATTGTTGGATGAACAGTGACTGCATCCAAACAAATGCAGTAACTGTTTGGGTGTCCACAGCCATGGGTCTGCCAGCTGGTAGGGGAAATTCCTTAGCCCAGGAAGATTTTACCCCCTTCCTGACCAGAGCACTTTTTTCGATTTGGCACTGCGTTGCTTTAACTGACAATTGCGCGTGCAGCATTGTACCCAAACAAAATTGATATCCTTTTTTTCCTACAAATAGAGCTTTCTTTTGGTGGCATTTGATCATCTCTGCAGTTTTTATTTTTTGTGCTATAAACATAAAAAGAGCGACAATTTTGATTTTTTTTTTTATATTTTTTTGTTTAAAAAGCAAATTTTTTCTCAGTTTAGGCCGATATTTATTCTTCTACATATTTTTGGTAATTAAAAATCACAATAAGCGTATATTGATTGGTTTGCACAAAATCTATAGCACCTACAAAATAGAGGAGAGATTTATAGCAGTTTTATTATTATTATTTACTAGTAATGGTGGCGATCTGTGATTTTTATAGTGACTGCGACATTATGGCGGACACATCGGACAATTTTGACACATTTTTGGGACCATTGGCATTAATACAGTGATCTGTGCTACTGTAAAAATATCACTGTCAGTGAAGGGGTTAACACTAGGGGGCGATCAAGGGGTTAATTGTTCTAACTGAAGGGGGGAGGGGACTGACTTGGGGAGATGACAGATCGCTGTTCATACTTTGTATGAACAGACGATCTGTCACTTCTCCCCTCAGAGAACTTGTTTACAAGCGATCGTGGGAGCCCGGCGGTCTTGATGCCCTTGCAGCGGCTCCGGGGACGAGGTGCGAGCGCGCGCCCCTAGTGGCCACCAGAGGGAGCGACGTAACATAACAGCGATTATTCACGCAGCCGAGCCAAGTTGCCGCAGTGCAACTGCGGCGGCTGGTCGGCAAGCGGTTAACCCACACTATTTAGCATGGGTGGAAGAATCCTTTTGATTTCTCTTGTTCAGTCCATGGGTTAAACAAGAGAAATCTTTGTTTGTATGGCTAGTTTTAAAACAGATAGTGTAGGAATCAGGAACTTACACTAAAAACACGAGAAGTCATGATCCAGCCTCGTGGCTTTTAACGCAGACCTGGATTTACATGCATTTTTTTTGACTGTTTTTGACAGTATTTGGTTTTATGTGTGTTTTTTTTGTATAATATATATCACTGTGGGACAGACATGGGTTACTTTGAATGATTACATTGTGATTATACATGTGTGCATTTTTCTCCAGTGTATTCACAGCTCAGTGATCATGTCTTGTATTTGTACATCCCTGCTATTTGATACAATGTGAATAGGTAGTTAATTACTTAACATCTGGTTTCCTATACATACAGTTCACTAGTTACAATGTTTTATTAGTGTATCCCACTTGATAAGTGGCAGACTTTACCCACAGCTGACCAATGTTTGACTACAAATACATCATTAAGTGCTGTAGTCTCTGACTTTGTGTGTAAATATATATATATATATACCTTACATATACCCACTGAAGTGACTGGTCTCAGGTGATGCACAGAGAACAAACCCTCAAACTCTGTTTATCTGCTTCTCTCTGTCCTCTACAGCTGTTCAAAGCACAGAATTTAGACAGCACTTCGTAGCTACACTGCACAGCATAAAGAGGAGAGCTGAGTGTAATCTAAGACCTGAGTGGAGGGAATATACCCACCCTTCCACCCAGTCTCATAGAGAAACATACACAGCTGAGGCTGTCAATCAAATGCTATGTGCTGGAGAGGGCAGACCGTCTCCTGGGATTTTTTTGGTGTCAGCATAAACTGTCAAACGTGACACATGCAGATAGCAAAGAAAGTAAAGCAGAGACAGAATTCACATTAAGTGCTTTGGATTGAGAGAAAGTACACACTATAGAAGGAAATGCTTTGTACATTTTTAATTTCAGATGTTTACAACCACTTTAATTTGTATTTGTAACCTGGACTGTAGGTGATATCTGCTGTGGAACATCTTCCTTTGTTGCTGCTGCATTATCCTTCTGCAGTGTGGACAGGGTTAAACTGAATATTGATTAATGCAGAAGTGCAGCAGCCATCTTGAGCCAATTTTGCAATGCTCATCCATGGAGTGCATTATAAGAAAGCTCTATTTGTGTGAAGAAAATTATAAAAATGTCATCTGGGTACAGTGTAGCATGACCGCGCAATTGTCTTTCAAAGTGAGACAGCGCTGAAAGCTGAAAAATGGCCTGGGCAGGAAGGGGGTGTAAGTGCCCTGTAGGCAAGTGGTTAACGACTTATTTTTGCACTAGCATATATTTATTGATTATTGAAACAAAACTAGTGCTTATGTAATCAACTAGCATGAGGATTGATGCACGAAGCCAGGAGTGCACAACACAATATGAAATATTTTACATGGTTCAGCACATTTTGTATATGTGAGGACATTTATATTTTATCATTTACCTGATGTAATGGGATTACACTATTACATATTTTTTGTTATTTTGGATCGATATCCCACAAGATTGAAGAATTGGGATAATGTTTGGACAGAGAGAAGGGAGGAGATTTGTTGATGGATGTTTAAGGGAATTAACAGTTTGGTAAGGGCATTTTTGCATGCAGATATCAAGGAGTGGAGAGCACTGGGTGATGCACAATATATATTCACACATACCGTATATGCAAACACAATATTATAGTGAGTGATTGATTATATGGTGTGTTTGGACATACTACACTTGTAGCACCTCCTAGCGTGGCTAGAGTACTAAGGATAGGATTGTTGTTAGGTTAGGTAAATTGTCAGGCTTGGCTGGCAGCCAAGCCTGTGTGTTTTAATGGGTCAGGGTTTTTGAGTAACACTGGTAGGCTGGATGACTCAGCAGCAGCATCTCTGGTGACTCCTCCCTGCTTGCTGGAAACTTGGAGACGGTTCCAGAAGCAGTTGGGAGGGGTCAAGGAGAAACTGGCTGGAGTATTCAAAAGGGCCCTGACCAATCCCCTACAGATGGGTTGAGGCAGGGGGCAGGCTCCTCAAATACTCAGGGTAAGCCCAGCTGGGGGCAGTGTGAGTTTGGGTGGAGATGATCGGATGGAGATGGAGTGTTAGGCTGTCGGAGGCCTTTGAGAATAGCTCCCCAGTAGGGGGGGAAGTGTACCCAGGCCTGGGCTCTGGAGAAGAAGAGACACACAGAGGGATCCTGGCCAGGAGGCACGGGAGCAAGGAGAGGACAGCAGGAGGACACTGCCAGACAAATCTCCAGGGAGGAAAACAGCCAAGAGGGCTGGTGAGTGTTGCAGTCAGAGGACTGAGAGGCATGCCTAAAGGGACTGGGTACAAGCAGTTTGGGATGGATAAAAAGTCAGTCTGGGAGGATGTGTAGAAGTTAGTACTGGGAGTAGTAGCCACAGGAAAAGAACAGCTTGCACCTATATTTTTGCTGCACTACCAAAGGGGCCTGCGGTCCGGGCCTGCAAGTGGCATTTGCTATGCTCTGATTATGCTCTTGTCAGACCATCCTTTAAGTGATAGCTGGTCCTGGGAGTTGTAGTTTTACAAGCAAGTCTGTACTGGAGATAGAAGAGGAGAAGTGTATATATACCGGATGTATACAGTATAGTTGAGTCCCTGAAGATTTTTTGCTGATCAAATGGGCATCCTATAGCAAACCTTCCCCATCCAAGTTTAATTCCCCTAAAAAAAAACAAAGCTGCAAGAACTGCTTCTTGTCCCAGGAGTGATTGGAAAATCCATGTGCCTGGCTCTGCAGGGTGGGAGATACCCATATACATAGTTACATAGTAGGTGAGGTTGAAAAAATACACAATTCCATCAAGTCCAACCTATGTGTGTGATTATATGTCAGTATTACTTTGTATATCCCTGTATGTTGTGGTTGTTCAGGTGCTTATCTAATAGTTTTTTGAAACTATCAATGCCCCCCCACTGAAACCACTGCCTGTGGAAGAGAATTCCACATCATAAGCACTCTTACAGTAAAGAACCCTCTACGCAGTTTAAGGTTAAACCTATTTTCTTCTTATTTTAATGAGTGGCCACGTGTCTTATTAAACTCCCTTCCGCAAAAAAGTTTTATCCTTATTGTGGGTTCACCCGTATGGTATCTGTAAATTGAAATCATATCCCCTCTCAAGTGTCTCTTCTCCAGAGAGAATAAGTTCAGTGCTCGTAACCTTTCTTCATAACTAACATCCTCCAGTACCTTTATTCGTTTTGTTGCCCTTCTCTGTACCCGCTCCATTTCCAGCACATCCTTCCTAAGGACTGGTATCCAGAACTGGACAGCATACTCCAGGTAAGGCCGGACCAGAGTCTTTTAGAGTCAGAAAATGATCGCTTTATCTCTTGAGTTAATCCCCTTTTTAACACATGCTAATATTCTTTAGCTTGGAATTGCATGCCATTGCTGAGCCTATCATCTACTGGGACCCCCAGGTGATTTTCCATCCATGATTCCCCCAGAGGTTCTCCCCCCAGTGAGTAGATTGCATTCATATTTTTGCCACCCAAAAGCATTATTTTAAATTTTTACACATTAAACCTCATTTGCCATGTAGTTGCCTATACCATTAATTTGTTCAGATCTACTTGCAAGATTTTCACATCCTGCAGAGAAGTTATTGCCCTGCTTAGCTTAGTATCATCCGCAAATACAGAGATTGAACTGGTTAACCCATCCTCCAGGTCGTTTATGAACAAATGAAATAGGATTAATCCCAGGACAGAACCCTGGGGGACCCCACTTTCCACCCCTGACCATTCTGAGTACTCCCCATGTGTCACTACCCTCTGTATTTGCCCTCGTAGTCAGTTTTCAATCCATGTACTCACCCTATGGTCTATGCCAACGGACCTTACTTTGTACAGTAAACGGTTATGGGGAACTGTGTCAAATGCTTTTGCAAAATCCAGATACACCACGTCTACGAGCCTTCCCTTATCTAGATGGCAGCTCACCTCCTCATCGATGGTTAATATATTGGTTTGGCAAGAACGATTCTTCATGCATCCATGCTGATTACTGCTAATGATACCGTTTTCATTACTAAAATCTTGTATATAGTCCCTTATCACCCCTTCCCGTCCAAGAGATTGCATACTATTGATGTTAGGCTAACTGGTCTGTAATTCCCAGGGATGTATTTTGGCCCTTTTTTAAATATTGGTGCTACATTGGCTTTTCTCCAATCAGCTGGTACCATATTCACCAGCGGCTCCTGCGGGGGTAGTGCTACACACTATATATATTTTATTTATTTTTTGGGATCACTATCCTGGTGTCTTGAAGGGGAATATTTGTGAAGAAAGAAGACACCACACCCTTGTTTATGAGACAGGAGCTTTATTTCACCTTTACATATGCTGGGTCGCATAATCTGCTGAGAGTTTAAAAATGCTTCAGGAACCTGTGTACATCTAAAAGCATCAAGACTTTGCTAATTGATTACATAAGTGCTGGTTTTGTTTGAATATGTTAATTTGCCTTGGTGGTGTTTTTCCCAGAAGTTATGGGGCTTTTTAGACGGGATTAATTGTTTGGACATCTGTGTGCTGAGGACAAGCATATATATTCTTTTCAAATGCACTTAGAGTACAGATGGTTGTGGAAATCAAAGATTGAAACAGCAATGACTAATATTAATATATTTCTATAATTGCATTATTTAGTGTACATCACTTTTAAAAGTCATCTAGCACCTCTAAGGTTAACTGACTTTTTCATATTATGACAATTCAACAACTAGAATGATTTGGAATTGTGTTTATTTGCATGTGTTGCTATTATTTACATAGTTTCTATTACAGATATCAGCATACTAGTTTTTTTTTTCAACATGTCAGTCGGATTTGGAGCTGTTGAATTTGTCAACGCTTTCTAAAGTCATTTTGACAAAACTGTGAAAAAAAAGAAAGAAAATCCAGCTCCTAGCTTTGTGACATATAAATAGGTCAAAGTAACCTGCTTGTGCCATTATCCAATATGATTCACAGAGTTGCATGTTGTATCGCACACTAAAATAGTACTTAAAGCATGCTATTTAAAAGTCCCAGTGCTCTAGAATTGCCCTTGTATAGCATATTTCTTTTTTGAGCTACACCTGAATTATGTCAAATCTTTACAGTTCAGTCTTGGCATAGTTAATCTCCGAAATGTCGAGTGATTTTTTTTAAATTTTTTTAGAGGCTGAATGTTTATCTCTTAGAATTCATTGCACCAATGATAGAAGGTATAGTATTCATATTAATTAGGATCTGAAATAATATATATTTTAAGCCTAATCACCACCACTTGTCCTATACTAAACCATCTAACGGCATAATAGTGGACTTCACATCAGACTTTATCCTATTTTCAGATACTCAGCTTGCATTCATAGCTGTTCTGGCTTTGTCTACATTGGACGGGTTGGGTACAGTCCTGTCTGGTTGCCCCTTACATCTTTTGGCTATAACGGGCTATATGCAAATAAGTATAGTTGGGCAGCCAATGACAGTCAATGGATACACAGGAATAGTATAGTCAGCATAGGCAGTCTTCAAGGGATCCCAGATCCATAACAAATTCAATCAGTTACATCAGCATCAGGTGCTTGATAGCTGCTCATCCAGCACTGATTCATTTTTATGAATGTGAGCCTATCAACGGAGTCTGTGGACAGGCACACTCTTTGATCCATTACAAACCCTCCAGCAGCTCTGAATGTGCGTTCAGAAAGCACGCTGGATGCAGCACTGGCCAATAGTTCAATTGCATATTGAGCAAGTTCTGGCCAGTGGTCCATCCACAAGACCCAGTAACCCAGTGGATGCTTTGTTGGAAAGGTCTCCAAGTCTGCTCTTGCCCCTAGATATTCCTGCACCATATAATGCAGATACTGGCGATGGTTGCTTGAACCGATCAGACCTGGGCGCTGAGGACTGAAAAATTGTTTAAAGGCATCGGTCAGTCGGCCACCTTCTCCACTGCTCTTCCTCTGACTGAACGAAGCCTCAGCAGCACGTTGTCCAGCACCAGGAAATGGTAACCTCCAGGGTCTGGAAATGCGTTACGCAAACCTTTCTTTAAGGCCTCCTGAAGATGTTTCATCCTCTGCTCCCTCTGCAAAGGCAGGATGAGTTCTACAACTTTACCCTTGTAACGTGGGTCAAGAAGGGCTGCCAGCCAGTAATGATCCCTCTCCTCGATACCATGAATCTTAGGGTCCATGCAGTGTAAGTTTGCAGAGGCATTTGATTCTGAGTCCTCTGGGTCACTAAGGATCACATTATCCGTAACTACCTCCTCCCAGCCACGTACAACTCCTTGGGTTTCTGGGGACTGAAAACCATCCCTTGAAAGCTGCTGTTGAGTGCTATCCTCTACATCCATGAGGTCACAATCCTCCTTCTCCTCCTCTTCTTCCTGTGTGTTTGGTGGGCCCACAGGAATGCTATCTGGAAGAAGGGGACCTTAAGAGGAAAGGAAGTCCTCCTCTTCCTCCCGCTGTTCTGCCTCAATTGCTCTTTCCATGATTACACAAAGAGTGTGCTCCAGCAGGAAGACTAGAGGGACAGTGTCACTGCTGCATGCATGGATGCATGTGGCTTCCTCAAATGGTGACAGGAGTTCCACCTGGTGGGCATGTCACAAATGAGGCGGTTGGTGGGCAAGTTGCATTCCCTTTGAATGTAAGCCAGCCGAGCACTGGCATTGTATGACCGACAGAAATAACCACACACTTTTCTGGCCTGCCTCAGGAGATCTTGTAAGCCTGGGTACCTACTGCACCACCAAATTTAGTAGAGAGTTGGTGTCCACCCTATGTGTACTAGGTGCGTTTGCCAATCCACATCCCTAATGAAAATAGAAACAGAACACTCAATGAGTGTGTATCCTCTGTTGGGTTGCCAGCACTGGTGAGTAAGAGAGTGAGAGGAAATTTATTTAAAATTGTATTTATTGACAAAAAAGTAACCTATAACATTAAACATCTGAAATGGATGTATGTTGGAAGTCCAACTCTATCAAACTTGATTAGTACAATAGAGATAAACCATAACCCAACGTTTCCAGGTATATTATAAGTTGACCTCTTCTTCAGGGGTAGTTAATTGTGGTCACTTTAGGTAGGTTAGTAAAAAAGGCAGGAACAAATTAATAAGAAGAAGAAGGAACAAAGAACAAAATCAGAAACATCTAATACAGTATATGTATAAATAATAAAAAATAAAAAATCCCTAGATAGGATGCATCCAGGGATAAGAGGTGGTGATACTAACAAATGACTCCTTCAATCAGAACAACGATGGATATTTCGATTGAATGCAACCAAACCGCCAGGCTTGAATGGTGCGATTTCTTACAGGCCATTCCTGGAGGGTTTCTACTCTGGGGGCTCTGAATGGGAGCCCCTAGAGTGAGTGACCTTGGGGACTGGTTTGGCTTTTATGGAGTCCCGATTTGGGGGACACATTTCAGAATTCAAATGTTGTGCTTTAATGGAAACTATCGATAATGGGTAGTCTCTTGGTTCATTAACATGTATGCAAGATCTTTTTCCAACTTCAATGTACTCTTTAATACAAATTCAATTTTCTCTAAAAATGATGTATATATTATAATTATATATATATATTTTTTTTTTTCCCCTGCACTGGCTATATGCAACATATAGGTTTCATGACTTGATACAGTCTTTGAATTACTACTATCATGTCGGTGGTATGGATGTATAAATCTTCTATGTGAAAATTGTAAATTTCATCCAATGAGGGGCATTATTGATCTCCCTCGGCTACTGTAGGATCAGAGGATTCTTTAGGTGGGTAATTTGACAAACCTTGTATATTTCCATCTTTCCCCTTTTCCAGGTCTCGATTGCCATTCAGGGTATCACTCGGCGCACGGGAGGCCATAACACGCCCCTTTGGGCATGTCCTGGCCTTCCCCTTCCCCGGCAGTCGGTTTGCATGGTTGCCATGCGAACGGACACGCCGGATCTGAGTCACGGGAGAATGACGCAGACCGACTCAGCGCATATGTTATGAGGCTTCACTTCGTGTGAAGCGTCGTGACATAGGCACGCCTCCTTTGCATCTTGTCGGAGTTTGTCGTTTACCATCTATTGGATGGCGTGCCAATGCGTGGTGCCGTCACGCGTCATCCGCTCGGGGGGGACTGTCCAAACTGGGATACGTTCGGCTCTTATTAAATTATATGAACACCAATTAGTAGATCCATGGTGAATACAACACCCGAGTACAAAAGACTACACATTTTACTCATCAGTACACAGAATGTATTCCAGGTTATATTATATTATGGTAGAGCATAGAAGCCTGGAGGAAATAATAGAAACAAAAATATGAATAATAACTGCCACAGACCACGCCCCAATAATGTTGAAGATTAAATTATACGGGGAATCTTTTGGGAAAGGCACATGGAGAATAAATGAAGATATAATTGAAAATAGTGAAACGGAAAAAATTATATCAGAAGAGATCAAAAAATACTTCCAGGAAAATTATATTCCAGAATTGTCAAAAGCAACCATCTGGGAGGCAATATACCTCGAGTTGATTTGCAGCAACCCACTTTCCAAATTTAGAATTCTGGAAGACAGTTGAGTCTGCACAGCTCCCAAATGCTCCTTTGTCAACAAAGAGGAATTTGTAGTCTGCATCTACAACAGTCATCAGCACAATCGAAAAATACTTTTTGTAGTTATAATATCTGCTTCCACTGTGACAGGGTTTTATAACCCTAATGTGTTTGCCATCAATAGCTCCTAGGCAATTTGGAAAGTTGGTTTAACTCCAGAAACGCTTGGCAACATCATCCCACTTCTCTTTATTTGGAATAGGCATGTATTCATTCTTTAGATTCCAGAGAGCATCATACGTTAGCTTCACAATCTCACTAATGGTAGATATTCCTGTGTGAAATTCAAATTGTATCTGTAAATGGAAAAATTTATTTGATATCTTCCAGTTAAACAACTAAAAATAAGATGGAAAACATTAAAAGACAATTTCAGGAGGGAATTAAAGAGGCAGAGAACATCGAAAAGTGGATCCAGTGGGAAAAAAGCGTGCATATACTGCCATTACCACAAGCTTGAGTTTTTAAAGCCTGTGATGGAGCTGAGGGAGTAAGTATAACAAGTTGTATAGATAAATTATTATTTATTAAAAATTATATAATTAGTTCTTATTTTTTTTTTTTATATTTGTTTTTGTAGGACTGAAAGCAACAGAGGATGAGCTGGTTGGCACTGTTAACCTCTAAAATCTCTATTTCTGATTTATTACTCACAAAATATAATATGGGTTAAATAAGAGTTCTATTGACCAGGAGGAAAAGCTTTAAATATAATAGCATTTATTAAAGGAAGTTAAAAGTCTAGCTAATACACAAATCTCTAGCTATGGTCTTACATCAAGGAATAAAAAACAAGGTTGAAATAAAATATATACATGAAGGAATATAGAGTATATTCCTTCAGACCGTTATCTACAAGCATATTTAGTTACAAGTAGCAGGGCATACCTTCCCCTGCTAGCTGCTATCTTACCATCATCCTGGCTGGTTTCCCCGAAAGAGAGAGTTGCTGCCTTTTTCTCTGAGTATATGCCTTAATGCTGATGCCCCATAGGCTGGCCTTGCGTGACTTCTGATTGGTTAGCTTTCCGAAGCCAGCCCCCTTTAATGAAAATCCTAGTGATGCAAATACTTGAATGGTCCCGGGCAGTTTAAGTATTGAAACCTGGGGTGAGACTTACTTCATTGCATATCCCAGCATGGGGTCCTTTGTAGTGAATAGGGGACAAACAATGGAATTGGCTCTCCATTGTTTGTATATGCAAGCCTCGGCCTCGCATTGTCTGCAATTAACAAGAGCTTGGAGGAAGGCGGTTGGCACCACTATCATCGCTGCAAGCCAAAAGAGATATATTCATAATTACAATATTTCACAGCTATTAATGGAGATTTCACATAAACTTATAAGGCAACAGTACACAGCAGGAGAATCCTGATATTGGTCCAGAGTCACAATTATTATTTAAAGACACAGATCTGGGAAGCCCTGTTGATGCACGCCCAGAGTCTTAATTATTAGGGAACCCTTGAAAGATGCGTTTAAAGCAGCAGCAATCTGAGGATTTTATTGAAGTAGTCAAGAAGATGTTGGCAGCCCAGCAAAAAGATCAGTGCAATGAGGATGATGGTATTGCACGTGATACAATCTTTTCAAGACAAATTATGTTCGTCCTCAAGGCAACAAATGTTTGATGTTCAAAATATAGCTCAATATCAGACCAGATATGAGCCAACGAATGCTCCTTTAAATGTGTATGAGCCAAGACCTTTGCAGTACCCGACTGCATCTGGGTCAGGTTATGTTCCTATGCCTCCTCCCCCATTCACCATTGCATGGGTTCAGGGAGGGGCATATGAAATGCCTATATATAGGAAACAGCAACACCACCCTCCCCCCCTCGAGAGGAGTCCCAGCCTATGCCTCCTTCATACCATGACCTGTAATGTTTTTAAATTTTTTCAGAAAATGTAGGAATTTATGCACATTAGTGCTAGTTATAAGCTTTATGTTCTCTGTTTGTTGATTTGTGCTATTTGGCACTGTTTACTTATTTTTATATTTGTTACTCAAAGTTAAGTAATGTATGCACTTATGTTGGTTATTGCTATTTGGCACAAAAAAAAAAAAAAAAACTGTTTATTTGAAATGTAGATTGTGCAAACAATATTTGTTATGCAATAAAGATATTTTTGTTTTCGAACTATGATGTGTTTGATTTTTATTGCTTGATAAATTGGGGACATATTTATCATCCGGCTTCATAAACTTACCTCAGTGTTATAAGTAAGCGTTCACATGGAGGTATTGCATCCCTGCAATTTGTATCCTGTCTTGACAAGGCAGACAAAAACATAGCAAGGAGGAAGTCAAATCTGGGAAAGGGAAAAGGTCAGTTGTTAACACTACATAACACTACATAGGGTTAGGGAATTCAGAATGTTGGGAGTGGAATTAGGGTTAGGATTAGGGAATAGGGACTAGTGGGAGTGGGATTATGGTTAGGGAATTGGGACTAGTGGGAGTGGGATTAGGGTTTTGGGACTATAAGGAGTGGGATTAGGGTTACGGTTAGGGATTTGGGACTAGTAGGAGTATGATTAGGGTTAGGGTTAGGGAATATGGACTAGTAGGAGTGGGATAAGGGTTATGGTTAGGGAATAGGGACTAGTGGGAGCGTGATTTTAGGGTTAGGGAATTTGGGACTAGTGGGAGTGGGATTAGGGTTAGGGATTTGGGACTAGTGGGAGTGGGAATTATGGTTAGGGATTTGGTACTATAAGGAGTGGGTTTAGGCATAGGTTAGGGATTTTGCGACTAGTAGGAGTGTGATTAGGGTTAGTGTTAGGGATTTGGGACTAGTAGGAGTGAGATTAGGGTTAGGGAATAGGGATGAGTGGGATTAGGGTTAGAGTTAGGGATTTGGGACTAGTGAGAGTGGGGTTAGGGATTTTGGACATATTAGGAGTGGTATTAGGGTTAGGGATTTGGGACTAGTGGGAGTGGGATTAGGGTTAGGGATTTAGGACTAGTGGGAGTGGGGTTAGGGATTTGGGATTAGAAGGAGTGGGATTAGGGTTAGGGATTTGGGACTAGTAGGAGTGGGATTAGGGTTAGGGCTAGGAATTTGGGACTAGTAGGAGTGGGATTAGGGTTAGAGTTTAGGAATAGGAACTAGTGGGAGTGGGATTAGGGTTAGGGATTTGGGACTAGTAGGAGTAGGATTAGGGTTAGGGATTTGGGACTAGAAGGAGTGGGATTAGGGTTAGGGATTTGGGACTAGTAGGAGTGGGGTTAGGGTTAGAGATTTGGGACTAGTAGGAATGAGATTAGGGTTAGGGAATTGGGACTAGTGGGAGTGAGATTAGGGTTAGAGAATTGGGACTACTGGGAGTGGGATTAGGGTTAGGGTTGGGGAATTGGGACTAGTAGGAACTGGGATTAGGGTTTGGGTTGCTGGAGTGGGAGTAGTGGGACTTGGATTAGGGACTGGGATATTGACACTGATGTCGCAATGATCAGCCGAGTGTAATTTCTGAACTTGTCAGGGTGCACTCTCAAGTCCTGATATAGTAACACGAATTGTCCTCTTGAGGTGTGTGCTTGGAGGACGTTGCTGCCTCTGTTAGTGGATATTCTCCCATTAGAGTAGCACAAACAGCAACAGGAACTCAAGAAACTCCATCTTTTCTCTTTTCCCTCTTTCCCTTCCATGAGGTACAAGGAAGTGCACAGGAAGTGGTGTAGGTAGATGGAGTTGTTAGCTGACGCCCATGCTTCATTAGTGCTTGAAAAACACCTTTAAAACACCAGCGCAGTGCACTAATTTTAGCACTGGCGCAGCAAAAATGCGGTAATATCGCTAAGGCGTTTTTCAAGCACCTCAGTGTGAAAGGGCTCTTAAGGCGTCAGCATACCAAGACATTTTGTACAATTTCATGCTCCCAACTTTGCGGGAACAGTTTGGGGATGGCCCCTTTCTGTTCCAACATGACTGCGCACCAGTGCACAAAGCAAGGTCTATGGAGAGTCCTGACCTCAACCCAATAGAACACCTTTGGGATGAATTAGAGTGGAGACTGCGAGCCAGGCCTTCTTGTCCACATCAGTGCCTGACCTCACAAATTTGCTTCTGGAAGAATGGTCAAACATTCCCATAGACACACTTCTAAACCTTGTGGACAGCCTTCCCAGAAGAGTTGAAGCTGTTATAGCTGCAAATGGTGGGCCAACACAATATTGAACCATACTTTTGGTAATATAGTGTATATACTGTATATATATATATATATATATATATATATATATATATATATATATATATATATATATATATATATATATATATATATATATATATATGTATATATAGAAGGGAAGGGCCACAATCTCCAATGCAAAAGTTTACTTAAATAATTTTCTCCATATAATATAAGCAGCAACTGCACAGTTTTGAGCATACCATGCTCTTCTTTAAGCTGTGTGTAACTATATACAACAGATTCCTTCCTATATACCCACACAGAAGGGTGTAACCACAATCACCAGTCTTAGCTAAGTTAACCCCTTCAATTTGTTTTATAAAAAACATTACAAAAATGTATACAAAACGTAACTACACCAATTCCTGAGCCATTAAACTGTCATAATACCATTGTTCCCACTATGCAAGAATAATCACATTCTATATACTATTTATTGCCATAATATCTTCTCCATGACTCTATTATCTTTGTCTTTTGTATCTGTTCACACCTACAAGAAAACATAGCAATTAATCAAAATGTATCCTATTCACACAAATAAATACAAATCATAATCTCTATTCATCCCATGAGGATGTAGAGATTGAAGTCTGTTGATCCACCACATCTCTCTTAATTTGTTTTAATTTTAAAATTCTGTTGAGAACCCATCGTGACACCTCTCCTTGAAATTACACAGATACAAGAGGAGTGACACTATATATATTCTCCATATGATTTCAGTTTCCCTTTAATAAAAAAAAAAAATAGAATATCTTAATGCTCATATTTTGACTATAATGAAAGATTCATACCATAGAATAGGCACTGCCCAGATATTTTCCAATATAGACAATTTCTAATAATTTAAACCAAACAGAATAGGACAATTACTCTGTGTTAGAAACCTCTCTTTATCTAATATCTAATTTCTTCGTATTAACATTACTAACATAGGTATGAATGAGTTGGATCTTAATATAATAAAGAAGTTATATTTTTATTTGTTCTACATTGGGAAAAGTAAAATAAATGAACAGACTTTTATACTTATGTGAATATATATGTATATAATACATATTGAATCTGTGTCATGTAGTGTTAGTCATTAGTCATGAGTTAGCTGGCACCCCTCCTTGTAGATTGTATGAGGATAAGGTGTCAGGTGCATTTTGGCTGTTAAAGGTGCATCAAGGTTTGAGTATGTATGAGTTAAGAGTACAAGAACTTTATTTTTTGTAATATTTCTTGATTAAGATATTTATACAAGATCAAACTGTACAGTAAGTATACATACCGTAATTGATATATAAACTTTTAGGAACATTATATATGTATATGTGTATCATAGTTACCAACAGTCCCGGTCTGACCGTGTCCCAGGCAGATTTCTGAAAAATTGGCTTTGTCCAGGGCAGGGCCAGGGGGGGTCTGATCCCCCATAAAAAGGCTGCATCGCTCTGCCATCCCCTGAATAGTACACGGGTCCCAGCCAATGTGTGTGCTGTCCGGGCTTGGAGCTGCTCTGCAAAGAAGCTACATGAGGTAGGAATCATAAACTGTATTTTTTAAATTGAGAAACATGAAAAGCAAGAAAATCATAAATATTCATCCTGTTGTTTTCGGATAGGTTAAAATTGTTCTTTCTCACCCTCTTTCCCTCCATCCCTCTCTCCCTTTTTGTCCATCCCTCTTTCTATTCTTTTTTCTGCCTCTTTCTCTCCCTCCATACCTCTTTCTTTTTTTTTTCCTTTACATGTTTTTTCTTTTGGGTTAATACATTTGTGGAACCAACTCTTACCTGTGACTTCAAGCCCGCAAAGATTTCACTACTATTGCGTTCCTTTGCAATTAAAGGCCTGGGCTGGATTAAAGCCAATTGCATATTTGGCTTACTTTCTGGTAAGCATGTCTTCCTCAAGGTGGTGGTGCACTTTGTTATGATAACATCACTGGTGTTTTTTTCGTTTGGAATATTCAAAGTATTTTGGACTTTATTTTAGTACAACACAATCTGTGGTATAATTTTTTACACCATTCAGTGGTATAATTTTTTACACCATTTGGACTGGTTCACTTTAATAATATTTTTGGACTTATTTAATTATCAAGGATTTTCTATTTTTCATTTAGATTTTTTCACTGAGCCCCACTGAATAAGATAATTCTTCGCCTCTGTTAGTGGATATTCTCCCAATAGAGTAGCACAAACAGCAACAGGATCTCAAGAAACTCCATCTTTTCTCTTTTTCCTCGTTCCCCTCTATGAGGTACAAGGAAGTGCACAGGAAGTTATGTAGGTAGATGGAGTTGTTACGCCCATGCTTCATTAGTGCTTGAAAAACACCTTTAAAACACCAGCGCAGTGCGCTCATTTTAACACTGGCGCAGCAAAAATTCCCATAGACACACTTCTAAACCTTATGGACAGCCTTCCCAGAAGAGTTGAAGCTGTTATAGCTGCAAATGGTGGGCCAACACAATATTGAACCATACTTTTGGTAATATAGTGTATATACTGTATATATATATATATATATATATATATATGTATATATAGAAGGGAAGGGCCACAATCTCCAATGCAAAAGTTTACTTAAATAATTTTCTCCATACAATATAAGCAGCAACTGCACAGTTTTGAGCATATCATGCTTTTCTTTAAGCTTTGTGTAACTATATACAACAGATTCCTTCCTATATACCCACACAGAAGGGTGTAGCTAAGTTAACCCCTTCAATTTGCTTTATAAAAAACATTACAAAAATGTATACAAAACGTAACTACTCACACCAATTCCTGAACATTAAACTGTCATAATACCACTGTTCCCACTATGCAAGAATTATCACATTCTATATACTATTTATTGCCATAATATCTTCTCCATGACTCTATTATCTTTGTCTTTTGTATCTGTTCACACCTACAAGAAAACATAGCAATTAATCAAAATGTATCCTATTCACACAAATAAATACAAATCATAATCTCTATTCATCCCATGAGGATGTAGAGATTGAAGTCTGTTGATCCACCACATCTCTCTTAATTTGTTTTAATTTTAAAATTCTGTTGGGAACCCATCATGACACCTCTCCTTGAAATTACACAGATACAAGAGGAGTGACGCTATATATATTCTCCATATGATTTCAGTTTCCCTTTAATAAAAAAAAAATAGAGTATCTTAATGCTCATATTTTGACTATAATGAAAGATTCATACCATAGAATAGGCACTGCTATTTTCCAATATAGTCAATTTCTAATAATTTAAACCAAACAGAATAGGACAATTACTGTGTTAGAAGCCTTCCTTAATCTAATATCTAATTTCTGCTTATTAAGATTACTAACATATGTATGAATGAGTTGGATCTTAATATAATAATGGAGTTATATTTTTATTTGTTCTACATTGGGAAAAGTAAAATAAATGAACAGACTTTTATACTTATGTGAATATATATGTATATAATATACATGGTTGAGTCTGTGTCATGTAGTGTTAGTCATTAGTCATGAGTTAGCTGGCACCCCTCCTTGTAGATTGTAAGAGGATAAGGTGTCAGGTGCATTTTGGCTGTTAAAGGCGCACCTGACACCTTATCCTCATACAATCTACAAGGCTTTTAATTGCAAAGGAACGCAATAGTAGTGAAATCTTTGCAGGCTTGAAGTCACCAGTAAGCGTTGGTTCCACAAACGTATTAACCCAAAAGAAAAAACATGTATAACATAGCGTACTATCATCGAGTTGAACAAATATAAAATCCAAATAGTTGCACTTACAATATAAAATAAATTATACGCAAAGGAAAAAACACCCAGTGATTTAGATTGAATCCAGTGCACCAACACCACATAGAGGGCCTCCTTACCAGATAATAAGCCCACAAATGCAGATCCCCACAAGTGGATAAGTCCTCAGCTGGATGCAAAAGGGGAATCAATGGATGATTGGACCAAATTCCCAGTAATGACAAATCTCTGTATCTCCCGTACGTTTGGTAAGTGTCAGCCCAAAAAAGAGGTATAACAGACCATTGCAGAATAACGTGTAAACTAATTTATTATTAAAAGAAAGGAAATGCACTTACAAACAAACAATCTTATAAGCATAAAATATGAAGACGGCCGGCAACAAACAGAGCTCCTGTCCTCCGCAACGAGACGACGTGGTGACGTACCTCTTTTTTGGGCTGACACTTACCAAACGTACGGGAGATACAGAGATTTATCATTACTGGGAATTTGGTCCAATCATCCAGTGATTTCACTTTTGCATCCAGCTGAGGACTCATCCTCTTGTGGGTATCTGCATTTGTGGGCTTGTTATCTGGTAAGGAGGCCCTCTATGTGGTGTTGGTGCACTGCATTCAATCTAAATCACTGGGTCTTTTTTTCTTTGCGTATAATTTATTTTATATTGTAAGTGCAACTATTTGGATTTTATATTTGTTCAACTCGACAATATATGGTATACACGTTTTTTCTTTTGGGTTAATACATTTGTGGAACCAACGCTTACCTGTGACTTCAAGCCTGCAAAGATTTCACTACTATTGCGTTCCTTTGCAATTAAAGGCCTGGGCTGGATTAAAGCCAATTGCATATTTGGCTTACTTTCTGGTAAGCATGTCTTCCTCAAGGTGGTGGTGCACTTCGTTATGATAACATCACTGGTGTTTTTTTCGTTTGGAATATTCAAAGTATTTTGGACTTTATTTTAGTACAATACAATCTGTGGTATAATTTGTTTACACCATTCAGTGGTATAATTTTTTATACCATTTAGACTGGTTCACTTTAATAATATTTTTGGACTGATTTAATTATCAAGGATTTTCTATTTTTCATTTAGATTTTTTCACTGAGCCCCACTGAATAAGATAATTCTTTCAGGTTTTAATGTACAGTTTCTATCACTAATAGCGCAGCTTCTCCATTTTATATTTTGCTTTTGTGTATATCCCACAATAAGCTGCTGCTTACTATCTATAATTTTTTTTTTCTTTAGCTAAAGCGCAGTTTTTTTCCCTTTCATCTTATTGTGGGACTCTAAGACACAGAAGGTAAATCAGTTCCCTTTTAGGAGAAGGTGGGGGTTGAATTTGCACCTTACGGAGTAAAAAGTACAAGAACAAAGAATTTTGGAGACTTACATGAGACGGCTAGCTATGCAAACAACTGCCCACAGCTACAAACTTACATGTTTACACACACAATTTTTTTCTCAAGAATACACAGTTATTATTATTATTTTTACATTCTGTATTCTAATATTTCCATTGTAATTTTATGCAATTTTATTATTAAATCCATTTTGAGTTTTGAGTATAAGTACTGGAAGGACTTTCTATTTTGGAATTCTACATAATATTATCAGATTATCAAGTCGATTTCAATATTTAACACTGCATTTTTCCAAAATAACCTGTTTCCCTTCAAACACGCACACTCTTACGTGGATTTTTTTTTCGGTTGAAAAATTTAGTGTCTCCATTTCCATGTTACTATACAGAACTCATACTTGTTTTTTTTTTTAGGAACCTTTCATAAATAATTATAATAATCGTAACATTTTAATTATATACGTGATCATAAATAGCCTCCACTCTATTACCAGAAATGCCCAGATTGCACACTATAATTACTCAACTCAGAGCCTTAATGATTTTTTTAGAGTAAAATGACAACTCGTCAGTACAAGTAAATTGATTACGTGTGAATAAAATGTAGAATTGTTGTTATTATTGTTGTAATATAATTAATATATATATAATTAAAACAAACAAAATATTCTGCAGGTCTATCAAATGAGCAGCAAACATGCAACCATAACAATACAGGAGACCTGTACTATGAATGCACTTTACTATATATGAGGTTGCTTTCAACAGTCTATCATATTAGCAAGCTAGACAGTGCTAATATTAATGGAGTTCCATGATGAGCATGCTGGGCATAAATAGTGACCAAAAACAGGATACAAGAATTATTCTTATCTCGATACATACTTTTTAGTCGAATGTTCCCATGACCTTATATTTGCCTTTGTTCTTGCACACGTCTATGGTCAACATGTAAAATAATATATTCATTTCCACATTGTATTTCAATTATTTCTACCCTACTCCTATTACTCTGAACCATCTTAAAGTTTGTAAATTTAATTTGTGAAGATCCCCACACATTTACTTCCTTGAATTTATACTATGCCCTTTTGATAGGCCCTGCCGTGTCACACATTTTACAGAGCCTGCCTTTTGAAATACAGATGTGATGAGAGGAGGAGATCCAGGAGGTGGAGTCCATACAGGAATCACTGCTTGCAGGTAGCAAGGTGCCATGTGATATGTAGGCCTTAGTTAGCGAATGTAAACAGTAGAAAAGAAGCAGCAAAAAATGTAGGTAATCCAGGAATTTGCGCAAAGAGATGGTCAGCAGACAGGCAGCACTCACAACATGAAAGAAGATTTTTCAAGTAAGCTTATCCACTTGCGGACCAGCCACCGTACATATACTGCGTGCACTTTCAAGTGCACTTGCAATGCAAAGTGGATTTGACTTTTGTAAATAACCCCCTTTGTCTAAACGTTTACAAGCAGTTACAAGCATTTGGCGTTTAAAATGCCAGTAAACTACAGTCCTGAACACGATTTATCTGCTACATGTACACATAAGATAACATTGAGGAGAGTTCAGGGGCTGCTGAAAAAAAAAAAACGCCCAACTGCTCATAAATGTAAGTTTAGCTGCTGCAGTGTACATGAAGCCTTATAGGCAGAAAAAAACCCCCACCAAACTCGCGTTTTTGAGAGGAGCTTTCGAGCAGAAAAGCCGCCAAAGTGTCCAAAACATGCGAAAACTCACAAAAAAAGTGCAAACGAACACGAAAAAGCATGAAAAAGCTCAAAAATCTAGAAAACACACACAAAATAAAATAAAATAAAAAATTGGTGGAGGGTTTCTGAAAAAAAAGCTTATGCTCAAAAAAGCTCAAAGAAGCTCAATAGAAATGTGCAAAAGAGCCCAAAAAATACAAGCTGAAATAAAAACTCAAAAAAAGCAGCTTTTTTTCTGAACTGAAGTGTGCTAGAGCCCTTTTTCACAGATGTATATTGGCCTTCACTTGAGTATATGGCTACCCAAGGGTTCTGAATTGTAAGGTCTTGTGCACAAAGGACGCTTTGGAAACTCTCCTAAAAGCCTTTCCACCTGGCAGCAGCGTTTTGGCAGAAAAAACATCTGACGCTTGTAAAAGTGTGTAACTGATTAAAGTGCGTTTAGGCACGTTTACAGGCGTCAAGTGCTTGGGCATCAATTAATTTAATTGGTTAGAATAAGAATTTATTCTGGCCATTGAAATAAATGAACTCTTAAGTGCTAAATGCACCTAGCATTAACAAGTGGCAAACATTTTTTCTGCCAAAACAACACTGCTCCTCGATGCAATGGCAGTGGGTTTTTTCAGTCTATGGGGTTGATTTACTAAAGGCAACTAGACTGTGCACTTTGCAAAGTGCGGTTGCACTCTGCAAGTGCAGTTGCTCCAGAGCTTAGTAAATTAGGCAAAGCTTTACTTTGTAAAAAGTACACAATCACGTGCAAAGAAAATGAAAAAAAAAACAGCATTTTTGCTTGCACATGATTGGATGATGGAAGTCAGCAGAGCTTATGTTCATTTACGAAGCTCTGGAGCAGCTGCTCTTGTAGAGTGCAGCTGCACTTTGCAAAGTGCACAGTCTATTTGCCTTTAGTAAATCAACCCCCATGGACACAGGCTAACATGAAAGGGAGTTTAGAGGCAGGGGGAAAAAAACGTCTGACTCCCCTAACACCAGCTGCAAAAACATCCATTATGCATGAGGCCTATAGGTCAGTGATATCTTTACTGGGTTTCCTTCATGTGTATACAGTATTTCATTGTTTGAGATGATATACAGTAGAACAATTTTTTTTTGCAATTAAAGAAAAACTGTCTATAGAGCCGTCTCATTCTTTTTATTATTAGTGTATAGAATATTTTTGTTTTGAAAGTGTACCCTTTCTTAGCATACCATTGTACAAATACTAACTTCAGATCATACTTTACTAGAATTCATTAAATCCTTTGTAACTTAAAATGTACACTACATATGGTAAGCCAGTGTAATTAATTCTGAAATCGTAATACAGCACACATAAAATCATTGTTCCATTCTATATATGCTATTGTTAAATTATTAATTTTCATAGCAATTTGCATAGTAATTTGAACAATTTCCTATAGAGGTAATACTCTAAAGTGATACAAAATTCATTTTAGAACAAATAAGCAAAAAGAAAAATTCACCCCATCGCACATTTTTGTAAGCTGAGTTTTACTACTTTTGAAAAAAAAAGTGTTTCGCGTTTGCTGATAAAAAAACTAAACATGCAATGCATATTAAAAAAGAGCAAAAATAAATATTAAACTCCCCAAAATTGTAATATACTCCAGCTTACTAATCCTTAAATGGGGTAGTTGTTTTTGTTTTCTTTTTAGGCTTTTCCCCTTTATTTTCACCTGGTGATTGGGCTAGTAATACTTCTGTCTTAGGGCTACTCCTGTCAGAGTGTCTCCACTCTGGATGAAGGCGCAACAGCGCAACCTTTGGACAGCTTGGGTGATTGGAGACGAGCACCCGATGTCCAAAAAGAAGAAGGTCTCACGTGATAAATGTTAAAGTTGTTTATTGAAGATTAACCATTTAAGCACCAGCAGGATTTGCCCCCTTAATGACCAGGCCATTTTTTGCCATACAGGCCTGAATCACTTTAACTGACAATTGCACGGTCGTGCAACGTTGTACTCAAACAAAATGTATGTCTTTTTTCCCCCCACCAATAGAGCTTTCTTTTGGTGGTATTTGACCACCTCTGTGGTTTTTATTTTTTGCGCTATAAACAAAAAAAGAGCGACAATTTCGAAAAAAACATATATTTTGTACTTTTTTTCTATCATAAACATCCCCAAAAAAATATAAAAATATTTCTTCATCAGTTTAAGCCGATATATATTCTTCTACATAAAAAAATCGCAATAAGTGTATATTGATTGGTTTGCGCAAAAGTTATATCATCTACAAAATAGGGGATATATTTATGGCATTTTTATTATTACTTTTTTTTTACTAGTAATGGCAGCGATCTGCAATTTTTATCAGGATTGCGTCATTGTGGTGGACCGATTGGACACTTTTGATACTTTTTTGAGACCACTAACATTTATACAGCGATCAGAGCTAAAAATAGGCACTGATTACTGTATAAATGTCACTAGCAGGGAATGGCTTAACACTAGGGGGTGATCAAGGGGTTGTGTGTTCCCTCACTGTGTTCTAACTGTGGGGGGATAGGACTGACTGGGGAGGAGACATATCACTGTTCCTACTTAGTAGGAACACACAATCTGTCTCTACTCCCCTGACAAAATGGGCATTTGTGTGTTTACACACACAGATCCCCATTCTGGCTCTGTCAGGAGCGATCGCAGATGCCCGGCTGACGTGGAGATGCTGGGAAGATGCTGCGGACGTGCGCGCGCGCCTGTGCCTGCCAAATTGATTTAAAGAGCCGACATACCATGATTCACGCAGATGTGTCAACCTGCCTCAGTACAACTGTGGCGGCTGGTCAGCAAGTAGTTAAACAAGTAGAGCCAATGGGTTTTGGGGGAATTGTCTCACCCTTCTTCAGGGCTGTATTTCTTGGAGAATGGTTAAACTTTGAGACAGCTGTGGCTGTCTCTGCTCCACAGTGCCGGCTACTGCAGAGCCACTGATCAAATATAACCCTCTCAAAGTTTAACCATTCTCCAAGAAATACATCAATTACCCCAAAACTCATTGGCTCTACTTGTTTTCTTTTATCTCCAGTAAACAACTTTAAAATTCATCAAGTGAGACCTTCTTCTTTTTTGACATCGGGTGCTCCTTTCCAATCACCCAAGTGTTCACTGCGGTAACACCTCCATTGTTGTTATCAGAAAACTAACAGCCCTAGACCCCAATGGAGTTTATCACTTACCACCTACAATTGGGATACAACCCATTAGAAGCAATTCCTTCTAGACCCTCCACACAGTAACTTGCCGCTAGACAACTCTGAGCAGCACCAATCTAACGCTGTCTTATGCCGCGTACACACGATCAGAATTCTTGTCGGAAAAAGCTCTGATAGTTTTCCCGATGGAATTCCGACGGAATGCGTCAAATTGTTTCCAAGCATACTTAGGAATTTTGCATGTCGGAATTGCTATAGACGATCGGAATTTCAGATAGAAACCATTTCCGTTGGAAAAATTTAGAACATGCTCTCAAAAATTTGCTGGTGGGAATTCAGCCAACAAAAGTCCGATGGAGCCTACACACGGTCACATTTTCCGATGAAAAGCTCTCATTGGTCTTTTGCTGGCTGAAATTCTGATCGTGTGTACGCGGCATCACACTCAGACTTAATACCTTTGGACAGCAGCATTCTTAGTCTAGGGAGAGGGTATTGTTAGATGCAGATATAGATGGACTTGACTAACAAATTAAAGCTGAATTCCAGCTAACACCTTTTAAGCAGTTACAGCAACATTATTGTTTTTTTCTTTGTGGTTAAAGTTTTCACATACATGAATAAAAGCTGACAATTGTAGGCCCCCCATCAGTGTTAAATGGTTTTTTCCAATCCTCAAATTGCAATTTTGTCTGGGCAGCTTGGTTTGCAGACTCACTAGCCGACTAGTGAAAATAAGAAAAAAAATCTCAAAAGAGAAAACGAATGCAGAAAACGAGCACATCTACAAATTAGTATGCTGTAATATACAGTAATATTTTGGGTTTAATACTGCTGTAAGTCCCAACTTTTTGTCAGATTTGTACAGCATAAGGAAGGTTTTTATTGCTATTGCCATTTCCCCTAACAGTTTCAATTGGTTCAGGCAGTGAGAATACATTTCTTCAACCAATGCTGGCTGTTTTGGTCCTTCAGCCAAAACAGCCAGCATTAAAGTGGTTAATGTAGTAATATAACTGAACCAAAGTGACTCCATCTTGTTGATCATAAGTTCATATACCTTTAATTCAGTCTCAGATGTTATATTCTAGTCTATTCTGTATTTACAGCTTTGTAACAGCATTTTGCAAGACACGCACACAAGAAGACTTTACTGTATATAAAGATTGTGGGCTAGTCTGGCTTTCCTGTACCTTGTTCCTTGTTCTTTTGGGCTATGAAAACAAGAAAGCATGACTTATGAGTCATGGCAAGATGGCCTATTCACTTTTTGTAACCTTATGTTGACTATGTTCTAGGGGTTATAGACCTGCATAACCATATATCGCTGACTTGTTTAATTATATTCATGATGTTAATGATATTCAATATATTTCGCTACTAACCACTCCCCCCTCCCCTATTGTGATTGGTAAAGTTGAACCAAATATAAGCGGTATACACGCCCAATAAAAGTCAGATGCTTTTTGAACTCACTCCTTGTTTCTTGTGTTCATTGAGTTGTCTCACGGTACCGGAGGTCTTCGGCGGTCTGCAGTATTAACCCTTGGCTGGTCTGTCATGTACCTGGAGTACCCTTAAAACCCCCTTCATATGATACACAGAGATGAAACAAATCATCCTACATAAGTTACACATGTTTATTTGCACAATTTCTTCTGTAGATCATTCTAAACACACACAACAAAGGATTTTCTCTCAGCCCTAGCAGCAGGGCATAGGGATCTGAAGTCTGACAGGACAGGTCTTAGGGAGGTCAACTCTGGACCCTGATTGGGGAGAAAGGTACACACACCCCTCATTACAGCACACAGGGAATAATGCAGAACTGTGGCTGTCACTCACAGCCTGTGTGCTGAAGCTCTCCTCCCCTACTTCAATTTTACCTCTTTGTGTCACGAGAAGTGACTCATGCTTATAGCAGAGGAAGGAGGCAGCATAGCGATGTCACGGTCCTCAGTGTTTGGAGAGAGGAAACTACACAGAATTGTTCATATTTCATGTGTGAGGTTTACAACCACTTAAAACATCATTTTCCCCAGCAGAGTCTTGAAGGATTAGAAACCCTTATGCCCTGTACACACCATCGGACTTTCCGGCGGAAAATGTGCGATCGGATCGTGTTGTTGGAAAATCCGATCGTGTGTGGGCTCCATCTGACTTTTTCCATTGGAATTTCTGACACACAAAGTTTAAGAGCTGGACCTAAAATTTTCCGACAACAAAATCCGATCGTTTAAATTCCGATCGCGTGTAGACAATTCCGAGGGACAAAGTGCCATGCATGCTCAGAATAAATTAAGAGACGCAAGCTATTGGCTACTGGCCTGTTTATAGTCCCGACATACGTGTTTGACATCACCTCGTTCAGAACGATTGGAAATTCCGACAACTTTGTGCGACCGTGTGTATGCAAGACAAGTTTGGTCCAAAATCCGTCTGAAAAAATCTGACGGATTTTGTCGACGGAATGTCCAACCGTGTGTACAGGGCATAAGAGATTATCATTGGTATCTTGATTTCCAACAAAAAGATTTTCCTTATTTCCTATGCTGATGACTGATGTCCGTATTCCAAAAAAACTTGACAAAGGTTTGAGTCTATTTCTACTATAACATAACCTGGAAATAAATGACTCTTTTGCTTTAGTGGGCCTGGAACACTCCAACATTACATCCACAGGTTTGATAATGGATAAATGAATATGGAGACAGAATGTAGGAAAACAGATACCTTACCTACAGTTTTTTTATTGTATACTTTTTTTTTGAAATATTTTTATTGGTTTTAAAGTCACAAACCTGTAACACATACATATAACAAAAATATCAGGGTGACCCTCGCAGGGGACATATAAAATATCTTGTATCAGAAACACAATTACCAACATAGCAAGAGGGTCACACTAATGAGAGAGAGGCCTGGCTCACTTAAGCCGAGGGTCTTAAAGGGGCATTAAATACCAGCATGGCATTACATACAGAGTGCAGAGTTCAGGGGGGGTTACACAGAGTGCAGAGCTGTCACTTGTAAACACAGAAACCGGACTTCTGTGTTTACAAGTGATTGTAGTGAGCAGACCCCACCCAAGTGTCTGAGCCAGAGGTGGTGGAACTGAGTTTCACCAAGTTCCCCCTGAAAAAAAGCCCTGGTATAAATTGCATTTATGATGCTCTTGGTGGTTTCCAGTAAAAAAAAAAAAAAAAAAAAACAAGCTTAAATTATATAGCAAAACATTTCTATTAGAAATTGTCTTTGGTTTATGAAACTTTAACATTTTTTTTTCCAAAAGACTGCTTTTGGTCCTTGCCAGCCCAATAAAGGATGTCACAGTTTTTAGAGTGCGCACCAGCTGCACACCATTTGCATTTTGTACAGAAATAGCACATTGCAAACAACAAATAAATTCTCCACCACTTACCAGCAAGTCTGCAAAAACAAAAAACAAATTAGCCCTCTAACAGTTCATGTCAAAGACAGAGGGTTTAGTTGCACACATTTGCAAATACAGTATATGTGAAAGCCACAGTGCCTCGTTAAGGCTCTGTATACTGGGGTTCTAACTCTATAGTTTTAAGAGTCTGGAGCACTTATAGCTGATATTTCTTTCAGCATTGAGGGTACATTTTTAGATGTGCAAGTGCCCATTCCATACTCACTAATGCACCTTCATATCTTTTAGGCTCTGTTCACATCTTCGCATTCCGAATCATGGGCGTAATCACCACGATTCTGCCCTGTGTTCCCGGTGCGTTGCCTGTCAATTTTAATAGCGCCCAAAACGCGGCACGATTGGGCGACAACCAGTAAAAATGCACAGACTGATAACAAGCTAAAAGGTCCCTCTCCTCTTTATTCCAAAGGATGTGGTACCCATGGTTGTGAAAGAATGTAAAATGTCTATTTGTCTGACCACAACAGTTTTCCACTTTTCAACAGACCACTTTAAATGAGCTTTGGCCCAAATAAGGTGGCAAAGTTTCTGGATCATGTTCAGATACGACTTCTGCATGATACAGCTTTACCTTGCAGTTTTGGATGGCACAGCAAACTGTGTATCTTTTGATACTGTAGATGATTATTTATTTAGTCTTGTAATTGTATGTTGAGGAACTTGTGTGATGAGTTATTCTGAAATGATTCAACAATTTCTAGATGCAGCCTTTCACAAATTGGTGAACCTCTGCCCATCTTTACTTTTGAGACACTCCAACTCTCTAAGATGGTCTTTTTTATAGCAGTCATGTTACTGACCTGTAACCAACTAATATTCTTTCAGCTCTTCCCTGTTGGTAACACTTACTTTTCCACCTTTTTGTAGCCCCGTCTCAACTTTTTGAGACATGTGGCTGCCATCAAAATTCTTTTAATAATATGGTGCATTTTCTCAGCTTAAACATTTGATATGTCTTCTATCTTCTATTGTGAATAAAATATGTATGTATGAGATTTGCAAATTCTTTTTTATGTAGATTTTACAGTGTCCTGATTTTTTTGGAATTGGGGTTTATTACTGTTGCTTCACAGCTATTAATTTAAACTTCCCCTAAAAAATACAGTTCGGGACTGAAAGTTTAATTCTGATTGATGGCTGCTGGTAAATTGTGTCTTGGTAATGTGCCCAATGTTTAGCCCTTACATTTTGTTGTGCATAACCTACTCATAAAGGTAACAAAAACTGTTACTCACAGGGCAATCTGTAATTATAAAGAACAGTAGCTAATTTATACTAGTCAAAGCAGATCTGGTCTCCTAGTACATCTGATAACTGCTCACTCTTGCTATATTTTCTGGTGTCAATTTTAGACTTCACCATAAGTGACTAATTTCCCTAATGCCCCGTACACACGGTCGGATTTTCCGACGGAAAATGTCCTATCGGACCATGTTGTCGGAAAATCCGACCGTGTGTGGGCTCCATCGGGCTTTTTCCGTCGGAATTTCCGACAGAAAAAATTTGAGATCCTGCTTTCAAATTTTCCGACAACAAAGTCCGATTAGACTTTTTCCGATCGTGTGGAGCAAATTCCGACGGACAAAGTGCCACGCATGCTCAGATCACATTACAAGACCAAAGCTATTGGCTACTAGCCTCTACGTAGTCCCGTCGTATGCAACGAACGTCACCACGTTCAGAATGATCGGATTTTCCGACAACTTTGTCCGACCGTGTGTATGCAACACCAGTGTCGGACAAAATCCGTCTGAAAAAATCCGATGGATTTTGTGGTCGGAATTTCCGACTGTGTGTACGGGGCATAATTGCTATTTTGCTGAATAGGTTGTAAATAAAGTTTCAAGTATGCCATGCATTTTCCTTTACAGAGTAGTACTTATTATTTGTGAACCCCTCCATTGTACTGCTTTCCCTCAGTGATACAGATAATATTGTACTACCTAGGCATTCAGAAGCAGAAGCCTTTTCAAGGTGGCTATATAAATTATTTAAGCAGCATGTAAAAAAAAAAGAAAGCAGTAGTGTAAAAATGCTTAAGTTACACATTCTGCATATTACTTGAATTAGAAACATTTTAAATAGAGACTAACAGAAATCTCTTGTGGAATCAAGGGTAGACACAACTTGTCAAATAAATTGTATGAAGGCTTCCAAAGCTCTTTTTTACAGCCAACTTGAACAGGTTGCCTAATCTGCATATTGATATGTTAGGATGTATTAATGAAATTGTGCTTTTTTATTGTCTGTGTAGAAAAACAGTTTGAAAAAAATAAATAAGGTGTATATGTGCTTTAATTTACATATTACCCATACACATATTGGCCTTGTGTGAAACCTATTTTACCATAGAACCTAATGATGAACTGTAACTTAAGTACACATTGTCCATTTAAAGGGGTTGTAAACCCTCATGGTTTTTTACCTTAATGCATTATATGCATTAAGGTGAAAAACCTTCTCTAGTGCTGCAGCCCCCCAGCCCCCCATTTTAGATACCTGAATGCTGTCATCCTCCGTCCTGGAATGAGAATGTATCGTGTCCATTGGCTCCCGCTGCTGTCAATCAAATCCAACGACGTGACGTGGGGGGTGGGGCAGAGTCCTGCATTCTGTGTGAATGGACACAGATGCAGGACTTGGGAGCGCGGCTGCACGGGTGTCCACCTTAGGAGAGCCTTCACCATTGTGGACACTCGATGTGGGGAGGAGCCACCAGCGCCGCTGAGGGACCCCAGAAGAAGAGGCCCAGGGCCACTCTGTGCAAAACGAACTGCACAGTGGAGGTAAGTATAACATGTTTGTTATTTAAAAAAAAAACTGAGGGTTTACAACCCATTTAATAATCCCTCTGACCTCCTGAGTGCAGCCCACTTGGTAACATACTTACCTTTCCCCCTGTGTTGCTCTGCCCAGCATCCTGCAATTCTTCATCCAAAATATTCCCATCAGGTCTTCTATGTAGTGGGCATGCATGCCACACCCCTATTC
Organism: Lithobates sylvaticus; assembly: GCA_028564925.1. Lineage (NCBI taxonomy): Eukaryota > Metazoa > Chordata > Amphibia > Anura > Ranidae > Lithobates > Lithobates sylvaticus. The sequence goes on along the minus strand of CM053029.1, from coordinate 487,124,482 downwards.
ATTCTTATCAGAGCGCCATACTTCACTGGACCATTGGAGGCTGTCATGAGTACAGCTCTCCCACAGGAATGAATTGGACTGCTACACACATGGGCACTAACAAGGGATCTAAGAACTAGAATAAGCGAACACTACCACAGATTATCTTATGAGTCAGATAAAGGTTTATCAAATGTGTCAAAACACTTTAAATATCACTATTCAGGCAATATGTCATCTTTTACATTTTATGGTTTACAAAAGGTTAAAAATCCACCTCAGAGCGGTCACACACACCGGAAGCTCCTTGAACGTGAGGTATGTAGATGGCATGATACACATTCCACCACATATACCACATTGGTAGTTCCACAATTGATATAATCTCATAATTTAAAGCTCTTACCTGTGGAACATGAGTGTACTACATTTTTTTTGAATGTTTGGTGCAAAACCTACAGGTATTAACACCACAAGCATAAGAGCCTGTGGTGTGTAACCATGTTTTTGTATAGGCCTTTGAATGGAACATGCTTGGAGAAAAAATATTTCCAAGTGTGCCGGCTCTTCTGCTGGAAAACCTACACCCTGTTTACAAAATAGAGGTCTTTGTCTGTGGATAAGATAGGAAGATGTTTATGTATAATGCTAGTGATCTTATTAAATTCACTTGAGTACATAGTGACAAAAGTAAGTTTTTTTTAACAATATTTGTTCAGAAGGGTTCCCCTGTCTCTATTATTGTCTATAACTATGGCTCTATCTATATCCTGTTTATTATAGCCACGTGCTTGCAACCAAGAGGATACCACATTGCACTCATCTGTAAAATGTTCCACAGTTGAACAGTTGCGTTTGGTCCTAATAAATTCTCCCACTGGCACTGCCCATTTAGTGTGCGAGGGGTGACAGCTGGAAGCTAGCAGTAGTAAATTGCCTGCACTTGTCTTACGATAAGTTCTGGTATTTATATCACCTGAAGAGTTACAACTAGGGTTGAGCGAACCCGAACTGTAAAGTTCGGGTCCGTACCGGACTTTTGGGTGTTCGGGTCCCGGACCCGAACCCGAACAATTGACTGTATGTTCGGGTTCGGGTCCAGTGTTCGGCGATGTAATGGTGCTTTTTAAAATGTCTTTTAAAAGCACTCGCGGCTATATGAATTGTCGGATCCCGTCCCCCTTAATACAGAGAACAGTCCTTATAGTCATTTATTTTTAAAAAGTTAGTCATAAAAAGTGTTTGGGGACCCGGGTCCTGCCCCAGGGGACATGTATCAATGCAAAAAAAACTTTTAAAAACGGCCGTTTTTTCGGGAGCAGTGATTTTAATAATGCTTAAAGTTAAACAATAAAAGTGTAATATTCCTTTAAATTTCGTACCTGGGGGGTGTCTATAGTATGCATGTGAAGGGGCGCATGTTTCCAGTGCTTAGAACTGTCTCTGCAAAAAGCCGGGAAAAAAGCTATTTAAAATCACTCGCGGCTATATGAATTGTCGGCTCCCGTAACACAGAGAACAGTCATTCATTGAAAGCCATTCATAAAAAAAAATCATTGATAAAAAATCAAAAAAACAACAAAAAAAAAGCGTGGGGGTCCCCCCAAATTCAATTACCAGGCCCTTCAGGTCTGGGATGGATATTAAGGGGGACCCCAGACAAAAAAAAAAATGGCGTAGGGTCCCCCTCAAAATCCATACCAGACCCTTGAGGTCTGGGATGGATTTTAAGGGGAAACCCAGCCCAAAAAAATGGCGTGGGGTCCCCCTCAAAATCCATACCAGACCCTTATCCGAGCACGCAACCTGGCAGGTCGCAGGAAAAGAGGGGGGACGAGAGCGCCCCCCCCTCCCGCCTGAACCGTACCAGGCCACATGCCCTCAACATTGGGAGGGTGCTTTGGGGGTCTAAGACCCCCAAAGCACCTTGTCCCCGTGTTGATGAGGACAAGGGCCTCGTCCCCACAACCGTGCCCGGTGGTTGTGGGGGTCTGCGGGCGGGGGGCTTATCGGAATCTGGAAGCCCCCTTTAACAAGGGGACCCCCAGATCCCGCCCCCCCCTGTGTGAAATGGTAAGGGGGTACTATTTCACCAAAAAAGTGTCAAAAATTGTAAAAATGACAGGAGACGGTTTCTTCATCTTCTACTTCCGGCATTTTCTTCTTCCATCTTCTTCTTCCTCCCATCCGCTTCTTCTTGGCCTTCTCGTCCAGCATCGGTGTCTCTTCTGGGCCGCTCCACGCAATGGGAGGCTCCCTCTGTGTGAGGCTTCTCTCCGGTATCTTCTTCCACGGCGTCGGTCTCTGAGGCTTCTCGTCCAGCATCGGTGTCTCTTCTGGGCCGCTCCGCGCAATGGGAGGCTCCCGCTGTGTGAGGCTTATTTCCGGTATCTTCTTCCACGGCGTTGGTCTCTGAGGCTTCTCTCCGGTATCTTCTTCCAGGGCGTCGGTCTCTTCTTGGGCCACTCCTCGCAATGGGAGGCTCCCGGTGTGTGAGGCTTCGCTTCGGCTGACAGGTCTTTTATAATGGAGGGCGGGGCCACCTGGTAACCCCGCCCCCTCTAACGCATGGGGACGTCATTTCTCGTCCCCCCTCTTTTCCTGCGGCCTGCCGGGTTGCGTGCTCGGATAAGGGTCTCGTATGGATTTTGAGGGGGACCCCACGCCATTTTTTTTGGCTGGGTTTCCCCTTAAAATCCATCCCAGACCTCAAGGGTCTGGTATGGATTTTGAGGGGGACCCTATGCCATTTTTTTTTTTGGCTGGAGTCCCCCTTAATATCCATCCCAGACCTGAGGGGCCTGGTAATTGAATTTGGGGGGACCCCCACGCTTTTTTTTCTTGTTTTTTTATTTTTTATCAATGACTTTTTTTTAATGAATGGCTTTCAATGAATGACTGTTCTCTGTGTTACGGGAGCCGACAATTCATATAGCCGCTAGTGATTTTAAATAGCTTTTTTTCCGGCAAAAATTTCACTTTTTGCAGAGACAGTTCTAAGCACTGGAAACATGCGCCCCTTCACATGCATACTATAGACACCCCCCAGGTACGAAATTTAAAGGAATATTACACTTTTATTGTTTCACTTTAAGCATTATTAAAATCACTGCTCCCGAAAAAACTGCAGTTTTTAAAAGTTTTTTTTGCATTGATACATGTCCCCTGGGGCAGGACCCGGGTCCCCAAACACTTTTTATGACTAACTTTTTATAAATAAATGACTTCTATGACTGTTCTCTGTATTAAGGGGGACGGGAGCCGACACTTTATTATAGCCGTTCGGGTCCCCATTGACTTCAATGGGGTTCGGTGTTCGGGGTCAAGTTCGGGTCAAGTTCGGTCCCGAACCCGAACTTTTTTCTGAAGTTCGGCCGAACCTGCCGAATCCGAACATCCAGGTGTCCCCTCAACTCTAGTTACAACCTTGCAAACTAAGATCCAAAATATTTATATTATTGCATTGGGACTCATGACTGAATTCCAAATTCAAATGATTAAAATTAACAAAACTGACAAAAGGAGCAACTTCTTCACTGGTACCTTCCAATATCAAGAGCAGGTCATCTATGTAGCGACCATACCACTTGATTAAGAGATTATATCAATTGTGGAACTACCAATGTGGTATACGTGGTGAAATGTGTATCATGCCATCTACAATATATAAGGTGCACTACAAGGGCTTTAAGAACTAGAATAAGCGAACACTACCACAGAGCATCTTATGAGTCAGATAAAGGTTTATCAAATGTGTCAAAACACTTTTAATATCACCATTCAGGCAATATGTCATCTTTTACATTTTATGGTTTACAAAAGGTTAAAAATCCACCTCGGGGCTGTGACACACGCCAGAAGCACCTTGAACATGAGGTATGGTGGATCTTTAGCCTTCGCACCAGATTACCACTTGGCATGAACAATAGATATGAAGTTGATTTATTCCTCCGTTAGGCTGTTCCATGTAAGGACTACTCTTGAGGATTTTCTATTCATTTTCTCCCAAAGAAGGAATGTCTTTCACTTTATCATTTAATTGCTTTTGCATTCAGATAAAATAGTTTCCCTGTTTTGAGATTTCATTGTAACCGTTTTATATATGCTTTTTCTTTTTTGTCTGTTTTTAGAAACTGATATATACTGCACTGTGTAGGGATTACACACACACACACACAGGGATGTTACCCATTTACCTTGATTGAAGATAACATCTGCTTGTTAGTGATGAATTTCCTTTTATCATGGTCATATGACAACAATAAAATTGAATACTGAATTTCCAGTGGTGCCGGCTCTTCTATGTACATTTGTGGTTTGTTTCTGGATGTGGGAGGGACATCCTGAGCCAGAGCACCAGGACTAGGTGTGCCACTGTCCATTTCATCATTTGGCCTTTCTGTCCAGAGCAGTGTGATTTTGTGTTGTACATATTCTCTAACAGCTGAGGGATTTTCATCCAGGAAAGAATATTTAAATTTTTCAGGAGACAGAGCTAGCCAATATTAGAAATCTATATTTTATAGTTGACTAACCACAATTAAGCTTCAGGTAAAATAGGTCCAACTTCTCTGCCCATCTACCTCTCTTATACCTATTTTACTCCCACAGATCATTTTATGGTGATCAGGAAAATCCAGATCTCACACAGATTTATGTTGACTGTATAGTTACTAGAACTTTTTTTGCACATTAAAAGGCAAAAAGCATTTACCGTACTTTTGTAGATATACCATTCTTTAGGTCAGGCTCTGACGTCTGTCTCTGTATACCGACTGCTTCCACAAAGATTTCATATTTTCAGGCCTGCAATCAGAGAAGATAGAGGACTGATGGAATTGCTTAATCAATACTTTTGCTTATAAAGCATAGTTATGTTAGTTACATCTCATGCAATCTAGTGACCATTCATTTCTTGCTGGGTGCTAAAATGAAAGGATAGTTGCCACCATTAAACTCAAGCATGCATACAATGATTTTTACCAGCACACATTCACATGTAGAATGAAGAATCATCATTACAAATGTCTGAATAAAAAGTGCCTGACAAATTCCCTTAAGCTAGTACAGTTAGCTATTTTGATGTTCAACATAATGATGTAAAATGTTGTCAAAATTTCATAACGTGGCTTAATTTATTTTGCCATCATACTTTTTCCTATTAACCACAAACATTCCCAATGAGAAGAATTAAAAAAATGTAATTTCGTCATCAATTTAAACCAATATGTATTCTGCTACATATTATTGTTAAAAAAATCCCAATAAGCGTATATTGATTTGCGCAAAAGTTATAGCATCTACAAACTATGGGATTTATTTTTTCACTAGTAATATCAGCGACTGATAGCAGGACTGCGATATTGCAGTGGACAAATCGGACACTTAACTGACACTTTTGGGGGACCAGTGACACTAATACAGTGATCAGTGCTAAATAATATGCAGTGTCACTGTACTAATGACACTGGCTGGGAAGGGGTTAACATCAGGGGCGATCAAAGGGTTAACTGGATGCCTAGGTTGTGCTTACTCACTGTGGGGGTGGTGCTTTGACTAGGGAAAGGCAAAGTTCTGTGTTGCTTGCTTTACAGAAACACAGGATCAATGCCTTCCCTTCTGACAGAATGACAATCTGCCTTGTTTACATAGGCAGATTTGTATGAGGAGAAGAGGGGGGTGAAGTTGGTGCTGCCTACTCTTAATGTGTGATATGCACAAATAGCTATATGAATTAAGTCAATATTAGATAAACTAATGAAACAAATTAAATCGTGTACTGTCTCTTTAAATTTCAAAAACACACCTATAAATAAGTATAAAATGCACAAAGTAAATAATGCTAGCTACAAACATCAATCACTGATGAACGTTAAAGTGCTCAACGTGCTTATTGTGCAAAGAAATCTGTTCATATTATGAAAAAGTGTTCAATATTTAAAAAAAAATAAAAAAATTCTCCCAAAATTTTCAAAAAGTTCATAAGTTCACATAGGTGATCGCATACAAAAAGTGGCTTGTGCTTGAGTGAATTATATCATTGGTGAATTTCCACGTGAGCTCCCACTTCAGGTCCACACTCACCAAAAAGATGTACCCCTGCGGGGGTAAAAAGCATCACAATGGAATCAGCTCTGTGTCCAGTATTTCCTCCTCATTCATGGTGAAACCATTCACATGAGTAAAGAGAAAGGCATCTCATTGTGTAAGTCTGTAAAACCAAGTCTATTAAGTAAGAAATTTAATAAAAAGCACTCTCAATAGTGCTGTGGGATCATATACAGCTGTACAGCAATGTGTCTGGGACGCCTTGCATTCCACAGATTGGAATCTCTAAAACCTGAAGTGACGTAGTGATGTTCCACCCTATGAGTTTTGTCAAGCAGCGCCATCTTCGTACACCTCACGTCAGTTTATACCATGTAGTTGCCCAGAAACGATAAACAGCAACAGCCATATTTAAATGGGATCGAGCCTGTAACGCCAGAGCATATGAAACACTCGGCAGCAGTAATCATTGAAGGTTAGAATTTAAAATGGTGTATACCTGAGTGAAGCCTGTTCTCATGGTGGTTCATATATATATATATATGGCCCTCTAGTGGTCAAATCAAGGTAAATAAAATCCAGGACCTTGTTGGGCAACCCACAAGTTATAAAGGGTCCTATACATAACTGAATAAATCAACCCAAATATTATTGTGTTAAACTTTATGATAAATACACTTATTAAAATGGTGAGTGCTGAATATGCAAAAAAAAGCATGGGTGTTTTAGACATATTAACAAGAACCCGGTTATAACAATGTTAAACTCCAATCCGAAATATATAAAAAAGAATGTCAATTGTAAAGATTAAAATTAATAACAATTATATAAAAACTAAAAGTTAGCAGGGTGCAGAATATAATATAAGCATTAAAGTATAAAGTGTGAATTTCTAGGGGAGGGAATATCTCAGTGGGGGGGGGGGGTCTAGAAGTTAGAAATAAAGCAATTCAAATCAATATCAATATTGAGGCCCCCGGGATATAGAGACCTGGCGCATCACGGTAAATGGCCGCTGACAGCGGCTGTTTACCACGTGATCGCTCCGTCAAATGATGGAGCGATCACATGTAAACAAAACGGCGTGATATCCGGTTCCTCTCTCCCCTCTCCTCTCACACTGGATGGAGAGGGGAGAGAGGAACAGGATATCAGCAAGTTTAACATGCCCACACTTGAAGCCCTACCACTGCACCACCAGAAAAATTTAGAGATTTTATTAAAGCTGCCACTCTAAATGAATCAAATTGAAAACTGTATTTATCCTCTACCTAAAATGTAAAAGTAAATAGTGGCGCTGGTATTAAAGTATAACAATTATTACTGTAGCATAAACAAACATAAATAAATTGACACCATGTGACAAGTGAAGGTCACTGTGAACATAAAATAATACAAATTTTTACTCCGTGACTTCAAAAATATATTTTTATAGCAGTTGTATTGTTCCAGATCTTCCACAGTTCCGCATTTGAAAGTACCTCGGCTCCCTTTAAGAAATGCACTCACCGGCTTTAGGTGCCTTGCACTCTCATGCTCGACATATACACTTTTACCCTCAAAGGTTTAAATCATCCCACCGATATAGAACCGTGCATAAGGTCAAAGATCTCTACACGTGACTCATGGGTTAGGACACATTCTGGACCTCATCTTTAAACAAAATATGGACATCAACATACTAGACAACATACCGCTACCATGGACATGCCACCATGCTATCAAATTTGAAATTGCCACCAACACCACCCTTTCAAAAACCGAACCAGTCAGCAACAAAACATTGGACCAGATTGCATAAGAAACTACACTCGGAAATCTTCAAAACCACAATATCAAACAAAATAGCAACGCTAAATCTAAACCACTCAACAGAACAAACACTCAGCTCCTTAAACAAGGCATTATTACAAACAGCAGACGCAGTCGCCCCGAAACATAGAGCACCCATCCGCAGGAAAAATTTGGGATGGTCTAATGGCACTCTTACTCTACTGAAACGGGAACATAGAAGAGCTGAAAGAGCCTGGAGAAGAGATTCTACAAAGGAAAGTCACACAGAATACAAAATACTGACCAAGAAATATCATAAAGCAATTTTCAAAGCAAAAAAATAACATTTCTCAAACGCCCTCTCAAAAGCCTTAAACCGCCCACGTGAACTTTTCAAACTAGTCGCCCAGACTATGAACCCCACCTGCCTTGAGCCCCCAGCAAATGAAACTCAAGAATATTGCAAAGAGCTATCGGATTTTTTATCAACAAAATCGACAACATTCGGAAAATAATTCAACAAAAAAAAAAAAACAACCAACCTTATTCAACCAAAGCCAGGTAAGAAAATCCACTCAAACATAATCACCAAATTTTTCGCTTACCCCGATCACCACTGATTACACCAAAAACATCATCAAGAGCCTCCGAGACAGTACATCACCAAATGACATTATTCCCACCAAACTCTTGAAAGAATGTTCCGATATTTTGGCCCCCTCTATTACACACCTAGTAAATCAGTCGTTCAAAGAAGGGTTTGTCCCAATCACCCTCAAGCAAGGCATCATCAAACCACTCCTAAAGAAACCCAACCTCGACCCCAAAGATCCTAACTATTGCAGACCGGTTACAAGCTTGAACACCATCTCCAAGATTATGGAGAAAGCAGTAGTACAACAGCTACAACTCCACCTAGACACACACAAACAGACCTACTGCAATCAGGCTTCTGCCCAGGCAATGGGACAGAAACGGCACTTTTGAAAATATGGGACGATGCCCTGGAAGCAGCTGATGACGAAGAATCGTGTCTTTTGGTACTGCTGGACCTTAGCGCAGCGTTCGACACAGTGGACCACAATACTCTTCTCATCCGCCTCAAAGAAGTGGCAGGAGTTACAAATTTAGATCTTCCACGGTTCACCTTCTTCTTAGGAAACCGGTCACAGACAGTGAAACTAGGTGTCTTCACTTCTGAAACCCGGGCAATTACTTATGGAGTCCCTCAAGGATCACCCTTGTCACCAGTACTCTTCAACATTTACATCCGTCCACTCTTCAAAATCATCAGCAAATCGGATCTATGCTTCCACTCATACGCTGACGACACTCAACTGTACTCCCGGATCACCGGACAAAAAGACCAATACCAGGAACTAGAAAATGTCTTACATTGATAGATGACTGGATGACCACTAGCTCCCTCCAACTCAATGGATCGAAAACAGAACTTCTGCTCCTCAACGCAAACCGAAGTAAAAAAACTACCACCCCATGGACACCACCGACCATCCTTGGACAGACCATCCCTCCAAGCAACAAAGCCAAAAGCCTCGGAGTCATCTTTGACTCAGAGATGACTATGGATGCACAAATAGGATCAGTAGTCAGCGGATCCCATCACCTTCTCCGCCAGTTACGCAGACTCATCCCCTTCATTCCGGAAAAGGAGAAAGCAGTAGTAGTTGGAACAATCATCAATTCGCGACTTGACAACGCAAATTCCCTCTACATAGGACTACCTGATTACCAGATTGCATGCCTACAAGTCGTCCAAAACACAGCTGCAAGACTAGGCACGGGAAAGAAACCCTGGGAATCCATCTCCCCATCCCTGAGGACCCTTCATTGGCTAACGGTAAAAGATAGGATCACATTCAAGACCCTCTGCCTCACGCACAAATGTACACAAGGAAACGCTCTTCAATACCTATGTGAGAAAAAAAAATACATACCTAATCGCAGCCTTCAATCAACAAATCAAAACCTCCTTCTCATCCCCAAAGCCCGCTACAAATCTAAGGGAGAATGAAGATTCGCAGTCCAAGGACCACGGCTATGGAACGCTCTACCCACCAACATCCGCATGGAAGAAAACCATCGGGCCTTCAGGAAAAAACTCAAGACCCAGCTCTTCTAATAAGCAGGACAACACAGGACAGACCAAGCGCCTTGAGGCGATTCAGTTCGCATTTTCAGCGCTATACAAATCATTTATTCATTCATTCAAAATAAACAAAGTGCTCTAATAGTGTGATAATGTTTAAAACAATTTAATGAATAAAAGCAAAACTCCAACTATTGCACTCACATTGATCCAATAAAGCAAGCATAAGAACAATCCTCCTGTTATTAGCAAGTGGGGGTGTATTGTGGTCACAGCGGACCCACGGTGTACGATCTGTATTTCACCCTTACTGACTCATTAGAGTGGGATCGTCACTTTCAATTTGATGTCCGACGTCACAGCTGGCTGCCATACAGCCACGTCCGACACGTTTCATCATCATGACTTATTCATGGGATTGGCCCAGCAACAATTACAACATTTACACTCTATCTTTTGGCACTTAGATTGTTGTACCATTAGCTGGAAAATCCTGTGCAGAGTGAGGCTGTAAAATTTTAGCTGGGGCTGGGATAATTGGTATTCATTTTGCTCTTTACATTTGACATTAATTTTTTATATATTTCTGATTGGATTTATTAGAGATCCAATATGCCCACTGTACACACATATATATATATATATATATATATATATATATATATATATTGTAACATGGGGGTGTTTAACTCAAGTGAAAAGATGCATTTTTTAATGCAGTGAGTCCTCATCAGACAGGCATATATAGTTAAGGGCCTGGTAGCCCACGTTTATTGAAAAAACAAAAGTCCATCCAGAAGTCCCACGCAGGGGTTTAACTTCATTAAGCATTCATAAATGAAAAACATACCAAGCCACCTGGCTCTCTCTCTTGTCAGCAGTTCCTCTGCTTGCTCTCAACAGAGTTGATTCCTTCCAGTCCCCTGGACTCACTGGCTTCCTTAGTCTTCCCGACTCTCAAGGCTGTCCCTCCTTTCCCAGTCTCTGGGCAAAGAATATCCCTTACACAGGGATGACCCCTCCACAGGTCTGTCTTCATACAGCAGCAGCAAGCTGCTCACACTCCACCATCCTCCACTCATTAGCCCCTCATTATATGGTCTGTGTGCAGCTGGGCACACACCTTGTTTGCCATCGTCAAGACCTGGACACAGTTTGAGATCCCATCCAGGACTAGCAAAACCTGGAGAAAACTGACAGAGCAGTTTTCTCCATTTAAATCCTATAGTCTGCAGATATGCAAACTCTGGATCTCCTTTACCTCCAATTTCAAAGGGACAGAGCTTCGCTCTGCCACATATCCCCCCCCTTTGTTTCGATCCGGAGGGAGGAACACCAGCACCCGTCATGGTTGGGACACCTCTGTGCTGGCTGTCAGCCACGTAGGCCCAACCTTTTTTCCGGGTGCGCTTCCAGGCACGTCCCACCCTGGATCTTAACAGGGTCCTATATTTTCCCATCCTCAGCCTTCTTCTTGGGTCCCTGGGCTTAATCATTTTTTTGGGGGAAACTCTGCTTTCCCTGATCCTACCTTTAAACTCGCTGACATCAGCTTTAACCTTCAATATACACCAGTACAACCTCCTCACTTTGGCATGACCATGCAAGCTGCCACCCACATGGGCCAAATCTTGTCCCATCAGGTGAATTTCTCCACGTCCCCTTGCTGCATCTACTTGGGCTTTACAAAGACACTCCCATGCTTTTTTACGAGTGCCCTTCCAAAAGCGATGTTTTCCCACTTCTCTTGGGCCTACACTAGTCCTTTTACCAATCTTGGTACCTTTTTGCACATGAGGTTGATTTCTGAATTTTACGGATCCAGTACCATTAAGGTTATAAAGTGCTCCCTCAATTTCCACTAGACCACCCCTTTGCTCTTTACTTAATTTAGAAGGAACCACATTTTTAAACACTGGTTTAATGATAAGTGGGGGCTCTTTTATTAGGGTGACACTGGTCCCTCTCTGTACTCCAAGTACGGGCACCCTCTTACTGTCCAAACTTAGCGCCACTTGTTTCCTCATGTACACTGCATGCTTATTTTTGTCAGTTTCATCACCAACATCCTCATATGACTGCAGCCTCATCCTAGTCTCCCTCTGAAGGACATACTGACTGTCTTGCGACTTTAAACTTTTAAAGTCATGCGACACCTTGCTGAGCTTTGGGCCATTTTCCTGCAACCATTGTTTATCACGATCCTTCTCAGACCTTAGAAATTTCTCAGACCTCAGAAAATCTTCCCCAGAAATACCCTCCTGAACCTGTAGGGGGCCTAATTCTGCTGTATCTTTTACTTCTCCTGTGTCAATCATACCATTCCCTATCTCATTATAATTTTCAGGGTTTGCTACAACCAGATCAACTTGACCAAGATCTTCAGGTCTACCATTATTTTTGTTGTCACCCATGGTAACCAAACCCTTACAAATTGACAATGAGCTGCATGTTTCATCACGGTCAGAAATATCAATGCATTTGTCATATTTCATTTCACTCATGTTCGGCAGGGCAGTGTCTGGAGAGGAACTGCATCCAGTGGAGTGGTTGTCCACGGCAGCTTCACTATCCACCAACTCCACTAGCAGGAGATCCTCTGCCAACAACTGTCCTGACTCCTGACCATCCTCCCATAAAACATTTGGACCTGTGACTACAATCACTTCATTTATTGCTGTGCCATCTGGCACTTCCACCAACACATTTGGCACGGCATTATCCATTATCACATCATTGGGCCCTTTGTGGATCACAGACATGACCTCTTCTGTGCGTTCGCCCTTATTTGGCGTTTCCATCTCATGAACACCATCATCTGCAGTAGCAAGTGCATCCTTGCATACAAGTTGCTCTGCAGGTCCTTCATCTGGCACTGCAGAAGTCATGTCTGCTTCACTTTTACCAACAGAGGCCTTTTCCAACAAAGCCAACAGGCTTTTTGTCCACCTGTCCCAGTCTGTTATCTCTGTGCTCCCAGAGGTACCACGCAGTACCGCTCCTACTGTACACGGAGACCCAGAGGGACAGAGTGGTTCAGCAACAGACACATTGCACATATCACTTTGGTTCAAATAAGATTTTGGCACTACATTTTTAACCATAGCAGACAGCAATACCACACCTTCACCACCTTGCTCTGGTGGCGCTTCATAAAACGCATTAGAGCTTTGATACCGGTCGTTGCTAGACTGCATTAACCCATTTCCACCATGAGTGTTTTCAAACATTTCAGTTTTAACATTTAACATCCTGTCATCACTATGTTCAGGTACCCTCTTATCCCTCAGAGCAGCACCAAAGTTGTCCCAGGCAACCTCCGGCTCCAAAACGCAGAGCTCCCTGGGGGTTTCTAGGGGCACCTCTATGGCCTTCTTCACAGTTGCTAGGGGAGATAGCACATCTTTAACCGCATTCACAGCAGGGTTATCTCTAGTGAGCTGCACTAGCCCATTAGCAACTGGACCATTCACTTTAGCCAACACAATATTAGCAGTTTTACCCATCATATTGTCACATTCAAGTTTACCACTTGCCTCCCCACTGGACAGGGCACTGCAGTGAGGCAAGTCCTTTTCCAAACAGACAGTGGATCTCCCATTTGGGGTTACTTCCACTCCAGTGTGCACAGTCACATATTCAGTCTCTTCTATGCATTTTTACTGGCCCACTCTCCCTGGTGGCCACCGGATGAAATTACAGCAGGCATCTCCAACTGTTTAGCACCCCCTGCCGACACAACAGGAAAATCCTCATTGCCAGGGGTGACTGCAAACATATTTGCACAGGAATCTGGGCCTGGAGATAACGACCTTTGCTCCTGGTAATTTTGAAATGCATACGCATCTTTAGGTGGATGCTTAGCTACATATGCCCTGTAGCTCCTCCTTTCCTTTGGCAATCTTTCTCCCGTTGCCATGGGAAACCGCACTCTCCCAGCAGAGCTTTGCTGATTCTCCCAAACTCTTTGATGCATTGTGGCTTTCAACTTGCCACCACTCTCTGCAGGCAATACTTTTCTCATATGGTCTGCAGACTTGACATCACCGCCGTTGCTATGGGCAACCACATACCTCTCCAACTTCCGGTCAGGCTGTCGGTCCATGATGCAATGGAACTCTCCTCTAAGAAGGATTTCCTCTTTAAACTTGCGGTAGTCATCCTGGTCCCCGTCCATCAAATGGTAAACCGACCGGAACTCTATCCGTAATAAGGTTTGCAGCAGTTTTGGCCACCAGTCCCTAGGCCATTTTCTCTTTACAGCAACTTTTTCAAATCTTACAAGGAAGTCCCCAACCTCCTCTGTAGGCAGAATGGGTTGCATATAGTCAGAGGCCAAGATCTGAGCCCCTTGCACTGCGCCACACTCTTTGCGATTCTGCTTGAACCATTCATTCACTGTCTCACACATCACTGGCCCCTTTTGACTGGCCCTCCAAGGTGGAGACATCTTCTCAGGCCACGCTGAGCTAACTTCACCTTTAACTTGATTTAACAGGAACTTCTTGTGTTTTGACTGCCTCATCCTTGCAGTCACATGCACAGCAGCTTGTTACACAGTTCACAGCATAGAAAAAAAAAAAATTCTCACAAGTGCACTACCTGCACACAATGCAACACAGTCAATTGAACTCCTGCGCAATGCAGTTTGCCTGGCTGCCACACACAGCTAGCAGCAGTTCCTGAAATGACTCACCACTGGCGCAGAGACCGGATTTCACCGTCTGTATGCCCGCATTCGAACACCACTTGTAACATGGGGGTGTTTAACTCAAGTGAAAAGATGAATTTTTTAATGCAGTGAGTCCTCATCAGACAGGCATATATAGTTAAGGGCCTGGTAGCCCACGTTTATTGAAAAAACAAAAGTCCATCCAGAAGTCCCACGCAGGGGTTTAACTTCATTAAGCATTCATAAATGAAAAACATACCAAGCCACCTGGCTCTCTCTCTTGTCAGCAGTTCCTCTGCTTGCTCTCAACAGAGTTGATTCCTTCCAGTCCCCTGGACTCACTGGCTTCCTTAGTCTTCCCGACTCTCAAGGCTGTCCCTCCTTTCCCAGTCTCTGGGCAAAGAATATCCCTTACACAGGGATGACCCCTCCACAGGTCTGTCTTCATACAGCAGCAGCAAGCTGCTCACACTCCACCATCCTCCACTCATTAGCCCCTCATTATATGGTCTGTGTGCAGCTGGGCACACACCTTGTTTGCCATCGTCAAGACCTGGACACAGTTTGAGATCCCATCCAGGACTAGCAAAACCTGGAGAAAACTGACAGAGCAGTTTTCTCCATTTAAATCCTATAGTCTGCAGATATGCAAACTCTGGATCTCCTTTACCTCCAATTTCAAAGGGACAGAGCTTCGCTCTGCCACAATATATATATATATATATATGTATATGTGTGGAGTTTCACATGGTTATAACTGGGTTATTATTAAACTTCATGGTGAGCGCTGTATTAGACATATTATCTCAAAGTTTTACACAGTAATATCTGGGTTGGTTTAACCAGTTATGTATATAACACGTGGGTTTGGTGACAAGGTCCCGGTTACAGGTTTTATTTACCTTGATTTGACCACTAGAGGGTCTATATATAGGAACCACCGTGAGGACAGGCTTCACTCAGGTGTATGCCATTTTAAATTCTAACCTTCAATGATTACTGCTGCTGAGGGCTTGATATGCTCTGGCGTTACAGGCTTGATCCAATTTAAATATGGCCGTCGATGTGTATTGTTGCCAGGCAACCACATGGTATAACGGACGTGAGGTGTACAAAGATGGCGCTGCTCCTGATGACGTCTGCATGACGAAACTCATAGGGTGAAGCTTACAGAATCACTACGTCACTTCCGGTTTTAGAGATTGTACAATGTGTACAATGTGATTGTACACTTGTACAATGTGTCTGGGACGCAAAGCGTCCCAGACACATTGCTATACAGCTGTATATGATCCTGCAGCACTATTGAGTGCTTTTTTTTTAAATTTCGTACTCAATCAAACTGGTTTTATGGACTTACACAATGAGATGCCTTTCTCTTTACCCATTCCCATGTGAGTGTACCCGCTGAATGGTCTCACCACAGATGGGGAGGAGGAAATATTGGACATAGTACTGATTCCATTGTGATGCTTTTTACCCATGCAGGGGTACATCTTTTTGGTGAGTGTGGACATGAAGGGGGAGCACGTGTGGAAATTCACCCAACTTTCACCTATGATGTGATTCACTCAAGCACAAGCCACTTTTTGTATGCGATCACCTATGTGTACCTTACAAACTTAAATTTTTTGGGAATTTTTGGTGAATTTGTTTTTAATATTGAACACTTTTTCATAATACGGACAGATTTCTTTGCACCATAAGCACATTGAGAACGTTAACGTTTGTCAGTGATTGATGTTTGTAGCTAACACAATTTCGTTTATACTTATTTATAGGTGTGTTTTTGAAACCTAAAGAGACAGTACAAGATTTAAGTGAAAATTAGATAGCTATTTTGGCATAGATATCACACATTATGAGTAGGCAGCGCCAACTTCACCCCCCTCTTCTACCACAAATATACTGATCCCACACCTGTGAGATCTGGTTGGGGTGGGCAGCAGCCATCATTACATCATCTTAGCGTGGAATATTATACTTATTTCAATTACATAGGCAGATTGTCGTTCTGCCTGTGTCCTGTATTCGGCGGACATCGAGTCTATGGTGGCTCCCACTGTGTATTATCACAGCTGGAGCGGGTTGGCCAGCGGTACGCACATGCTCCCTAGTCCCGGAAGTGTCAGTTCACGTACTAGGTACGGGATCTGGTGCAGAGCGACTGCCCTGTGGAGTATATCTGCGGTGGGTGGTCATAAATAGGGATGGGCCCCGTGTTCGATTCAAACCCATGTTCGAATCGAACATCAGCCATTCGTCCGCTCGTCGAGCCCAGAACTATGTGGGCCGCTCGCATCAATTTCGTGTGATGCGAACGGTCCACAATGCACTGCGCCAGTCGCAGTGCATTGCTGGCAGATGATTGGCCAAGCATGCACTGTGACCCCGCATGCTTGGCCAATCATAGAGCCAGCGGCGAGGAGAGCAATAATTGGCCACAGGCACGATGCCTGTGGCCAATTATAGCTCAGGGGGTTTAGTACACGCCCCACAATATATAAGGCCGCCGCGCCGGCGGCCTCATGTAGTGTGTTCCGGCATTAGCAACATTGAGAGACTGTACTGTTCTGTACAGTGTCTGCTTGTAAATTATCTGCTGTTTTGATTCATCTACATTATCTGCTTGTGGATTCTGGGGATTAGTGTAGGGAAAGAGAAAAAATAGGCAGGTTAGTTTATTCTTCTCAGTGCTGTTCTCAAATCTCAATCTCTACCAATCCAGCCACCTGCAGGAGTAGTTAGTGTGTGTGCGTGCTGTGTTAGTATAGCACTGCAGTAGCACATTAAACCACCTTTACCCTTCTGGCCTGTTGTGTCATCTAAGGCAGCCATCTGCGGCTAATGAATTGCCGGCTCCCGTAACACAGAGAACAGTCATTTATTGAAAGTCATTGATAAAAAAAAAGTCATTGATAAAAAAAAAAAGCGTGGGGTTTCCCCCAAAATTCAATTACCAGGCCCTTCAGGTCTGCTATGGATATTAAGGGGAACCCCGCTTCAAATTTAAAATAAAATGACGTAGGGGTCCCCCTAAATATCCATACCAGACCCTTCAGGTCTGGGATGGATTTTAAGGGGTACCCTGGCCAAAAAAAAAAATGGCGTGGGGTCCCCCTCAAGATCCATACCAGACCCTTATCCGAGCACGCAACCTGGCAGGCTGCAGGAAAAAAGGGGGGATGAGAGCGGCCCCCCCTCCCTCCTGAACCGTACCAGGCCACATGCCCTCAACATTGGGAGGGTGCTTTGGGGGTCTTTGATCCCTCAAAGCACCATGTCCCCATGTTGATGGGGACAAGGACCTCGTCCCCACAACCCTGGCCATTGGTTGTGGGGGTCTGCGGGCGGGGGGCTTATCAGAATCTGGAAGCCCCCTTTAAAAAGGGGACCCCCAAATCCCACCCCCCCTGTGTGAAATGGTAAGGGGGTACAAAAGTACCCCTACCATTTCACCAAAAAAGTGACAAAAATTTTAAAAATGACAGGAGACGGTCTTTGACAATTCCTTTATTAAAAACTTCTTTCTTCTGGTCTTCCTTCTTCCTTTCTTCATCCTTCGGTTTATTCATCTTCTTCTTCTTCCATCTTCTACCATCTTCTTCCATCTTCTTCTTCCATCTTCTTCTTCCTCCGATCCGCTTCTTCTTGCTCTGGTCTTCGCGTCTGGCATCTTCTTCCACGGCGTCTGTGTCTCTTCTTGGGCCACCTGGTGATCCCGCCCCCCTCTGACGCATGGGGACGTCATGGGGACTTCCCTATGGCTTTCCCCATGATGTCAGAGGGGGGCGGGGTCACCCAAAGCACCCACCCAATGTTGCGGGCATGTGGCCTGGTACGGGCTGCTTTCGTCCCCCCCCTCTTTTCCTGTGGCCTGACAAGTTGCGTGCTCGGATAAGGGTCTGGTATGTATTTTGAGGGGGACCCCACGCCATTTTTTTTTTTTTGAAGCGGGGTTCCCCTTAATATCCATAGCAGACCTGAAGGGCCTGGTAAATAAATTTGGGGAAAACCCCACGCTTTTTTTTTTTTTTATTTATTATTATTTTTTTATCAATGACTTTTTTTTATCAATGACTTTCAATGAATGACTGTTCTCTGTGTTACGGGAGCCGGCAATTCATTAGCCGCGAGTGATTTTAAATAGCTTTTTTTCCTGCAAAAATTACACTTTGTGCAGGGACAGTTCTAAGCACGGGAAACATGCGCCCCTTCACAGGCATACTATACACACCCCCCAGGTACAAAATTTAAAGGAATATTACACTTTTATTGTTTCACATTAAGCATTATTAAAATCACTGCTCCTGAAAAAACGTCCGTTTTTAAAAAAAAATTTGCATTGATACATGTCACCTGGGGCCGGACCCAGTTCCCTAAACACTTTTTATGACAATAACATGCATATTAGCCTTTAAAATTAGCACTTTTGATTTTAAACGTTCGCGTCCATTGTAATTAATAGGGTTTGAATGTTCACGCAAACTTTAGGTCCGTTCACAGGTTCTGGTGCGAACTGAACCCGGGGGTGTTCGGCTCGTCCCTAGTCATAAAGTGGTTAAAGTAGATATACGCACTGTGTATAATATTCAATTGATTGTTTTTGTAAATAAAATACTTGTTTTTGTTGCATTGCAGTGATGCCGATCTGCAGCCACTTCATGTCCACATACATGTAATCCAAGATGGCATGGTATTTTTGACTGTTAGTTTCCTGATGGTGACAACATTGTACCATATCATCATATGTGTGTTGCTATGGCTACTTGTATTCTCCATCAGGTGACAATGCAGAAGCACAATTGGGAGACAGAGATAAAGTGCTGTCAACCTACTGTATAACAGGAAATTTCTGAATAATGTCCTTCATTACTGGATCACCAGGTATTATTTTAATGAAAGTTGCAGATTTAAAAATATTTAAAATTACTTTCTAAAATCACATTAACATGTTACATGGCAAGTTTACATATTTTAGATATTGCATTTACATATTCTTTAAGGAAATCTTTAGGGCTGTACTGAAAATATATACGTGACTATTATTTACAAAATAAAACCTATGCTTCAGAAAGAATCCCAAGTAAACCAATTTTCTTGAAACATGAACCGATTTTATTCATCCTTTAGTAATGGAAGCTCACTAGAAAAATGTAAAAAATGTACTGAGCTCATGGAAATGGTAGTTAAGTGACCCTTTACTATGACCTAACAATCTTGTAAATCTGTACAAACATCATTTACGTACAATGCAGAAGTTAGGTGTATGGAATGGTTCCTTACAGTGACTATACCTAGAAAATAGGAAAATCACATGGCCTTGTTTTATATTTGTAACTGGAACTAGACCATACATATCAGATCCCAAATTGATATATGGTTATAGTTTATTACTATAAATATGACAAACTGAAATGGATATTTATGTTTGTTGAATTGATAATAATTGCATCTTTCAACTGTAATTCAATATTTCTCCCTTTTGATGTTTTTGTTATATTTACTGCCTAATTATTTGATTATTCCTTAAAAAAAAATTAAATAAACAAAAGAATTAGCTAAATATATTATTATAATATATAATTATATTATATATTATAATATAAATGATATATGAATTATAATTATAATGAATTATAATATGGAATAAAGACTGATCTTGTGGGGAATTAATTTAGAGTGCCAGAAGAACACTAACCATCTCAGTGAATAGAAAAGGAGAGGCTTGACAATTTATTTTGAAACCTAAAAGAGCTTGTTAAATAATTTGACTATGGAACAGAGTTAAAGCAGACATTCACAACAGCTGTAAGATCAATTCAGAAGTAATGTGCACCATATCAAAAGTGATAACTTAGCATATGCTGCCTATCACTGTAAATATAGAAATGGACTGGATTTGGTTAGCAGCGCAGAATATTTCTACTGACCTTAACTGTGTCTGGTGCATTTCTTATAGCACAGAATTCTCAGCCACCAACCTGCTAGCATTCCTGCAGCAGTCACTACCTCAACAACAATTTTGCAAATTAAATGAAGAACTTCAGGTTTGGCTTTATTCACCCCAAATAATATGCAAACTGCCAAGGGCAGAAACATGTTGGAGCTTAAACAAGACATTTGTGAGTCTTAACACTTGACCACTGGGCACTTAAACCCCCATCTTAACCATACCAATTTTCAGCTTTCAGCACTCTCACACTTTGAATGACAATTACTCAGTCATGCAACACTGTACCCCTATGAATCGTTTGTCCTTTTTTCACACAAATAGAGCTTTCATTTGGCGGTATTTAATCATTAATTATTTTATTTTTTGTGCTATAAATCAAAAAAGACTGACAATTCGGTAAACAAAAAAATTCTTTGTTTCTGTTAAAATGTATTGGCGAGTATTGCATAGTATTGCAGAGTATTGGAATACTATGGGCACTGGGCAGCACTGTGGGCTGGATCTGTAGTGCCCACATCACTGAACAAGGTCTCTCCCCCTCTCCTCTCACACTGTACCGAGCGGTGCAGAGAGGGGAGGGAGGAACCAGTGTCATGAAATGACACCGCTTTGTTTACAAGTGATGCGCCATCATTTGACGGAGCGATCACGTGGTAAACGGCCGCTATCAGCGGCCGTTTACCGCAATCCGTGATGCGTCGGGTCCTCTGGACCTGGTGGTCACGGATGTTGCCGGGTGCGCACCCCAGGGGCGGGCGGGAGCGCTATTCTGGGAGGACGTCCCATGGTCGTCCACCCAGAATAAGCCAACCGCACTGTAGCCTTCTTTTGGCTATGGCCCGGTCGGCATGTGGTTAAAACAAAATGTGTCTTGATTAGGGAAAAAAACAATATTTCCTTGCCATCTACTTTTGCAGTATTAGGTTTAGAAGATAGTAGGATGCCTTTGAACCCCAGACATGTACCAAAAGGTCTAAAGAGGATGTTTGTAATCCTAAAAATTAGAGGTGCACCAAATGGGAATTTTGGTGTCGAAACCGAAAATGCAGGATGCAGAAAACCGAAAAAACTAAAATTTGTTTTAAAAAATATATATATTTTTATATATAATTGTATTATATTGGACTTTTTAATTAATATCATGAATTTAAATGAAATTGATTTTATTGTCTGCCATTATTGGCACCTTTAGCGCAAGAAAAGCTCAAGAAAAATATATCCCTTTAAATTCTATTTATGTCTTCACAATGGTCCCTTTAACTCTTTTAACACTGTGGAGTTAAAAATCCTGCTTGCTGCATTTTTGGTCAGTTAAAAAACTGCACCAAAAATGCACCTCCCATTTAAATGCATTGAAAACACAGCAAGAACATATCAATTACGCCCCTGTGTTACATTTTTGATGCAATTTTTGAGTCACACGACCTATGAAAAACAAACCATAAGCACACTAAAATTGTGGCAAAATCGCTGCGTTTTTGGCACTCCACCTTTTCCTCTTATTGGCAAAATACTGATAACACCATTCTCGGAATCAGCCGCCGAAATTTCGGTGTACCTCTACTAAAAATACATACAAACGCAAAGCTTAGACATACTCATAGCTTGATGTAGAAGAGATGTCTTGGCTGTATACTGTAGGTATGTTGTGCTGGCTGTGTCAATCATTACAGAAACTTCCTAACAAAATCACTGACAACAGATATTATCCCAAGATAATTAACTTTAGGGTATCATGACATGTTTTAAGGCATGGTCAAATTCCTTATATGCCAGTTACATGGTAAAACATATCTATATGCTAATTAAGTAATTGAGAAAAAAAAAAAAAAGATTGCACCTTTTGCGAAAATACCTGTCACTTCTTATGACAGTTACAGAACCACATACCAGAATCCCAAAGCCACAAGGCAAGTTCAAGGTTTGCAGCTTTGTCCACACATCAATCAGAGTTTTATAGACAAATTGCTCAGCTGTATGTCAGCATTTCCCATTCACCTGTGCTTCATAGCCCGAAACAAACATTTAGATAATCTCACTCTTATTTTACCTGTGGGCAGATTTGTTTTCCTGTGTCCTAATTGTGATGATACCTGCAAAAAGATACAGAATGACATGCCATGAGAAATGAACCAATGATGAGATAAAAAAAACAATGTAGTAAATTAGCTTCTACAGAGATTTTTCTTTACAGAGGTAATTATATGCAGTATGGTAAAATAAGAATTAGGGCATGTTCACATAAACATAACACCAAATTGAAGCCTTCTATAAAGCATATATTTTTTTTATTTTTTTATATGGAATTAGCAAGTGTTTGATCAGGGTTTCACAACTGGGGTTCTGCTGAACCTTAGGTTTCAGAACTAGTTCTGCCTCCACTGCAGGAAATTTATATTTGCCCAATAGTGGGTTTATGTTTCCCATGTATATACCTAAAATCACGGTAATCCTCTGGCAGGGAGGAGAGTGAAGAGGTGCACAGGACCTTGACTACCTTATGGAAGCATGTCTTACACAAAGCCAATCAAAAGAGGGGTTGTGCCTCTGTAACCAAGGATAACCAATAACCAGCGGAAACTTAGGTGAGGAAATAACTTGGAATTGGATTATCTCATGGTGAAGAGCCTCTACGACCATGGACAATGGAACAGTCTCATGAGTCACATGGGCAGGCTGTAGAGGTCTTCCGTCAAGAGCCTTAATGGCAAGTGAAGTGTCACGCAGCTACAGCGGAATCGAGTGCTTCTATACAAAGGCAGCATCAATGAAGCCCCAGAGTTGATTAGAGCCTGTATCTCGATGGATGACTTAGCTCAAGAAAGGGTAACCAAAACCAGGGGCTTATCCTTCTGGATAACTGGGGACAAAACAACGCCACCTAAGGTCTGTCTGTGACAGGACCTCAAGGTTCGGGCGTTCCCTGGACGGGTAGGACAAGACTTTAAATAGTGACCTGCCTGGCCACAATAAAGGCACAATCTCTCCCTCCCCCTAAGGGTTTTCTCATCCGCAGAGAGACACGTGATGCTTAAGTGCATGGGTTCATCTTCACAGACTGTCTCGGTACCAGGAGGCATGGGAGGTGAGGGGGGGGCAAGGGTGGGACTGCAAAGTTTAGAGACAAATTTACAGGAGGTTTCCGCAAGCGCTCCTTAAAAGGGAGTCTTTCTCTGAGTCTGGAGTCAATGAGGATGGCAAACATGATCAACCTCTCCAGCTCAGTGGATATATCTCGGGCTGCTATCTCATCCTTGATGGTATCCGAGAGACCATGAGAAAAAGCAGCCGCAAGGGCCTCATTGTTTCAAGCAAGCTCTGCTGCCAGAGTACGGAATTCAATGGCGTAATTGGCAACAGTTCTTGTACTCTGTTTGATGGACATGAGGCCCTTGGCAGCAGAAGCAGAGCATGTGGGAACGTCAATTACCCTTTTAAAAGAAGTAACAAACTCAGGGTAACTTAAGATAACAGGTTTTTGTGTCTCCCATAGAGGCTTTTCCCAGGCCAAGGCTCTCTCAGAAAACAAAGAGATCACAAAACCTACTTTGCTTCTGTCCGTGGGAAATGCCTGGGTCAGCATCTCAAAGTATATCTCAACCTGGTTGAGAAACCCTCTGCATTGGACTGGATTGCATCCAAATAGCTGGGGAAGCGGAGCGGAACCAGACATACGTCTTATAGAGGTAAAACTCGAGGCAGGTGCTCGCACAGAGACTGGTGCAGCAGCAAGGATGACCTGCAACACAGGTTGTACTGGAGCAACCACAGTGGGAATTTCCAGCTGAGCTGTGCGAATCAGGAGCATTTGTAACGCCATGGCAAACTGATCCATGCGGTGATCCTGCTCATCCAATCTAGAAAAAATATTACCAACAAGTGGATTGACTGCATCTTCTGAATTCATGGCCTTCACATAGTGTCAGAAACCATGAATCAGACTGAGACAGAAGTACAGTTAAATCACACTTGTTTAATAATATTTAAAAAAGGTAAACAGAGTAAATAGTAGTCAAAACATAGCCAGACAAGCCAAAACGTCAGGGAGCCAGAGATGAGCATAGTAGAACAGCAAGCAGGATCTGGAGCCAAGAGGAATGTCAGCCAAGCAAGTCTTTAACTGGAACACAGGAGAGCGTCTCTAGAGATGTGACCAAGGCGAAGGCAGAGATCATCTGGACTGGATGGCTTAAGTAGGCAGGACTGACGAGCAGGATATCCTCAACATGTCTGTCACTGTGGAGGGACAGTACCTGGAAATCAGCCAACAGCTGAGAGGCCAGCTTTGAGAAGGAAGGGCTGAGCCCAGCCCTGACAAGCAGCTGACAAAACGGCCTATTCCACCGGCTTATTGTCCAGTCACTCCTTTTGTAGCCCCACCATCATGCAGGGAGAAGTCCCCAGAATTATTCGACCACAGTGTCTGTTATATGCTGCTGGAGGATGCGCAGCGATTTTAAGGCTCCGATGTTGGTTCACAGGTTGAGGAAGGGAGTCATTTGAGCCTAAAGAGAGGGGGTGCCACAGAAGGACAAGAAACTGGCAGTCATGTTCCCCAGCTGCAGCATACTGCTAAGTTTGCTCCAGTGATGAGGAGGGAGGGGATGATGAGGTCACTGACTGTACTTGGGTGCCTGAGAGAAGAGAGGAGGAAAGTGAGGAGGAGGAGGAGGCACAACTCCAACGAGGCAGAATGTCCTCTAGATGCAGCTTAAGGGCAGCCACCCTATCGCATCACACCACAGAGCTCCGCAGGTGCAGGGCACTGCTGACTCCCCGCTGACTTTTAAAAGTTCCTTGGTGTGGGCCTTTTTCAACACGTGTGCAGCAGATCACAGCGTTGCTGTTTGCAACCTATGTCTGAAGCGGATCAAGCGTGGCCAGAACAGCAGCCGCTTGGGCACCACATGCTTGACCGGACATACGTCCTGTCATGCAGTCCGTTGGCAACAGCACTTAAAAGACCCACATCATAGAAAAAGGCGGATTTCTCCTTGCTCATCATCTGGGATCTCCAATCCTACTATACCTCCAGTCCTCTCAAAAACCTGCACTGAGAGGAATGAAGGTATAGCAATAAGTGTCCCAAGTACTTGCAGCCAATCTGCTAGCAGCATGCCACCAATTGATTTCAGCAGGCAAATTTCCCTACCCCAGTTGCTAAACCGTAAAAAGAAATTCGGTACCAGCCATCCATATGTTCAGCGTCTAAATGCTAGCTTGACCAAAATTGCTAGCACTGCAACTGCTGCCTTTTCAGGTGATAGACTGTGCTTCCTTTCATGAATTTGTGGAATGTGCTGTACCTCAGTGGCAGGTTCCAAAATGCCATTTATTTTCACGGAAGGCCATTCTGGCTCTCTACCGACATGTGGAGAGCAATGTTTTGACCTCGTTGGACAGGGCGGTCAGCAGTAAGGTTCATATTACTGCTGACTCATGGTCCAGCAGGCATGGGCAGGGACATTACCTTTTCTTCATGGCACACTGGGTAACTCTGCTGGCAGCTGGGAAGGATGCAGGACAGGTTTCAGTGTTGTTGGAGCTTGTTCCGCCACCACGCCTCCAAAATGCTAGTGGTGATTCTGCCACCCCCTCTTCTTCCTCTATGGCCTCTTTTGAAGATTTGTCCTCTGAACCAGCGTTCAAGGGGCTACGCAAGCAGTCAGGCTAAAACATGCCATGCGGTGCTTGAGTTGGTCTGTCTAGGGGACAGGAGCCACACTGGGGCAGAGATTCTGTCACCTCTGCAGAGGAAGGCTCAGAGGTGGTTGACGCCATGCCAGCTTCAGCAAGGAATGGTTGCATGTGACAATGGCACCAACCTTTTATCCGCCCTCCGACAAGGACACTTGACCCATGTTCCATGTTTGGCACACATCCTGAATTTTGTGGTTCAGCGGTTCTTGACCAGGTACCCAGGCTTACAAGATCTCCTGAGGCAGGCCAGAAAAGTCTGTTGTAATTTCCGCCAGTCATACAATGCCAATACTCGATTGGCTGACATTCAAAGGATGCAACCTGCCCACCAACTGCCTCATTTATGACATGCCCACCAGGTGGAACTCAACGTTGGCAATGCTGCAGAGGCTGCACACACAGCTGAGGGCCATCAATGAGTACCTGTGCGAGTATGGCACCAGGACAGGTTCAGGGGAGCTTGACTTCTTTTTGCCATGCCAGTGGCTACTGATCAAGGGTGCATGCACTGTCCTGTCACCATTTGAGGAGACCACAAGGATGGTGAGCAGCAACAATGCATGCATCAGTGACACTGTCCCTCTAGTCTTTCTGCTGGAGCACATGCTTTGTGGAATCATGGACAGGGCACTTGAGGCAGAACAGCAGGAGGAAGAGGAGGACTTCTTTTCCTCTCAAGGCCCCTTTTATCCAGATGGCATTCCCGCTGGCCCGCCAAACACACAGGAAGAAGGGGAGGAGTAGGATTGTGTCAGCATGAATGTAGAGAATAACACTCAGCAGCAGTCTTCAAGGGATGGTTTTCGGTCCCCATAAACCCAAGGAATTATACTTGGCTACGAGGAGATAGTTATGGATAATGTGACCTAGAGGACTCAGAATCGAATGCCTCTGCAAACTTACGCTGCATGGCCTCCTTGAGTCTGCAAAACCTGCGAAAGGACCCTAGAATTTGTGGTATCGAGGAGAGGGATCATTACTGGCTGGCAACCCTTCTTGACCCACGTTACAAGGGTAAAGTTGCAGAACTCATCCTGCTTTCACAGAGGGAGCAGAGGCTGAAACATCTTCAGGAGGCCTTGAAGAAAGGTTTGTGTAATGCATTTCCAGACCCTGGGAGGTTACCATTTCCTGGTGCTGGACAACGTGTTGCTGAGTCTTCGTTCAGTCAGAGGAAGATTGGTGGAGAAGGTGGCCGGCTGACCGATGCCTTTAAACAATTTTTCAGTCCTCAGCGCCAAGATCTGATCTGTTCAAGCAACCATAGCCAGCGTCTGCATTTTATGGTGCAGGAATATCTAGAGGCAATAGCAGACTTGGAGACCTTTCCAACAGAGCATCCACCGGGTTACTGGGTCTTGAGGATGGACCACTGGCCAGAACTTGCTCAATATGCAATTGAGCTATTGGCCTGTCCTGCATCCAACGTGCTTTCTGAACACACATTCAGTGCTGCTGGAGGGTTTGTAATGGATCAAAGTGTGCACCTGTCCACAGACTGTAGATAGGCTCACATTCATAAAAATGAATCAGTCTTGGATCAGCAGCTATCAAGCACCTGATGCTGATGTAACTGATTGAATTTGTTATGAATCTGGGATCCCTTGAAGACTGCCTATGCTGACTATCCTATTCCTCCTCAATCCTGATGATGCTAGCCTCCAACAATATTTTTGGTTTAGGGCACCACCACCCAAGGCCCAGTTTTTCTGCCCCTGTTTAACAGGGGTATGTAATTACAATTTTTTATATAATATATCACATCATTTCTGTGCCCAACAAGAGTAACTGTGAGGGGTTACAGTGTTCTGACGCCACCAACACCTAAGGCCCAATTTTTCTGCAGCGTATGTATGGCAGGCCATATAGTGTGTGTATGTATATGTGTGTGTGTGTGTGTGTGTGTGTGTGTAATGGCCAAGTAAAAATATTAATTGTGTATTGATTGACAGCTAGATGGAGACCAACCATGTCCAGGTCTACAGTGGTGTGAAAAAGTGTTTGCCCCCTTCCTCATTTCCTGTTCCTTTGCATGTTTGTCACACTTAAGTGTTTCGGAACATCAAACCAATTTAAACAATAGTCAAGGACAACACAAGTAAACACAAAATGCAATTTGTAAATGAAGGTGTTTATTATTAAAGGTGAAAAAAATCCAAACCATCATGGCCCTGTGTGAAAAAGTGATTGCCCCCTAAACCTAATAACTGGTTGGGCCACCCTTAGCAGCAACAACTGCAACCAAGCGTTTGCGATAACGTGCAATGAGGCTTTTACAGCGTCCTGGAGGAATTTTGGCCCACTCATCTTTGCAGAATTGTCCTAATTCAGTTACATTAGAGGGTTTTCGAGCATGAACGGCCTTTTTAAGGTCATACCACAACATCTCAATAGGATTCAGGTCAGGACTTTGGCTAGGCCACTCCAAAGTCTTCATTTTGTTTTTCTTCAGCCATTCGGTGGTGGACTTGCTGGTGTGTTTAGGATCATTGTCCTGCTGCAGAACCCAAGTTCGTTTCAGCTTGAGTACACGAACAGATGGTCGGACATTCTCCTTCAGGATCTCTTGGTAGACAGCAGAATTCATAGTTCCTTTTATCACGGCAAGTCTTCCAGGTCCTGAAGCAGCAAAACAGCCCCAGACCATCACACTACCACCACCATATTTTACTGTTGGTATAATGTTCTTTTTCTGAAATGCAGTGTTCCTTCTACGCCAGATATACTTGGACACACACCTTCCAAAGAGTTCCACTTTTGTCTCATCGGTCCACAGAATGTTGTCCCAAAAGTCTTGGGGATCATCAAGATGTGTTGTGGAGAAATTGAGACGAGCTTTGATGTTCTTTTTGCTCAGCAGTGGTTTTCTCCTTGGAACTCTGCCATGCAGGCCATTTTTGCCCAGTCTTTTCCTGATGGTGGAGGCATGAACGCTGACCTTAACTGAGGCAAGTGAGGCCTGCAGTTCCTTGGACGTTGTTGTGGGGTCTTTTGTGACCTCTTGGATGAGTCGTCGCTGCGCTCTTGGGGTAATTTTGGGCGGCCGGCCACTCCTGGGAAGGTTCACCACTGTTCCATGTCTTCGCCATTTGTGGATAATGGCTTTCACTGTGGTTCGCTGGATTCCCAAAGCTTTGGAAATGGCTTTATAACCCTTTCCAGACTGATAGATCTCAATTACTTTCTTTCTCAATTGTTCCTGAATTTCTTTGGGTCTCGGCATGATGTGTAGCTTTTAAGGATCTTCTGGTGGACCTTACTGTGTCAAGCAGCTCCTATTTAAGTGATGCCTTGATTGTGAACAGGTGTGGCAATAATCAGGCCTGGGTGTGGCTAGAGAAATTGAACTCAGGTGTGGACAACCACAGTTATAGTATGTTTTAACAAGGGGGGCAATCACTTTTTCACACAGGGCCATGATGGTTTGGATTTTTTTTTCACCTTTAATAATAAACACCTTCATTTACAAATTGCATTTTGTGTTTACTTGTGTTGTCCTTGACTATTGTTTAAATTGGTTTGATGTTCCGAAACACTTAAGTGTGACAAACATGCAAAGGAACAGGAAATGAGGAAGGGGGCAAACACTTTTTCACACCACTGTACATTACTCATATCCAGTAAAAATCAGCCTTTACGTCTCAGTAGGGCTGTGTGTAGCTGCAAAGTATGCATAGATGATATGTTAGCCTCTGACCAGGAGACTAAATGCAAAATGCAAGAAGCTCTTGGATTTAACTTGGTTTGTCTGCACTTGGCATCATGAGGTAATAAACCTAATCCCATATATAACTCCAGCACTAAAGCCAAACTCCTTTAAGACAAAGTGACATTTTCTTTTTAATGTTTCATTAAAATAGATATATTGCCTCAACAGGGTGATTGCTTTTAAGAAATGAGAGAATAATTTTTGCTTATCTCTAGTAAACGATAAACTGCTTGACAATTTGTACACTTAACTGCCCAACAGTTCTTTCCTAGACAGGTTTAATCAGAAACTGATACAGTTACAATTTATTTTAGACAGCCACCCCTGGGTTTAGGGTCAATGGACATATTAAGAAAATAATTAATTTGTTCTGTATAGAAAAATGTATCATTTAATTGTATTACTCATTTATATAGCGCTGACATTTTTTGCAGATCTTTAAAAAGATCATTAATCCAATCAAATCAATCCTTCCCTCTGAAGGAACCAATATCTGCCTAGGAGTTTGCTAACTTGGTATTTATTTTTTATGTGTAACGCATGCTGTGATCATTGAAGTGAATTAATTATTTTTTTGCTCAGCATTCTTAACTATTATATTAGTGTTCAATGCATGGTGCATCTGTACAGAGGAAAATATTATTTTGAAGGAACATTATTAAACATTTTATGGAACTGCTCTGATGAAGCACAGCAATCATCTGCTGAAATATATCTGCCAAACTTTCCTCTGTAGAGGACCCATAAATATGTAACTAAGCAGTAGACAATGGCACAGCTTTTCTCCAGAAAACCTTTGCCAATTTGGCAACGGATTCTAATTGGAACACATTCACTGCAGTAAAATATGACATTTAAGGTCCTAGAGGAGCTTCATGTATTATAAGAAACTTCATATGGTTGTAACTCTCTTTATGGTATAATTTCAGGGTACATTACTATTTATAATTTATTGTTTTTAGTTTTTAGGAATCTATATTTTTTAAAAAGATAATCCACATAAAACCAGTATGTTGTTTTCATATGTACAGTAAAACCTTGGATTGCAAGCATAATTTGTTCCAGAAACATACTTGTAATCCAAAGCACTTGTGTATCAAAGCAAATTTGCCCATAAGAAATAATGGAATCTCATATTATTCATTCCACAACCATTTATTCATAAATCCTTCAGTTTATGGTCCATATAGCAATGGGATAGGTTGTGTAACCATAAAATGTCCATCCACAAATGGAAGCCTCCACAAGGGGATTAGAAGTGTAGCACTGACCCCTGAAGGAGCTGCTGAATTTGATTTGGCCTGTACTCTGCTATTAAACCCCCACTGACTTGGCTCAGTCCCCTTGACACAGCTGTGGTGCAATGTTGGTGTTAGGCTAATAGTGAAGGACAACCTCAAAATGTGCAATATAACAACAGTATACCTTTGTTATTACCTGGGTATCCGATGCTTCCCCTGCAGAAAGGGAACAACACTCCACACCAATTGTACTTAACTAGAAACATATTTTTACTGGAATTGGTATAAAATAGTAATTACAGTATTTTCACTGTTGCACAAACGTAATGTAACAGCACAATAGGTATTCACAACAGTTTGTACATGTAAAGTTATACTAGATGATCCCTGAGAGTGTGTCTCCAAGTGGGACTTATGCTCAAAGCACCAATGCCTTAACTTTGGGCACCTTCCCACTTCCAGCACACCTCTGTAACCACAGGAATATAAAGTTATTAATAAAGCACAACACAATTACTAGGGAGCTCCCCCTGCTTTAATAGGATGCAAGGCCTTGCAATTAGAGATGCAGTCTTTGTTCTTATGTCTTCTGCTAGCTATTTGTGTTGTAGCAATTGTAATCCAACAGTGGAACAACAAGGGTTAACGTAAGGTGAATATTAGAACTGTTCCTGTAGTGTGGTACACCTGTAACTGCCTCCGGTGTAATTGACTTTGGATAACATAGTTCCAATAGTATAGTGAAGGGTAGTCTTGAGGCCTGCTTCAACTCAGTCTTTTTATTAAGTTCTCTTCCATGGGACTACAGGTCCCAGCAACACTGTGTTAAAGTCTAGGTGTATAAAAGTGCTTTAAGAAACTGTGGGCAGCAGTCCTCTCACCCAACTTTGGCCTGGAGAATAGAACAGCTCTGCTCCGGTGCACTCAGTCTTGCTCCCCATCAGCTGGCGTTGTCACACCGCTCCCCTCTGAAAAATGAACCGGGACCCTCTGATGGCTCCGACAGGTGTCACACAGTCTTTCCAGCGATCAGATGAAAGGCAGAGTCTCTCATTGTTCCGTTCTGCAGTGGCTTTAGGTCGTGCTCTCTGGAGACCTCCTCACAGGTCCTTGCAGGCAGGCCACGCGTCCAGAAGAGAGAGAAAATGGCCACGTGGGCTCCTTTATAGCCTACCCAGCATGCAGTTCAGTACTGAGTGATCATGGTAGGTCACTTGGCATTCTGGGTAGGTAGGTCATAGTAAAATGTAAACAGTCACTTCCTGTTATATTTCTAGTACTATGTAAAATAAATAATTGGAGTCCATTTTCAGTATAGACCACTAGATGGCCTATAAATACTAAAATATATGTTCATAGGTTAACATTGCTTTGCACTAATAGGCAAAAATACCAACGCTACAGAAGAAAAATCTAGTAGAAGCTACAGAGTATAAAAGAGAAGAGAGGCGCCTCTAATGCTGCATACACATGGTCTGACTTTCCGGCAGAAAAAGTCAGACGGAATCTTTTCATTGGATATTCCGATCGTGTGTGGGCCTCATCTGACTTTTTTTTTCGAAAATTCTGATGGACCTAGAAATAGAACATGTTTGAAATATTTCCGATGGAATCAATTCCTTTTGGGAAAACCACTCGTCTGTATGCTGTTCCTGACAGACCAAAAACTATGCATGCTCTGAAGCAAGTACGAGATGGCAGCTATTGGCTACTGGCTATTGAGCTTCCTTTTTCTAGTCCCGTCGTACATGTTGTACGTCACCGCGTTCTAGATGGTCGGACTTTGGTGTGATCGTGTGTAGGCAAGACCGCTTGAGCGGAATTCTGTTGGAACTCCGTCGGAACTTCATCGGAAAAACTGTCAGTTTATTCCGACGGAAAAAACTGTTGTGTGTAAGTGTAGCAATATGTTTACATTTAATGAAGGTACAACGTTTAGCAACTTACATGGTTGATTAAAACAGGCACATCTAAATATGCAGGCATCTGGGGTAAAGCTGTCCACATAGACCATCCCCCGCATCGCCAGCACTCACCGCTGTCAGTCTGCAATCATGACCAGGAAGACTACCCTGCAGTAGAGCAATCTGAAAGCGAGGCTTGAACCTCTCGTGGAGCGCAGAGTGGAAGGGACGACTTCGATAGCGGTGCGGAGGATGGTCTCAAATGCCTGCATACTTAAATGTGCCGGTTTTAATCATCAACCATGTGAGTTGCTAAATGTTGTACCTTCATTAAATGTAACCATATTGCTACACTTAGAGGTGCCTCTCTTCTCTTTTATACTCAGTTGTGACATGACGCTACTTGTATATCAATCCATCACTTGTATATCAAGTCAAAATGTATTTAAAAATGTATCTTGTCTTGCAAAACGCTCTCAGACCAAGTTACTCTCAAACCAAGGTCTTACTGTATTGTTAAATTAGATTGTTTTAGATACAGGACAGTCTCTTGTCCTAATCTATTGTATCAGTGGTGAAGTTAGACATTCTTTCACCTGGGGCAAAGACTTAAACACCCCCTCCCCCAAAAGAGGATGGTGTCAGTAAGACAGAGGTTGGTGACAGTGGGGCAGTGGTCGATGTCAGTCGTTTTTATTTTATTATATATTTTTTATTTTTTACAATATCATTTTTTATCATTTTTTTTAAGAGCCCTGTTTGGTGGCTTTGGTGAAATATTAGGGGTCTAAAAAGACCCCTGATGCATCACTTTTGAGAGACAGAAAGGGACTGAGGATTCCTTAGTTCCTTTCTCTGCAGCTGGCATCAGTCAGGTATGGTATATACATATTTACATCCGAGCTGCAACAATATAACTATGTATAATATAGCCTATACCTGGAATTCTTTAACCACTTAAGCCCCGGACCATTTTGCTGGCCAAAGACCAGAGCGCTTTTTTCGGCACTGCGTCGCTTTAACTCACAATTGCACGGTCGTGCGAGGTGGCTCCCAAACAAAATTGACATCCTTTTTTCCCCACAAATAGAGCTTTCTTTTGGTATTTGATCACCCCGACTCACGAAGCATGCCACGGGCACGCGTGCTCGCCCGCAGGTCGCCTCCTAAAGGGCAAAGGTACAGGTGCGTTAGTTTACCTGTACGTGCCACTCTGCCACAGTATATCTGCTTGAGGCAGTCGGCAAGCAGTTAAATTGCCCATGCATGTACAGTACTGCAGCCATCCCCATAGGTTGGATTCTGGGACATACAGCAGAACAGCTGTCTAGAAAATGGGACTGTCCGTGCAAAGCGGTGACACCTGCTAACTATGGGGGTAGCTTTTTTCAGCTCTGAAATTTACTGTCTAAGGCCCCTTTCACACAAAGGGTCTGATCAGGTCCACCTGTCAATTTTTCAGGTAGACCTGATCGGACCCTCCATTCACCCCTATGGACCGGTGGGTATAAATGAACTTGTGTCCTTTTACACTACACTCGCCAATGTATGCTTCTGTGACCAGGGCTTCACAGCAGCAGAGGGTTGGATAACACATAATATACAGTATCTCACATGTTTGTAAATATTTTATTATATCTTTTCATGTGACAACATTGAAGAAATTACACTTTGCTACAATATAAAGTAGTGAGTGTACAGCTTGTATAACAGTATAAATTTGCTGTCCCCATTAAAATAATTCAACACACAGCCATTGATGTCTAAACTGCTGGCAACAAAGGTGACTTGTGTCTTGTGACTTGTTAGTGTTACAAGGTCTCAGGTGTGAATGGGGAGCAGGTGTTAAACTTGGTTTTATCACTCTCACTCTCACTCTCTCATACTGATCACTGGAAGTTCAACATGGCACCTCATGGCAAAGAACTCTGAGGATCTGAAAAGAATTGTTGCTCTACATAAATATGGCCTAGGCTATAAGAAGATTGGCAAGACCCTGAAACTGAGCTGCAGCACTGTGGCCAAGACCATACAGCGGTTTAACAGGACGGGTTCCACTCAGAATAGGCCTCACCATGGTCGACCAAAGAAGTTGAGTGCACGTGTCATATCCAGAGGTTGTCTTTGGGAAATAGATGTATGAGTGCTGCCTGCATTGCTGCAGAGGTTGAAGGAGTGGAGCGTCAACCTATCAGTGCTCAGACCAATACGCCACACACTGCATCAAATTAGTCTGCATGGCTGTCATCCCAGAAGGAAGCCTCTTCTAAAGATGATACACAAGTAAGCCCGCTGACAGTTTGTTGAAGACAAGCAGACTAAGGACATGGATTACTGGAACCAGTACTGTGGTCTGATGAGACCAAGATAAAATATTTGGTTCAGATGGTGTCAAGCGTGTGTGGCGGCAACCAGGTGAGGAGTACAAAGACAGGTGTGTCTTGCCTACAGTCAAGCATGGTGGTGGGAGTGTCATGGTCTGTGGCTGCATGAGTGCTGCTGGCACTGAGGAGCTACAGTTCATTGAGGGAACCATGAATGTATAACATGTACTGTGACATACTGAAGCAGAGCTTGATCCCCTCCCTCCGCAGGGCAGTATTCCAACATAACAACCCTAAACACACCTCCAAGATGACCACTGCCTTGCTAAAGAAGCTGAGGGTAACGGTGATGGACTGACCAAGCATGTTTCCAGACCTAAACCCTATTGAGCATCTGTGGGGCATCCTCAAACAGAAGATGGAAGAGCGCAAGATCTCTAACATCCACCAGCTCCGTGAGGAAGTCGTGGGGGAGTAAAAGAGGACTCCAGAAGCAACCTGTGAAGCTCTGGTGAACTCCATGCCCCAGAGGGTTAAGGCAGTGCTGGAAAATAATGGTTGCCACACACAAAATATTGACACTTTGGGCCTAATTCGGACATTTTCACTTAGGGGTGTATTAATTTTTGTTGCCAGCTGTTTAGACATTAATGGCTGTGTGTTGAGTTATTTTGAAAGGGCAGCAAATGTACACTGTTATACAAGCTGTACACTTACTACTGTACATTATAGCAAAGTGTAATTTCTTCAGTGTTGTCACATGAAAAGATATAATAAAATATTTACCAAAATGTGAGGGGTGTACTCACTTTGTGTCATTTTTATCAGATGTAATGTCATAGGAAGCTCTGAATAAAATAAATGATGGTAGGGGTAGTAATGTACAGTTGGGGGATTAAAGATGTCATCTGCTTTTTGAATTGAAAGGCTTAATCCCTACCATTGTAGTTCTGCTAACAGTGATGGCAGTAGTATTGCCAGCAAAAAAAAAGGTTTCAGAAAATGTTTGACTGTCTAAGAGATGCTCAGTCACAACATGTCTGTTTGTATAGAATAAGGCAACAGATGTTTATGTTTACCTTTTCCAACTATTATGCTTCAACATCCCAAGTGTTTGGGATAACCAAATTCATAATCATCTAAATTATTTGTATCAAAGTGTCCTTTTTTTGTTTGATTGCATTCACATCCCTTATGGGAAATAGCATGAGATTTAATTACTATGGAATTCTAAGTTTAATTTTTTTTTAATTAAAGTGGTTGTACACCCTGTACAACCACTTTTACCTACAGGTAAGCCTATATTAAGGCTTACCTGTAGGTGCTGGAAATATATCCTAAACCTCTATGGTTTAGGTCCAATGTCATCGGCACATGCACACTTTAGAAAGGGCACATTGTGCCTTTTCTAATAGAGGTCATGCCGTGACTGGCAGCTCCCGTGACGTCACGTGACTCCGGCCAGTCACAGAGCTGGAGTTTGCGGCCCCGGAAGGAAGAGGGGCGAATATGGACACTCCCTGCTAGTGGGGACAACAGTGACATCGTGGGGTTCGGTTTCAGGTAAGTGACACATAATGGGCTACTATGTGATGCATAGTAGCCCATTACGTTTTAACTTTGCAGGGAAATAAAGAGGAAGTAAAACCTACCAGGGTTTACTTCTTGTTTAAGAAACATACCAGTACTGTCTTTTACTTTTTTACCAATCACTTTTCCAAAATATCTGATGTATGCATATCTGGAATAGCATCAGGGAGCTATGAGCACAACCAAAACTTTCTGGCAGCCTGTATAGAACTTCAAAAGCCTAATGATCACCATAGGTAGAAAGAAATATCTGTTATAAATGATTACGGTATATCACCTTTTGTTTAATAACAGTATGTAGGAAAATAAAAAAAGTTAATTAGTTGGAATACAGATTTGTAGATTACCCTCATTAGCATCCCAGTTTGAGTTCTCTCTTATAAAAGAGAAATAACCAGAAATTGTGTTTGCAGTCTATGTAGAGCTCAGGTAAAATGCCAAAATGTCTGGCAAATATAAAAATGTAATGACCTGATTTTCTTTATTGAAAAAAACCTATGTCAATGCTCTATCATCCATAGTGACAAAAGAATACTAAATCGAGGACCATCCAGTGTGAGTTGAAACCCAATGAGTAGATGAGTTCTACTTTTAAACTGAACAGCAATATAACCTAGCAGTTCCCAGAGCTTATTAAAGGAAAATAAATGAATATTAAGGAAATGGTGCCGATCTGCAAACTAGGTCAAAGTAAGAAATTCTGCTTTGAATATATTGTCTGCATATATTTTCCCTTAGGAACACCATAAAAAATCCACCTGTTTTAAAATACTGAACAGAGCATGGTCTCTAACACAGGGGTTTATCTTTAGCAGCACATTAAGCATG
Organism: Lithobates sylvaticus; assembly: GCA_028564925.1. Lineage (NCBI taxonomy): Eukaryota > Metazoa > Chordata > Amphibia > Anura > Ranidae > Lithobates > Lithobates sylvaticus. Next base: position 487,086,648 of record CM053029.1, on the reverse strand, counting down.
GATACATCTTAAAATTTGCTAATATTCTATATGTAAACTGCAGCACTGAAAAGTAGGCAAACCGTCTCTTTTTATCCTAAAGAGTTCCTACCAATGAACAGAAAGGCACAGATTTCAGTGGTTGCTGGATCGTCCTTTGGCAGAGCAATGGAAAATACCTTTCTCCCAGTAAAACCATACTAAAGATGCCAGACGTTGTGTAAGCCAGCAGATTTCAAATTATAGCTTTTGTTCTTCAAGGGGAATTGGCATTTTAAAACAAATGTCAGTAGATCACATTCTTTAACCACTTAAGGACTGGAAGGATTTGCCCCCTTAATGACCAGGCAATTTTTTTCCGATACGGCACTGCGTTGCTTTAACTGACAATTACGTGGTCTTGCGATGCTGTACCCAAACAAAATTGAGGTCCTTTTTTTCCCACAAATAGAGCTTTCTTTTGGTGGTATTTGATCACCTGTGCGTTTTTTTATTGTTTGCGCTATAAACAAAAAAAGAGCGACAATTTTTTGAAAAAAAAACTAATATTTTTAACTTTTTGCTATAATACATATCCAAAATCAAATTGTAAAAAAAAAAAAATTTTCATCAGTTTAGGCTTATATGTATTCTGAATATTTTTGGTAAAAAAAAATCACAATAAGTGTATATTGATTGGTTTGGGCAAAAGTTATAGCGTCTACAAAATAGGGGATAAATTGATGGCATTTTTATTATAAATTTTTATTTTACTAGTAATGGGGGCGATCAGCGATTTTTAGCGGGACTTCAACATCGCGGCGGACAGATCGGACACTTTGGACACTTTTGGGACCATTGACATTTATACAGCGATCAGAAATAAAAATAGCCACTGCTTACTGTATAAATGTCACTGGCAGGGAAGGAGTTAACACTAGGGGCGATCAAGGAGTTAAATGTATTCCCTGGAAGGTGTTTCTATCTTTATGGGGATGGGCTGCCTATGAGTAGAGAGAGACCGCTTTTCCTAATTATTAAGAACAGAAGATCACTCTCTACTCCCCTGACAGAATGGAGATCTGTCTTTTTATATTGACAGATCCCCCTTCTGTCTCTCTGTGGAGCGATCGTGGGTGGCTGGTGGACAAAGTTGGCGATTCGCGCAGGGGAGCCAACCTGCCGCAGTACAACTGCAAGTGGTTAGAGATGTATTCTTTATAAATGAGCATATGGGGGTGTTATGATCACAGAAATGTTGTCTGTAAATGATATTTGGTTTATTTTAATGTAAATAAATGCCAGAGTCTCTAATGTAAAACAGTGCAGTGCTCAAATAAACTGAATTATTACAAAACTTAAATAGTAAATATTAGAAGAAAGTGATCAATAGACATGTGCAATTTTTTCGGTCCGAATACAAATTCGGACAAATTTTGGGTTATTCATGTGATGTTATGTCAGAAGTCATGTGATGCCATTGAGTGATGTAGCTGGGTGGCTCCACCCCTTGCCTATATAAGAACTGTCAAAGCGAAGAGAGGGCATATGGCGGGTAGCCTTCCAGGAGGCGAAGCGTTTTTTGAAAATGTTTCTATTTTTTGGGTCCGGCGGGCTTTGTGATTGACGGGGGATCAACATCGAGGGACACTATTTTTTTTGTTTGTATAAAGGACTTGTAAAAAACTGTTTCCTGTGGTTTTTACTTTTTGACACTTTTTTGGTGACACCCATTCACACAGAGGGGTGGGGGGGGGGGTTACTGCATCCCTCCCCAGTCCATACCAGGCCCGAAATGGGGGGCAAGCGAGCCATACCAGGCCACATGCCCTCGAGGGGTGGGTGCTTTGGGACAGGGGGGGCAAGAGCCTCTTCCCAACATCCCTAGGCGGTGGTTGTCAGGGTCTGCAGGTCTGCAGGTGGGGTGCTTATCAGAATCTGAAAGCCCCATTTTACAAGAGGGCCCCCAGATCCCGGCCCCTCTATGTGCATGGGTATCGGGTACATCATACCCATAACCATTCACCACAAAAGTGTCAAAAAGTAAAAACCACAGGAAACAGTTTTTGGCAAGTCCTTTATTTAAAAAAAATTATTAAAATAGTGTCCCTCGACATCCATCCATCGTCAATCACTACGGACCCGGAAAATTGAAAAAAATGCAAAAAACGCTTTTCCTCCTAAGAAGCTACCCACCGTATGTCCTCTCTTTGCTTTGACACTTCTTATATAGGCAAGGGGCGGGGCCACCCGGGTACGTTACTCAGTGGCACTGCCCCCTTCTGAAGCACATGACAGGGATGCCGTTTTTTAAACATTTTTCTATTGCCGGGCAATTACCAGCATTCTTTATTTTTACATTTATCTGTCAGTGGGGAAGCCCTCTGACAGATGATGACTCGTGGTTGTTAAGGATGCGGGCGGCCGGCTTCCCAGTCCACTGCTTGACAACCGGCTATTTCTTCACACAGAATTCGAACCGGTCGATGGTTTTTCGACCAATCCAAATTCTAATCATTCTGAAAAGTTGGAATTCGTTAGAAACATAACAAATCCATCCAAAACAAAACAACAAATATTTCCATTCTGCGCATGTCTAGTGATCAATATTTTAATACATACAAAAACTCAAACAATGAGTGAAGGTTTACGGTCCCATATGCCATGCTGGAAATTGGAATTCTTAAGGTAACCAAGGTGACACCATCCACACTCATGCTAGGCTTACCATAATAATATATGTGACCCCTAATAAGGGTGACCATATGCACTTTATTTACAACAGTGATACCGGCATTACAATTTAGAAAATAATCCTCCCAGGAGAACTCCAAATACCACTGCCCCAGGATAGTAACCACAGCTTCCTCTGTGGGTAACACAGACTCCGCTATGCTTTAGGCTCAGCCAACCAAGGTCAAGTTATGCAGTGGGGAACATGTAATAAAACAATGCTCCACATAGTGTAATATCGTAAAGTCAAAATGTTTTGAATAGAAATACCCACCTAATCAGCTGGTAAAACGCTGAAGGGGCATGCATGGTAGCATGTGTACGTGGCTCTGCCATACGCGTTTCATAACGTGACTCCCTCAGGAGCATCTCTAGTGTAACTGTTTGGTCTCCCTGAAGTGATCTCCCTTCAATATGTATATTGTACTGCTATCCATAGACTCTAAAGACTCTAAAGAGAAGGACAATTTAGCTTCATGATGATTTCAAGAGACTCCAAACACACACAGATCTTTGAAGAGAAGAAAGGCTGCTGACGTCACACATTCGATGACCAGCATTCTAGAAACTCTGTCAACTCAGGGAGGTTTTATAATTTACCTGTTCTTAATACCACAGTAACATTGAGTGGACAAGGCTTAAATCTTTATATTGGAATAAACTAATGTTTATACACAGTAGCTTAAAGTGTTTGTTACTACAGCATTTCATATTCCTGATATGTGCCTGCTGTACCATGTAATTGTATGAAAAAGTATCCTGTTCTCTTTGTATCTCTTTGTGTGAAATCCATGGTGTTACTGCCAGTCCCTCTGCTTTCCTTTTAAAAACTGTCCACACTAAGCTGGGAAACACACTGTGATCAGTTCCCTAGTTATGCTGGGAACTCAGTATGCTCTCCTCCAATGATCAGACTTGTCCTGACATGCCTCAGCTGTACAGTCGTTCACTGGGGAGCTCAGTGTAATGCTGCTTCTCCTCCCCCAGCTCTTATGCAGCTGAGAACAGAGTAACCTGATCACTCATAAAAAAAGGGAAAAAAAGGTATTTATAATGTTTTTTTTTATTTTATATCTTGTACACAAATTGTTTGTCTTTCATTTCAGTTTTAAACTGAATGGCTTGTTTTACAAGTTGATCATTTACAATCACTTTAAACAAGCTGAATGGGCACTGTGGCGTACAGGTGCTCAACCAGTGGTATGTGTACCTCGGGGTTTATTGACTGGCAAATGGGGCATTTCTGCTTATTGAATTCACAATAACAGTATAAAATTTCAAAAATGAGTCAGTTATGTATGTACATGTTCTTATTAACATTTTTCAGTTATTTTAAAGCTCCTCTCCTGCACGAAAAATACAACAGAACACTCTTTGGTGCATCCTATGGATTTTGGGCTGCTAATCACGCATATAACCTGTAATTTAAAGTGTTTGTAAAGGCTGAAGGTTTTCTATTCAATGCATGAAGGTAAAAAAGCTTCTCTGTGTAGCAGCCCCCCCCCCCAATACTTACCTGAGCCTGATCTTTATACAGCAATGTGCAGGTGAGCCTCGGCTCTCCAGGGACTCTCCCTCCTCATTGGCTACGACAGCAGTGGGAGCAATTTGCTCCTGTTGCTGTCAATCACAGCCAGTGAGCCAATGAGGAGAGAGATGGGGTGAGGCTGAGTCACGGCTCTGTGTGTGAATGGAGATGCAGAGCTGCAGCTTGGGAGATAGCTTGCGTGGCCCCATTGTAAGCTGCTTGCTCTGGGGGCACTAGGCAGAAGGGAGGGGCCAGGAGCGCCGGCAGGGGACCTGAGAAGAGGAGGATAGAGCCTGTTACTTTTTTTTAATTATCAACTTTCATATCACTTTTAATGTATCCTTTTATAGAAAGCTTCTGTTTTTGTAATTTGCAATACACGTTGGCTATGCTGAACTCATGAAATAAACATATAAAACATAGAACTGTTGTTGAAGCACATCTAGTACAACTGGAATATTTGTAGAGATCTAAAGACTTAATCACATGTGTGTTAGTGGACTATTTATAAGTATTATCTGTTGGCCCTGGGGGAGAGGAGGTGGAATTTCCTGTATTCCAGAATGCACTGGACAATGCATTGTGTGGTAGCTCCATTTGCTTCTGTGTGCAGGCAAAAGCATCAAGCCAGCCAGCAATACTGCCAGTGCAAGACAAGACCAGAGGCATTGAGCATTATTGCCAGTGGCAAAGCTTTTTGTTTCAGCAAAGTTGAGCTGGACCACGCCAAGTGTGAAAGAGATCAAAGTATGTAAAACCATCTTGCGTTGTTACATATACAAATGGGACAGCTGTGCAAGAGACTTGCATTACTTTAAATAGAAATGGCCACTCCAAAACAATGTGGTTCCAGGGCAGAAAAATGTGGCATGTGAACCACCTGTTGACCTGATAAAGATATAAAGGTGAAAAACCTTAAGGCTCTAGAAACACTTTAGAAATGTCATCATGTTGATGAGGTGGAAGGACAATTCAGTAATAGCAAAATATAAGGAGAATAAAGGTCAGCTTAAAAAAAAAAAAAAAAAGAATATTATTTGGAAAACATTTTCAGTCAGGTTATACTTACAACCAATGTTAAGAGTATCTTCAATCGGTGAGGCACATCAGAGGATATGTGGTAAATATTAGCTTTTAAAAAAGGATACATAATTATAATAATTTGAGGATCGCTGATGTTGAGTGTAAGTATAGGTATGGGCATGGACATATGAAAGAAAAATATTGTGAAATCTAAAATATTTCTTGGATATAGAGATGACTGCAAATGTAACTTTATTTATTAGACACCATGTGGATACAGTCCTGAATAAAAGTATGAAATTGTCTGGATATTTTTTGCAAAAAATGAAATGCAATATGTATTTTGCATTTGACTTTACAGCAAATGTAAAAGATATGCTAGCTTAAAAATCAATTTTTTCATAGTGTGTACCTACTGTCTACATGCTTGTGGTCTCGGTGTTCAGCTTTTTTAAATAGTTGCTCAAATAGTAATTATTTGAGGATTTTCCTACTACTTGGGATGTTGCAGAGTAAGTGATTCCATTGGATCACCTCTGTACCTTTTAAATAAATATACATTCCTTGTTTTCTAGGTTTCTTTTGTCCAGTATCACAGATCTTCACAACCCTATTTATCTCTGGTGGTGGGTAGATCCTAAATGCTTCAGAGAGCAGTGCCACAGACCACATTGCATTGCTATTCTCTTCAGCATTCTCCTATAAATCTAGGGTGGGGGTGGAGCCATGATGCCCTGGGCTCACAGGAAATGGTTTGAGTAATGTTGGGTATCATTGAACAAAGAAGGGAACAGTGCTGAAAAAAAGTAAGTATAGTAGCAGGATCAACTTATTTTTATTTTTTTTAAAGCTGCCAGGGGATCAGTTATTTTATAGCCCAAACTGGAATTGGACTTGTTTCAATTGTTTTCAGGATGCTCATACATTACAAAAATATGCTGACAAAATAGCAATATGAACATTTAAAAGGTAAATTAAACTTAGTTTACTAGATTATGAAGCAATTGTCAAAAAAGATAAAGTCTTATACAATCAAGAGGATATACTTAAATACTTTATTGAACAGTGATATCTTGGAGGAAGAGATTTTGAGGATTGGAAAAATTAATAGGTGGGAATGAATTTATGAAATTTTAATTTTGAATTTGTTACATATTACAATTTCCAATATAGGGCTATTGAAAGAAATATTTATAGACATTGAATCGTTTTACTGAGATACCATACACTAAAGTATGTGCTTTTATCTATGACACATATTATATATAGAAATGCACCCTCTGTGAAAGACAAAGTCATTGAATGTTGATGATCCTTCAAAGAATTGACCATTTGTCTTTTTATTGGGACCAGTTTCTGTTCTTGTGGGATATGTAGAGCCTGTAAAATTAAAAAACAAAATAAACACAACATGAATTTATTTCTATAGTCAAACATTCCAACTGAACTGTGTACATCAAGCCACACAACACATGCTATATATATTGGAGTGCCCTTGTGGGCTTAAATATGTAAGACCTACCAATAACCTTTAAAAAACTGGTTATGGGAACATATATACAATATACTGATAAGACCTAAACACACAGGGGTTGATTTATTAAGGCAATAAACAGGCTGTTCACTTTGCAAAGTTATTTTCACTTTGCAATGGAATTCACCCTTAGCTTAGTAAATGAGGTGACGTTCTGCTGGCTTCCAGTAACCAATCATGTGCAAGCAAAAAAACTGTTACATGTGATTAGGTATTCTTTGCAAAATTTATTTTCACCACATTCACTAAGCTAAGAAAAAATTGCCTTGCAAAGCAAATAGAATTGCCTCTAATAAATCAACTTCATAGACTACATTTTTTTAAACTATCATCAGAAGAACATGCCATGTTTAACATTTTGTGAGTCATAGGAGGATACAGTGCCTTGCAAAAGTATTCATCCCCCCTTGGCTTTTTACCATTTTTTTTTACATTACAGCCTTTAGTTGTTTTAATGTTTTTTTAATCTGAATTATATGTGGTAGATCAGAACACAATAGTCTAGGTTGGTGAAGTAAAATTTGAAAAATATATACATAAAACTACCTTTCAGAAATAAATAACTGATAATTGGCATGTGCGTATGTATTCACCCCTTTTGTTATGAAGCCCATAAAAAGCTCTGGTGCAACCAATTACCTTCAGAAGTCACATAATTAGTGAAATGATGTCCACCTGTGTGCAATCTAAGTGTCACATGATCTGTCATTACATACCTTTTTGAAAGGCCCCAGAGGCTGCAACACCTAAGCAAGAGGCACGACTAACCAAACACTGCCATGAAGACCAAGGAACTCTCCAAACAAGTAAGGGACAATGTTGTTTAGAAGTACAAGTCAGGGTTAGGTTACAAAAAAATATGTCCGCACACCAAAACTCAAGGACTGGGCCAGGAGGGCATTAACCGGAGAGGCAACACAGAGACCTAAGGTAACCCTGGAGGAGCTGCAGAGTTCCACAGCAGAGACTGGAGTATCTGTACATAGGATGACAATAAGCCGTATGCTCCATAGAGTTGGGTTTTATGGCAGAGTGGCCAGAAGAATGCCATTACTTTCAGCCAACTAAAAACTTTTTGAGTTTGCGAAAAGGCATGTGGGAGACTCCCAAAATGTATGGCAGAAGGTGCTTTGGTCTGATGATACTAAAATGTAAGTTTTGTCTGGCACAAAAGCAACACATCACATCACCAAAAGAACACCATCCCCACAGTGAAACATGGGGGTGGCAGCATCATGCTGTGGGGATGTTTTTAAGAAGTCGGGACTGGGAAACTGGTCAGAGTTGAGGGAAAGATGGATGGTTCTAAATACAGGGATATTCTTGAGAAAAACCTGTACCACTGTGTGTGATTTGAGGCTAGGACGTTGGTTCACCTTCCAGCAGGACAATGACCCCAAACACACTGCTAAAGCAACACTTGAGTGGTTTAAGGGGAAACATGTAAATGTGTTGGAATGGCCTAGTCAAAGCCCAGACCTCAATCCAATAGAAAATCTTTGGTCAGACTTAAAGATTGCTGTTCACAAGCTCAAACCATCCAACTTGAAGGAGCTGGAGAACTTTTAGAGACGTATCCAAAGCGACTTGGAGCTGTAATAGCCAAGTATTGACTTTAGGGGGGTGAATAGTTATGCACATTGACTTTTTCTGTTATTTTGTCCTATTTGTTGCTTGCTTCACAATAAAAAAAAAAAAAAAAAACATCTTCAAAGTTGTGGGCATGTTTTGTGAATTTAATGTTGCAAATCCTCAAAGAATCCATATTAATTCCAGGTTGTGAGGCAACAAAACACAAAAAATGCCAAGGGGGTGAATACTTTACTAAGGCACTGTATTTACTAAAACTGGTGCACATAGAATCAGGTGCAGCTGTGCATGTTAACCAATCAGCCTGTAACTTCAGCTTGTTCAAGTAAGCTTTGTTAATGAAACCTAGAAGCTAATTGGTTACTATGTACAGCTGCACCAGATTATTTGTGCATCAGTTTTAATAAATCTTCCCTATAGAATTAGAAAAACATCCCCAAACCTTCCCCTAACATTTTGTATATACATTTCCTAGACACCCTTAACCTCAAGGGATTAATCGTAGATGCTGACAACAATCCTATATTAGCTGAGATTGATATGTGTTGAGCTAAAACATGGGTGGTTTTCATTTAAATAACTTGTTAAGCTGTCTCCCAACCTATGCCTCTGAAGTCCAGGTGACTAAATACACCAGCCAGGGATCGGAGACACCTTCTTGCTTGCTCAATACTGAGTAAGAAACTCTGTTCCTAGATTACTGAAGCTCTTTGTACACATGCAATTTTCGGATGGTGCAGGATGCACCTTTATCATGTGAGCATGTTCAATGCTATTTTGACCCAGTTTTTTTTTTTTAATAACAAATGTATTACATTATTGGAAGCCTCTTTTTACTATCCTGAGCATCAAACACTTACTGTTAATGCTGGTAAAGAACATGCCAATTTGTCAGTGAGCTATTCATCTCAAGTGAGCTCAAGACCAAGTTTGATTCCATGGAGAGCAGATTGTGAAGAGCTTTTTGACTTACTTCACACAGCTTTTAGATGTTACTAATGTGTCAAAACTATTTCTAAGAATCTCTAGACAGACTCAGAGGTCTTTGTCCTCTCACTGTCCCCACACTATCCCTTATTAACATACAGTGCAAGGTTGAGGTTTCTACATTTTAACCCTTTGCTAGAACAGACAGTGTTTCAATCTAGTTTACAGCTAATAATGAAGAATTTTGGACACAGTACAGGGCTAATTATGTTAAACTTTATTCCACAGCCCCCCTCTAAACATTACAAAGCAGGGAGATCATATAGGAGCGGCTACTAAATAGCTTTATGTATACAACACATGAACTAATAAGGAGGTGTTGCCACTTGTTAACCCTTAACTATAGAAAAATATTGCTTGTAAAATCGGGATTCTTAGTTACCATATATTGCAATACATATTCAAATGGCAAACTGCATCAAAGCATTCACATCTTCATTTCTACTGCATGCTACGGGTTGGTAACTTTAAAGGGCAAGAATGCCTGAAGTTGCTATGTTACTGGTTATAAGTGTATACTTACTGTGCTGTAACCCCTTTGCATTATATATTGATTAATTTGATGTTTTTTGTTTTTGCAATCCACCTTATTATTAGTATAGACATCCATGTTTACCTACTATTGCTATCCACCCTGTTAAACTTTGTATTTTCTCCCCTTGTGGAACTGCTTGGTTTGTTTTGGTCCAGAGCTGTTTTCACCTCCAGTTGTATCTACCCCTTTATGGCATTATATGTCCACACTGCCAGAGTTGGCAAATCTGCAAGATAGGGTAGGGACTGGCCAGAGAGGAATCACTTTGACGCAGTTGGCCAGCTTGAACACATACTGCAATATATGGTAACAAAGAATTTTATATATATTGTGGGGGTGATTAGACTCAATGTGGGGAGCGTTTTATATATATATATATATATATATATATATATATTTTTTTTTAACTTCTCTTTATTTGAGTTGTAGCAAAAAGGTGTAGTTCGAACTTGCGGTTTAAGGGCATGGCAGCCCATTTTTTAAAAGAAAAAGGAAGTCTTAACACAAACTTGCCCACGCAGGGGTTTCAGTTTCACACAGCAGGACAAGTAATGAAAAATCCAGAGCCACCTGGCTCTCACTTTAGCAGCACCTTTGCTCTTTACACTGGTCACCCAGACCATGGGTTCTTCAGGCTCTGTTAGCCTTTACTTACTGCACCTCGCTGTACCTTACCATTTTTGGATAGGGTCTCCCAGCACCCCAGGTTCTCCCACTCAAGACTTACACATTCCCCTCCTGGACTCTCTAGCTGCCTCAGCTCTCCTGGTCCTCTGCCGACCCGCTTAGCTGTCCCAATTCTCCTGTCTAACATGGACTCATGTCTCCACATTAGGTTGCCTCTAATGGCTGGCGCACGCCTCTATTCTCACACCCTGGCTGTGTTTCTGAACGGCACCAATTGCAACTCCAATTGCTCTGATCAGGCCTATATTGACCTTATTTGGAATATGCAGTTCAGTTTTGGGGAACTGGAGAAAGTGCAGAGAAGGGCAACCAAACTGATAAGAGGCATGAAGGAGCTCAGCTATGAGGAAAGATTATAGGAACATAATGTATTCACTCTTCAGAAGAGAAGATTAAGGGGGGATATGATCAACATGTACAAATACATACGGGGTCCATATAGTGAGCTTGGTGTTGAGTTATTCACTTTAAGGTCATCAGAGGACAAGGGGACACTCTTTACTTCAAGAGGAAAAGAGATTTCTTCTCCAAATACGGAAAGGTTTCTTCACAGTAAAGCCCCATACACACGGTCGGATTTTCCGATGGATTCTGTCCTATCGGACAATGTTGTCGGAAATTCCGACCGTGTGTAGGCACCATCGGACATTTTCCATCGGATTGTCCGACGGACAAAGTTTATCTCCTGCTCAAAAAAATTTCCGACAACAAAGTCCGATCACACCAATTCCGATCGTGTGTAGCGTAGTCCGACGGACAAAGTGCTACGCATGTTCAGATCACATTACAAGTACAAAGCTATTGGCTACTAGCCTCTACGTAGTCCCGTCGTAGGCAAAAAACGTCACCACGTTCAGAATGATCGGATTTTCCGACAACTTTGTCCGACCGTGTGTATGCAACACCAGTGTCGGACTAAATCCGTCGGAAAAAATCTGATGGATTTTGTGGTCGGATTTTCCGACCGTGTGTACGGGGCATAAGAGCTGTAAAATTGTGGGATAGACTCCCTCCAGAGGTGGTTCCGGACAGCTCAGTAGATTGCTTTTAAAAAGGACTTGATTCTTTCTTGAATGTACATAATATAACTGGGTGCTAACATTTATAGGAAAAGTTTATAGGAAAAGTTGATCCAGGGAATATCTGACTGCTTCTCCAGGGATCAGGAAGGATTTGTTTTCCTCTGCTGTAAGCAAATTGGATCATGCTTTGCTGGGGTTTTTCACTTTTCTCTGGATCAACTGGGCATAGGATTATGTATAAAGTAGTAAAGGTTTTTTTTTATTTTTATTTTTTTTATTGGTTAAACTAGATGGACTTGTATCTTTTTTCAACCTGACTAACTATGTAATGTCCAGACACAGGATTGAAGGTTCCTTCCTACCGAGGACACTTTGGAACCTTCAAACTCCAGGCCCCAATCCAGGACTACCAAACCCGGATAAAATGTTCTCCACTTACAATCCACAAGCTTCCCAGACTGCACCTTTGAGAATCCTGTGTCATTTCTACCTAAATTCACATAGTGGCAGGGCCACACACATAATGTGTATATATATATATATATATATATATATATATATATATAAAAAAAATTTTAATACTTAAAAATAAAAGGTAGGCGTCAACATTACCCTCTATATATTAAATGGAATATGGTTAGGAAAAACAGACATAGAGAAGGGTTTTGATATTGAAAAAATGTCATGCAATTGTAAACACATAAATCACTTGTATGGCCACTTCTACAATATGGAGTACAGTTTTGACACCACATTAGAGGGGTGTAAAAGCAGGAAAATATATAAAAAAAATGGTATACCAAATCTTACTTACATATAAAACTTTTAAACCGCTATAGTTTGTCACACGATCGGTAATTCGGCCAGCAAAAGACCGATGAGAGCTTTTGGTTGGAAAAGGGTGTATGCTCCATCGGACTTTTACTGGCCGAATTCCAGCCAGCAAAAGATTGAGAGCAGGTCCTCAATTTTTCGGTTGGAAAAAGCTCAGATCGGAAATTCCGATCGTCTGTAGCAATTCCGACGCACAAAATTTCTACGCAAGCTCGGAAGCATCAAACTTAATTTTCTCGGCTCGTCATAGTGTTGTACATGACCGCGTTCTTGATGGTCGAAAGTTCAGTGACAGTGTGTATGCAAGTCAAGCTTGAGCGGAATTCCATTGGAAAAACCATCCAAGATTTTTCCGACGGAAAATCCGCTCGTGTGTATGGGGCATTAGAGGCTGTTTAGTCAGAATTTTCAAATATATTCAAGGACAGTGTAATAAATTACATTTATTCATCAATTTAGGCCAATATGTATTCTGCTACATATTTTGCTAAAAAATCTGAAGTTATAATGTCTACAAACTATGGGATATTTTTATGGAATCTCTATTGATTTTTTTTTTTATTACTAGTAATGGCTGCGATCAGTGACTTATAGCGGGACTACTACTACTACTCAAATCGGACACTAAGTGACATTTTTGACACTTTTTTTGGGAACCAGTGACACTAATACAGTGATCAGTGCTAAAAAAATATGCACTGTCACTATACTAATGACACTGGCAGGGAAGGGGTTAACATGAGGGGCAATCAAAGAGTAAAATGTGTCCCTAGGGGTCTTTAGAGTGAATATTGCAAATCTGTGGTTATATCATGTGAGGTAGTGATATAAACAAATAATCATCAAAAAAATACTTTTTTCTTTTTCCTTGCAATTTAAAATATCCAAAACTAAAATACATAGATTAATCATTGGGGATGGGTGCATGTAGATTTTTTTCCTCCTGTGTGGCAACAATGGCAACAGTTATGCAGTTACCTTTCTCTGGATCAAAGCTATTGTTGAATTGTCAAAGTCTGATCCTGATGGACATCTGCCTATTTTACAGCCTTGTCGGTCTTCCAGGAGGTGCATATGCACTATTTTACATTTACTGGCTATTTACAGTTTCCCCGAAAAATAAGCCCTAGCGTGATTGTCGGTGATGGCTGCAATATAAGCCCTACCCCCCAAATAAGCCCTACCCTGTTTCCCTGAAAATAAGCCCTACCCTGAAAACAAGACCTACAAGGACTTTAACTAGGGTTTATTTGGGAGGTAGGGCTTATATTGCAGCCATCACCGACAATCACGCTAGGTCTTATTTTCTGGGAAACAGGGTATGCATTTCATATACTGTTTCTACATTAGATGACATAAAACATTCCCAACAGGGGTCATATAGACCAGTGGTCATCAACCCTGTCCTCAAGGCCCACTAACAGGCCAGGTTTTATGTATTACCTTGGGGAGATTCAGACTAGAATACTGCAATCACTGAGCAGCAAATTATATCACCTGTGATGTATTTCAGTTATCTTGCAAACCTGGCCGGTTAGTGGGCCCTGAGGACAGGGTTGATGACAACTGATAAAGACCAAAAGCATTAGAAAAAATCCAATTTTTATTTTAGGCATGCCACCACTTAGCTCACATATGTTCACGTTGGTGAATTCTGGTCATAGCAAACCACTCTTAGTTAGTTCACTATATGTATCCTGTAGTCTCTGTGTGCATTTGGGCACAAGGTAAATACTGTGAGAATATTATTTGGTTCTTTGCACTGTGCCAGCGTACACACATACGCTTCGATAGTCTAGCCCCATGCATCTGTTTTGTAGGTACAGCTCCCCATAAACCGTGTCAGCAATTGCATTCCACAATGCTCAATAGACCAAACTCTAACCAATCAGGTGTAATTACTCCTACAGAGATTTCTTATAGGTTTGCAATAGCAGATCTCTGATCCTTAAGGACTGAGCGATGTTAAAAGCTTCCGACTCTAGCCAGCTTTCTCCAGTGGTGTGAGCGAATTTAAATAAAAGGCTCCCTGCTGTTTACTCTGCAATGGCAGTATGTGTTTAAAAAGTAAAAATGAGCTACATTACTATCTTGCCATGCCTGAAGGATTTGCTGCACATACACTTTACTATATGCAGCTGAAAAAAAACAAAATAAAAAACAAAAAAAAAACTCTTTACAGCTCTTTGTAAAGCAAACATTGCACTTTCTGGGAATATATTGGTAGAAGTGTTATTCTGATGTGAAAAGCCACCAGAACACATCCAATGCATGATACAATTTTCAAAATGCATTGCATATCTTTTAAGTGTAATTTCGAAATCGTTGAATTTTTAAAAGGCTTTTTCCTGCCGCTTCTGGAGTATGGTATCACTTCTACAGCTGAATATTTCTATACATTTGCTGCATTTGCTTTTACAACAAATAGATACATTTTTTTTTTTTTACACAAACCAGTAACTAGATCTTTTTATCTCAATGCCAGCAGAAGCTTTCTAAGGAAGTCAATTTACATTGATGGAATGTTTTTAAACACTTTTTCTTACTTCTCTACTTGAGGTTTAAACTTCAATACAGAGCAAGGTCAATGAAGTCTTTTATTCTTCCATATGTGCGCCAAGTTTAATCCAGCAGCAGCATTTTACCTTGAACGATATAAAAGGGCTTATGATGAAGATGTTATTACAGAGTGCTGTTGCTATGTTCTGGACAACAGGAGTATTGAAGCAGGTCTTTTAGTGGTGACTGCTGTCTGCTTACAAAATTAGTCAGAAATTGCAACCAAAAAATGTAAAGAGCTAGAATTCGTTGCAATTCATAGAAGTCACATAATGGGATATATAAGTGTAATAAACATCATGAAAACATAATCAAGTCACCTATAAGTAATACATTAGTAACACAGATTTAAAACAAAAGTATATTATTTAGTAAAGTTGTACAAAGAGGATGTACAGCCTGCACAGATTGCTTTCCTGAAATATTAATGCAGCTCTGCATTCAATAAAGCGATTATAAACCCTTACCTACAGCACCTAAACTGACTAGCCTCAGATTATACACAGAGGTGAAACTATTCTTCCCACTTACAGTGCCTTGAAAAAGTACTCATACCCCTTGACATTTTCCACATTTTGTCATGTTACTACCAAAAACGTAAATGTATTTTATTGGGATTTTATGTGATAGATCAACACAAAGTGGCACATAATTGTGAAGTGGAAGAGAAATGATAAATAGTTTTCAACATTTTTTACAAAAAAATATCTAAAAAGTGTGGCGTGCATTTGTATTCAGCCCCCCTGAGTCAATACTTTGTAGAACCTCCTTTCGCTGCAATTACAGCTGCAAGTCTTTTTGGGGATGTCTCTACCAGCTTTGCACATCTAGAGAGTGACATTTTTGCCCATTCTTCTTTGCAAAATAGCTCAAGCTCTGTCAGATTGGATGGAGAATGTCTGTGAACCGCAATTTTCAAGTCTTGCCACAGATTCTCAATTGGATTTAGATCTGGACTTTGACTAGGCCATTCACACACACATGAATATGCGTTGCTCTAAACCATTCCATTGTAGCTCTGTCTGTATGTTTGGGGTTGTTGTGCTGTTGGAAGGTGAATTTCCACCCCAGTCTCAAGTCTTTTGCAGACTCTAACTGTTTTTTTTCTAAGATTGCCCTGTATTTGGCTCCATCCATCCATGATGCTGCCACCACCACCATGTTTCACGGTGGGTATGGTGTGTTCAGGGTGATGCGCAGCTTCCTGGCTGATGAATGCAAATGTTCCACCAGTAATTTTGATAACATACTGTATTCATCTTGCCATCAATTTTGACCAAATTTCCTGTGCCTTTGTAGCTCACACATCCCCAGAACATCAGTGATCCACCTCTGTGTTTCACAGTAGGAATGGTGTACCTTTCATCATAGTCCTTGTTGACTCCTCTCCAAATGTAGCATTTATGGTTGTGGCCAAAAAGCAAAATTTTGATCTCATCACTCCAAATGATTTTTTGCCAGAAGGTTTGAGGCTTGTCTCTGTCTGTATGTTTGGGGTTGTTGTGCTGTTGGAAGGTGAATTTCCACCCCAGTCTCAAGTCTTTTGCAGACTCTAACTGTTTTTTTTCTAAGATTGCCCTGTATTTGGCTCCATCCATCTTATCAACTCTGACCAGCTTCTCTGTCCCTACTGATGAAAAGCATCCCCACAACCTGATGCTGCCACCACCACCATGTTTCACGGTGGGTATGGTGTGTTCAGGGTGATGTGCAGTGTTATTTATTTTTTCTTCCACACAAACATTTTGCAATTAGGCCAACATTTTTAATTTTGGTCTCATCAGACCAGAGCACCTTCTTCCACATGTTTGCTGTATCCCTGACATGGCTTCTCACAAACTGCAAATGGGACTTCTCATGGCTTTCTTTCAACAATGGCTTTTTTCTTGCCACTCCTTTTAAAAAGGCCAGATTTGTGGTGTGCACGACTAATAGTTGTCCCGTGGACAGATTCTCCTACCTGAGCTGTGAATCTCTGCAGCTCCTCATTTTCGCATGGTGGATTGAATCAGTTGTGCTGCCCTGCTCATGTGATAACAAGGAACATGCTGACAGGAGAGCAGAGGGATCAAGAAATTATCTTTTGAGTCTGCTACTTCTTCTTTCACTGTCCAGTTACATGCTGGGGGTGGTCAAAACCTGAAAATGTTACTTAACTTCTGTAGAGAAAAATAATTTCTCCCCCCTGTACAAGAGAAGGATTCTCTATGTGGCAGAGCTGTGTACATTTCAGAAATGCAAATCCTTTGCCAGGCACAACAGCTCCCCTTTATGTATTTAATCTTTAATTTAGTTAAAGTGGCTGTAAACCTCAGACATGAAATATAAACAAAGCATATCCCTCTATAGTGTGTACTTGTCTCAATTAAGATCACTAAGTGCAATTTCTATCTGCTGCCTCGTTTCTCTGCTGTCTGCATCAGTCACTTCTGACATGTTTTCCTGACACCAAGAGAAAAAAGGTGACAGGGGAGGGAGCTCCACCTGATTGACAGCCTCAGCTCTGTTCCTGTGTGCTGTGTGAAGGAGGGTGTGGCCATTCCCTCCAATCAGCTCTGAGCTCTCCTCACTGAGCTCCCTTTTTTCTGACAGCTCAGAAAAGCTTTATAATTTCTGGACTTTGAATGGATGTAGAAAAGAGAAGACTGGTACAACGTATGCAGGAGGATTTTTTTCCTCTCTGTGTATCACCTGAGGCCAGCCACTTCACTGGGTATATGTAAGGGTTTACAACCACTTTAATCAGCTTGAACGTTCCTACATGTATACAGTTGTGCTCATAAGTTTACATACCCTGGCAGAATTTATGATTTCTTGGTCGTTTTTTAGAGAATATGAATTATAACACAAACTTTTATTTCACTCATGTTTAGTGTTTGGCTGAAGCCATTTGTTATCAATCAACTGTGTTTACTCTTTTTAAATCATAATGGCACTACCCAAATGACCCTGATCAAAAGTTTACATACCCAGTTCTTTATACCGTGTATTGCCCCCTTTAACATCAATGACAGCTTGAAGTCTTTTGTGGTATTTGTGGATGAGGCTCTTTATCTTCTCAAATGGTAAAGCTGCCCATTTCTCTTGGCAAAAAGCCTCCAGTTCCTGTAAATTCTTGGGCTGTCTTGCATGAACTGCACGTTTGAGATCTTCTCAGAGTGGCTCAATGATATTGAGGTCTGGAGACCACCCCAGAACCTTCACTTTATTCTGCTGTAGCTAATGACAGATCGACTTGGCCTTGTGTTTTGGATTATTGTCATGTTAGAATGTCCAAGTACGTCCCATGCGCAGCTTCCTGGCTGATGAATGCAAATGTTCCACCAGTAATTTTGATAACATACTGTATTCATCTTGCCATCAATTTTGACCAAATTTCCTGTGCCTTTGTAGCTCACACATCCCCAGAACATCAGTGATCCACCTCTGTGTTTCACAGTAGGAATGGTGTACCTTTCATCATAGTCCTTGTTGACTCCTCTCCAAATGTAGCATTTATGGTTGTGGCCAAAAAGCAAAATTTTGATCTCATCACTCCAAATGATTTTTTGCCAGAAGGTTTGAGGCTTGTCTCTGTGCTGTTTGGCATATTGTAAGTGGGATACTTTGTGGCATTTGCGTAGTAATGGATTTCTTCTTGCGACTCGACCATGCAGCCCATTTTTCTTCAAGTCCCTCCTTATTGTGCACCTTGAAACAGCCATACCACATGCTTCCAAGGAGTCCTGTATTTCACCTGAAGTTATTTGTGGGTTTTTATTTGCATCCCAAACAATTTGCCTGTCAGTTGTGGCTAACATTTTAGTTGGTCTACCTGACCATGGTTTGGTTTCAACAGTACCCCTAATTTTCCACTTCTTGATTAGAGTATGAACACTGCTGATTGGCATTCTCAATTTCTTGGATATCTTTTTATATCCCTTTCCTGTTTTTATACAGTTCAACTACCTTTTCCCGCAAATCCTTTGACAATTCTTTTGCTTTCCCCATGACTCAGAATCCAGAAACGTCAGTGCAGCACTGGATGAAAGATGCAAGGGTCTGTCAGGAGTCCAGAAACTCTTTGACCTTTTACACACACACACACACACTAATTACAAGCAAACGGATCACAGGTGAAGATGGTTACCTTTAAGGCCCCTTTCACACCGGGGCGTTTTTCATGCGGTACAGCGCTAAAAATAGCGCCTGTTCACCGCAAGAAAAAATCCGGCCCCTTTAACTCCAGTGTGAAAGCCGGCGGGCTTTCACACTGGAGCGGTGCGCTAGCAGGACGGCAAAAAAAGTCCTGCTAGCAGCATCTTTGGAGCGGTATAGGAGCGGTGTGTTCACCGCTCCTATACTGCTCCTTCCCATTGATTTGAATCGGAAACCGCGGCAATACCGCGGCAAATCGCCGCTACGGCGGCGCTCTGCGGGGGTGTTTACCCTTTTTCGGCAGCTCACGGGGGGTAAAACCGCACCGCGAGCGGCCGAATACTGCGGTTAAAACGACGGTAAAGCAGCGCTAAATATAGCGCTGCTTTACCGTCACCGCGGCTCCCTGCCCCAGTGTGAAAGGGGCCTAATAGCCATTCAAACCTCTTTGTGTCAACTTGTGTGCATGTTATCAGGCCAAAATCACCAGTCTATGTAAACTTTTGATCAGGGTAATTTGGGTAGTTTCTGTTGCCATTATGATTTAAAAAGAGTAAACACAGTTGATTGATAATAAATGGCTTCAGCAAAACTATAACCATGAGTGAAAAATGTTTTTGTGTTAAAATTCATATTCTCTGAAAAATGGCCAAGAAATCATAAATTCTGGTTATGTAAACTTATGAGCACAACTGTAAGTGGATTTAGAGTAATTCAGTAAGTTACAGTTTGGCATGCTTCCTACGAGATGGACAAACACCTTAGAAACTAATTGTGCAATCTTCATACAATCTCCTTTACCAATGCCAACATTTGTGTAGGTACCTAAGCAATTAATTCACTTTATTTCACTTAGGAAAGCCTTACATTACATACAGTTGGTAAAATCTAATTGTACAATCAAATTTGAATGTACAGCCAGATAGCTTCAGGCTTGTAACTAGATATCAGAAATTATGAGACATAACATAAAAGTCAGAGTCCTTAATCATCCAGGTGATATGGAGGATGACAAGGGTTTAACAGCTGAAGGGACTTCTTTGTGGAAATGTCAAGAACCTGCAAGTTAGCTGGAAAACGTGCTGGTGGCACTGAGGTTCCAGAATCCGAATGCTGCAATTTTGGTGTCCACAAACGGGTGTCTACCACCCGTGGGATGAGCGATGTTCTGACGTCACTACATTCACGCAAGTCCCGGAACAACGGTCTGCATGAATTTGTTTGTTTAAATGTAAGTGCAATACTTTTTATACTTAAAGTCACCCAAAGATTTTATGCTATGGAAGCTTTTATATTCTCATGGGGATTATCTGGCAACGTGTACCTGTGAATGATAGACATCTGGGAAGACGCTGTAACCTTTGCTGCATATTTAAAGTTCAGGGCTGGGTATTAAGCCAGAAGCAAATGTGATCTCCTGTAATAGGAGATCAACAGGAGTCGGTAAGCGGTAGTGTGTGTGGAGGTGGAAGGCACATCTTTTTTCATCACTATTCCTGGGTGTATTGCGTGCTGAGTTATCATTGGAGATCTGCTATCAATTGAATGGACTGTTTATAGTGTGCTGATTGATCAATTTCTATTCATGATATTCACTTCATAAGGGTTGAATAAGATTAAATCATATTGCACAGATTCACTTTTTATGGAAAATATAGCGCAACTTGATAAGTTGTTGATTAATGTGTGTATCTCTCAGGAAGTTTCAGCTGCTTTCCCATACTTATTTCAATTTTACTTTAATCACTGATTTTCTCAAATAATTAATTTTTATGACAGTGCAGTCATTTTTAAGCCATTTTGGAGGAGAGCTTGCATTGCCTAGCCATTAGTCACCACCTGATGCTGTCTGCAGTGCAGTCTCTTAGGACTGTTTCACACTGCTGTGCTGTGGCCAATTTGAAGTTTTCATGTGGATTACCTGAGGTTTCCCAAAGATTTCTATTATGTACTGCACCTTTGGCTTCTTTTCTGAAAGCACACCAAAGATGCAGCATGCAGGGCTTTGGGTAAATTTCCAGAAAATGGGCCAAGAACGCGGAACATAAAAGAAGCTTATGAGAAACCATGGGTAACCATCACAAAGACCACAGGTACACTGCGATGCATCCGCGCTGAAACCGAACCGCAGCCAGGTGGCATGAAAGCAACCTTATTATTTTTGCCTGTGTGCTCATACCTGCTTACATCTTGAACCTGCCTGATCCTATACCACTTGTACCTATCTTGAACTGAATTCTATTTTCCCTTCAACCTACCCACCTGAGGCTGTTTCTCTTTTTTCTTTTCCCTGTGGTTTGTATTTTAATGTAAGTTTAGCTAGTTCCCCTCTGCACTTGCGTTTTCACTGGTTTATTCATTGTTTTTTTTTGTATGTGTGTTACTTATGTTGTGCATTCATAATAAATTGTATCATCTCTCAGTTAAACAACAATGATACAATGACACCTTGGAACACAAGTATACAAAAATGTATATAGCCAGCGACTGTGGGTCTATGCTTCTTCAAAAGCCATTGTGAGCCTGACTCATTTCATCCACAAAACTTTATAAAACTATCTGATAGTTGCTCATCCATGTCTTTATGGACCTTGCTTTGTGCACTGGTGCGCAGTCATGTTGGAACAGTAAGGAGCCACCCCCAAACTGTTTCCACAAAGTTGGGAGCACAAAATTGTCCAAAATGTCTTGGTATGCTGACGTCTTAAGAGTTCCCTTCACTGGAACTAAGGGGCCAAGTCCAGCCCCTGAAAAACAACCCCACACTATAATCCCGCTCCACCAAATGATTTGGACCAATGCACAAAGCAAGGTCCATAAAGACATTGGATGAGCGAGTTTGGGGTGGAGGAACTTAACTAGCCTGCACAGAGTCCTGGCCTCAACCCGATAGAACTCCTTTGAGATGAATTAGAGCGGAGACTGTGAGCCAGGCCTTCTTGCCCAACATCAGTGCCTGACCTCACAAATGCGCTTCTGGAAATATATTCAAACATTCCCATAGACACACTCCTAAACCTTGTGGACAGCCTTCTCAGAAGAGTTGGAACTGTTGTAGATGCAAAGGGTGGTGTAACTGGCCGCTTGTCACTTTAAATCTTTGTTCAGCACTAAATACAGGTGGAACCTTTATTACCTTACTTTTGTTCCCCTGGGGAATGTTTTAATCACCAGACACTTCCTGCTTCCTATAGTTTTGCAAGGGGCTTTTCTCATTTTATTCAGCATCCAGGCAAGCAGCAGCACCTCATGAAAAGGAGATGTCTTTGGAAGTTTTCTAAAGTTTAAAGTTCTGCACCCCTTGGCAAGCGGAGCAAGTTTTCACAGTGCATATGGTGCAAATCGTACAAATAGTGCTTATGGTGTTTAAGGAGTCAAAAGATTAACCCCTGTGGTAGTCAACCTTAATGCACATATTTGAGGCAAAAGAATAAATGCACTGCACCTGTAAGAAGCTCTCATCTCGTTATTTACTCAAAGCCAATGGTTTGTCGCTGAGATGAAAACTTGACGCTGAGTGAAAACTTGTCGCTGAGTGAAAACACATTTCTGTCATCACCGGCTGCGTCGCTGTTTTCATCAAACTGTGAGTAAGTGCTTCCCAACACCTCGCAAAAGACACGTGCGGACGCCATTTTAGCAACAGAGAATAGTCCAACAAGTAAACGCGTCACATGGACATTTAAATATTGCTGGCTGCTTTACATGCGGTCTGGAAATTGCCTTTAATTAGTATACGGACCAAATAATTCATATTTTACTAAAGCAATGACTGTTATTATTTTCATAATATGAGTGCCTAGTGTTTAGAGACCTAGTGGCAAATTGTAAACAATGCTATCTCCTAAGCTCCTAATCCACTAAACTGTTTGTTAATTACGTAAAGGGTAAATTGTCTGGTTAAAAATTATCAGCAGTATATTCGTTTAACCACTTGCTGACCGCCCACTGTCAAATGACGGCGGGACGGTTCAGCTACTGTGGCGGGACGCCGTCATATGACGTCGTCTACAATTTGGCCACTGGGGGGCGCGCGCGTCGCGGGAGGCGCGCGCGCGTGCCCGCCGCGTAGCTGGGGCCCCGGTGCGCGTGCCCGGCGGTCGCGATGACCGCCAGGCACCCGCGATTGCCTGGTAATCGAGCAGGACGTGGATCGGTGTGTGTAAACACACAGATCCACGTCCTGTCAGAGGAGAGGAGACCGATGGTGTGTCCCTTGTACATAGGGACACCGATCGGTCTCCTCCCCCAGTCAGTCCCCTCCCCCCACAGTAAGAATCACCAAGATAGGGTACACATTAACCCCTGCAGTGCCCCCTAGCGTTAACCCCTTCCCTGCCAGTCACATTTATACAGTAATCAATGCATTTTTATAGCACGGATCGCTGTATAAATGTGAATGGTCCCAAAAATGAGTCAAAAGTGTCCGAAGTGTCCGCCGCAATGTCGCAGTCACGATAAAAATCGCAAATCGCCGCCATTACTAGTAAAAAAAAAAAAATAATAATAAAAATGCTATAAATCTATCCCCTATTTTGTAGACGCTATAACTTTTGCGCAAAACAATCAATATACGCTTATTGCGATTTTTTTTACCAAAAATATGTAGAAGAATACGTATCGGCCTAAACTGAGGAAAAAATTTGTTTAAAAAAAAATAAAAATTGGATATTTATTATAATAAATAGTAAAAAATATTATGTTTTTTCAAACTTGTCCCTCTTCTTTTGTTTATAGCGCAATAAATAAAAACCGCAGAGGTGATCAAATACCACCAAAATAAAGCTCTATCTGTGGGGAAAAAATGATAAAAATTTTATTTGGGTACAGCGTTGCATGACCGCGCAATTGTCATTCAAAATGCGACAGCGCTGAAAGCTGAAAAATGGCTTGGTCAGTAAGGAGGTGTTCGTGGCTGGTAGGCAAGTAGTTAACAACATTTTGACGTATGGTATGCATTGTTGCTAGTCTTTGTAAGTTAGAAGTGTAAATGCCTATTTTCCTTCGTAGCCTATTGGTAGCAAGTTTGAGCCAACTCTCATTCAGATTAGGTTTCAGGCACACACGCTTAAAAAGGCAAACGCACACTAAAACAAAATGTTGTCACGCACTAAAGAAACAGACAAACCCACTGAGTCACAACAAGTGCGGTCCAGCTCCAGACAGCGAAGATTAACAGAAAAGGGCCAAGAAATGCACAAAGATACAGTTGAAAAATGAAATAGCATTCAACAAGCCGTACGACTCTTGGAAGGAGCTAGTAAAAGAAATTAGGATGAAATTAAAGAACTTCTGCTAAGCTGAAGACCTTGATACAAGAATGATGGAGATTAAAGCCAAAGAAGTGTTAGTACACCAACAGTATGAGTCCATTTGTCGTAATCATTCCACTAGCCCATACATTGTTAAAAGAATGGATGCATGCACCATGTTAACAGCTGAAATCTGCAACCTCACCAACAAACGGTTAGAGAATGTGGAGGAAACCTTTAACGATCAACTTGAGAAGGAAAGAGTGAGGATGTTACTTAATAAAGAAGAGCATGAGTCAATCTTTGGAAACACAGAAACTGTCCTCTCAGAGTCATTACCAGACTTTAGCTCAAGCTCGAGAGCCACTTCCAGATCCTCTAGCAAACGTGCAGACGCAGAAGCCGACCTTGCAGCCAAGATAGAACAAGCTAAGCTGAGCAAAATGGAAGCAGAAATTAAACTTAGGTTAGAAGAGGAAAAGACAAGACTGCAACAGCTACAAGCAGAAAATGAAGTCAAGGTAGCTGCAGCAAGAGTAAAAGCTTACAACGCCTATGATAGTTTTGAATATTGTGAACAGGAGACAGACTACAAGGTACAAAACCTTTACAAAAGGAATGAACCACAAACCTCATTAAATCCGAAAGCTGTGTCATTTCAACCTTCAAATACACCACTTGAGGTGTCAAGACCACAAGAAGAAGGTAATCTAATTCCAGGACTTGCAAGTCTGCTCATCTCCAACCATCTCCCTATACCTGAACCAACTGTGTTTACAGGTGATCCTTTAAAGTTCATAGATTGGAAGATATCCTTCATGGCGCTGATTGATCAAAAACCAATTCCTGTGTGTGAAAAAATGCTGCACTCGAAGAGGTATCTCGGTGGTGAAGCTCATAAGGCAGTAGAAGGTTTCTTCTATCGGAATTCAGAAGACGCTTATCTGGGTGCCTGGGGAATCCTACAGGACAGGTATGGAGGTCCATTCATAGTGCAAAGAGCTTTCAGAGAAAGGCTGACTAAATGGCCAAAGATATCAACAAACGACCCTCTAGCATTAAGAGAGTTTGCGGATTTCCTTCAAGGCTGTGTGGAGGCCATTCCCCATGTTAAAGGCTTAGCTATTCTAAATGATTGTGAAGAAAACCACAAGCTTCTCAAGAAACTGCCTAAATGGGTTGTGTGTAGATGGAGTTGCATCGTTGTGGACGAATTAGACAAGTCTCAAGAATACCCAACCTTTACTTGTTTCACAGAGTTTCTGCAGAAGGAAGCCAAGATAGCATGCAACCCCATTGCCTCCCCCTTCCTCCTCAGTACCAAGACCACAGATGAGAGAATTCCCAAAAGAGCCAAGGCGCTCAACACAAGCAGTCAAATGAAACCCTCCACCTCCAGTGTTCCAGAGATCTCTGCTTCAAGACCAAAACCACCCTGCCTAGTCTGCAAAGACAAAATGCACAGTGTCGCTAAATGTCTGACTTTTGCAGCAAGGACCATTGATGAAAAGAAGGCCTTCATTTATGAAAACCACATCTGCTTTGGTTGCGTAAAAAAGGGCCATACTTCAAAAGACTGCAGAGGAAGACACACATGTAGCATATGCAGTCGTCATCCAACCTGTTTGCACATACAGAGAAACACTGAGCCTGTCAAAACACCAAGCGATGATTCAGTAGCTACGGGAGATAAGGTAAATGACAACGTTCCCAAAGTTATGTCCCATACATTGACAAGGCATACTCTTGCCACCTCCTGCATTGTTCCAGTTCTGTTGTCAGCTGCAGCGGAGCCTCAGAGAGAAATCCACACTTATGCCTTACTTGACATGCAGAGTGATTTAACCTTTATTTTGGACGACCTGGTATCTAAGCTAAGTGTGAGTACCAAGCCGTTACAGCTAAAGCTCAGCCCCATGACAGCCATTGATACAGTTATATCAAGCCAAATTGCTCACGGTCTGCAAGTGCGTGGTTTCAACTCTAATGCTATAGTCCAACTCCGTCAAACCTATACGAGAGACTTTATTCCAGTAGATAAGTCTCACATCCCTACCAAGGAGACTGCACTTCAGTGGCCACACCTCAAGCATTTGGCAAGCAAGTTACAGCCACTTCAAGACTGCAAAGTCGGACTGCTGATTGGTTACGATTGCCCATCAGCGCTGGCTCCCTTGGAGGTCACTATAGGCTCCAAAGATGAACCCTTTGCTCAAAAAACTATGCTCGGCTGGAGGATCATAGGATCAGCGAATCCACATCTTGATACACAGGGTAGCCAGAGCTTCGTACACAGAGTCGCAGAAAAAGAAATGCCAATGTCCCCGGTCACTGAGGTATTAAAGACTTTAGAAAATGGACTTCTCTGAAAGAAATTATGAAGATAAGTACGTGTCTCAAGATGACGTTCGTTTTGTGTAGTTTCTCTCTGAAACCATAATGGAAAGGAAAGATGGACACTATGAGATGCTGTTACCCTTCAAAGACAACAGTCAACCAACACTACCAAACGATAAGAGGCTGGCCACTATTCGACTTTTATTCAACTTTAACATCTAAAGGCCAATAAACAGTACTACGAACACTACACTGCATCCATGGAAGAAAGGATCAGAAAAGGTGATGCAGAACCAGCGCTTTCATTATCAGAGGAAGAAACAGTGTGGTACATCCCACATCACAAGGTTTATCACCCCACGAAGCCAGACAAGTTAAGAGTCATCTTTGATTGTTCAGCAAAGGCATCTCCCTAAACGACACCTTAATGACAGGTCCCGACCTGATAAATTCTCTAGTGGGAGTCCTTTGTTGCTTCAGGAAGGAAGCATTTGCTGTGATATGCGACATTGAAAGGATGTTCCACCAGTTTTACATGCCTCCAGAAATGCGTAAAAACTTAAGGTTCCTTTGGTGGGAGAACGGCCAGTTAGAAACGAAACCAAAGGAATACAGAATGGCAGTTCACCTTTTCGATGCCGGTTCATCTCCAGGATGTGCCAACTTTGGCCTCAAGTATCTTGCACAACAACACAAGGCAGAGTATCCTTCAGCATCAGCCTTCATTGAGAAGAACTTTTATGTTGACGACGGCCTAACCAGTGTTTCAACAATCAGTGAAGCTACAAATCTAATCCTCGAAACACAAGGATTATGTAAAAATGCTGGCTTAAGACTGCATAAGTTCAACTCTAATAAAAGGGACGTCCTGTCTTGTGTAGCTCCATCAGAAAGAGCAACAACTAGTGAACCTCTCAAACTTAACCCAGACTCAACATCAGAAGGACAAGTACTTGGCATTCAGTGGTCAATTGAAAATGACACCTTCAGTTTCAGCATTGACATAAAGGATCAACCCTCAACTCGTCATGGTATCCTGTTAATCGTAGCCTCTCTTCATGATCCTCAAGGCTTCATAGCTCCCTTCATACTGAGTGGCAAGTGCCTTCTCCAGGAGCTTTGTCGCAAGGGCATCAGTTGGGACAAAGCACTTCCTGAGAGCTTAAGCTCACGGTGGGAGGCCTGGAAGAGTAGTCTGCAAGCTTTAAGGAAAATCAAGATACCCAGATGCTACCATCCTGACTTCGGTAAAAAAGTCATCGAGTCAAGGTGTTAGTGGGTGACAGAAGATTGCAAGATAAAAAGGACTATGCTTCAAAACCCTCAATTATTGAACGTCCTATTCAAAAGCTTGTAGTTCTCATAGAAAGTAAATGAGTTACCAGTTTAGTGATACACTAGCATACCACCACGCAATACAGTAGCCAGTCACAGAAGTACCTACAAGCTACATTGTGTAAGACTCATGTTTTTATAGCGGCCATGGTTATGTTCTGTAAATAATGTATGACTCTAAGTCTTATTCGTCATAACATAATTTGGTGGGAGTGTAACTGGCCGCTTGTCACTTTAAATCTTTGTTCAGCACTAAATACAGGTGGAACCTTTATTGCCTTACTTTTGTTCCCCTGGGGAATGTTTTAATCACCAGACACTTCCTGCTTCCTATAGTTTTGCAAGGGGCTTTCCTCATTTTATTCAGCATCCAGGCAAGCAGCAGCACCTCATGGGAAGGAGATAGTCTTTGGAAGTTTTCTAAAGTTTAATGTTCTGCACCCCTTGGCAAGCGGAGCAAGTTTTCACGGTGCATATGGTGCATATGGTGCAAATCGTACAAATAGTGCTTATATTGTTTAAGGAGTCAAAAGATTAACCTCTGTGGTGTTTAACCTTAATGCACATATTTGAGGCAAAAGAATAAACGCACTGCACCCGTAAGAAGCTCTCCTTTCGTTATTTACTCAAAGCCAATGGGGCTGCTACAGGGGGGGGGGGGGCAAACTTAATATTGAACCCTATGGGCATACTTTTGACAATATAGTGTATACAATATATTTACCTTTACATTGTAGTTGTGAGCATCTTATATACTGAATCTCCTCTTTTAATGTTAAAAAAGAGAGGAGATATTGCTTCAAATAGGAGACAAATAGCTTTTCTCTCAGGGCAGGATTTTTTTTTTTTTTTTACTGGTGATTCCATATATGTTTCAGAAGGAAGCATCAGGGAACTATTCAGTGGAGAAATTATTACTTTAAAATAAAGAAGCCAAAAAAGTTGAGTGGCTAATGGGAACTGAATTCTCAGTCTGTTTTTACTAACAGGAAAACATGGAACAGAATACAGAATTAGCAGCCATGATGATTTATTTAACTTAATCTTGCTGCTGCCCTAAGAATGTGCATCTCTTGAAACTTAACAACGGCTAAAATTACATTTTTCAGGTTTGGATAAAGCAGAAAAAAGATAGAATCTCCATCCAGTTTTTAATGATGTTTTTGTCCTCATTGCTCCCTGCTTTCTGTTGTGGAAGTAGAAGTACAGAAATTAGTGGACTTTTTTAGTTTATTAGGCCCCATTCACACCTCAGTGTCTTGTAGCTTGAAGCCTGAAGCTTCAAAACTCTGGAGAAGAAAAAAAAATCTATTATTCTCTATGGAGATGGTTTACATCTCTACTCCATGTTACCTGAAACCAAACTCCTGAAGCTCATAAAAGTTCTGGAGCTATTTTTGTAGCTCAGTTCGGGCAGATTTGGAAATGTTACTGCTTTTTACACTGGTGACCCTTTGACCTGTACAAAATCACTGCAAAATCTCAGTAATAATAACGTGCAACTTTCCGCCTGAAAACGATACACTAAAGTGTGAATGCAGCCTAGAGCTGGCAAAGGTTTAAATGTGTTTTTTTTTATTGCTGATTGTACTTGGATATAGACAGGGGTAAATTATTTGCTCATTTAAAGGATGTTTTTGCCTTTGGTTTCTCCAGGAAGTGAGGTTATTTCACTTCCTTCATGGCAGGACCTTTTAAATGTGTGGATTGGAGCTTAAAGAGAGGAGATGGGCAGATAGGAGTAAAACTGCCAGAATATGGATATGGAGATGTGAGGTTAAAGCCTAGGTTTTTCTAATCCCAGGGCGGGCTTCCCTGGTACTGGGTCATTGCTGTGGCACCCCTCTGATTATAAGAAAAATATGTATTTATGCCCTTGGAGTGGAATTTTTTCTGCAAGAGTGAAGATCTAGCACTGATGCTAAGTGTTCCTCAATAAAAGATGTTGATGTAGCATCTGGCTGAAATATGATGATTCAAATGGATGCAGGATACTTCAGAGTATGTAAGTTGGGATAGGACACAGTTAGGCCAAAGTGCTGGGTAGGTGTATCTCATGTCAGATACACATAGTAAAAAAAATTATACGGACACATTTTTGTCTGTAGGCGGAGTCTTGTTATAATTGGGGGTGGGCATTCGTTTGTAGGCGTGGCATATCGAGGAAAGAAATGTGATTTAAGTGAAAGAAAAGTGATTTAAGAGAAATATTGGACGTGGCTCAAAGAGGGTGTGGTTAGAGTCTGAGATGAACGAGGGATAGATAGAGAGAGAGAAAAAAAATTCCGGGAATTTAATCGGGACGAGCTCCGATCGGGACGAGGGTCCCAAAATCCGGAATGTCCTGGGAAAATCATATGAATACACAAAGCAGCATTGAGGATCTGGATTAGGACTAACGTGGGCATACCTGTTCGGGTTGGGACTGGTGGTGGTTAGGAAATTAAGTCACCCTCTTGCCATTGAAGAGTGAACCTGTCTATGTAGCTTGCAGCAAGTGACCTGGGTGTTTAGCTGGACTATCTGATCCCTGACCTGGAACCACAGAGGAGACACAGGGCCCTGTACAGTGAGTGTTCCCAACTGTCCGTGTGTCATTACTATTGGTAAATGTTGAATGAAGGATTGATGCTCCTCCATTCATGTACATGTGGCAGAAAGGTATGTGCTGCTTGGGCTGAGATGTGGGGGAAAAGAGATAGGAACAAAAAGCAGCTCCTTCTAAGTGTAACAAGTAGACATTTTAATGAATAAAAATAAATATGGAAGCATTAACAAATGAGCGATCAATTCCAGCATTATGTGTGTGTGTGTGTGTGTGTGTTTATATATATATATATATATATATATATATTATAATGAGAGATCATCCGCTCTTTCCCGGGATCGTGCCTGGTGTCGCTGGCTGGTTGTGACCGTCTGTGATACGGCCGCATTGTTGGCTCCCAGTGCTTCTGGAAAGCTGGGATGAAGATCAGCGGCACACGGAGACACTCCGAGATGTCACTTCCGGGTACAGGGTCAGCGGGCGGGTCACACGTTCGAAGTATGCATGCTCCTTCCGCAGGCTCTGAACAGCCCTGTCTTGTAGCAGGCCCCCTAAGGATACAGCAACTCAGTTGCAGTGGAACCTGCCAACATGCTTGTCCTAGGACTCCCTCATTTCTTGTCCTGGTGTCACTTGAATAAAAGCCAGGCTACATGCTTGCATTAAGGGTTTGATTTTGTATGGGATTCCCACACTTTAGCAGATCCAGAGGTTCTGATGTGCATTTTGGGAGGGACTCTACACAAGTTCTATTTTTATTTTTTCTTGCTGTAGGATGTGCTAGAGCAAAAGTAATACTTAGGCCCCTTTTCACACAGGAATCTGTGCGCTGATCCCTGTAGGCGGGTGGCTTATGCAGAGCAGACGGACACAGCCCACTCTCCTCTATGGCCGCTTCGATGTAAACGGACCGCCTGTCCATTTTCACACTATAATAAGTGCTTATTCATAGCTTATGAGTAAGCACTTATTATAGTGGGAAACGCGTTAGATTTTTCCTGTATAGCTTTGCTGTGACTTGTACAGTGTGATCCCAAGTTTTCAATTAAAGGCACAAGATATCTTCTTTGGAGTGCGGCTGTCCAGAGTTTTTCTGTTCATCTTCATTTACCAGGATATAGAACCTATGCCACTACAAGTATGTGACAATTCACTATAAAATAAAAATGCTTAGGCACAGAATCAGGCAATTCAGTGGCAATGTCAATCTATTACAGCTCTGGGGCCATATATTTATGAAAGCCGCTAGGCATAGGCAGACTTTGGTTTTTCTTCTGTCTCTGTCCTCCATTTCAGAGTTTAGGCTATCTTAACATCAAAATGCCTGAAGGAAAGATTATTCTTATTCCTCAAAAGAAATCCCTTTAATTTTGCCTTACTTCACTGGAAGGACTTAATTTGTTTCTTTGGGTATCCAGAGCCGTTATTTCTTATATAGCTTGATTATTATACCCGATGTGTATCTGCTATCATATCTACTGTATACATACAATTAGACAGCTAATAATCAGGTGAAAATTAAGCATCTGGTTCATATTGCAAAATGTATGTATTTACATATTATTAACAAGCAGTAAAAGAGCCTCAAATAAGCTCTCATTAAGCTCTGTAGCTGCAAGTACTGTTAGGAAATTAATCTTCAAAAACAACAAAATCACAACTCTTCTCTCCTTTCCTCTCACCTCCTTCCCCGAGAACGCCTAGTTTCCCCCTGTCTCCACCCCTGTCTCCACCCCTAGGACCACCCCGTGTCTCCACCCCTACACACCTCCTAGCACCGCCGCTTTTGAGAACCGGAAACCAAGTATAATTTGGGGGGATATACATGGTAATTTGTATGGAATTTGTTAATAAAAAGCAATTCAGTAAAATGTATAAAATATTAGAAATATCCAGTGCTTACCAAGGTAAGCTCAGATGAACTTCCAGCAGTGTAGGCTCGTCCATAGGGGGCGCACGGGCACCTTCCCCCCAAAGCTGGCCACCTAAAAAAAACAGGCGCCGGACGCAGTGCACTATGGGTAGAGTCACTTACTTTGCCTGGTTTTGGGAGTCGTTGTGGGGCAAAGCACTCCACCACAACACTCCCATCTTACAGCTATTCCCCTTGCTGTGGGATTTTCTATTGGCACTGCCGTAAGACCTGGGCAGTGCTTTCCCCCATATCTATATATAATTTGTATTGAGATACTTAAGTGTTCATGTGGGGATCCTTTTAAAATACATTATGTTTAAGTGACTTGCTGGTGACCATGCTGGCTGACTTTTTTATTCTGGATATGGTATTTGATATTGTTTTTTCATAGTTTTTTGAACTTTTGCATTTTTTACTTTGCATATTTATATCATTTTTGTATATCCAGATAAGGCACGGTTTCTTCAGCAGGGTCACAAGGGTTCTGCTCTACCAGTTATAGTATCTTCATTTTTTACATTTCATTATTCATTTGTTGTATCTGGAGAAATTATAGTTATCCTTTATGGTTATATGGGATATTAAATATACAATTTTAATTGCATGGTTCTTTTACATATGCTTTCACTTGCTGATATAATATAATCCAAATTGGTAACATCTATGATTGTTTATGAATATACTCTGTTCATTACATATTTTTATTTTTGCTTTTAGGATTTTATATATGAGGGGTATTTTCACTAAGGGATACTTTTTAATGAAAATTTAGAGCCCATCATGCAGGTTTTGGTCCCTCCTGGTTTTAATACCAATAAAGGGTTACGACCTGGGTTTCAGTTGTTCCCATTACTATTGAGTGGACCCAAACCATCACATGTGGATGTCAACATGTTCAACAAATCAAGTATTTTTTACCTGTGTGTGTGTGTATATATATATATCACTGTTGTTCATTTGTCATGTAGCTATGATTAAGCACCAGTAAGAGTTGTGTGAAACGCGTCAACTGCTGTACTTTTTATTCTGATTGTATAGACTTTATCTAAAGGCATTTTCTTGGAGTGCGGCCATCTGGATTATTTTTGCTCACATGTATCCTGCATACTGAGCCTGCACCCTAATTGACGGACGGGGGGGGGGCTGATATTTTGGAACAGCCACCTTGAGCGGGGTTTTTCTTCTCAGGGTGAGCATTGTGCTCCGAGATGTGTTAGAAAAGCAAATTAATATTCAATTTTCTATCACTGAACCGCCTCTCCGCCAATCAGGAAGCGTGGGTCTAATACCCATCACCTGATTGACTGAAAGAAGAGGCGATCCTATTGGATGCCTAGCAGGAAAAAAGACGCACAGTGGAAGCATGGAAGACACAGGAGCCGCCACCCGTCCCAAAGCTCGCCGCTGCCTGACCCACTGCCAGTCCCACAGCTTGCCACTGTCACCTGCTGCCTGACCTACAGCTTCCCGCAGTCACCTGCTGTCTTACCCGCCACCAAGATGGGGTAAGTGCCGGCCAGACAATGAGCGGCGCAGGGAGGTGCTGATTAAATGCTGCCGGGGGGGTCACAGTGGCTGCAATGGATGGGCACAATGGCTGCAATGGATGGGCACAGTGGCTGCTATGGATGGGCACAGTGGGTGCTATGGATGGGCACAGTGGCTGGAATGGATGGGCACAGTGGCTGCTATTGATGGGCACAATGGCTGGAATGGATGGGCACAGTGTCTGCTATTGATAGGCACAGTGGCTACAATGGATGGGCACAGTGGCTGCAATGGATGGGCACCGTGGCTGCAATGGATGGGCACAGTGGCTGCAACGGATGGGCACAGTGGCTGCAATTGATGTCACAGTGGGGTTGCAATTGATGCAAGAGACGGGCCCCATATCCAACAAGAGACAGGCCCATATCCAGCAAGAGACGGGCCCATATCCAGCAAGAGACGGGCCACATATCCAGCAAGAGATGGGTCCCATATCCAGCAAGAGACAGGCCCCATATCCAGCAAGAGACGGGCCCCATATCCAGCAAGAGACGGGCCTCATATCTAGCATATCCAGCAAGAGATGGTCCCATATCCAGCAAGAGATGGGCCCTATATCCAGCAAGAGACGGGCCCCATATCCAGCCAGAGACAGGCCCCATATCCAGCCAGAGACAGGCCCCATATCCAGCAAGAGACAGGCCCCGTATCCAGCAAGAGACAGGCCCCATATCCAGCAAGAGACAGGCCCCATATCCAGCAAGAGACAGGCCCCATATCCAGCAAGAGACAGGCCACATATACAGTAAGAGACAGGCCCCATATACAGTAAGACAGGCCCCATATACAGTAAGAGACAGGCCTCATATCCAGCTGCAATGGATGGGCACAGTAGTTGAAATGGATGGGCACAGTGGCTGAAATTGATGGGCACATTGGATGCAATTGATGGCACAGTGGGGTTGCAATTGATGCAAGAGACGGCCCCATATCCAGCAAGAGACGGCCCCATATCCAGCAAGAGACGGCCCCATATCCAGCAAGAGACGGGCCCTATATCCAGCAAGAGACGGGCCCCATATCTAGCATATCCAGCAAGAGATGGTCCCATATCCAGCAAGAGACAGGCCCTATATCCAGCAAGAGACGGGCCCCATATCCAGCCAGAGACATGCCCCATATCCAGCCAGAGACAGGCCCCATATCCAGCAAGAAAAAGGCCCCATATCCAGCAAGAGACAGGGCCCCATATCCAGCAAGAGACGGGCCCCATATCCAGCAAGAGACGGGCCCCATATCTAGCATATCCAGCAAGAGAAGGCCCCATATCCAGCCAGAGACAGGCCCCATATCCAGCAAGAAACAGGCCCCATATCCAGCAAGAGACAGGCCCCATATCCAGCCAGAGACAGGCCCCATATCCAGCAAGAGACAGGCCCCATATCCAGCAAGAGACAGGCCACATATACAGTAAGAGACAGGCCCCATATACAGTAAGAGACAGGCCCCATATACAGTAAGAGACAGGCCTCATATCCAGCTGCAATGGATGGGTACAGTAGTTGCAATGGATGGGCACAGTGGCTAAAATTGATGGGCACATTGGATGCAATTGATGGCACAGTGGGATTGCAATTGATGCAAGAGACGGCCCCATATCCAGCAAGAGATGGCCCCATATCCAGCAAGAGTCGGCACCATATCCAGCAAGAGACGGGCCCCATATCCAGCATATCCAGCAAGAGATGGTCCCATATCCAGCAAGAGACGGGCCCTATATCCAGCAAGAGACGGGCCCCATATCCAGCCAGAGACAGGCCCCATATCCAGCCAGAGACAGGCCCCATATCCAGCAAGAGACAGGCCCCGTATCCAGCAAGAGACAGGCCCCATATCCAGCAAGAGACAGGCCCCATATCCAGCAAGAGACAGGCCCCATATCCAGCAAGAGACGGGCCACATATACAGTAAGAGACAGGCCCCATATACAGTAAGACAGGCCCCATATACAGTAAGAGACAGGCCTCATATCCAGCTGCAATGGATGGGCACAGTAGTTGAAATGGATGGGCACAGTGGCTGAAATTGATGGGCACATTGGATGCAATTGATGGCACAGTGGGGTTGCAATTGATGCAAGAGACGGCCCCATATCCAGCAAGAGACGGCCCCATATCCAGCAAGAGACGGCCCCATATCCAGCAAGAGACAGGCCCTATATCCAGCAAGAGACGGGCCCCATATCCAGCCAGAGACATGCCCCATATCCAGCCAGAGACAGGCCCCATATCCAGCAAGAAAAAGGCCCCATATCCAGCAAGAGACAGGCCCCATATTCAGCAAGAGACGGGCCCCATATCCAGCAAGAGACGGGCCCCATATCTAGCATATCCAGCAAGAGAAGGCCCCATATCCAGCCAGAGACAGGCCCCATATCCAGCAAGAAACAGGCCCCATATCCAGCAAGAGACAGGCCCCATATCCAGCCAGAGACAGGCCCCATATCCAGCAAGAGACAGGCCCCATATCCAGCAAGAGACAGGCCACATATACAGTAAGAGACAGGCCCCATATACAGTAAGAGACAGGCCCCATATACAGTAAGAGACAGGCCTCATATCCAGCTGCAATGGATGGGTACAGTAGTTGCAATGGATGGGCACAGTGGCTAAAATTGATGGGCACATTGGATGCAATTGATGGCACAGTGGGATTGCAATTGATGCAAGAGACGGCCCCATATCCAGCAAGAGATGGCCCCATATCCAGCAAGAGTCGGCACCATATCCAGCAAGAGACGGGCCCCATATCCAGCATATCCAGCAAGAGATGGTCCCATATCCAGCAAGAGACGGGCCCTATATCCAGCAAGAGACGGGCCCCATATCCAGCCAGAGACAGGCCCCATATCCAGCCAGAGACAGGCCCCATATCCAGCAAGAGACAGGCCCCGTATCCAGCAAGAGACAGGCCCCATATCCAGCAAGAGACAGGCCCCATATCCAGCAAGAGACAGGCCCCATATCCAGCAAGAGACGGGCCACATATACAGTAAGAGACAGGCCCCATATACAGTAAGACAGGCCCCATATACAGTAAGAGACAGGCCTCATATCCAGCTGCAATGGATGGGCACAGTAGTTGAAATGGATGGGCACAGTGGCTGAAATTGATGGGCACATTGGATGCAATTGATGGCACAGTGGGGTTGCAATTGATGCAAGAGACGGCCCCATATCCAGCAAGAGACGGCCCCATATCCAGCAAGAGACGGCCCCATATCCAGCAAGAGACGGGCCCCATATCCAGCAAGAGACGGGCCCCATATCTAGCATATCCAGCAAGAGATGGTCCCATATCCAGCAAGAGACAGGCCCTATATCCAGCAAGAGACGGGCCCCATATCCAGCCAGAGACATGCCCCATATCCAGCCAGAGACAGGCCCCATATCCAGCAAGAAACAGGCCCCATATCCAGCAAGAGACAGGCCCCATATCCAGCAAGAGACGGGCCCCATATCCAGCAAGAGACGGGCCCCATATCTAGCATATCCAGCAAGAGAAGGCCCCATATCCAGCCAGAGACAGGCCCCATATCCAGCAAGAAACAGGCCCCATATCCAGCAAGAGACAGGCCCCATATCCAGCCAGAGACAGGCCCCATATCCAGCAAGAGACAGGCCCCATATCCAGCAAGAGACAGGCCCCATATCCAGCCAGAGACAGGCCCCATATCCAGCAAGAGACAGGCCCCATATCCAGCAAGAGACAGGCCACATATACAGTAAGAGACAGGCCCAATATACAGTAAGACAGGCCCCATATACAGTAAGAGACAGGCCTCATATCCAGCTGCAATGGATGGGCACAGTAGTTGCAATGGATGGGCACAGTGGCTAAAATTGATGGGCACATTGGATGCAATTGATGGCACAGTGGGGTTGCAATTGATGCAAGAGACGGCCCCATATCCAGCAAGAGATGGCCCCATATCCAGCAAGAGACGGGCCCCATATCCAGCATATCCAGCAAGAGATGGTCCCATATCCAGCAAGAGACGGGCCCTATATCCAGCAAGAGACGGGCCCCATATCCAGCCAGAGACGGGCCCCATATCCAGCAAGAGACAGGCCCCATATCCAGCAAGAGACAGGCCCCATATCCAGCAAGAGACAGGCCTCATATCCAGCAAGAGACAGGCCTCATATCCAGCAAGAGACAGGCCCATATACAGCAAGAGACAGACCCCATTTACAACAACTTTAGGTAGATTGCACTGTTTACCATTATTATTGAGCCCTGGTTCACTTTGGAGTGAACTGACATGCGATTTAACATATTAAATTGCATGCCAAACCGGCGGCAATTGTCGGCAATGGTACAGTCCAAATCAGTGCGATGCCGCATTTCCGTTTCCCAAAAGTAATTTCTGTACTACTTTTAGCGACTTCGAGGGGGGGGGGTTCCATTGACATCTGTGCAGCAACCCACACAGATGTCTCGCACCCAAAGTCGGGGCTGACATGCGGGAATGAAATTGTGCGAGTTCAGCTGAACTTGCACAATTTCATTGCTGCTGTCAGTGTAAACCAGGGCTGAAAGTTAAAAATTTAATCACTTCTACTAGAATAGTTTGACTCAATATTCTCTCATCATGGGGCAGATTATACAGCAACATTATGAAACAGAAGCTTCTACACTTGATAAGGAGATTCAAGATCTGGTCAAGAAATTCCTAGCATTACTAGACAGGGCAATTTATGATATGGATACTGAGATCAAACTGTTTCTGGAGAAATATAGTCAAGCAATTGTCTTAAAAAAGGAGCTTCCAGTTCTGGGAGGGGCAGCGTTGAGAGGTGACGTCACATATAGCAGTAAATGCCTGACGTAGCATGAATTATGGGGGGGGGGGCTCAATAGAATGGCTTATTTTGCTGTATAAGCGGTGGACAGAGCCATGGGGTGGGAGACAGTGGCTTGGGTGGCCCATGTAAGCCATGTGAGGGTAGCCCAGGACACACTGGGGTTCATTTTGTTCTGCTATGAATTACTGACATTCAATTGATGCAAGAGACGGCCCCATATCCAGCAAGAGACGGCCCCATATCCAGCAAGAGACGGGCCCCATATCCAGCAAGAGACGGTCCCCATATCTAGCATATCCAGCAAGAGATGGTCCCATATCCAGCAAGAAACAGGCCCTCTATCCAGCAAGAGATGGGCCCCATATCCAGCCAGAGACAGGCCCCATATCCAGCCAGAGACAGGCCCCATATCCAGCAAGAAACAGCCCCATATCCAGCAAGAGACAGGCCCCATATCCAGCAAGATACGGGCCCTATATCCAGCAAGAGACGGGCCCCATATCTAGCATATCCAGCAAGAGATGGTCCCATATCCAGCAAGAGACAGGCCCTATATTCAGCAAGAGACGGGCCCCATATCCAGCAAGAAACAGGCCCCATATCCAGCAAGAGACAGGCCCCATATCCAGCAAGAAACAGGCCCCATATCCAGCAAGAGACAGGCCCCATATCCAGCCAGAGACAGGCCCCATATCCAGCAAGAGACAGGCCCCATATCCAGCAAGAGACAGGCCACATATACAGTAAGAGACAGGCCCCATATACAGTAAGACAGGCCCCATATACAGTAAGAGACAGGCCTCATATCCAGCTGCAATGGATGGGCACAGTAGTTGCAATGGATGGGCACAGTGGCTGAAATTGATGGCACAGTGGGGTTGCAATTGATGCAAGAGACGGCCCCATATCCAGCAAGAGACGGCCCCATCTCCCGCAAGAGACGGCCCCATATCCAGCAAGAGACGGGCCCCATATCCAGCATATCCAGCAAGAGATGGTCCCATATCCAGCAAGAGACGGGCCCTATATCCAGCAAGAGACGGGCCCCATATCCAGCGAGAGACGGGCCCCATATCCAGCAAGAGACAGGCCTCATATCCAGCAAGAGACAGGCCTCATATCCAGCAAGAGACAGGCCTCATATCCAGCAAGAGACAGGTCCATATACAGCAAGAGACAGACCCCATTTACAACAACTTTAGGTAGATTCACCCTCTCCATTTGCACTGTTTACCATTATTATTGAGCCCTGGTTCACTTTGGAGTGATCTGACATGCGATTTAACATATTAAATTGCATGCCAAACCGGCGGCAATTGTCGGCAATGGTACAGTCCAAATCAGTGCGATGCCGCATTTCCGTTTCCCAAAAGTAATTTCTGTACTACTTTTAGCGACTTCGAGGGGGGGGGGGTTCCATTGACATCTGTGCAGCAACCCACACAGATGTCTCGCACCCAAAGTCGGGGGGCTGACATGCGGGAATGAAATTGTGCGAGTTCAGCTGAACTCGCACAATTTCATTGCTGCTGTCAGTGTAAACCAGGGCTGAAAGTTAAAAATGTAATCACTTCTACTAGAATAGTTTGACTCAATATTCTCTCATCATGGTGCAGATTATACAGCAACATTATGAAACAGAAGCTTCTACACTTGATAAGGAGATTCAAGATCTGGTCAAGAAATTCCTAGCATTACTAGACAGGGCAATTTATGATGATATGGATACTGAGATCAAACTGTTTCTGGAGAAATATAGTCAAGCAATTGTCTTAAAAAAGGAGCTTCCAGTTCTGGGAGGGGCAGCGTTGAGAGGTGACGTCACATATAGCGGTAAATGCCTGACGTAGCATGAATTATGGGGGGGGGGGGGGGGCTCAATAGAATGGCTTATTTTGCTGTATAAGCGGTGGACAGAGCCATGGGGTGGGAGACAGTGGCTTGGGTGGCCCATGTAAGCCATGTGAGGGTAGCCCAGGACACACTGGGGTTCATTTTGTTCTGCTATGAATTACTGACATTCAGCTTTAGACAATCTATGTGAAACAGGGACGGTATATGCTGCAATATATGGAAAATTTCGACTTTTTGTTTATGGCCCTAATTTGCAGAATGTATATTAATGTCATATTTTCTTACACTGGCTGTGACATTCAAGCATAAAGGTACAGTTAATAAAAGGGTAAGCTTAGCTGCCCTCAAAATGGGGGGAATGTTTGCTTGTTTTAGAGGGACCGGAAAAATATTCAAATACTTTTTCATTAAAGGGGAACTTTACTTTATAACAACTTGATAAAAAATAATGTTCTTTAGCAAGGAACATACATTCCACATTAATAATTATGCAACCAAAATTAGTATGTGCTGTAAATTACCTCCAGCATTGTTCCTGTTTCTTCTTACTGGAGGCTTCCATTTTGCTGAATCCCAGAGTCCCTGGGCAGCAGTAACTATTTAGACTGTCAGCAAATCAGCTTCTACATTTTTGGCATAGTGTCAAAAAATATAGAACTGAGCATGTGCAGAGCAGGGTGAGACGGTGTATTACTGGATTTTTAACAGTATAGGCACTTATTTTGAATGTTTTATATAGCTATACCAGCTAAAGGGGCCACCCTGAAGTGATCTAGCAGGAATAGATTTTCTGGCTACAGTTCCACTTTACCTTTTGGGGGATCCAGATAGAGATAGAGAGAGAGTAGGGATGAGCCGAACACCCCCCCGTTCGGCTCGCACCAGAACCCGCGAACATACCTAAAGTCCGTGCGAGCTTTAGAACCCTATTAGTTATAATGGATGCGAACGTTCGAAATTAAAAGTGCTAATTTTAAAGGCTAATATGCATGTTAATGTCATAAAAAGTGTTTGGGGACCTGGGTCCTGCCCCAGGGGACATGTATCAATGCAAATTTTTTTTTTTAAAAACGGCCATTTTTTCAGGAGCAGTGATTTTAATAATGCTTAAATTGAAACAATAAAAGTGTAATATTCCTTTAAATTTCGTACCTGGGGGGTGTGTCTATAGTATGCCTGTAAAGGGGCGCATGTTTCCCGTGTTTAGAACTGTCTCTGCGCAAAGTGTCATTTTTGAAAGTAAAAAAGCTATTTAAAATCACTCGCGGCTAATGTTAATTCACGGCTCCCGTAACACAGAGAACAGTGATTCATTGAAACTCATTCATAAAAAAAAGTCATTGATAAAAAATAAAAAAAATAAAAAAAATTGAAAAAAAAAAGCGTAGGGGTCCCCCCAAATTCAATAACCAGGCCCTTCAGGTCTGGGATGGATATTAAGGGGGATCCCAGCCAAAAAAAAAAAAAAAAAATGGCGTAGGGTCCCCCTCAAAATCCATACCAGACCCTTGAGGTCTGGTATGGATTTTAAGGGGAACCCTTGCCAAAAAAAATGGCGTGGGGTCCCCCTCAAAATCCATACCAGACCCTTATCCGAGCATGCAACCTGGCAGGCCGCAGGAAAAGAGGAGGGGACGAGAGCGGCCCCCCCTCTCGCCTGAACCGTACCAGGCCACATGCCCTCAACATTGGGAGGATGCTTTGGGGGTCTAAGACCCCTAAAGCACCTTGTCCCCATGTTGATGAGGACAAGGGCCTCTTCCCCACAACCCTGGCCGGTGGTTGTGGGGGTCTGCGGGCGGGGGGGCTTATCGGAATCTGGAAGCCCCCTTTAACAAGGGGACCCCCAGATCCCGCCCCCCCCCCCCCTGTGTGAAATGGTAAGGGGGTACAAAAGTACCCCTACCATTTCACCAAAAAAGTGGCAAAAATTGTAAAAATGACAGGAGACAGTCTTTGACAATTCCTTTATTAAAATCTTCTTTCTTCTTTCTTCATCCTTCGGATTCTTCATCTTCTCCTTCCTTCATCTTCTTCCATCTTCTTCTTCCATTTTCTTCTTCCTCCGATCCGCTTCTTCTTGCGCTGGTTTTCTCGTCCTTCTCGTCCGGCATCTTCTTCCGTCGGCGTCGGTGTCGGTGTCTTCTTGGGCCGCTCCGCGCAATGGGAGGCTCCCGCTGTGTGAGGCTCCGCTCCATCTGACAGGTCTTTTAAAACGGAGGGCACCTGGTGACCCCGCCCCCCTCTGACGTCATGGGGAAAGCCATCATGGAATTCCCCATGACGTCCCTGTGCGTCAGAGGGGGCGGGGTCACCAGGTGCCCTCCATTATAAAAGACCTGTCAGACGGAGCGGAGCCTCACACAGCGGGAGCCTCCCATTGCGCGGAGCGGCCCAAGAAGAGACAGAGACACCGACACCGACGCCGACGGAAGAAGATGCCGGACGAGAAGGACGAGAAGACCAGCGCAAGAAGAAGCGGATCGGAGGAAGAAGAAAATGGAAGAAGAAGATGGAAGAAGATG
The DNA here is from genome assembly GCA_028564925.1 of Lithobates sylvaticus. Taxonomy (NCBI): domain Eukaryota; kingdom Metazoa; phylum Chordata; class Amphibia; order Anura; family Ranidae; genus Lithobates; species Lithobates sylvaticus. The sequence continues at coordinate 487,043,399 of CM053029.1, read as the reverse complement.
AAGGAAGGAGAAGATGAAGAATCCGAAGGATGAAGAAAGAAGAAAGAAGATTTTAATAAAGGAATTGTCAAAGACTGTCTCCTGTCATTTTTACCATTTTTGCCACTTTTTTGGTGAAATGGTAGGGGTACTTTTGTACCCCCTTACCATTTCACACAGGGGGGGGGGTGGGATCTGGGGGTCCCCTTGTTAAAGGGGGCTTCCAGATTCCGATAAGCCCCCCGCCCGCAGACCCCCACAACCACCGGCCAGGGTTGTGGGGAAGAGGCCCTTGTCCTCATCAACATGGGGACAAGGTGCTTTAGGGGTCTTAGACCCCCAAAGCATCCTCCCAATGTTGAGGGCATGTGGCCTGGTACGGTTCAGGCGAGAGGGGGGGCCGCTCTCGTCCCCCCTCCTTTCCTGCGGCCTGCCAGGTTGCGTGCTCGGATAAGGGTCTGGTATGGATTTTGAGGGGGACCCCACGCCATTTTTTTTGGCTAGGGTTCCCCTTAAAATCCATACCAGACCTCAAGGGTCTGGTATGGATTTTGAGGGGGACCCTACGCCATTTTTTTTTTTTTTGGCTGGGGTTCCCCTTAATATCCATCCCAGACCTGAAGGGCCTGGTTATTGAATTTGGGGGGACCCCTACGCTTTTTTTTTTGTTTTTTATTAATGAATGACAGCTCTCTGTGTTACAGGAGCCATCAATTCATTAGCCGCGAGTGATTTAAATAGCTTTCTTCCTGCAAAAATGACACTTTTTTGCAGGGAAAGTTCTAAGCACAGGAAACCTGCCCTCCTTCACAGGCCACCTATAGACACCCCCCAGATGTGATACTGCAATGCTGTTCTAACAGCATGCACACACATATCCCCAGAAATAAAGCACATATTGTTGTCAGCAGTCAGCAGCACACTGACACGCTGACACTGTCTGAAACATAATATGCGAGGCCGCCGGCGCGGCGGCCTCTTATACCGTGGGGCGTGTACTAAAGCCCCTGAGCTATAATTGGCTACAGGCATCCTGCCTGTAGCCAATTATGGCTCTCCTCGCTGCCGGCGCTGTGATTGGCCAAGCATGCGGGGTCACAGTGCATGCTTGGCCAATCATCAGCCAGCATTGCACTGCGCGGGCCGCAATGCATTGCGGGGCCGCTCGCCTCACACGAATTTGATGCGAGCGGCCCCAATAGTTCTGGGCTCGCCGAGCGAGCGAACACCCGGTGCTCGATTCGAACATGGGTTCGAATCGAACACCGGGCTCATCCTTAAGAGAGAGTACTGGCATATCACATATTTTTTGTGGTTTATGGTAGGTGGTATTTCTATTTGACATATTTTAGGTTTGGTAGTGTTTAGTTACATGGTTGTTTCTTTTGTTTATTAGTAATGTATGGAATCTAATACCCTCACCCTCATCACTTCAAGGAAAAACCTGGTGAGAGTCCAGTTGAGACAGCTTTCTTGGTGTTTTTAAAAGTTGATATTTTATTTTTCACAGATCAAAGTAGGTTTTGGTCTGTGTCATATCTATGTCTCCTTGCCCCCCGTAGCCTGAACTTTAAGGAAAAAGAGGAAAACAATTATTTTTCGTTTTGACAGATGTGACGTATTCTATGAAATATTGTTGTATACATTTTGTAGTGTATATTGTGTAATATGAGCAATCAGCACTGTCTGTTTATTCATATTAGTAAAAACACTCAGAGCTGCGGCTCAGTGTGATCTGTCTGTGGCTCTCCGTACACATGTAGGACATCAGCAGATGCAGTACACAGAGCTGCAGATCTGAGTGATTTTCTACTATAATAAATAAACAGGCAGTTCTGATTATTCTTTCATAATAGTAAGAGATCACTCAGCTTAGAGAGTGGCAGGGCTCTATGCTAGCTGTACCTCCCTCCACAGGAATGCCCATATAGAATGACGTGGAGCTACTGCCAATTAGAATGGGACCGATTGCTATGCATTTGCTCCCCCTGGAGAAATAAATAAAATTAAAAAAATCATGAGATTTTTTGTTTACTGAGATCATTTGTCTTTAGCTACTAGTATAGTACGTCATTGTATAGTAAATGAGTAGACTTGTGTTTTTCTAACATCTCAATGCTGGAAGGGAAATAAATGTAGTAGTTATTTATAGGCACATAAATGTACCTTTTCACAATTTTTGTGGAGGAGTATGCTGGTCTTTGTAAACCTGAATTGTACATGTGTAGGTAGAGGTTAAGATGGGAAACATGTAATTAGATATAAAAGGTCAGTGATCAAGTGGGAAAAAAGGATACAATCCTGCTGCAGAGAAACTTAAAATATGTCCTTTCAGATGAATGTTCAGTGTTGTTCATTCTAATATTTGGGACTTTTTTAATTCTTCCAGACTTGAAATCTTTTCGGAACACTAAAACAGAAAGCACACCAGCATCATGTGATGCCTTCTTCCAGCCTTTATTAACTTCTTGCGGACTGACTCATGTATATAAATGACTAGTCTGCCTCCTCCGTGTGTCAAATACTGACTGATGATCAGGAAGCACAATTTGTTGTCACACACTGATCAGTATGTGAAAGGTAAGAAGACCTTCTGGCAACTGGCCAGCACCAATACAATCTTGAAACAGTGCAAATAATAATTAAAAAAAAACTCTTTAAAGTGGAGTTGCACCCAAAAAAAAAAAATTCATTAATGTTCCTAAAAAAATAAAAAATAAAACATTTAAAATTATTTTTTTTTTACTCGCCTCTAAATGGCTGTTGCTAGGGGGTCCCTCGTAGTCTGCCTCCTTCAGTACCTGGACTCGTGACATCACTTCCCCTTGGCACAGGAAGGGCTCAGCTGTGCCCCCTCCTTCTTGTCAATCATCTGGGACACGTGACAGGTCCCAGATGATTGCACGGCCAATCACGGCGCCACTCGTGCATGCGCAGTGGGTGTCTGGCTGTGAAGCCACAGCCGGGTGCCCACAGTTACAATGCCGGCGCCGCCGAATGGAGGGGGAGACGAGCGTGGCTTCGATCCCCCACATCGCTGGATACTGGGACAGGTAAGTGTCCGGTAATTAAAAGTCAGCAGCTGCAGTATTTGTAGCTGCTGACTTTTATTTTTTTTAAATGGCAACACCACTTTAACATCATTCACTCCTCTACAGCATTTGTCAGCCCCATCATGTCTATCATCTGACCTTAACCTCCCTTATTATGCACATCTGTACATTAACCCCTGCATCTCCATCCCCCCTTTGTATGTAACCTGCACATTAACCCCTTCACCTTATCATCTGATATCCTTTTTGCAAATGTAGCTATTATACTTCCTAATTGCCTTTCTTGCTGTTGACACAGATTGACCTGACTACCCTTTTGTTTGCTGCCTGCCTATGACCTCTGTCTGGACCTGTCTACTCTTTTGCCTGCCACTTGCTCATGACCTCTGCCCAGAACAGACTACTTTTATGTCTAGCATTTGTGTACATTTTTCCAAGCTGTTCTTTGCCAGCTATCCCATTAGTAGGGCAATCCTGAAAGCCACAACCTGGTGACAGCTTTCAGTGATGTAAACTCCGACCCCTAGGACCCATGTCCACCATCAGAAGCTTTGGTAAACACCAGCTGTCGCTTTGACTCTGCACCTTGGGTGACCCTGCATGTCAGGGTGCACGAAAATAAGCAGCTAATATTCTGAAACAATTTATTCTAGTAGATCTTCAAAGATCACAACAAAGTTGGGTTTGATTGGGTTTACAAACAGCTAGAAACATCTTTGTTGTGTTTACAATAGATGCTGCCAAGGATCTTGTGTAATAAAGGAAAATAATAAAATGTCTATGTTGTGAACTTTGAAAATGGATTTCTCTTTAATGCTTATAGCTATAGTGAGAGGTAAGTAGGGGCTTGTTTTAAAGTGATTTTACTGTTTGTTTAAAATATGTAAATACTTGAGTGTGTAAAGTCTGAGCGCACGTTTCCTTTAAAGCCCATTTTAACGAACTCTGTCATTACTGATACAATCTTAGCTGTGTGGTACTGGCAGCCTACAATGTCATTAATACCTTTCATCAAAAACATCAACTGCAAAAATTCTGACTCTGCCTTTTATATGTCACAGCTATTTAGAAACACCACATTAAGTGTTAACATTTTAGGCTTGTTATTTTAGCTTTTATTACCACTCTGTTCATTACATTCAATTTTTGCAGCACATTTTCACTATCAAGGCAATTCAGGCATGTTTTACAAAGTAGAAGAAAGAATTAGAATGGGACCGATTGCTAGGCATTTGCTCCCCCTGGAGAAATAAATAAAAATTAAAAAATCATGAGATTTTTTGTTTACTGATATCATTTGTCTTTAGCTACTAGTATAGTATGTCATTGTATAGTAAATGAGTAGAATTGTGTTCATTATATTCAATTTTTGCAGCACTTTTTCACTATCAAGGCAATTCAGGCATGTTTTACAAAGTAGAAGAAAGTTCGGCAACCTATAGCAACAATCCATTTTCTGCAGTCAGATAAAGTAAGAGATGATTAACAGTTAAGCCCCATACACACGCTCGGACAATCCGCGGACCAGGTCGGTCGGACTTTGTCCGACGTACTTTGTCCGATGTTGGTGTTGCGTACACACGGTCGGACTACGTTGTCGGAATATCCGGTCCGGAAGAACGTCGTGACGTAAGTCGTCGTCCACGAGATTACAAAAGGGAAGTTCAGCACCACGTCAGGCACCCGTTGGGCTCCTTCTGCTGATCCCGTGTTTATCGAGAGTTAGTGGAAGTTTGGTGACTTAAGATTCGCGCTTCTCAGTTTTCTGACTCAGATCGTTACTGCTCTTCAGTTTGTGCTTGTCGTGCGTATCTGTTTATTAGTGCGTGTAGTCAGTTCGCATTTGTTGGTCATTGCGGCCTATATCTTGATATAGGACGCTTTGATTTGCACTGCTTATTGTCTGCTCGTTGCTGCTATTCAGTTCGTTCTTTCAGGCCTTGCTGTTTATCGGTGCTTTCTGTTTGTCCGTTCTGACCAGCCGACCTTTTGTGACCTTCTGAGCGATGTTTCCCGTGCGTACTCGTCGCCGAGTTCGTGCTGTACGCGGAATTGGTGTCGGGCTTTTAGCTTTGACCCAAGACCCGTCCATGAACAGAGTGACGAGGAGTATGTGGACCAAGAATTGGTTGCTTCAGCGTGACCAGTTCTCGCACATGCCTTTGCTTCGTGAGATCCGGGAGAATAATCCTGATGATTTCAGGAACTTTCTCAGGATGACGGACCCCGATTTTCACCGTCTTTTGGCTTTGCTGACCCCCTTTATCAGCCGGCAGGATACCTGCATGAGACAAGCCATTACTCCGGAGCAGAGGCTTGTTGCCACGTTGAGGTACTTGGCGACAGGGAGAAGTCTTCAGGATTTGAAGTTCTCTTCAGGTATCTCTCCCAGGCCCTGGGAATCATTATTCCAGAGACCTGTTCTGCCATCATCCAGGTCCGGCAGGAGGACTATATTAAGGTAACATTTCTACTTTACTATTCCCTTCTATGTATGCTCTGTTTGCTAATGACTTGTATTTTTGACCTCCTTCCCTAATTACCATGATTGCAATATGCTCTAATATGCTGTGCCCCTTTTCTCCTTCATGCATTTTTCCCTTCACTTACCTCCCCAGCATGCTCTTCTGCCCCAATAGACACCTATGGCCTAGTCACTTAAGCAATGTCTTTTGTCTGCTGCATAGTATTGTTTGCCCCCAAACACCCCCTAAAATATGCACAAATGTTTGCTGTGTGGTTTACTTCATGTAGAGCCCCCTTTTTTTTTTCTTTTGGTGGGGGGGGGGGGGCAAACTCATTAGGAACCCCCTCCCCCAACTGCTCTGTCAGATGGTACCAATCCTTTATCTGCTGGCTTTCCCAAGGTCCATACACTATATATACCTACCTCTTTATAGTGCGCATCTTTAGGGATGAATTCAGCAAAGCATGTAGTGCAAGGGGCTGCCTCCATACATTCCATTTCCGATTTTTTTTTTTCTTTCCCTCCTATTAGCTTGCTTGGTAATTTAATAATGTCACACTGTGCCTGCCTTTTTTTGGGGGGGGGGGGGGGGGGGGCGCCTGAAATGTTATTTGATCTTTCCTGTGGCCTGCCAATAGTGTTAAGTACAGAGGGTCTGGCCAAACTAGCCCACATTATTGAGCCATTTGCCAATCAATGAAGTGCAGAGGGTTAGCTGTCCACCACCCCCCCCCCCCCAAAACCCTAGTTATTGCCAATGTCCCATCAGAAGTGGGGGGATTGATGGGGGGGTGAGTAATCTGTGAAGGGGAGCCTCTACTTTTCTGTGCAAATACTTTCCAGCCTCCAATTTTATACAATGCTCTTGTTCCAAGATGTTGATTGTCTAATCTGCTTGCAATGTTTAGGTGCAAAGTGACTAATTTTTTTTTCTGGTTTCACTCCACAGTTCCCTTCCACGCCACAGGAATGGCAGACTGTGGCCTCCCACTTTGCCAGCCGTTGGGACTTTCCTAACTGCGGAGGGGCAATTGATGGGAAACACGTCCGCATCGTCCCACCGCCCAACTCGGGGTCCTACTATTATAATTATAAAGGGTTTAATAGTGTAGTGATGTTGGCGGTGGTGTCGGCAACATACGAGTTTATGTATGTGGACGTGGGGATGAACGGCCGGATATCGGATGGTGGGGCCATTACGCACACGGAGTTCTACTGGCGTCTCCAAAGTGGCAGTCTGTGCTTGCCACCTCCAGAGGAGAATGCCGAAGGACTCCCCTTCGTCTTTGTCGCAGATGAAGCGTTTGCGTTGACTCCCCATGTGATGAGGCCGTTCCCGATGAGGACCCTCACCCCGAACCAGAGGGTCTTCAACTACAGGCTGTCCAGAGCCAGAAGAGTGGTGGAGAACGCTTTTGGCATCCTGGCCAGCTGCTTTCGCCTGTTCCTGACGGCATTTAACTTGGCGGAATACAAACTGAACCACATAGTTCTTGCCTGTTGCATATTGCACAACTTCCTCAAAAGACATAACAGGAACTATGTGGTGCCCGTTGGCCCAGATGTGGAGGGCCCTCCAAATGCGGACCTCACAGCCCTTCGAGTGGCACGTCCAGGCTTGCCCCCTCTAAATGCCCGTGTGGTCCGGGACCAATATATGGAGTACTTTGTGGGTAGGGGGGCCATTGCTCTGCCTGACGATGTGTGAGAGGCATTTTTTAATAAATCTGATATTTTAACCAACCTATGATTTCTTGTCATTTCAGTCTTCTTTTTAGCTTATTTTACTTTGACATTTTTTCCCTTTGCCTTCAACAGTGGGAATGCACTTTCTGGGCAAAAGGAGGTAACAGTCTCTTCTTCCCAAAAAGATTATTCTCATGTTGTGTGTTTGCTACCTAATCTTTGGTCTAGAGAAGGTTTGTCCTGCATAACTGACACCCAAAATACTCCTTTTCAGCACCAGGTCTGACATGTGTGTATTCTCCAAAATGCTGTGCTCTGTGTTTTCGTACAAAGCACTGTGGGTGTCATTTACATAAGTCAAATCCGCTATGCTCTACAAGTGCATTGAAAAAGTTCCCAGGGAAAGAAAATTGCAGTGCAAAGTGGATTTGCCTTTAGTAAATAACACCCATTGCCCCCCATATCCTTTTCATTTTACATACATAATGCATTGTGTTTTTTAAATAAGGAAGCCACACATTTAGAAAAATAAAAGTTTACTAGGAAAACATTCACAAGTGCGTTTACAATCTTCACGCCAAAACTGACAACATCTTGGTTATTTACAACATTGTTTACAAACATTCCGCAATTGGTAAAACCAGGCATGGAGCAAAACAGAACCTAGGAACTTGGAAAGTTCAACTTTGTAAAGTGAAGACAAGATCAGACATGACTATATGTTCAAAGTGAGTTTGATCTTGCCTTCATCACATGGGGGGGTCACCCCCGAAAAGTGGAAATTTGGAACATGCACACAATTTGGGTCTGAAAATGGTCATTAGATGGTAAAACACATGCCTAGAAGCTTCAAAAGTGCCATTTTCCATCATGGGGATGAATGGACGTTTTTTGGGGGTGCAACCCCTTCACCACAACCACTTTCGTAGTTCGTAAAGTGTTTGCACCCCCAAAAAAACGTTGCCATTCATCCACCATGGTGGGAGCTAGCACATGTGGACACAATGTGTGCATGTTCCAAATTTCACACAGTTTTTAAGTTGCAAATGTGTTCAGAAGCTGGCACAAATGTGTGTTAATTACTTGGTGCGTTTTCATATTTTCCTAAAACATCAATGATGTTCTTCAATTTTTGTTGAACATCATTGATGTTTTGCTTTATGTAATCTAGATCTCGATTGCAGACCATTATCTCTCCGATGAGTACGTGGGCACTCTCTGTGGTAAAGTGCGATTTTTCTTCCACAACATCCACGTCACCTAAAAACCACAAACAAACAAAAATGGGGTGTTGGAAATGAGGCAGCCATACATGGATTAGCTTACCAGTAGCTGTGTTCTCCAACACTCACCTGTTGTGGTGACAATTTCTCCAAGTTCGATGATCTCTCCTTCCTCCTCCTCCTCCTCTGCTTCTGCTCTTTCCCCTTTTTTGGGAGGTGTTGGTTTGGGGGTTTCCTCAGACGGCCCAAGTTTTCGCTCCCCTATGAGAATGTACAAAAGGAAGATTTAGCAACACAATCTATTGAGGGCATAAATAGGAAATGACAAACATTGCTTGAAAGTGACGGACACTATTTTTGTTTGGCCAGTTACAAATGTCAACTACATGAATGTAGTCACTTTGTAAAGGTGCTAAACTGACTAGCTTTTTGGTAGAAGTTTGTGTGATGGAGACCCCCCTCTAGTATCCACTGGAGCACATGTGTGGAAAAGCCTAATAAAAAGTGGGTTTGGGTGTCCCAGCACTAGTGCTCTCGAGTCCAGATGGGTAAACAGCTACTGGGTGACCTCTCCTTTACATTGAATAAATTGGCTTTACATTCTGGATGACATTTCTAGGGAGAACAAACTTCCTTTCCCCCAAAAAAACACCAAACATCGTATTATAAGTGGCCGCACGATCGAGGTTGCGTACGATCGAATGGACACACACACGACCATGACAGTGGCAGAAAGATCGAGGCTGAGTACGATCGAATGCACAGACGAACATGAAAGTGGCCATTTTGGAATGTACAACTTTGTAAAAATCAAACCACATGGAGCAGTATGCAAGCAAGAAATCAAACACAAAACACAACTACTTACTTTTTTGAAGAATTCGCTTGATCTTTCTGTACTGATCGGCCTCCCTCAGTTTCAGGTCTGACCAGCGTTTCCTGAGTTGCTCCTTGGATCGTTGTACCCCAAAATGATTGTACAGCCTTCTCACAACTTTAGACATGATCTTGGCCTTGCGGACATTGGGGTTGAGGTAAGGCCCATACTTCCCATCATAGTCGCTCCTCTTTAATATGTCCACCATCTCCAACATTTCTCCAAATGACATATTAGAGGCCTTGAATTTCAGGCTCCGGGATCGGGACGTTTGTGCCTCCGGACTTTCCTCGTCCACCTCCTCGTTGGGGGGATATTTGGGGCGCACCTGCTGTGTCCCCGCCATGTGCTCTCCCCACTGCGCCGTAAAGAGAAGGGGTGGGGAATAGACGAGAAAGATCGTCAGGGGCGGGCGGAGTTTGACACATGCGCACTGTATATAAAACGTCACACGCCTGTGTCGTAGCCACGATCTGGGAGACGAGGGGAGAGAAAGCTCACGCACGAGACGATCGCTACAAACGAAGGTACAATTTGACGTTGGTACATAACTAGCCTAGACTGATTAGAACTTGAGGCTTCTTTATGGATAAGATTAGGAGAGTTTAGGCTGACATTATTTATATTGTTTTGTGTGGCGTTGTGTCTTGCAGAGGTGATGGAGGCCTTCTACAACGTGAGCTTTCTCCCACACTTCATTGATAAATACCGGCAATTCCCCCTCTTATGGCAGGCGAAACACAGGGATTATAGCAACAGACCAAAGAGGTACGCAGCCCTGCTGAAACTGGTGGCATTTGTAAAGCCTACCCTGCCCATGGCAACCGTCGCAAACTTAAAAGTGAAGATCACCAACATGAAGAGTACCTATTTCCGGGAGCGCAATAAGGTCCTGAAGTCACAAGCATCTGGAGCTGCAGCAGCTGATGTCCATGTCCCCACGCTCTGGTACTATGACAGGCTCCACTTTCTCAAAGACCAGGCTACTGTCAGGAAGTCACTCTCGACTCTTCCTTGCACGCGTCCTTCCACGCACGCCACCCCTGATGAGGCTTCCGAGGACCAACCTGGGCCTTCCAGTCTGGAAGATGTGCAGGTGCCCAGCTTGTTCCAGGTATAGTAGTTTTGTAACCAGTTTGGGGAATAATGAATGATGTTCAGTTAATTCAGGATCCCCAATTGCTTCTTTCCTAACGTGATTGACATATCAACAGACAGTGGTGTGGGAGACATTTTTGGGAAGAATCTAAACTGCAGGGCTGAGAATTGTATGGTTTTGTATTTGAAAACATTTTGCAACAGTCACTAGATGAGAATTGTGTGTGTTTGATGAACAAATAACTGAAACTATGTCCCTTTTTCATACACAGGAAGACCTCAGCCAGGAGGTGGCTGTGGAAGGTGGCAGTCAGGAGGAGGCAGGGGGTAGTGGCAGCCAACAGGGGGGTAGGCGTAGGAGCCTGACTGTCTCCCAAGTCCCTCCCCTCCGCCTTCCCTACAGAAGGGCGAAAAACATGGGGGAGGTGGGAGAGTCAGCGCTCCAGCTGATAAAAGATGCCTCAGCCTCCCTCTATGCCACACCCACCTACGAGGAGGCCTTTGCCTCCTTGGTTACCAGTAAATTTACGGGTATGGAGGCGGGGCAACGCAGCATGTGTGAGGAGGTCATCCTCAAAATACTAAATGAGGGGATGGCTGGGGAGATGACTCCCCTCACACATGTTTGCGAGAGTGACCTTGCTCCGCCTCCTCCTCCTCCTTCTGCCACCCCACCAGCACCAGCACCACGGCGTGGAAGGAAGCGTACAAGGAAGACAAGAGAGTGATGACCTTGATTCAGTCTGGTCTGAGAGAAGATGGAGCCTCTCGTAGTACCAGAGCCTGGGGACCTAGATGGCATCTGCTGCAGTTCCGGATGTTTTGGACTTCAGGACCAGATTGCGCTCCCTTATTATTTAGATAGGTACTCTTCATGCCCCCAATTGTTTAAGTGTGTAAAATGATGGTTGCCATGGGTGTCCAAGGCTTTGCAAATTCCCCAAGTTTCACCATGGCTGCGTTCCTCTTTGGTTTGTTGCTGAGACCTAAATAAATGTTTTTTTGATTTGAAATAATCATTGACTATTGTGTTTTACTTTTCTACAATGACAGTTTTTCTTTGAGTAGGCAGGTACATTTCACTAATCCTAAAGTATAATTAACAAGGGGCACCAACAACCAACAAACTCCTAGTATATTTAAGCAAGAAATACAAATGTTAATAATGTGGTTTTGCTAAGTTGAGACATACAAACCCCCTCCAAAAAACAAAAAAAAAATCCTTCAAATATGTATTCCCCAAAAAAAAAAAAAATCATGGTAAAAAAATAAGAAAGATTGTATTACGATCTGAGTAAAAATAAACATGTAGTGTATAAATGCTGCAAAGTAATAAAGAAGTAAGTTTGTGAGAAGTGCGGGTGAATAGGAGCAGCTAAAAGATGTCATTCTTGTTGCATTGTAAAGAAAAAGAGAATGCGCTGCATTAAAGACATTTTAACATTGCAGCGTGACGAATGTGCTGTGTCGATTAGGAAAGGTAGTTTTACCTGACCGAGCGCTTCCGTCACAGAATTTCTTCAGAGCATGCGTAGCACTTTGTCCGTCGGACAAGCGTACACACGCTCGGATTTGGTGTGATCGGACCGGGTTGACGGCAAATCTTTCCAGCAGGAGATAAGACTTTGTCCGTCGGACAAACCGACGAACACTGTCCGATGGTGCATACACACGGTCTGATTTTTCAACAACCTTGTCCGATCGGACCAAATCCATGAAAAAGTCCGACCGTGTGTATGGGGCTTTAGGCTGCTTTCACACTGGGGTGGGCGGGCTTGACGATAAAACGCTGCTAAGTTTAGCGGGGCTTTACCCTAGTTTTAGCGGCGCTATTTGGCCGCCAATGGGGTACTTTTAACCCCTGCTAGCGGACGAATAAAGGGTTAAATGAGCCAGTGTAGCACCGCTGTTGAAACGTTTTGCAGGCGCTTCGGCAGCAGTGCCTATTCATTTCAATGGGCAGGAGCGGTGGAGGAGTGGTGTATACACCGCTCCTCCACTGCCCAAAGGAGACTTTTTCTAACGTCCTGCAAGCGCACCGCTCCAGTGTGAAAGCACTCGGGCTTTCACACTGGGAATGCGGGGGGGGGGGCATTTTTCAGGTGCTTTACAGGACATATTTTTAGCCTAAAAGCACCTGAAAAAACACACAAGTGTGAAAGGGGTATAAATGTATGTGGGCTGTTGCACATATTACTACTTTACAATATGAATCTGTATACGTACATTATTGTTAAGCTGCTCTGTGTTTGCCATTTAAAAAGACAACAAAGTCCAAAATGACAAATTTAAGTAATCAAGATAATCCCACACACCTTGGACAGTCTGAAATGCACTGAATCTATGGCCAATGTAGATGCTGACTAATGGTAATCCTTGGATAATTATTTTATTGGGTCAATTCTTTGAATAGTTTTTCCAAAATATTACTATACAAATATATTACCAGGCTTTTCTTCTGCACACTAAGTACAGTTTAATCAAATACCATTTAACCTGGAAATATGTTTTTGGACTGTTAAAGGAGACTCATGTATGGGTTTCATGGTGTAGCAGGCAAACTTTATACAGACTGGGGGGCTTTGAGGAAAACTGTATTTTTTGCTTGTGGCTGTTAATTCTTTTATTTTACAAGCAATTTAAAGTAGAAGTGCAGCCCAAGCTGTTTTAGCTATACTTCTCCTGGGGATCATAGGAGTGCAGTTTTGTTCTGTACTCCTGTGACCTGTTTTCAGCGGACAGCGGGCTAAAGTCTTCTGTTGGCTGATGTCATTCAACCGAGTGTGGATTTACCCACATGCCTGGGCAAGCAGCTGGCTCTGCCTGTCAGCAAGCCACTGAGAGACGGAGACAGCCACTCCCTCCCCCTGCACAGCCCAGCACTCCAGTGAGCACTGGAGGGTCAGAGCAGAGAGCTGGTGACTGACAGTCACCGGCTCTCTGCTCACTGAAGGCTGAAAACCGAGTGATCAGTGGTCTTTGGTCCCTTGGTTCTCAGTCTTGGAGCCTGCGGGTGACACATGCAGCATTGGATCGATCTAGGTACATTTTTTTCATTTTTTATTTTTTTTTATTTTTTACAAGCCCATATATCTCTTTTAACCACTTCACATCCGGCCGTAGCCGAATGACGGCCTCTGCGCGGATGTCAATTCCCGGGAGGCCATATGACGGCTTCCCCTTTCCTCGTTCCCTGTGCGCGCTCACGAGCACGCAGCAGGGAAATTCTGTGTTGGCCGTGTCCCTCGGACACAGCCAATCACAGATTGCTGTAAGCGGCCAATCACAGCGGCCGTTTACAGCGCGATCGGCATGTCCAATGGGAGATGATCTCATATGTAAACATATGAGATCATCTCTCAGCGCCGCTCCCCCTCCTCACTCAGAGACAGCGTGTGAGGAGGGGGAGAAGAACGGCTTCAGAGCCGTAAGTGTAAAAAAAAAAACCTTAATAAATGTGCCATCTGTGCCCACTGCCACCACTGCCATCTGTCCCCAATGCCATCTGCCAGTGCCATCTGTCCCCAATGCCATCTGCCAGTGCCATCTGTCCCCAATGCCATCTGCCAGTGCCATCTGCCAGTGCCATCTGTCCCCAATGCCATCTGCCAGTGCCATCTGTCCCCAGTGCCATCTGCCAGTGCCACCTGTCCCCAGTGCCACCTGTCATCAGTGCCACCTGTCCCCAGTGCCACCTGTCATCAGTGCCACATCAGTGCCACATGTCATCAGTGCCACATAGTGCCACATGTCATCAGTGCCATCTGTCATCAGTGCCACATATTAGTGCCATCTGTCATCAGTTTCACGTATTAGTGCCATCTGTCATCAGGGCCACCTGTCAGTGTCACGTGCCATCTGTTATCAGTGTCACCTGTCATCAATGCCACGTATCAGTGCCATCTGTCATCAGTGTCACGTGTCATCAGTGCCATGTATTAGTGCCGTCTGTCATCAGTGCCACGTATTAGTACCGTCTGTCATCAGTGCCACATATTAGTGCCACGTGATATCAGTGCCACGTATAAGTGCCATCTCTCATCAGTGCCACATATTAGTGCCATCTGTCATTAGTGTCAAGTGTCATCAGTGCCCCGTATTAGTACCATCTGTCATCAGTGCCACATCAGTGTCACGTGTCATCAGTGCCACATTAGTGCCACGTGTCATTGTCCTGGTGCTCCAGGGCCTTCAAAAGTGTAATAGGTAGTCAACAAGTTAGATGTGTAATCTATGCTCCTAGAACACGTGATGGCGCTCCCTGCATGTTGGGCCTCTCTAAGTGGCCAGGCTGTGAAAAAGTCCCACACATGTGGTATCGTAGTACTCGGGAGGAGTAGCAGAATTTATTTTGGGGTATCATTTGTGGTATACACATGCCATGTGAGAGAAATAACCTATTACAATGACAATTTTGTGGAAAAAATAATAAATTTTGCTAAGAATTGTGGGAAAAAAATGACAACATAAAAAAGCTCACCATGCCTCTTACTAAATACCTTGGAATGTCTACTTTCAAAAAAAGGGGTCATTTGGGGGGTATTTGTACTTCCCTGGCTTGTTAGGGTCACAAGAAATGAGATGGGCCACCAGTACATCAGATGTGATCAATTTTGTATAATTTGCACCACAGTTTGTAGACTCTCTAACTTTCACAAAGACCAAATAATATCCACTAATTTGGGTTATTTTTACCAAAGATATGTGGCAGTATAAATTGTGGCCAAAATTTATGAAGAAAAATTAATAATTTCTTAAATTGTATCACAGAAACAAAGAAAAATGTGTTTTTTTTCCAAATTTTCGGTCTTTTTTCATTTATAGCGCAAAAAATAAAAAACCCAGAAGTGATCAAATACCACCAAAAGAAATCTCTATTTGTGGGAAAAAAAGGACAAAAAATTAATTTGGGTACAATGTTGCATGACTGAGTAATTGTCGTTCAAAGCGTGAGAGCACCGAAAGCTGAAAATTGGTCTGGATAGGAGGGGGGTTTAAGTGCCTGGTAAGCAAGTGGTTAAGGATATATGCTATTTTTAAATACACTTTGATCAATAAATTTGCCGCTATAAAATTGAAATAATCTGCATATGTTTAAAAATTGCTCCTTAGGGCTTTTAATTCTTGCCATTGCTAAACATGTACTCCCAGCTGTGGCAGGAAAAAGGCAATCACACTTCATGATTCTGTACTTTGTATCTTTGTTTTAGAGATTATTGGCCTCTCACTCCTTGAATAAGAAGTCCTAACCTGATTCTGTCTGCCGTTCAGAAATGACTCTGAAAGGCCATTGTCTGAGCTGGCTGCCTTATCTTGCAAGGAATTTAAGCATAGGGACAATGTGGTGTTTACCCACTTGCTGTACATGCTATAGCCGAATGATGGCTACAGCAAGAACGGCTAGTTATGGGAGGGCGTGGGCGGTGTGCTCTGTGATTGCAGTGTCCGGAGGACACTGCTGATCACTGACTGAGGTAAAGAGCCAATCAGGGGCTCTTTACCACCTGATTAGCTGTGTCCAATCACAGCTGATCACGGATGTAAATAGAAGCCAGTGATCGGCACTCCTTTCCTCATGCTGACAGCATTAGGACCAGAGAAGGGAGACGATAACCGGCTTCTCTAAAAGGGACATTCACACTGATAGTCAGGGTGGTAAGTGAAAAACTAGGAGGAGTGTGGTCTGGCTAGACTGAGGGGTAGGCATGTGCTTCCTCATGCATGTGGTACCCAAATGATAGGTACTATTACCATGGCTTATATGCTTTAAGCAGAGGCTGCAGACCACAATAGTTCTGTGCAGCACAGGCCCACACTGCCCCCATTTTTTTTTATGTTTTAAGAGAATGTAGTGCCAATAAAATGTTTTTCCACTGGCCAATTTGTAGAGAGTTGAGGGCTTAAAATGTATTTATTTGGAGAGTACAATTTCCTATAGCTTTTGGATCTATTATGTCTGCTACTCTCACCTGTCAGTTCATGCCTGTTACTACTGGTATTTTTCATATTTTATATTTGATTGTTACATGTCTCCAGGGCAGTGCCACATTCTCAATGTCCTTTGTTTGATAACCCCTTGCCTATTAACCTTAAAAATGGCCTGAACAGATTTATATTTTACGACAGGCTCGATGAAAGGCATGTGAAATTAACCCAGGCACATTCACCCATCCCCAATGTTGAGAACATAAAAAGATACATCCACTTTAACATATTGTACATTTAACGCACACCAGGTTCTACAAAGGACATAGTTAATTGAATATTTTCTCTTGGTAAAAAGCAAAGCAATTCTAAAATATTAATACAGTACAATGAAATAGCACACAATTTGGATTATTTTTATTGTGCTTATTCTTCGCCAGGCTTTGAAAGAAACTTTGTTATATAATACATGAAAACTTGAAAGTACTGTAGATTTTAACAGAAAATGCACAGTTTCTTTTAAGCATTTCTTATTTTTTCAAATAATCTTGATGTACAATATATTGGTTTCCTCCAGACTCCACTATTTCTCTTGACCTCCCAGTCCTATTATTGAAGCTTTAGAACTCTATAGAACTGCTGCCAGGGACATAGTGCCAGGAGAGCTAAGCATAACAAAGACATCAAGATTAAAATGTCATGTGCATCCATAACTCAGTCATATAATACCCTTCGCATTGATTATGTTGGAAAATATTATGTATCAATCCATATAGATTGTAAATACATATAAACAATTCATTAGATTTCCATGTCACCTAGTATTACCACTTTCACAGCCGCACTTATTCTTCCCCCATTCAATTTTGTGTTGATTCTCAATAATGCCCTTGTAAATTTAACACAAATCTATTTACCATGTTATGTGAAAACCTCAAAGCATCAGACCTTTAAGAAAAATGTTCCCCCCGCAAAACCATTCACTTTTTAAATGTTCACTACTCACAGCTGTTATAGTCTGTGCCGTGATTAATATTGTTTGCTGCACATAAATGACATGCATGCTTTTGTGTAATATATTTTTAGAAAAAAAATATATATATATATACACAGTATATATGGATTTGCTGAGATTTTCCTTATGTCACTGCTAACATATCATTATATTATTATTAGGCTGGATTCACACCTATGCATTTTTTGTGCTTTTTACATTTTGCAGATTTGCACTACAGATCGTGTTCCATAGGAAACAATGTTAAATGGACTGTAGTGCAAATCTGCAAAATGCAAAAAGCACTAAAACTGCATAGGTGTGAATCCAGCCTTAGGCTCCATGCACACTAGCTTAAAAAACGTTGCTTCTACAGGAGTTTTGTGTTCTGCCTGTAGAAACAGATCAATGTTATCCTATGTGTCCATGCACATTAGGACGTTAAGAGGAATATTTTGAGTTTAACATTTAGAGGCAGAAAAAAAAACCTTCTGGTTCATGTTTCTGATTGGAGCTTGGAGGCAGAAAAAAAAATATATATATATGAGCTCTATATGAGCGTTTTTTACTTCCGAAAGAGCAGACGTTTTTTTAAGCCCATTGTGCATGGAGCCTTAATGAAGGAAACACAAACATTTGTGGGTGAATGTTCAGCATGTTGAATGTTTGGAACAGTGATTATACATTTGCTAGATATAAGGGGCTTCTAGAGTGGTTCCAGGGATTGCCAAAGAGCCACAGATATTTTGTTAATATAATGCTACAGACAGTCCACATCCCTTATACTGAAGATGGTCAAACTATGCACATATTGAGTGTGGTTGCTGACTGAGAACATGCTGCAATAGACCATCAGAGACCAAGGACATGTTACTTAAGTTGCTGGAGATCACACACATTATCATTATTATACAGAATTTATATAGCACCGACAGTTTGCACAGCGCTTTACAACATTAGGGCAGACAGTACAATTACAATACAATTCAATACAGGGGGAAATCAGAGAGCTTACAATCTAGGAGGGATGGTCAAATTATACAAAAGGATAATAGCTGTGGGGGTTGAGATGATGGAGAAAATAAAAGAACAGTTGTTAGAGGGGGGCAGGATAGGCTTCTCTGAAAAGGACATTTTTCAGGGATCGCATAAATTTGGAGACAGTCTGACAGATTGTGCTAGGGAATTCCAGAGGATGAGCGAGGCTCGGGAAAAGTTCTGAAGGCAGATATGGGAGGAGGTGATGAAGGAGCTAGAGAGCAGGAGGACGTGGGTAGAATGAAGAGGGTGATTAGGTAGGTATTTTGAGACTAGGCTAGTGATGTAGCTGGGGCAGAGTTGTGATGGTTTTGTAACTTATTGTAAGTATTTTGAATTTAATTTGTTGGGCGAGTGGCAGCCAATGGAGGGATTGGCAGAGAGGGGTAGCAGACAATGAGCGGTTTATAAGGTGGATGAGTCTGGCAGCAGCATTCATGATGGACTGAAGGGGGATAGTCTATTTAAAGGTAAGCCAATGAGGAGGGAGTTGCAGTAGTCAAGGCGAGAGATAACCATGGCGTGAATCAGGAGCTTTGTGGTTTCATTGGTTAGAAAGGGACGAAGTTTAGAGATGTTGCGGAGGTTGAGGCGGCAAGCTTTGGAAAGTGATTGGATGTGGGGCCGAAAGAAGAGTTCAGAGTCCAGGATAGCACCTAGCACCCTGACATGTGGGGACGGGTGGATGGTTGTGCCATTGCTTTTGACAGATAAGTCAGGGGAAGGGGCACGTGGGGGAGGAAATAGTATAAGCTCGGTTTTGGACAAGTTGAGTTTGAGGAAGTGGTGTGACATTCAGACAGATATGTCTGTTAGTAAGTTAGTGATGCGTGAGGAGACTGATGGAGTGAGTTTATGGGTGGAGAGATAGATTTGGGTGTCGTCAGCGTAGAAATGATATTGAAAGCTGTGAGAGGCTATCAGCTGACCCAGGGAAGAGGTGTAGATTGAAAATAAGAGAGGTCCGAGAACAGAACTTGGTAGACCCCGATGGAGAAGGGAAGAGGAGAGGATGAAGTAGATTTGTAAGTGACACTGAAAGTGCATTGGGATAGGTAGGATGAGAGCCACTGAAGAGCACGGAGACCGAGGAGTATTGTTTTTTGAGGAGGAGGGGGTGGTCAACCGTGTCAAAGGCAGCTAAAAGGTCCAGAATTAGGAGTACAGAATAGAGTCTAGACATGTGCGATTCGTTTCGTACGAATTCGTAATTCGTACGAATTTTTCGAAATTCGTACGAATTTACGAATCCGTAGTACAAATTTTTTTTAATACGAATTCCGTACGGAATACAAAATTCCGTTTACGAATTTCGTTGCCGAATGATTCCAATGCATTCGAATGGATTCAAATGGATTCGAATGGATTCGAATGAATTCGAACGACAAAGTGTCATTTTTGCAGGAAAAATTCCGTTTATGAATTTGAGCTCCAAATTATTCGAATCCAACTACCAATATCGAATTTCAACTAATTTGAACAAAATTATTATAGCAGATATAACGAATGAATTCGAATGAATTCGAATGACAAAGTGTCATTTTTGCAGAAAAAAAAAGCGTAGGGGTCCCCCCAAATTCAATAACCAGGCCCTTCAGGTCTGGTATGGATATTAAGGGGGACCCCAGCCAAAAAAAAAAAAAAAAAAAAATGGCGTGGGGTCCCCCCAAATATTCATACCAGACCCTTAAGGTCTGGGATGGATTTTAAGGGGAACCCCGGCCAAAAAAAAAAAAATGGCGTGGGGTCCCCCTCAAAATCCATACCAGACCCTTTATCCGAGCACGCAACCTGGCAGGCCGCAGGAAAGGAGGGGGGGACGAGAGCGGCCCCCCTCCCGCCTGAACCGTACCAGGTCACATGCCCTCAACATTGGGAGGATGCTTTGGGGGTCTGAGACCCCCAAAGCACCTTGTCCCCATGTTGATGAGGACAAGGGCCTCTTCCCCACAACCCTGGCCGGTGGTTGTGGGGGTCTGCGGGCGGGGGGCTTATCGGAATCTGGAAGCCCCCTTTAACAAGGGGACCCCCAGATCCCGGCCCCTCCCTGTGTGAAATGGTAAGGGGGTACAAAAGTACCCCTACCATTTCACCAAAAAAGGTGACAAAAATGGTAAAAATGACAGGAGACGGTCTTTGACAATTCCTTTATTAAAATCTTCTTTCTTCTTTCTTCTGGTCTTCCTTTCTTCATCTTCTCCTTCCGTCATCTTCTTCCATCTTCTTCCATTTTCTTCTTCCTTCGATTCGCTTCTTCTTCCTCCGGTCTTCTCGTCCTTCTCGTCCTTCTCGTCCGGCATCGGCGTCTCTTCTCGCAGGCCGCTCCTCGCAATGGGAGGCTCCCGCTCTGTGAGGCTTCGCTCCGGCTGACAGGTCTTTTATAACGAAGGCACCTGCTAACCCCGCCCCCTCTGACGCACAGGGACATCATGGGGAATTCCCTATGGCTTTCCCCATGACGTCAGAGGGGGGGCGTGGTCACCAGGTGCCTTCGTTATAAAAGACCTGTCAGCCGGAGCGAAGCCTCACAGAGCGGGAGCCTCCCATTGCGAGGAGCGGCCTGCGAGAAGAGACGCCGATGCCGGACGAGAAGACCGGAGGAAGAAGAAGCGAATCGAAGGAAGAAGAAGATGGAAGAAGATGGAAGAAGATGACGGAAGGAGAAGATGAAGAAAGGAAGACCAGAAGAAAGAAGAAAGAAGATTTTAATAAAGGAATTGTCAAAGACCGTCTCTTGTCATTTTTACCATTTTTGCCACTTTTTTTGTGAAATGGTAGGGGTACTTTTGTACCCCCTTACCATTTCACACAGGGGGGGGGGGATCTGGGGGTCCCCTTGTTAAAGGGGACTTACAGATTCCGATAAGCCCCCCGCCCGCAGACCCCCACAACCACCGGCCAGGGTTGTGGGGATGAGGCCCTTGTCCTCATCAACATGGGGACAAGGTGCTTTGGGGGTCTCAGACCCCCAAAGCATCCTCCCAATGTTGAGGGCATGTGGCCTGGTATGGTTCAGGCGGGAGGGGGGGCCGCTCTCATCCCCCCTCCTTTCCTGCGGCCTGCCAGGTTGCGTGCTCGGATAAGGGTCTGGTATGGATTTTATGGGGGACCCCCACGCCATTTTTTTTGGCTGGGGTTCCCCTTAAAATCCATCCCAGACCTCAAGGGTCTGGTATGGATTTTGAGGGGGACCCTACGCCATTTTTTTTTTTTTTTTGGCTGGGGTCCCCCTTAATATCCATCCCAGACCTGAAGGGCCTGGTTATTGAATTTGGGGGGACCCCTACTCATTTTTTTATCAATGACTTCAATGAATGACTGTTCTCTGTATTACGGATCCGACAATTCATTTGCCGGCAATAGCCGCAAGTGATTTTAAATAGTTTTTTTTTCCTGCAAAAATGACACTGTGCGGGAACATTTCTCTATATTAGATATACTGAATCTCGAAGCATTCGAAGCATTCGTTATATCCGCTATAATAATTTCTTTCATATTAGTTGAAATTCAGATATTTGTTAGTAGTTGTATTCGAATTGTTCTCTGTATTACGGGAATCGGCAATTAGCCGCAAGTGATTTTAAATGTCTTTTTTTCCTGCAAAAATGACACATTGTACAGAGAGAGTTCTAAGCACGGGAAACATGACCCCTTCATAGGCATACTATAGAGTATATAGTATATAGAAGGGGGCATGTTTCCCGTGCTTAGAACTCTCTCTGTACAATGTGTAATTTTTGCAGGAAAAAAAGACATTTAAAATCACTCGCGGCTAATTGCCGATTCCCGTAATACAGAGAACAATTCGAATACAACAACTAACAAATATCTAATTTCAACTAATATGAAAGAAATTATTATAGCGGATATAACGAATGCTTCGAATGCTTCGAATGCTTCGAGATTCAGTATATCTAATATAGAGAAATGTTCCCGCACAGTGTAATTTTTGCAGGAAAAAAAACTATTTAAAATCACTTGCGGCTATTGCTGGCAAATGAATTGTCGGATCCGTAATACAGAGAACTGTCATTCATTGAAGTCATTGATAAAAAAAAAAATGCGTAGGTGTCCCCCCAAATTCAATAACCAGGTCCTTCAGGTCTGGGATGGATATTAAGGGGGACCCCAGCCAAAAAAAAAAATGGCGTAGGGTCCCCCTCAAAATACATACCAGACCCTTGAGGTCTGGGATGGATTTTAAGGGGAACCCCAGCCAAAAAAAATGGCGTGGGGTCCCCCATAAAATCCATACCAGACCCTTATCCGAGCACGCAACCTGGCAGGCCGCAGGAAAGGAGGGGGGGACGAGAGCGGCTCCCCTCCCGCCTGAACCGTACCAGGCCACATGCCCTCAACATTGGGAGGGTGCTTTGGGGGTCTGAGACCCCCAAAGCACCTTGTCCCCATGTTGATGAGGACAAGGGCCTCTTCCCCACAACCCTGGCCGGTGGTTGTGGGGGTCTGCGGGCGGGGGGCTTATCGGAATCTGGAAGCCCCCTTTAACAAGGGGACCCCCAGATCCCGCCCCCCCTGTGTGAAATGGTAAGGGGGTACAAAAGTACCCCTACCATTTCACCAAAAAAGTGGCAAAAATTGTAAAAATGACAGGAGACGGCCTTTGACAATTCCTTTATTAAAATCTTCTTTCTTCTGGTCTTCCTTTCTTCATCTTCTCCTTCCGTCATCTTCTTCCATCTTCTTCCATCTTCTTCTTCCTTCGATTCGCTTCTTCTTCCTCCGGTCTTCTCGTCCTTCTCGTCCTTCTCGTCCGGCATCGGCGTCTCTTCTCGCAGGCCGCTCCTCGCAATGGGAGGCTCCCTCTCTGTGAGGCTTCGCTCCGGCTGACAGGTCTTTTATAACGAAGGCACCTGGTGACCCCCGCCCCGCCTCTGACGTCATGGGGAAAGCCATAGGGAATTCCACATGACGTCCCCGTGCGTCAGAGGGGGCGGGGTTACCAGGTGCCTTCGTTATAAAAGACCTGTCAGCGGAGCGGAGCCTCACAGAGCGGGAGCCTCCCATTGCGAGGAGCGGCCTGCGAGAAGAGACGCCGATGCCGGCCGAGAAGGACGACGCCGGACGAGAAGGACGAGAAGGACGAGAAGACCGGAGGAAGAAGAAGCGAATCGAAGGAAGAAGAAGATGAAAGAAGATGGAAGAAGATGACGGAAGGAGAAGATGAAGAAAGGAAGACCAGAAGAAAGAAGAAAGAAGATTTTAATAAAGGAATTGTCAAAGGCCGTCTCCTGTCATTTTTACAATTTTTGTCACCTTTTTTGGTGAAATGGTAGGGGTACTTTTGTACCCCCTTACCATTTCACACAGGGGGGGGGGGGGGGGGGATCTGGGGGTCCCCTTGTTAAAGGGGGCTTCCAGATTCCGATAAGCCCCCCGCCCGCAGACCCCCACAACCACCGGCCAGGGTTGTGGGGAAGAGGCCCTTGTCCTCATCAACATGGGGACAAGGTGCTTTGGGGGTCTCAGACCCCCAAAGCATCCTCCCAATGTTGAGGGCATGTGGCCTGGTACGGTTCAGGCGGGAGGGGGGGCCGCTCTCTTCCCCCCTCTTTTCCTGCGGCCTGCCAGGTTGCGTGCTCGGATAAAGGGTCTGGTATGGATTTTGAGGGGGACCCCACGCCATTTTTTTTTTTTTTTGGCCGGGGTTCCCCTTAAAATCCATCCCAGACCTGAAGGGTCTGGTATGGATATTTGGGGGGGGACCCCACGCCATTTTTTTTTTTTTTTTGGCTGGGGTCCCCCTCAATATCCATACCAGACTTGAAGGGCCTGGTTATTGAATTTGGGGGGACCCCCACGCTTTTTTTTTTTATATCAATGAATGACTGTTCTCTGTGTTATGGAGCCGACAATTCATTTGCCGGCAATAGCCGCAAGTGATTTTAAATAGCTTTTTTTCCTGCAAAAATGACACTTTGTGCAGGAACAGTTCTCTATATTAGATATACTGAATCTCGAATTCATTCGAAGCATTCGTTATATCCGCTATTATAATTTCTTTCATATTAGTTGAAATTCGATATTTGTAGTTGGATTTACTAACGATTCGTAACTATTCGTAACGATTCGTAACGATTCGTAACTTGAAATTGAAATTCGATATTTGTAGTTGGATTCGAATTGTTCTCTGTGTTATGAGAACCAACAATTCATTAGCCGTGTTAACGATTCGTAACTTTACTAACGATTCGGAAAAAAAATTACGATTCGTCCGAATTTCGTATTTCGTACGAATTCGAACGGAATTTCGTACACGAATTACGAATTACAAATTTTTTTATATACGAAACGGGACGAAACGAAACGAAACGAAACAAATTTTTTGACAGTTCCCATGTCTAATAGAGTCCATTGGTTTTTGCAGTTAGTAGGTCGTTTGTAAGTTTTAAAAGAGCAGTTTCTGTGGAGTGTTGAGGGCGAAATACAAATTGAAGGGGATCAAGAAGGTTATTCTTAATGAGGTGCATTAAGGTGCACACATTAAGGTGCACACATTGCATCCTGCTTACAATTCAGAGCTCTGCCTTTGTGCTTCCTCCAGCCAACTTTCAAATTATTGTCCACCCATAGATGTTACCCATAGCAAGATTCATTATAAAAGATAAAAAAAGATCATGAGACGATAAGAGGGAGGGAGAACCAGAAAAAGTAAGAAAGTATAAAAACCTAAAACTAAACCGTTTAACTAGCAGAATAAGTCAAAAATATTTTTCATCCACTCACCTTAGTTTTGATTCTGGCAAAGTGCCCCCCATCTATTGGCACTACTAATTTATCAGCATGTCAGACATCCATATTGACAATCTCATGACAAGGGGACAGCAAGTGTGCAGCCCACTGCTAGGCTGATACCAGCATACATGTTATTCAGCACTGCATGACTGACCAAAGCTTTGCTGCCTCCCACTCTTTGGAAACCCTGGGATCCAGGAGTGGGTGCCTGTTCAGGAAGTATTATGTGCAACTTTAAATGCACTTATGCTTTTTTCAGCCTCCCGATTTCTCATAGGAGTTTTATAAAAAGTTATGGTTATCAGAAGGGTAGTTCCTGGGTTGGCCTGGAGCTGTGCAGCTTCTCTTAAAAATCTTCTCAAACCTGCACTGTGACTTTCATATATGCACAACCTACATTCCAAATGCCTGTTTTGCATCCCAAACAGACTATTCATTGAAATCGGTGAAGTTTGGACAGTGCATGTGCAGTGTAGGGAGTGGGACACTGTGCAGGACATTGAAGATTTTGGAAAAAGATTTAGTGTCAGCAAGGTGTAGAGCTAAGTCTACTTGAAGTTGCATTTTAGGTAAGTAGAATTGGAGCTATGGGACTGAGACCTTATTGGGTCATAACTAAGGTGGTAAACAAACCTAAGCGGCACAGTGGTGTAGTGGTTAGCACTCGCACCTAGCAGTAAGAAGGGTCGCTGGTTCGAATCCCAACCACGACACTTCCTGCCTGGAGTTTGCATGTTCTCCCTGTGCCTGCGTGGGTTTCCTCCGGGTACTCCGGTTTCCTCCCACAATCCAAAGACATGCAGGTAGGTTAATTGGCTTCTGTCCAAAAAAATTGGCCCTAGTATATGAATGGGGACCTTGGATTGTGGGCTCCTTGAGGGTAGGCACTGATGTGAGTGTGCAATATACAGGGATGGGGACAATTGTAGACACTCACTCAGGTTGAACTGGATGGACTGATGTCTTAATTCAACCTTACTAACTATGAAACTATGAAACTATGAAACCTCATGTTGTTATATGGGGAGGTAGTGTATGGGGAGGCAGTATATGGTTATATGGGGAGGCAGTATATGTTGTCCCAGTATGGCACATTATCTCTTGACCCAGGAAATTCAGTGCTGGTAGTTTTGGGACTTGTGGTGCCAAGAAAGTCCTTATGTACCCCTAACTGTTTTTATTAAGCGATATTAAATATCCTCACTAAACCCTCCTCTATGTGAACATCTAAAGCCAAAGCATATTTATACACAATGTTGTACTTCTGAAATATTCTAACTATTCCTCTAATTTCGGTACATCAATGTCTCCAGTGAGCCATGAGCTGCTTTCAAAATGTACACTGACAATGACTTGGCAGATATTACAATTTCTGTTTTTACTAAGTACATGCAGGTACACTCCCATTGTCAGTGATATCGGCATTGGGGATATAATTACAGAAGTACCTATCGACTTCCCTTGAAGCTGCTTTAAGAATGCCAAGGCCAAAAAGTGGGGGGATAGGGGAAGGCATCTGTGGAGAGAGCGTCCAGAACTCCCAAAGTGCCACAGTGTTTTGTGAAAATGAAATGGTACCAGAGAGAATGTAGTGATATAATAAAGGGAAGTAATGTGAGTAAAAATAGCATATTTTACAAATATATTGTGTGGTAACTGTAATTAAATAGCAGTGTTTCTTTAACTTATGTCTTAAAATTAGGTTTTGACACTTAACCTCCTAACACTAAACCTGACCCTAACACTTTACTCTCATCCTAAAAAAAACTATCCTTAATACCAACACTCAATACCTAAAACCTGTGCCTACAACAAAACTAACCTAACCTGAACTAAATTAAACTAAACTAGAACAAAAAACTAACCCCTGCAACAAAATAGTAATTTTACTGTATGTTTTGGTGAGAGTAGCCATATTGAAAGCTACCAGTGCCAAGGTCAGGAATACTGGTGATAAGAGTTAATTGTCTGGCTCCAGTGAGCAATGCTGGTATAAAGAGATTGGTGGTTATTTGAGACTTTTTGGTACATGATGAGTCTAAGCATAGCTTTCAACTCATTCAATTCCTTTTTTGGTACCTACATCTCTCTGTTCCTCTTTATTTTTCAGCATTTCATTTACTTTTTCAGCTCTAATGTACAGTATACAA
Source organism: Lithobates sylvaticus (assembly GCA_028564925.1). Taxonomy (NCBI): domain Eukaryota; kingdom Metazoa; phylum Chordata; class Amphibia; order Anura; family Ranidae; genus Lithobates; species Lithobates sylvaticus. The sequence continues at coordinate 487,016,156 of CM053029.1, read as the reverse complement.
TGCCTTGAAAAAGTATTCATACCCTTTTAAATTTTCCACATTTTGTCATGTTACAACCAAAAAGGTAAATGTATTTTATGTGATAGACCAACACAAAGTGGCACATAATTATGAAGCGGAAGGAAAATGATAAATGGTTATTTTTAAGATGTCTTGTTTGCAGCTTGCGAGAAGTCGTGTGGGGGACACAGCAAACAAGTGGAAGAAGGTGCTCTGGTCAGATGAGACCAAAATTTAACTTTTTGACACATTCAAAAAGGCTTGCACCTGTAGTTGACAGCAAAAGGTGGTTCTACAAAGTATTGACTCAGGGGGGCTGAATACAAATGCACGCCACACTTTTTAGATATTTATTTGTAAAAAAATTGAAAACCATTTATAATTTTCCTTCCACTTCACAATTATTTGCCACTTTGTGTTGGTCTATCACATAAAATCCCAATAAAATACATTTAAATTTTTGGTTGTAACATGACAAAATGTGGAAAATTTATAGGGGTGTGAATACTTTTTCAAGGCACTGTATGTACTATATATGTATTATACCACCAAAAGTTTTTATACTGTTATTTATATTATATTGCTATTTTTTCAGAGACATGACCCATGCTGCTTATAGTAACAAAGTATTTATTTTTTGTCTGATTTATTCTAGAAAACAGATGATGAATTTTGTTACCATGGGAAGTCAAGACAAGCATCTGAGTGCTTAACCGCTTCCTTACCGGGCACTTAATGCCCCCTCCTGCCCAGACCAATTTTCAGCTTTCAGCTCTGACGCACTTTGAATGACAATTGCGCGGTCATACAACGATGTACCCAAATGACATTTTTATAATTTTTTCCCCAACAAATAGAGCTTTTTGTTGGTGGTATTTAATCACCGCTGGGGTTTTTTATTTTTTGTTAAACAAACAAAAAAAGATGGAAAAATTTGAAAAAAAAAAAAATCATGTTTCATAGTTTGTTATAAAATTTTGCAAACAGGTAATTTTTCTCCTTTATTGATATGCGCTGATGAGGCAGCACTGATGGGCACTGATAGGCTGCACTGATAGGCACTGATAGGCACAGATAAGGCGGCACTGATAGGCACAGATAAGGCGGCACTGATAGGCACAGATAAGATGGCACTGAAGGGGACAGATAAGGCGGTACTGATGGGCACAGATAAGGTGGCACTGATGGGTGGCACTGATAAGTGACACTGATGGGCACAGATACGATGGCACTGATGGGCACTGGTAAGTGGCACTGATGGGCACTGGTAAGCGACACTGATGGGCACTGGTAGGTGACACTGATGGGCACTGGTAGTTGACACTGATGGGCGGCACTGGTAGGTGACACTGATTGGTGACACTGATGGGTGGCACTGTGGGCACTGATGGGTGGTACTCTGGGCACCGGTAGGCGGCACTGTTGTGTACTGTTAGGTGGCACAGGTTGCAGAGATGAGCATGCGGCTGCTCTCCTTGATTGAGACTGATGTCACGATGACAGCCGCCGGTGATCGTTTTTTTTTTCCTCCTCACGTTATCAGCGCAAGGAGAAAAAATAGCAGATAGCTGGCTCTGTTTACATCACAGGATCACGCGTGCTCCCTGCAGGGGGCGGGCAGGCTGATCGAGAATGGGAGGACGTCCATGGATTCCTTTCCGGCAAATTAGGTCGGCGCTGTAGCCGTCTTTCGGCAAAAGCGCGTATGGGAGGTGGTTAAATAACGTGTCATTTTTTGGATGCCTCTTCGGCTGTTGTCGATATTTGTAGATTCACACATGCAGGAAACAAATTTATTTTGTTATTTCAGTGTTATTGGTCTTTTTCTGCAAAAAATTTAAATATTTTGAGACATAATAAAGCCAAATGTTTTGTCTGTATCCTTTCTCATTGCACAAAGATTGGCTTTACCGCAAATCAGCTCAGAAGATTGTCTAGAAAATATTACATTGATGTTACTATATCAAAAGGCAGGAGTGCATACATTTGTGAGCATGTGTACATGTATGTGTATTCCTAAGTCTATAAAAGCTTAGTTGACAAATATGAAGTGCACATTTTTAGCAGCTGACAGGATATGAGAAGCAGGAAACGACCTTTCAAGAGTCTGTCAAACTTATCAACAAATCAGCCGAGTTCTGAATTATCTTGATATTGGAGAGACATTTCCTTGAGCTGCTTCTGATGTTGCTAGATTTAAAAAAAAAAAAATTCATTTCCCTGTCATTCATCTTTTAACCTTTTACTGCCAGGAGACCATGCGTAAAAGGTAAAATGCTTTGAAAAAAAAAAATCTGTTAGTTATAATAAAAAAATGTTTTACTCACTAAAGAAACATACAAAGTAATAATATCACAAATGTATTCTGCATTTTTTTATGAAACACAATGTAATTTTTTTTTTTTTTGCACTTTTTTTCTACTTTTTTAGTCTTATCATTTTTGGTATTTGTGTACAGGGGTTTGGAGAGCAATATCATTCACAGGTTGTGTTGTACATGGCTGTGACAGATTAGACCAGTGTTTCTCAACTCCAGTCCTCAAGGCGCCCCAACAGGTCATGTTTTCAGGCTCTCCATTATTTTGCACAGGTGATTTGATCAGTTTCACTGCCTTAGTAATTACCACAGCTGTTTCATCTGCTGGAAATGCTGAAAACATGACCTCTTGGGGCGCCTTAAGGACTGGAGTTGAGAAACACTGGATTAGACAGTTTAATTGGTTCTGATTATCAGAAAGCGATGTACAGAAACTTTGACCAAATATACCCTTTATTTACAATATACCCAGGAGTTGATCACATAATGGTTGACAGCACTGGGGGATGGACCAAACTGCAACTTCACTAGTACTATAAGTTGAAACCTCATTTCACTCTCATATATTCCCATCAGGCAAGAACTTTGGCCAGTCTATGGAGTTAGAGCAGACCACAGACATTATTACTAGAATACAAGATTAATATAGTGCCATCAATTTGCACAGTGCTTTAAGAATAAAATGGGGTTACAGTACAGTTACAATGCAATTCAAGACAAGAGGGTAAGTAGGGTACTTACAATCTAAATGATGTCTGAAGAGATGCCATAAGTAGGTCAGTGCAGCCACATACATGCTTCAAAAAAAAGAACAAAGGAACAGTATAAAGCTACAACACTATGTAGCAAAATCAGAGTCTCAGTGGTTCAGAGGCTTTGCTAAATGTAACTCGTAACTCCATCAGTGAAAATAAATGAACATGGAGCCATTCATGGTTATCTATTTAGAATATAAAATAACATTTCACTAATGGATCAGAAAAAAATATATTCAGAATGTAAGTTTGTAGTAGTTAAATAATTGTGGCAACTAAAACAATAATTGTACTTACTGTAAATAGAACAATTTGATAAGAAAATTAACAATAGCTAAAACAATGAGCTAACGTTAAAACAACCCAACAGGTGCCATTCTAGTGGATTGTCCTATCTGACTCCTTGTGGTACTCAAGGTCAGCTACAAATATGAACAACGCACACAGAAACCTGTCATTGCACTTCTCCATTGTCAAGTGCTTCTAAAGGTGACCGATGGAGAGAAACCAAGTGATAAGTTAAAAGGCAACCAATTGATGGAGTTTCAATGTGTCTGCAGCTAAGGCAAATTGGGATCAGTCCCATGCTACATCATCCCATTAATCTTGGGAGACAGAAAAAATAAAGTGTGTTATCCATCTAACAAATGAAACAATAAAACAAGTAGAAAACATTGAACATTAGCAGCTTAAGTACCATACTTATTGTAGACCCAAAGTGTGAAACATAAAAAGTCGGACGTTCACAAATAGAGCCAATCATAAGTCCATCACTGGTTTGTTCATGTATGTTCCAATTAAAATCCTGGATCCCATCACCACACCGCGTGAAGAAGCACATCCCTATGGTAATGAACTCACCAGACAGACTCTGCTCAAATGCTTGTAATGATTATTGTTCCCATCTGGGACTGCTTCCTTCCATTTAGATCTCACTCATAATGAAAAGATAAGGTGCACATAGTGTAATTCCGTAAATAAGATTTATTAATTCCAAAACCCCCCTTACAAATGCGCACTTACAATAAAATCAAAGTATAAAAGCATATAAACCATGAAAAACAATCCTGTCCTTATCGCTCATCTGTCTCTCACCATCACACTCGAATCTCTGAGAGCAGTGTTCCTGGGTTGAAACGATAGCTAAGGGATCGTAAAGGTAGCTGCATGGTCATGTCCTGATGCGTTTCGTCATCAATTTGTCAGAGGGCGTGGCCACACAGCTCAGCTCACCTCTTTTATATACCGCAAGTGTCAGATGTTAACCCTACCAACACTCGTAACCTCCAACAACATGATTTCCATGCTATCGGGGCATATGTATTCAAGAAGTGACATGCTGCAATCGATTAGGTTATACATCATGTCACCAGTTGTTCCTTAGTATTTTTAACCACTCATGAATGCACATGACATGTTTTATCATTGGTGGAAACTTTTAATCAACTAATGCGATTTAGTTTATCCCGTTCCACCTCGATCGGTGCTGTCAAGCAGTGCAATTTAATGCAAACAGTCAGGATATATATTGTATCATCTTATCATCCCTCCGTATTATTTACCGCTTTTTGGGTCTACACAGCATGTTTTTCATTTATAATGACCCCTGGTTAACAAAAGCGAGTTTAATTAACCAATTCCAGCGCGACTGGATTCACCAAATTTCTGCATATATGGACTCCTTATTATCAAAAGATCGTAACATTATAATAATTTATTCCTAATAAGGGTTCTTATATCACATATTACTTAGGGCATAATTTCATCTAAAATCTTATAGACACACTAATCAAAATATACATTATTGTACATAGCTTCATTCATATATTCATATCTTAATAAACAACAAGATAGCATTGAATTACTATTCAATCTAAAATACATAATGGTGTTATTAAAATTCATAGCAATAACATCTCAAATGAATTTTTATAAATTAATAATCACTAATAAAACAGTTGAGGTCCAATTCTATATTCATTCCATTAGGGTATAATGTATTAGTTAAATAAATTCACTTTGTCTCACACTTTGACAAGTCTCAGACTCTATTGCTTTTTCTCCATACTGGATTCATCTTTTCTATACCCCAAAATCTCAATCCTGAAGGGTTCCTATTATGTTTGCTTCGAAAGTGCCTATCGCTATGCTCTTTATAACCAATTTTAATATTATTGAAGTGTTCCGACATCCTTTTGCCAACAGTTCTTTTGGTACTACCAATGTACATTAACCACTTCCCGACCGCCCCCTGTATATATACGTCGGCAGAATGGCACGTACAGGCAGAATCACGTACCTGTACGTGACATTCTTCCGGCGGTTGGGGGGTCCGATCGGACCCCCCTCCGCCGGCGGGGACGGTCGGGATCGCTTCAGAAGCGATGCGGGACGAGGTAACGGCCAGTCGTTTCTGGCCACCCCCTCCCGATCGCTCTGGCCAATAGGATTCGTCCGCTTCCTTCCCCTTCCTGTGTAATTGTAAACACAGGCAAGGGGAAGTGATGTCACGCTCCTCGTGTCGGTCTTTCTGACCGGGACGCCGAGCGGAGAAGACATCAAGTAAGTGCACAAACACTACACTGACACCAGGTACACATAGGCACACATTTCACCCCCCTGTCACCCCCTGATCACCCCCCAGATCACCCCCTGCCCCCCCTGTCACAGTGTCACTGATTGCAGTGATCATTTATTTTACTGATCACTGCATTTAGTGTCAGTGTGACTGCAATAACTGTCAGGGCAGTTAGTTTTAGGCCCCTTTAGGTCCAAGGTAGCCCCCTACCCCCCCCCAATAAAGGTTTAACCCCTTGATTGCCCCCTAGGTAACCCTTTCACCCCCTTTTGCCAGTGTCACTAAGCGATCGTTTATTTTGATCGCTCTATTAGTGTCACTGGTGCCGCTAGGTAGCCAGTTTTTTTTTTAGGTAACCGCCAGGTTTATATAGGATTATAAATAGGTTTATAGGTCAGGTACCCCCATATTACAACCTAAATAAAGGTTTTAACCCCTTGATTGCCCCTAGAGTTAACTCTTTCACCAGTGATCACAGTATAAGTGTCACTGGTGACGCTGGTTAGCCAGTTAGTTATTTAGTTATTTAGGTTCCCCGTCAGGTTTTTATATAGTGTCAGGTACCCCCATATATTACCTAATAAAGGTTTTAACCCCTGATTGCCCCTAGTTAACCCTTTCACCAGTGATCACCGTATAACTGTTACGGGTGACGCTGGTTAGTTAGCTTGTTTTTTTATACTGTCAGGGCACCCGCCATTTATTACCCAACTATCGGTTTAACCCCCTGATCGCCCGGCGGGTGATATCAATTAGGTGTTAGGGTCAAATAAGGTCTGCGTCGCCCCAGGTTAGTGCCAGTACCGCAAACACCCACGCGCAAAGCATACACCTCCCTTAGTGGTATAGTATCTGAACAGATCAATATCTGATCTGATCAGATCTATACTAGCGTCCCAGCAGTTTAGGGTTCCAAAAAACGCATTGTTAGCGGGATAAGCCCAGATACCTGCTAGCACCTGCGTTTTCCCCCCTCCGCCCAGCCCAGCCCAGCCCACCCAAGTGCAGTATCGATCGATCACTGTCACTTCCAAAACACTAAGCACACATAACTGCAGCGTTCGCAGAGTCAGGCCTGATCCCTGCGATCGCTAACAGTTTTTTTTGTAGCGTTTTGATTCATTCGCCAGCAGCCTAGGAGCTTTTTTTCCTGTGAATCTCACTAGTGTACTACTAAATTTAGAGCCCAAAATGGCAAATCGCAAGTACACTAGTGAACAGGCCTACTTGTTTCTGAGTATGTCAGATAGTGAAGAGGAGGTCACTCATCTGTCAGAATCAGGCTCAGAATACGATCCAGTAGACGACAGCGGCTCCATGACAGATAGCTCTGGCGACGAAGGTGTGGTCCCTGCTAAGGTCAGGCGTACCCGATCCCGATCTTCTGATGTTGTTGAGGTGCAGGAACCGCAGGTCTCTCGTATGGAGCAGAGAAGTACTAGCGCCGCTATTCCTTCTGGTGAACTGGCAAGCACCAGCGGCCTAGTACACCCTGGACGTAGTCAAACCAGCACTGCAGTAACACTTGGTGACGTGGCGAGTCCCATAAGTGCAGTTCAAGCTGGCGAGGTGGCAAGCACAAGTAGTGTCCCGCTGCCACCAAGAAGAAGACAAAGGCAGGCCCGTCGATCACATAGTGTCCTTCCTGCAGAATTCGCCAATCCTGATTGGGTGCCCACCACTTCTGCAGAACCCGTACTTCCCCCATTCACTGGCCAACCCGGTATTCAGGTGGAAACAGCTGATTTTAAGCCATCCGATTTTTATTCGCTGTTTTTCACGGAAGATCTCTATAGATCTATTGTGGACCAAAGTAATATATACGCTGGTCAACACATCGCCGCTAATCCCCAAGTGCCTTCCCTTGCCAGAGATTGGAAACCAATTACGGTTTCCGAATTTAAGACCTTTCTGGGCCTTTCCCTCAACATGGGCATACACAAATTCCCGACGCTGAGGTCTTATTGGTCCACCTCACCGCACCACCATATGCCCGTGTTCTCTGCCTCCATGTCCAGGGCACGATACGAACAGATCTTGCGGTTCATGCACTTCAGTGACAATGAACTTTGTCGTCCTCGTGGAGACCCTGAATTTGATCGGCTCTACAAAATTCGGCCCCTCATAAACCACTTCAACCAATGTTTTGCAGCCTTGTTTACGCCCAATCAAGTTGTCTGCGTTGACGAGTCCCTGATTAAGTTTTCTGGCCGCTTGTCTTTCAAACAGTTCCTTCCCAGCAAGCGTGCCAGATACGGGGTCAAGCTCTACAAGCTCTGTGACAGGGCAACAGGCTATACGTGGAGCTTTTCGGTTTATGAGGGAAAAGATAGTCACGTAGAGCCGGAGAACTGTCCAGATTACATAGGGAGCGCTGGCAAGATAGTGTGGAACTTGGTGTCACCCTTATTCGGAAAGGGGTACCACTTGTACGTGGACAATTATTACACGAGCGTGCCACTGTTTAGTCACTTGTTTGATCATCAGATTGGAGCATGTGGCACCGTGCGACCTAATCGCCGGGGCTTTCCCCAGCGGCTTGTAGATTCCCGTCTTAGGCTGGGGGAGAGAGCCTGCTTGAAGTGTAATAACTTGCTCGCTGTGAAGTGGAGGGATAATAGGAATGTTTTCGTTCTTACCTCCCTTCATGCAGACACGACAGTCCAAATTCGTACGGCGGCTGGTGTTGTGACGAAACCCCTCTGTATCCACGAATACAACCTTAATATGGGGGGGTGGACCTCAACGACCAGTTGTTGGCGCCGTACCTAGTTGTCCGTAAGGCTAGACGCTGGTACAAAAAAGTGTCTATTTATTTATTCCAATTGGCTTTGCTGAATGCTCATGTGCTATACGGAGCTTCAGGCGGGACGTTACCCTTCCTTGAATTCCAGGGAGCGGTTGTCATGGAACTCCTGTATCCAGGCGATTCCACACCTCACCATCCCCTACCAAATGCAGTAAGCCGGCTGCATGAGAGGCATTATCCTCATGTCCTCCAGAGTACCCCTACCCAACGAGCCCCCCAAAGAAGATGTCGTGTCTGTAGCAAGCGCGGATTTAGGCGTGACACCCGTTATTATTGTCCACGCTGTCCTGACAATCCTGGTCTCTGCGTTGGTGAATGCTTTGAACGCTACCACGAACTAGTGAGGTATTAGCGTAGGGTACAGCATTTCACAGGCTAGGATACACTTTCACAGGGTCTCAAGAATGCCATCGCATTTTGAGACCCGACCGTTGCAGTTCAAATTATAGTTACAGGGTCTCAAGAATGCCATCGCATTTTGAGACCCGACCGTTACAGTTAAAATTATAGTTATAGTTTAAAAAAAAAGTGTAAAAAATAAAAATAAAATAAAAAAGTACAAAAAAAAAAAAAAAAACCCAAAAAAAATATAAAATAAAAAACCAAAAATAGTTGTCGTTTTATTGTTCTCTCTCTATTGTTGCTCTTTTTTACTCTATTCTATTCTGCAATGTTTTATTATGTTTTATCATGCTTGCTTTTCAGGTATGTTTTATTGTTAACCATTTTTTTGTTTTCAGGTGCGCCATTCAGTTGCAGCGCGGATTTATTTATCTTGACAGCAACAGCGTTTGCTCCCACGATACATAAAGCCGCGACTCCAACACTGTAGGAGGTGATTTCACCACCACAGTTAAAAAAAAGAGCATATATGCCGAAGCATGGGGGCAGCAGAGGGCGGAGGAGCGATTTTGCTCCTAATGCCACGTACATACGGTCGAAAAAAGTCCGACCATGTGTACGTGGCATAACTTTTTTGCGGGAGGATGCCCCCATGCTTCGGCATATATATATTTTAGGCACCGGTTGCGTTAACAAAATGTTTTATTTTTTACTATGTTTTTTTTTTGGTATTTGCTTTGCAGGTATGGTATGGTAAGGTCTTACTGTTATACTCTAATGTTACTTTGTTTTAATGTTAACCATTATTTGCTTAGCAGGTACGCCATTCAGTTGCAGCGTGGATTTATTTATCTTGACAGCAACAGCGTTTGCTCCCACGATACATAAAGCCGCGACTCCAACGCTGTAGGAGGTGATTTCACCACCACAGTTAAAAAAAAGAGCATATATGCCGAAGCATGGGGGCAGCAGAGGGCGGAGGAGCGATTTTGCTCCTAATGCCACGTACATACGGTCGAAAAAAGTCCGACCATGTGTACGTGGCATAACTTTTTTGCGGGAGGATGCCCCCATGCTTCGGCATATATATATTTTAGGCACCGGTTGCGTTAACAAAATGTTTTATTTTTTACTATGTTTTTTTTTTTGGTATTTGCTTTGCAGGTATGGTATGGTAAGGTCTTACTGTTATACTGTAATGTTACTTTGTTTTAATGTTAACCATTATTTGCTTAGCAGGTACGCCATTCAGTTGCAGCGTGGATTTATTTATCTTGACAGCAACAGCGTTTGCTCCCACGATACATAAAGCCGCGACTCCAATGCTGTAGGAGGTGATTTCACCACCACAGTTAAAAAAAAGAGCATATATGCCGAAGCATGGGGGCAGCAGAGGGCGGAGGAGCGATTTTGCTCCTAATGCCACGTACATACGGTCGAAAAAAGTTCGACCATGTATACGTGGCATAACTTTTTTTGCGGGAGGATGCCCCCATGCTTCGGCATATATAAATGGTGCATGTATGCCCATCATTAGAAGTGGGTGGATGAAGGGAGGTATTCTAATGGTGGGCATACCCACCGCGCCATTGGGAAATTGGGAAAGCATTTTATCACACCGATCTTGGTGTGGTCAGATGCTTTGAGGGCACAGGAAAGATCTAGGGTCTAATAGACCCCAATTTTTTCAAAAAAAGAGTACCTGTCACTGCCTATTGCTATCATAGGGGATATTTACATTCCCTGCGATAACAATAAAAATGACAACTAAGAAAAAAAAAATGGAAGGAACAGTTTAAAAATAAAAGAAAAAAGCTAAATAAAAAGAAAAACTAAAAAAAAAAAAAAAAAAAGCACCCCTGCCCCCCCTTCTTTTGCGCAAAGGCGAACACAAGCGTTGGTCTGGCGTCATATGTAAACAGCAATTGCACCATGCATGTGAGGTATCACCGCGAAGGTCAGATCGAGGGCAGTAATTTTAGCAGTAGACCTCCTCCGTGAATCTAATGTGGTAACCTGTAAAGGCTTTTAAAGGCTTTTAAAAATGTATGTAGTTTGTCGCCACTGCGTGTTTGTGCGCAATTTTAAAGCATGTCGTGTTTGGTATCCATGTACTCGGCCTAAGATCATATTTTTTATTTCATCAAAAATTTGAGCAATATAGTGTGTTTTAGTGCATTAAAATAAAAAAAAGTGTATTTTTTCCACAAAAAATGCGTTTGAAAAATCGCTGCGCAAATACTGTGTGGAAAAAAAAAATGCAACACCCACCATTTTAATCTGTAGGGCCTTTGCTTTAACAATATATATAGTGTTTGGGGGTTCAACGTAATTTTCTTGCAAAAAAAAAATATGTTTTCATGTAAACAAAAAGTGTCAGAAAGGGCTTTATCTTCAAGTGGTTAGAAGAGTGGGTGACGTGTGACATAGGCTTTTAAATGTTGTGCATAAAATGCCAGGACAGTTCAAACCCCCCCCCAATGACCCCATTTTGGAAAGTAGACACCCCAAGCTATTTGCTGAGAGCAATGTTGAGCCCATTAAATATTTTTTTTTTTGGTCCCAAGAGATTGAATAATGAAAAAAAAAAAAAAAATATTTTTTTTTACAAAAACTTGTCACTAAATGATATATTGCTCAAACATGCCATGGGCATATGTGGAGATACACCCCAAAATACATTCTGTTGCTTCTCCTGAGTACGGGGATACCACATGTGTGGGACTTTTTGGGAGCCTAGCCGCGTACGGGACCCCAAAATCCAAGCACCGCTTTCAGGCTTTCTAAGGGTGTAATTTTTTTATTTCACTCCTCACTGCCAATCACAGTTTCGGAGGCCATGGAATGCCCAGATGGCACAAACCACCCCCAAATGACCCCATTTTGGAAAGTAGACACCCCAAGCTATTTGCTGAGAGGTATGGTGAGTATTTTGCAGATCTCGCTTTTTGTCACAATGTTTTGAAAATTGAAAAAAAAAAAAAAAAAATTTTTTTTTCTTTACTTTCTTCATTTTCAAAAACACATGAGAGCTGTAAAATACTCACCATGCCTCTCAACAAATAGCTTGGGGTGTCTACTTTCCAAAATGGGGTCATTTGGGGGGGTTTTGTGCTATTTTGGCATTTTATGGCCTTCGAAACTGTGATAGGTAGTGAGGAGTGAAATCAAAAATTTGCACCCTTAGAAATCCTGAAGGCGGTGCTTGGGTTTCGGGGCCCCGTACGCGGCTAGGCTCCCAAAAAGTCCCACACATGTGGTATCCCCATACTCAGGAGAAGCAGCAAAATGTATTTTGGGGTGCAATTCCACATATAACCATGGCATGTGTGAGCAATATATCATTTAGTGACAACTTTTTGAATAAATTTTTTTTATTTTTTTTTTTTGTCTTTATTCAATCACTTGGGACTAAAAAAAAAAATATTCAACGGGCTCAACATGCCTCTCAGCAAATAGCTTGGGGTGTCTACTTTCCAAAATGGGGTCATTTGGGGGGGTTTTGTGCCATCTTGGCATTTTATGGCCTTCAAAACTGTGATAGGTAGTGATAGGTAGTGAGGAGTGAAATCAAAAATTTATGCCCTTAGAAATCCTGAAGGCGGTGCTTGGTTTTCGGGGTCCCGTATGCGGATAGGCTCCCAAAAAGTCCCACACATGTGGTATCCCCGTACTCAGGAGAAGCAGCAGAATGTATTTTGGGGTGTAATTCCACATATGCCCATGGCATGTGTGGGCAATATATCATTTAGTGACAACTTTGGGCAAAAAAAAAAAAGTTTGTAATATTCCCTCAACTTGTGGCAAAATATAAAATATTCCATGTACTCAACATGCCTCTCAGCAAATAGCTTGGTGGTGTCTACTTTCCAAAATGGGGTCATTTGGGGTGGTTTTGTGCAATTTTGGCATTTTATGGCCTTCGAAACTGTGATAGGTAGTGAGGAGTGAAATCAAAAATTTACACCCTTAGAAATGCTGAAGGTGGTGCTTGGGTTTCGGGGCCCCGTACGCGGCTAGGCTCCCAAAAAGTCCCACACATGTGGTATCCCCGTACTCAGGAGAAGTGGCAAAATGTATTTTGGGGTGCAATTCCACATATAACCATGGCATGTGTGAGCAATATATCATTTAGTGACAACTTTTTGAATACATTTTTTTTTTTTTTTTTTTTGTCTTTATTCAATCACTTGGGACTAAAAAAAAAAATATTCAATGGGCTCAACATGCCTCTCAGCAAATAGCTTGGGGTGTCTACTTTCCAAAATGGGGTCATTTGGGGGGGTTTTGTGCCATCTTGGCATTTTATGGCCTTCAAAACTGTGATAGATAGTGATAGGTAGTGAGGAGTGAAATCAAAAATTTATGCCCTTAGAAATCCTGAAGGCGGTGCTTGGTTTTCGGGGTCCCGTATGCGGATAGGCTCCCAAAAAGTCCCACACATGTGGTATCCTCGTACTCAGGAGAAGCAGCAGAATGTATTTTGGGGTGTAATTCCACATATGCCCATGGCATGTGTGGGCAATATATCATTTAGTGACAACTTTGGGCAAAAAAAAAAAAGTTTGTAATATTCCCGCAACTTGTGGCAAAATATAAAATATTCCATGTACTCAACATGCCTCTCAGCAAATAGCTTGGGGTGTCTACTTTCCAAAATGGGGTCATTTGGGGGGGTTTTGTGCTATTTTGGCATTTTATGGCCTTCAAAACTGTGATAGGTAGTGAGGAGTGAAATCAAAAATTTGCACCCTTAGAAACCCTGAAGGCGTTGATTGGGTTTCGGGGCCCCGTGCGCGGCTAGGCTCCCAAAAAGTCCCACACATGTGGTATCCCCATACTCGGGAGAAGCAGCAAAATGTATTTTGGGGTGCATCTCCACATATAACCATGGCATGTGTGAGCAATATATCATTTAGTGACAACTTTATGAAAAAAAATTTTTTTTTTTTTTTTTTGTCTTTATTCAATCCCTTGGGACTAAAAAAAAAAAAATATTCAATGGGCTCAACATGCCTCTCAGCAAATAGCTTGGGGTGTCTACTTTCCAAAATGGGGTCATTTGGGGGGTTTTGTACTTCCCTGCCATTTTAGCACCTCAAGAAATGAGATAGGTAGTCATAAATTAAAAGCCGTGTAAATTCCAGAAAATGTACTCTAGTTTGTAGACGCTATAACTTTTGCGCAAACCAATAAATATACGCTTATTGGCATTTTTTTTACTAAAGACATGTGGCTGAATACATTTTGGCCCAAATGTTTGACTAAAATTGAGTTTATTAGATTTTTTTTATAACAAAAAGTAGAAAATCTCTTTTTTTTTCAAAATTTTCGCTCCTTTTCCGTTTATATCGCAAAAAATAAAAATCACAGAGGCAATCAAATACCATCAAAAGAAAGCTCTATTTGTGGGAAGAAAAGGACGCAAATTTCGTTTGGTTACAAAATTGCATGACCGCGCAATTACCAGTTAAAGTAGTGCAGTGCGAAATTGAAAAAAGACCTCTGGTCCTTAAGCTGACAATTGGTCCGGGGCTAAAGTGGTTAAAGAGGAGCTTCACCTTAAAAAAAAAAAATATTAAAAGCCAGCTACAAATACTGCAGCTGCTGACTTTTAATAAATGGACACTTACCTGTCCAGGGTGCCCGTGATGTCGGCAGCAGAAGACGAGCAATCGCTCATCTCTTGGCTGCCCCCACCGCCATCCTGTGAGGGAATCAGGAAGTGAAGCTCTGCAGCTTCACTGCCCGGTTCCCTATTGCGCATGCGCGAGTCGCGCTGCACCTCTTCACTGGTCCCCGTTGCCTTCTGGGAACTGTGTGTTTCCCAGAACACAACAGGGGGGGGACGGGAAGTGATGTATCTGCGGATATTCTGCGGCTATCTATGCCCGGAAGTGGGTGCAGATACCTGTATTATACCGGTATGTTGCACCCCCTCCCCCCTAAAAGGTGCCAATTGTGGCACCGGAGGAGGGGAGGAATCCGATGAGCGGAAGTTTCATTTTAGGGTGGAGCTCCACTTTAAGTTGCAAGGACATTGTAGTGCATACACCACATGCGTTGAGTTACACAAAATAAAGTCCTTAATTGCAAATGACTTCCCATTGCCTGTAGATTCGAACTCGGTAAGTCCACGCATGTGTGTGTGCACCTGGCGACAAGATAGGCATCTGCGACAAGCGTAGAATCCAGCTTTGTCCCAAAACATTGACGGTCTAGTCGGTTGATCCAATATCTTTTTTACTATCTTATCCCCAAAACTGAAAGGGGTGTTTCAGCTAAAAAAAATTTTTTTTAAAGTCAGCAGCTAAAATAAAACTTACCCTCCCAGGGAGCCCGCGGTGTCGGTCGTGGAGGCCAAGATGTCCCTCGGCGCTCCGGTCTCAGTGCCGCCATCCTCAGTAAGGGAAACAGGCAGTGAAGACTACGGCTTCACTGCCCGTTTCCTACTGCGCATGCGCGAGTCGCGCGGCGCTTTGTGAATGGGACGCGCTGTGTTAGGGAACACACAGTTCCCATAACACAGCGCTTCCCATTACCCAGAAGACAACGTGGCGGAGGACAGAAGAACGAAGATCACAGCGGCGTAGGAAGGAGGCAGATTAGGAAGACTGCCTAGCAACAGGGATTTCGGATCAGGTAAAAAAATTATTTTTTTTTTTCATTTTTTTTTTCCAGAATATTAATGCTTTTTTTTTTAGGGTGCCCCCCCACTTTAATGTACATTGGACGTACCAAATGAACTGTTAGCAAAAGGATATCAGAACACATCAATAATATTAAAATTGGTTATAAAGATCATGGCATATAAATGCACTTTCGACGCAAACATAATAGGAACCCTTCAGGATTGAGATTTTGGGGTATAGAAAAGATGAATGCAGTATGGAGAGGAAGCAATAGAGTCAGAGACTTGTCAAACTGTGAGACAAAGTGGATTTATTTAACTAATACATTATACCCTAATGGAATTACTATAGAATTGGACCTCAACTGTTTTATTAGTAAAAATTAATTTATAAAAATTCATTTGAGATTTTATTGTTATGAATTTTAATAACACCATTATGTATTTTAGATTGAATAGTAATTTGATGCTATCTTGTTGTATATTAAGATATGAATATATGAATGAATGCACAATAATGTATATTAATGTATATTTATATTAATAATGTGTATTTTGATTAGTGTGTCTATAAGATTTTAGATGAAATTAATGGTTTGTAGATCCCTGCCCTAAGTAATATGTGATGTAAGGACCCTTATTAGGGATAAATTATTATAATTTTACGATCTTTTGATAATAAGGAGTCCATACATGCAGTGATTTTGTGAATCCGATCGTGCTGGAATTGGTTAATTAAACTCACTTTTGTTAACCGGGGGTCATTATAAATGAAAAAACATGCTGTGTAGACCCAAAAGGCGGTAAATAATACGGAGCGATGATAATATGATACAATATATCCTGACTGTTTACATTAAATTGCACTATTTGACAGTAGGGATGGGCCCGGTGTTCGATTCAAACCCATGTTCGAATCGAGCACCGGGCGTTCGCTCGCTCGGCGAGCCCAGAACTATTGGGGCCGCTCGCATCAAATTCGTGTGATGCGAGCGGCCCGCAATGCATTGCGCTAGTCACAGTGCAATGCTGGCTGATGATTGGCCAAGGATGCACTGTGACCCCGCATGCTTGGCCAATCACAGCGCCTGCAGCGCGGAGAGCCATAATTGGCTACAGGCAGGATGCCTGTAGCCAATTATAGCTCAGGGGCTTTAGTACACGCCCCACGGTATAAGAGGCCGCCGCGGCGGCGGCCTCGCATATTATGTTTCAGTCACAGTGTCAGCGTGTCAGTGTGTTGCTGACTGCTGACAAGATATGCTCTATTTCTGGGGATTTGTGTGTGCGTGCTGTTAGAACAGCATTGCAGTATCACATCTGGGGGGTGTCTATAGGTGGTCTGTAAAGGGGGGCAGGTTTCCTGTGCTTAGAACTTTCCCTGCAAAAAAGTGTCATTTTTGCAGGAAAAAAAGCTATTTAAAAGCACTCGCGGCTAATGAATTGATGGCTCCTGTAACACAGAGAACTGTCATTCATTAATAAAAAAAAAAAAAAAAAAGTGTGGGGGTCCCCCCAAATTCAATAACCAGGCCCTTCAGGTCTGGGATGGATATTAAGGGGAACCTTAGCCAAAAAAAAATGGCGTAGGGTCCCCCTCAAAATCCATACCAGACCCTTGAGGTCTGGGATGGATTTTAAGGGGAACCCAAGCCCAAAAAAATGGCGTGGGGTCCCCCTCAAAATCCATACCAGACCCTTATCCGAGCACGCAACCTGGCAGGCCGCAGGAAAAGAGGGGGGGACGAGAGCGCCCCCCCCCGCCTGAACCGTACCAGGCCACATGCCCTCAACATTGGGAGGGTGCTTTGGGGTCCCCCCCAAAGCACCTTGTCCCCATGTTGATGAGGACAAGGGCCTCTTCCCCACAACCCTGGCCATTGGTTGTGGGGGTCTGCGGGCGGGGGGCTTATCGGAATCTGGAAGCCCCCTTTAACAAGGGGACCTCCAGATCCCGGCCCCCCCCTGTGTGAAATGGTAAGGGGGTACAAAAGTACCCCTACCATTTCACCAAAAAAGTGTCAAAAATGGTAAAAATTACAGGAGACGGTCTTTGACAATTCCTTTATTAAAATCTTCTTTCTTCTTTCTTCATCCTTCGGTTTCTTCATCTTCTCCTTCCGTCATCTTCTTCCATCTTCTTCCATCTTATTCTTCCTCCGATCCGCTTCTTCTTGCGCTGGTCTTCTCGTCCTTCTCGTCCGGCATCTTCTTCCGTCGGCGTCGGTGTCGGTGTCTCTTCTTGGGCCGCTCTGCGCAATGGGAGGCTCCCGCTGTGTGAGGCTCCGCTCCGTCTGACAGGTCTTTTATAATGGAGGGCACCTGGTGACCCCGCCCCCTCTGACGCACGGGGACGTCATGGGGAATTCCCTATGGCTTTGCCCATGATGTCAGAGGGGGGCAGGGTCACCAGGTGCCCTCCGTTATAGTCATTGAATAACTGGTTTGGAGACCTGGGTAGGGTCCAGTCTAATCTGATTGGAATCAAAGGGATCACTAGAAAAATAAGATCTGATTTTGGAAGTTTCTATATAGACTTGCAAGGCCATCCACATGAATTGAAACCTTTCAGTTTTATCCACATCTTGGGCTATCATGTGTTCCATGCAATTAATGTCTTGTATATCTTCAAACCATTTAGCTAGGGTAGGGATCACCAGTGATTTCCAAAGTTTAGAAATAATCTGAAACTTGTGCGTTTTAATTGATTGTAGGGAACCTTCAAAAGTAAAGCGATCTGTTGAATATTCCAATATGCTGCAGATTAACAATCATTTCATATGTCAAAGACAGTATTCCAGAGGGGGGTGATTTAAGAGCAGCTTCACCAAACATGAAGAGCTGTATCCCTATTGTGAAGCCATCTCCAAGAAATGTCAGACTTAGTAGGGTAAATTCTAGCTAGTTTTGAGGGGGTAGGACACCAACATATAAGAATTGTATGGACTCTGGAGCGTTAGAAAAAATCTCAAAATGCTTTATGCCAGTCTTCATCTAAAAAGTGAGTGTTACAGTCCACCTTCCATTGTGTTTGAAAATGTAAAATAATCACTGGTTTGCTATGTGCAAGGTATTGGTAAAACAAAAACATCATATACTGCAGTGGGGTGGGTTATGAACATAATTATTCAAACAATGTCAAGAGACAGTGTAGGTTTATGTTTGAAGCAAGGGACCTATAGATATTGTGCAATTGTCTATGGAGAAACCACAAAGAGCCTCTGCTATGACACTAGAAGCCAAACATGAAACCAGTCGGGGTAAGAATGTGTCACAGTTGAGGCTAAAATGTTCTGTTTTAAATTGCCAGGACAGGTGAGTAAAAAAACGTATGGAAACTGGGGATTATCCAGGATAGGAGTCATAGGGCCAGAGATCGTTGATCATTTCAGTTTGTGTTTTACCATTGTGCCAGACCATATAAGAGCCTTAGGGTCTGTTTGTGAGACACCCCCAATTGTTCGTAGGAGAGGCAGAACGGCTGTCTGCCTATGTAAACAAGGCAGACCGTCGTTCTGTCACAGAGGAAGAGAGATATCTGTGATTCCTGATAATCAGGAACACAGATCTTTCTCTTCCTCCAGTCAGTCCATCCTCCCACAGTTAGAAAGCATTCCCTAGGAGCACAGTTAA
The DNA here is from genome assembly GCA_028564925.1 of Lithobates sylvaticus. Lineage (NCBI taxonomy): Eukaryota > Metazoa > Chordata > Amphibia > Anura > Ranidae > Lithobates > Lithobates sylvaticus. The sequence goes on along the minus strand of CM053029.1, from coordinate 486,997,091 downwards.
CCCTTTAATCACCCCTGATATTAACCCCTTCCCTGCCAGTGTTTTTTTAGCACTGATCACTGTATTGGTGTCACTGGTCCCCAAAAAGTGTCACTTAGTGTCTGATTTGTCCACCACAATGTCGCAGTCCCACTAAAAATCACTGATCACCACCTTTATTAGTAAAAATAAAAATAAAAATGCCATAAAAATATCCCACAGTTTGTAGATGCGATAATTTTTTGCGGAAACCAATCAATATACGCTAGATGGGATAAATATGTAGCAGAATACATATTGGCCTAAACTGATAAAGAAATTCGATTTTTTACATATTTTTATTGGATATGTTTTATAGCAGAAAGTAAAAAATATTGTTTTATTTTCAAAATTGTCGCCCTTTTTTTGTTTATATAAAGGGAAGAATTCTGGTGCTCCAAATAGAGTGATGCCCTTTGTTTTAAAAAAAGTATAGTAGTAGCTTTAATAGCAAATCTTTTTAGATCAATAGTAAGATCTAGATTTCAAGGATGTAACCAAAAATACCCGCCCCTAGGTTCACCCCTCCGCGCTAATCGGATATGTACTCCTTAATATAATGGATAAATAATATAAATATTCCACCCCCGAAGGTGATAGCAGCTACTTAAAATATACAGAATATGGAAATATGGCAATAGTCTAAAATAGTCCTTTCTAATAAAAAGTCTTTATAGTATTGCAGCAGCGCTTATGTCCTTATTTCCACCGAGGACATAACGGTGAATAATCCACAAATAAAAATGAATAGTTATGATCTGGTAAATAAATAACAAACAAGTAGTCCCTTGTGTGCAATAGTAGAAGCTTCCACCGAATATTTCCACCAGGTATCCACCACGTGCGGTACAGATTCCCCTATGGGGATGCACTCACCAGAACATAGATTAATATAGGCACTTCAATAAACCTTTCAGTGTCACCGTTCATCCACTGTCTATCTACTTTGCAGCAGAATAGCTTTCAAATTCCCCTGACCTACAACCGGAAGTGACGTTCTGCGCCACTTTGGTCCAAGAAGCTTTCCTCTACCATGCCTCAAAACCTCCTCCAAAGTCCAAGCTATCAGATAACCCACAGCCAACACGATTTACAACCCAATTTCATGATTGTCATATGAAAATGGAAAATATCCTAGCAAAACATTGGTCCATTCTACTAGGCTCACCCCTTACCCAACAGCCCAAGGTTTCCTATCGCAAAGCCAAGAATTTGAAGAGCAAAATAGCACCCAACAAAATCCGTACCAGTCTACCCACCCCCCGCTTCACACATTCTCCTAATTCTATTAGTGGGAATGTTCCAATGTAAAAATAAATTATGCCCAACTTGTAAGTTTGTTGATCATGGTCAGAAAACCTATACCATTAAAAGGTAAAACATACACCATTAAAGAATTTCACAACTGTTATAGTGAATACGTGGTGTATTGTCTAACCTGCCCTTTTGGCCTCTTCTTCTAAAAATAAAATAAAAAATGTTTTACTCACCTCTAAATGCCTGTGGCTAGAGGGTCCCTCGTAGTCTGCCTCCTTCAGTGCCTGGGCTGGTGACATCACTTCCCATTGGCGCAGGAAGGGCTCCCTTCCTCCTGTCAGTCATGGGACACGTGACTGGTCCCAGATGACTGTGCAGCCAATCACGGCACGTGGCGCTGCTCGCGCATGCGCAGTGGGTGCCCGGCTGTGAAGCCACAGCCGGGTGCCCACAGTGGTAATGCCGGCGCCGCCGAACGGATCGGGGGGTGAGCGGAGCTTCAACCCCCCGCATCGCTGGACCCTGGGACAGGTAAGTGTCTGATTATTAGCAGGTGCAGTATTTGTAGCTGCTGACTTTAAATTTTTTTTTTTTTTTTAGGGATACACCTCTTTAAGTTGGCGCCTCCCCCCTCACTTTCTTTACAGACTTGTTTACAGAGGCACTGGACACCCTCTGAGGATGGCTGCCTCCTTTTTATATTAGATCTTACTATTGGAAATATGGCAATAGTTTAAAATAGTCCTTTCTAATAAAACGTCTTTATAGTATTGCAGCAGCGCTTATGTCCTTATTTCCACCGAGGACATAACAGTGAATAATCCACAAATAAAAATGAATAGTTATGATCTGGTAAATAAATAACAAACAAGTAGTCCCTTGTGTGCAATAGTAGAAGCTTCCACCGAATATTTCCACCAGGTATCCACCACGTGCGGTACAGATTCCCCTATGGGGATGCAGTCACCAGAACATAGATTTATATAGATTTATATAGGCCCTTCAATAAACCTTTCAGTGTCACCGTTCATCCACTGTCTGTCTCCTTTGCAGCAGAATAGCTTTGAAATTCCCCTCATAAGGAAAAAAATTTGCATATAGTGTAGTACCGTTTTGAAACACAAAGATTTTATTGAAAATGTAGCCCCCCCCCCCCCCCCCCAGTACAGAATGCATACCATCAATCAATATAAAAGAAGCATTTAAAATCCACTGTGCCTGATAATGTGCACCGGAACTAGCGTCTCCTCGCCGCTGTATAGTACAGCGTTTAATTTCCTTGTGCTTGGTTCCTCCTGGAGCGCACGTTGAGGCGCAGAATGTCACTTCCGGTTGTAGGTCAGGGGAATTTGAAAGCTATTCTGCTGCAAAGTAGATAGACAGTGGATGAACGGTGACACTGAAAGGTTTATTGAAGTGCCTATATTAATCTATGTTCTACATTGGAACATTCCCACTAATGGAATTAGGAGAATGTGTGAAGCGGGGGGTGGGTAGACTGGTACGGATTTTGTTGGGTGCTATTTTGCTCTTCAAATTCTTGGCTTTGCGATAGGAAACCTTGGGCTGTTGGGTAAGGGGTGAGCCTAGTAGAATGGACCAATGTTTTGCTAGGATATTTTCCATTTTCATATGACAATCATGAAATTGGGTTGTAAATCGTGTTGGCTGTGGGTTATCTGATAGCTTGGACTTTGGAGGAGGTTTTGAGGCATGGTAGAGGAAAGCTTCTTGGACCAAAGTGGGGGGTACCCTTTGTCCTGAAAATTTTCTATAAGGAGTTTTCCCTGTGTCTGATAGTCCTCATCTTTGGTACAGTTATGGCGAATTCTATGAAATTGACTCCTAGGGATGTTTTGAATACACCTGGGATGGTGGCAGCTTTGGTAGTGGATGTAGGAATTTCCAGCAGTTGGTTTAACAAAGTTGGTTGCATGTATCTGGGATTCACTGTGGTGAAGTTCTAGATCTAAAAAGGCTAATTTATCGGGGTCCTTGAAACTATGGTATTTGATACAATTAAAAAAATGTTTTCCACAAGATTTTGGAAAATGCAGGAAAGAAATAAGATTTTTCTAGCACACATGAATTATGCATCTAATTTCCTGACTACTTATTACATTTTTGGAAGCCCTGGAGCACCAGGGCAGTGGAAACACCCACAAAATTACCACATTTTGGAAAGAAAACATATTTTCTAAGAGGAATGGTGAGTCTTTTAAAGACTTGATTTTTTTGGGCCACAAATTTTTGGAAAATGCAGAAGGAAAATGAAATAAAGCAATTGCAGTTTTACCACCCCTCAACTGCTACCCTCTTTAGCTGCAGAGGCAGTGGCTGGGGGTGTACACCAGCTGGGGTTGTAATGCTTTGCTTCACAGCTGTGGCAGGAATTATACTAACTGTACGCCCACCAATCATGACCAATTTAAGTGAATGGGGTACTTGTGTGGTGTCCAAGGCGTTAAAACAGGTGGTGAGGAGTCAATACAATGCCTGTTAAAAATCGATGGAACAATTATAAGCCCATCCCCACATGCCAAGGTTCTAGGTGTTGTCCTGGACTCTGAACTCTCCTTTAAGCATCACGTCCAATCACTGTCCAAAACCTGCTGCCTCAACCTCCGCAACATCTCCAAAATATGCCCCTGTCGAACCAACGACACAACAAAGCTCTTAATTCACTCAGTCATCTCTCGCCTCGACTACTGCGACTCCTTTCTCATTGGCTTAGCTCTACATAGTCTATCACTTCTTCAATCCATCATGAATGCTGCTGCCAGACTCATCCACCTTACCAATCGCTCTTTCTCTGCTACCCCTCTCTGTCAATCTCATCCACTGGCTTCCACTCAGCCAAAGAATTAAATTCAAAATACTAACAACTATGTACAAAGCCATCCACAGTTTAGCCCCCAGCTACATCACTAGCCTAGTCTCTAAATACCAACCTACTCGTTCTCTTTGTTCCTCTCAAGACCTCCTGCTCTCTATCTCCCTCGTCACCTCCTCCCATGCTCACCTCCAGGACTTTTCCAAAGCCTCTCCAATCCTATGGAATATCTGTCCGCTTATCTCATACTCTATTAGCTTTTAGACGATCCCTGCAAACCCTTCTCTTCAGAGAAGCCTATCCTACCCACACCTAACAACTGTTTTTTAATTTTCTCCATCAGCTCACCCCCCACAGTTATTACCTTTTGTTTCCACTTGACCCTCCATTCTAGATTGTAAGCTCTAACGAGCAGGGCCCTCTGATCCCTCCTGTATTGATTTGTATTGTAAGTGTACTGTCTGCCCTCATGTTGTAAAGTGCTGCGCAAACTGTTGGTGCTATATAAATCCTGTATAATAATAATATTAATAGCTTATGCTTTCTGAAGAACAATCCGAACATGGATTGCTCTTTAGTGAGCATCAAACATGTGAACAAGTCCAGTCCTTGTGGTAACACAATGATTGCTGTGGTTGTGTTTAGGGACACTGTGACTGCTGTGGCAGTGATTAAGGACACTGTACCTGGAGTGGGAGTTATCAGGAACATTGTAACTGGTGTGGGAGTGATCAGTGGCACTGTAACTGGAGTGGCGGTGATTAGGGACAATATGACTGGTGTGGCAGTGATCAGGGACACTATACCTGGAGTGGGAGTGATCAGGGACACTCTTACTGAAGTGGAAGTGATTATAAAAACTGTAACTGGTGTGGGAGTGCTCAGAGGCACTGTAACTGGAGTGGCAGTGATTAGGGGCAATATGACTGGTGTGGCAGTGATCAGGGACACTGTAACTGGTGTTGTGGTGATCAGGGGCACTAGGACTGGTGTGGTGATGATTAGAGACACTGTAACTGGTGTGGCAGTGATCAGGGACAATGTTACTGGTGTGGCGGCGATTAGGGACAATATGACTTGTATGGCAGTGATCAGGGACACTGCAACTGGTGTGGCTAGGGATACTGTAAATGGTTGTGGAGATTGGGGTCACTTACTAGTGACCTACTGTGACCAAAGTGGCATTGTGCTACTCTTAGGAGATAATCAGTTTTTTTTTCTATACTATGATTGCTTATTACAGTGATGATCACTGTAAAAGCAATTATTTTAGCTGTCATGAATGGCTTTAATTTATGACTCATTGTTTACCATTGTGATTGCAGTGATTGCCACATCTAGCACATGGTACAGGATCGCTGTAATTGGCCCTGTACCATCTGATCACTGTGACCAATCACAAAGATCACAACAGCAAGCAATGCTATAATGAATGAAAGACATTAATGACAGTTAATTACTTGTGATCATGTAATAGCTGTGATTGGTCACAGCAAACATATGGTACCTGGACCAATCACAGTGGCCATGTACCATGCACCATGATCACAGATCATGCAAGGGGGCATGTGCGAGGGACACAAGCTTGAAGACATACCTGTATATCCTCCCAGAATAACATTGACCAGGCAGGAAGCAGATAAAGGCTAAGTGCTTCTTAAAAAGGAAGTAAACCCTGGTGGGTTTCACTTCCTCTTTTGTTCCCTGCAAAGTAAAAGCATAATGGGCTAGTATGCATCACATACTAGCCCATTATGTTCCACTTACCTGCAAACGAAGCCTGCAATGTGCTGCTGGTGGCCACGTCCATCTTCACCCCTCTTCCTTCCGGGGGCCGTGGACTCCAGCTCTGTGACTGGCCGGAGTCACGTGACATGACTCCCGCACACGTGCACGGGAGCCGACGGTCATGGCAGGCTCCTGAAGAAACAGTGCGGTCGTGCCCTTTATTCAGTACGCATGTGTCGATGATTTCGGTGAATATATCTCCTAAACCGTGCAGGTTTAGAAGATATTTCCAGTACCTACAGGTAAGCCTTATTATAGGCTTACCTGTAGGTAAAAGTGGTATGTAAGGGTTTACAACCACTTTAACCAACTCAATACCAGTATGTTTCTTTATTTCTAAAAAATTGTGTCAAAAAATATAGGCTGTCCACTTTCCAAACAGTGGTTATTTTGTGGGAGATTATACTGCCCTGGCATTTTTATTTGATATGTTTTATACTAGAAAGAACAAAAATAAACAGATTTTTGTTCAAAATGTTTGGCATTTTTTTCTTTTTCCTTTTATATAACAAATATATATTATTTATATATATATATTTTTTATTAAATACCATCAAAAGAAAGCTCTAAACTAATGATATAAAATAAATTTGGGTACAGTGTTGCATGACTAAGTAACTATCACAGCACCACAAACTTAATATGGCCTGGAAAAGAAGAGGGTGTAACAAAACAATGTCCCTACATCATCCAGTGGTGTAGTTCCATCAAGGTATGTGACACCAGATGATGTTGACCCACCATCAGTGAGGTCATCCAGGATCCTTAGCTCCTTTGTTTACAAATAGGATCTGCTATTTAGAGACAGTAGTAATACCACTGCCGAATGACAGATCCCCTAGCTTGTTGACAAACAGAAGCTGGCAGGAATCTGTCATTTAGCAGCTACACTGCTACCGATGTTAAACAACAGGTTCCCTGCAGCTGTTTGTAAGCACAACATGTCACTTTTAATAGTGTACCTTATACTGCAAGCACAACTTCACATGCAGCTTTAAGGCATCCCCAAGCATGCTATTTAAAGAATTTGTGTATTTTCAATGTTGCCCTTCAAGCTACAGTAAAAGACCCTCTCCACACTAAATTGTACTTTTTTTCTTTGCCGAGTTGTCCTTGTAAAAAGCCAGAAAAAAATCTCAAGATTCGACTTCTGTAGGAATTAGTGGATTTGGAGTTCTACTTGAAATGCATTTTCATGCAGGTAAAACTATGTATTTTACTGCAGGAATTGGACAAGTGTAATTAGTCCCTGAAAACAATAATAATAGTAATATTTGAGATTTTTGTTATTTCTTTACTATTCCTACAACTAGAACCCCCAAAATTGCATTTCAAAGGATGTTCTTACAATATTAAAATCCATCTCAAATATCACTAGCCTGGAATTGCCCTAGCAATAATTGTGTAGATGTATGTGAATGTTTTTTTGTTTTTGTTTATGCCTATTTTACATAAATCTACCTGTAATTTAGGGTTGTTGCCTCTTTAAGTTCTTTGGGTAGTTAGAAAAAAAGAAGTAACAGTGTGAAAAACAAAGCTGCTGCTATGTCACCTCTATATGACCTAAAAATCAACCCTGCATGCAGGAATCATTAGGCAAGCATCCTTTCTTGTTGTACTATCACTGCAGAGACAAAAGATAATGCAATTGGTGTAACATCTGTTCTATATTAGGCGCTGATATATTCTTAATTACATTCCAGTAGGGAAGTTGTTTTATAAAAACTCCCATGTCACATGGTTCATATTGCTAAATAAAACAAGGATCTTGCATGGTTTCAAGGACAGATTTATAAAGGTGCTGGTGAATCTGCAAAGATAGTTTACTTCAGCAGGAAAAAAAATATTATTATTATTATTCAGGATTTATATAGCGCCAACAGTTTGCACAGTGCTTTACAACATGAGGGCAGACAGTACAGTTACAATAAATTTCAATAAAGGAGAAATCAGGGGCCCTGCTTATTAGAGCTTACAATCCAAAAGGGAGGGTCAAGCGATACAAAAGGTAATACCTGTGGGGGGTGAATTGATGGGGGAAAAAATTGACGGAGAAGGATTTTCAGGGATCAACTGAATGTGGACAGAGTTGGAGATAGTTGGACAGATTGGGATAAGACTTCCTGGAGGCGAGCATGGGAGGCGGTGACAAGGGAGCTAGAGAGCAAGCGGTCTTGGGAGGAAAGAAGAGAACTATTTTGTTGGTATTTTGAGACTAGGTTATTGATGTAGCTGGGAGCAGAGCTGTGGATGGCTTTGTAAATTGTTGCAGAGAGTGGTAGCAGACACTGCGTGGTTGGTAATATGGATGAGTCTTGCAGCAGCATTCATGATTCATGAAGGGGGTAATGTAATGGTCATCCAAAGAGGAGGGAGTTGCAGTAGTCTAGATGAAGGATAACCAGGGAGTGAATTAGAAGCTTTGTGGTGTCATTGGTGAAAGAAGCTGAAAGGAGAGTTCAGAGTCCAGGATTACACCTAGCCCCCTGGCATATGGGGACAGATTGATAGTTCGAACAGTTCGATAGAGCTATTGATCTTAACAGAGAAGTCATGGAAAGGGGGACATGGGGGAGGAAATATTATGAACTTGGTTTTGGACAGATTGAGTTTGAGAAAGTTGTGTGGCATCCAGACTGATATGTCTTTTAGTAAATTAGTGATGCGTGAGGAGACTGATGGAGTGAGATGTGAGGTAGAGAGATTTGGGTGTCATCAGCATTGAAATGGTATTAAAAACCATGAAAAGCTATGATCTGCCCCAGGGAGGGTATGTAGATCAAGAATAGGAGAGGTCCAAGAAAATAACCTTGGGGGACTTGAACAGAGAAAGGAAGAAGAAAGGAGGAGGTAGAATTATAAGTGACACTAAAAGTGCAGTGGAATAGGTAGGATGAGAACCAGAGTAGAGTCATGGAGACCAAAGGAGTGGAGTTTTTTGAGGTGGAGGGAGTGGTCAACCATATCAAAGCCAGCAGTTAGGTCCAGAAGTAGGAATACAGAATAGTAACCATTGGTTACAGCTGTTAATAAATAATTTGTGAGTTTTAGGAGAGCAGTTTCTGTTGCTTGTTGAAGTCTAAATCCAGACTGAAGGGGATCAAGAAGATTATTTTCAGTGAGGTGTTAGTTCAGTCATTTGTAGACCAGATTATCAAGGTTTGGAGGAAAAGGAGAGCAAAGAGATGGGTCATAAGTTGTTAAGGGAGTTGTTGTGGGATCCAATGAGGGCTTTTTAATTATGGGGTGACTAATGCATGTTTTAGGATTAGGCTAAAGACTGACGTCACAAATCCGGTCCAGACTCAGGAAAGACCCCTACCATATGGTTGGGATTCACCCTGATGGCTGCACTGGCACCTGCCTCAGCTGAGAGCCTAAGCCAGCCCCTCCTGCTCTCTCAATAGCCCAGCGCTCCAGTGAGAATGGTCATGTCTCTTTGCTCAGAGTGGAGGGGGAGAACTGAGCTATCAACAGTGTTTGGTCGAGCTGGCAGGGGCAGATGCATTATCGGATCAATGCTGCATCCACTTAGGTGAGTATATATTTTAGTTTTTTTAAATCCTAAACTTCTCTTTTTAAAATGAGATACAATTATGATTCCTGTGAAGTCCTGTGATTTAGATGTAGGTACATTGAAGGTTAAGATATATATTGCCTTGAAAATGTATTCATACCCCTTGAAATTTTCCACATTTTGTCATGTTACAATCAAAAACGTAAATGTATTTTATTGGGATTTTATGTGATAGACCAACATAAAGTGGCACACAATTGTGACGTGGAGATAAAGTTATAAATGGTTTTCTAAATTTTTTATAAATACATTTCTGAAAAGCGTGGTGTGCATTTGTATTCAGCCCCCTTTACTCTGATACCCCTAACTAAAATCTAGTGGAACCAAGTGCCTTCAGAAGTCACCTAATTGGCAAATAGAGTCCACCTGTGTGTAATTTAATCTCAGTATAAATACAGCTGTTCTGTGAAGAGGTTTGTTAGAGAACCTTGGTGAACAATTAGCATCATGAAGACCAAGGAACCATCCAGCCAGGTCATGAATGAAGTTGTGGAGAAGTTTAAAGCAGGGTTAGGTTATAAAAAAAATATCCAAAGCTTTGAACATCTTACGGAGCACTGTTCAATCCATCATCCCAAAATGGAAAGAGTATGGTACAACTGCAAACCTACCAAGACATGGCCGTCTACCTAAACTGACAGGCCAGGCAAGGAGAGCATTAATCAGAGAAGCAGCCAAGAGGCCCATGGTAACTCTGGAGGAGCTGCAGAGATCCACAGCTCAGGTGGGAGAAACTGTACACAGGACAACTATTATTTGTGCACTCTACAAATCTGACCTTTATGGAAGAGTAGCAAGAAGAAAGCCATTGTTGAAAGAAAGCCATAAGAAGTCCTTTTGCAGTTTGATATAAGCCATGTGGGGGGCACCACAAACATGTGGAAGAAGGTGCTATGGACAGATGAGACCAAAATATAACTTTTTGGCCTAAAAGCAAAACGCTATGTGTGGCGGAAAGCTAACACTGCACATCAACTTGAACACACCATCCCCACCATGAAACATGGTGGTGGCAGCATCATTTTGTGGGGATGCTTTTCTGAAGCAGGGACAGGGAAGCTGGTCAGAGTTGATGGGAAGATGGAAGCAGCCAAATACAGGGCAATCTTGTAAGAAAACCTGTTAGTGTCTGCAAAAGACTTGAGACTGGGGTAGAGGTTCACCTTCCAACAGGACAATGACCCTAAACATACAGCCAGAGATACAATGGAATGGTTTAGATCAAAGCATATGCATGTGTTAGAATGGCCCAGTCAAAGTCCAGACCTAAATCCAATTGAGAATCTGCGGCAAGACTTTAAAATTGCTGTTCACAGACGCTCTCAATCCAATCTGACAGAGCTTGAGCTATTTTGCAAAGAAGAATATGCAAAAATTTAGCTCTCTAGATGTGCAAAGCTGGTAGAGACATGCCCAAAATGACTTGCAGCTGTAATTACAGTGAAAGGTGGTTCTACAAAGTATTGACTCAGGGGGGCTGAATACAAATGCACACCACACTTTTCACATATTTGTTTGTAAAAAATTTGGAAAACCGTTTATCATTTTCCTTCCACTTCACAATTATGTGCCACCTTGTATTGGACACATAAAATCTCAATATATAAATTTAAGTTTTTGGTTGTAACATGACAAAATGTAGAAAATTTCAAGGGGTATGAATACTTCAAGGCACTGTCAATAATATTTTTTTTCCTGAGGACAATGCTCATTCCTGCTATTATGAGAGTATTATATCTAGAATTAACCCGTGGATAGAAATATAATGTTCTAGTTAGAGATGGGCCAAACACCCCCCTGTTTGGTTCGCAGCAAATTATTCGAACAGGGGAAAAGTTCTGCCCCGAACCGCAAACTCCATTGAAGTCTATGGAAGCCCAACATGAGAAATCAAAAGTCCCCATTTTGAAGGCTTATATTCAAGTAATTGGCCATAAAAAGGTTATTGGGGTCCAAGTACTGCCCCGTTGGACATGTATCAATGCTAATTTAACCTGCCCAGGCTAATTTTCAGCTTTTAGTGCTGCCACACTTTAAATGACAATTGTGTGGTCATGCAACACTGTACCAAACTCAATTTTTATAATTTTCTTCGCACAATTAGAACTTTCTTTTGGTGATATTTGATCACCACTGGATTTTTTTTCCCCGCTAAATAAAGTTAAAAAAGACAGAAATTTTTCTTTGTTTCTGTTATAAAATTTAGTTTTCTCCTTTACTGATGGGCACTGATGAGGCTGCACTGACGGGCACTGATGAGGCAGCACTCATGGGCACTGATGAGGCAGGAATTATGGGCACTGATGAGGCAGCACTCGTGGGCACTAATGAGGCTGCACTGATGGGCACTGATGAGGCAGCACTCATGGGCACTGGTGAGTTGGCACTGATAAGGTGGCACTGATGGGCACTGATGTGGTGGCACTAATATGTAGAATTGATGAGCACTGATATGCAGCACTGATGGACACCGATAGGCAGTACTGATATGTGGAACTGATGGGCACTAATAGGCGACACTGATGGGCACTAATAGGCGGCACTGATAGGTGGCACTGATGGGCACTGACAGGCGGCACTAATTGGTACTGACTGGCATCTGATGAGCACTAATTGGCAGCTGTGGTGGGCACCTCTGATGGGGGCTGCGCTGATAATCAATGCGCCGATTATCAGCGCAGACCCCCCCTTTGACAGGAGAGCCACCGATCGGCTCTCCTTTTCAGTGCGAACAGAGGAAAGCTGATTACTGGAACTTCCTGGTTCCCGCTGTGATCAGCTGTGATTGGTCACAGCTAATCATGTGGTAAAAGCCTACATCATAGCTATTTGCTGAGAGGCATGTTGAGCCCATGGAATATTTGACCCCTTATATGGTACAAATGTGTCTGTATACTTATTCCAATTGGCTGTGTTCAACGCATTTGTACTAAACAAAGCATCAGGAATAAGTGGATCCTTCCTAAAATTTCAGGAAGAGATGATCAAAGCCCTTTTGTTTCTGGAGTTTGGTCCCAATCCAGATGCAGTGAGCCGGTTGCATGATAGGCATCTTCCGGATGCTATTCCTGGTACCCTGACCCCAAAATTCACCCACGGAATAAGGAGACACACAATTTTTTGTCCCTCCTGTCCTGGCCAACTTGGTCTCTACATCAAGAACTGTTTCCGTCGCTACCACACACCAGTGGAGTATTAGTATAAGGCACAGCATGGCATAGTCTAGGGCACACATTCACACAGGGTCTCAAAAGATACTAGATAGTCAGGAAATGGTTTTTGAGAGTTTTTTTGAGAGACCCTATTCTGGAAATAAGTTACAAAAAAAGTAAAAAAAAAGGAACAAATTATTATTATTATTTTTCTGTTCTTACTGTTGTTACTGTGTTTTATTGTTAACCATTGTTTGCTTTACAGGTACGCCATCCAGCTGCAGCACTGATCTGTTTATTCTGACAGCAACAGAGTTTGCTTTTAGAATACATAAATCAGTGACTGCAGTGCTGTAGGAGGTGATTTCACCACTGCAGCAGTTAAAAAAAAAAGCGGATATACATCGAAGCATTGGGGCGATATGCCCTCTGACCACCCCAGCCCCCATGCTTTGGCATATTTTTTAAAAAATTTTTGACACAGATTGCGATAAAAAAGTTGTTGTTTTATTGAGTTAATGTTTTATTGTTATGCCCCGTACACACGGTCGGAAATTCCGACCACAAAATCCGTCTGATTTTTTCCGATGGATTTTGTCCGACACTGGTGTTGCATACACATGGTCGGACAAAGTTGTCGGAAAATCCGATCATCCTGAACGCGGTGACGTTCGTTGCATACGACGGGACTACGTAGAGGCTAGTAGCCAATAGCTTTGGTCTTGTAATGTGATCTGAGAATGCGTGCCACTTTGTCTGTCGGAATTCGCTACACACGATCGGAAAAAGTGCGATAGGACTTTGTTGTCGGAAAATTTAAGAGCAGGATCTCAAACTTTTTCCGTTGGAAATTCCGACGGAAAAAGTCAGATGGAGCCCACACACGGTCGGAATTTCCGACAACATGGTCCGATAGGACATTTTCCGTAGAAAAATCCGACCGTGTGTACAGGGCATTACTGTGTTTTATTGTTAACCATTGTTTGCTTTGCAGGAATGCCATTCAGCTAAAACACATCGAATCCCCCAAAGAGGGAATGCTATCTCCACCTTGCCTTATCCAGGGGCTGTCCATGTGTGTGCTGTTTATCCATTCAGTAACCTGTGGATTGTTGGATCCCCTTACACATTTACATATGTCATATAGGGACATGTTACCTATCCTTTCATCAGGGTTCAGGATATTAAAAGTAGCTAAACCATGGGAGTGGTGTTTATAACAGGGACTTCCTGGGTGGTATTTAGTAACTGCTCTAGGGTGATAGGCCTTCCAACCATAGGGACTAAATGTCGGCCTGTGGATAAGTGTGACTCCTTTCCATGTATGCTGCTCTGGCATTCACTACAACAAAAAATAAGAGCAAGAATACAATGATGGTCATTACAACTGAAAAAAGAAACTGTCCAGGTGGTGCATCTTCTTGGCTCACGGGGAGAGTCTGTGGTAAGAATGGGGGTTAAGGGGTTTTGTGAGAGGGGGCATGGGGCAATAGTGGCTGAGTCTCTTCTTATACAGTTGTTGGTGGGGGCTCCTCCATTTCCTTTCCTGTCTCCTTTATCTGTGGGGTCTTCTTCAACCTTGATGCATGGATCCATTGTGGGCTTTGATCCGTCAGTATTGCTGTCCTGGAGACCTTGAGGACTTCAAATGGACCTTGGAAGATGGGGTCTGGTTGTTTGCGGACTGCAAGTTGTTTGATCAGTACTTTATCCCCGGGACGAAAAGGATGTGTTGGTTCTGTGGAAAGAGGAAGAAAGGTGACAGCAACCTTGTCATAAGTTTCAGCAGGGCTACTTACCAGATATTTCACGTGCTCTTCCTGTAAGGAATATAAGTTAGATTCCTCGCCTATCTTAGGGGCTCTTTGAGCGGGTCTTCCCATAAGGATCTCAAAAGGGGGACAGTCCTGTCCTAGCATGGGGGGTGGTTCTTATCTGGGGGTGGGCCTTTTTCAATTTGTCTTTAATGTTTCTATTCATTCTCTCCACTACTCCTGCACTCTGGGGGTGATAGGGATGTGGAGCTTCCATTGTATCCCTAGAACTCTCACTAACTCTTTGGTAAGTTTTGCTGTAAAAGCGGGCCCTTGGTCAGAGTATATGGTAGCTGGCAGACCAAACCTGCTAATCCAATGATTGACCAAACACCTGGTAGCTATCCCTGCGGTCTCTCCTGTTACGGGAATAACTTCCGGCAATGAGGAAAATGGCAAAATGGCGTATTATTACGCAAAGATATTTGATATTACCTTTCTGTTTGGGCATGTGTGTCAAATCAATCTGTAAGTCTTTTAATGGGCCTATGTGTCCCTGAACATTATTCTGGACACAAGTTAAGCAAGTTGCTGTAGGGGTTCCTATGTGCCCAGGGCCATGGAGATAAGATAAAATCAAAGGAGCTACTGTTTCTGGAATACCTATGATCCCCTCCTTGTTTGACCACAAGCCGTCTGGGTTGTGTGTCAAACCATGTGACTCCCAACAGGTAATGTCAATTGAGCTTTCTTTTTTTTCAAAACAATTGGAGGGTTAATTGCCTCCTTAGCAGCAATTGTGGCTGCTCTGTCTGTTAAGTTGTTTCCCTTAGTAGTATCAGATTTGTCATAGGAATGACTTATTACTTTTATGACATTTTTTTTAGGGTAAATGGAGTGCACTTAATAAATCCTCTACCCAGACTTGATTTGAGATTTGCTTATTATCCGCTGTCTTGTACCTGCGGGCCCAAAAGACCCCAAAAGTGTATCTATTGTCAGTGTAAATGTTTACCTTTTGTCCTTTGAATAACTGACAG
This sequence comes from Lithobates sylvaticus, assembly GCA_028564925.1. Lineage (NCBI taxonomy): Eukaryota > Metazoa > Chordata > Amphibia > Anura > Ranidae > Lithobates > Lithobates sylvaticus. The sequence continues at coordinate 486,981,672 of CM053029.1, read as the reverse complement.
GCACGTGTCATAGTATAGAGCTCTGCCTGCTGAGCTAAAGTCTATTATGTCTGGTAAAGTCACTACAGCATACAGTATCATCGCTTAGAACAGCTGCCGTCAACAAAAACATTTATGTAGTCAGTAGATGTAGAAATGTTTTGTAAAAGTTATGTATTGTGTACAATGTAGTATCAGTTTCTAAAGTGATTTTGGATGTTTATTTTACTGTCATGTTTACTGCCACAGGCAGCAACAGCTTGTAGGCAAGCTGGCAGTCCTTGTATCTGAACGGGGAGTTTTTTGGATAGATAAGCCACGGGTCGGTAGTGGGTACCATGCGCTTGGGCCAGTACGGCAGCCATCGCAGGCCCCCTGACTATACAGTAAAGCACAAAGGATTTCTTATGATGATCTGGTAAACCTAGTGCTGGAGCACTGGCCAAAGACCGCAAAGGTCTGTGTCATTTCCTCAGTGTAACACTTGCCTGGGGGCAGTGGCTGCAGCAGAGGGGCGCAAGGATTGAATCATAAAAAGAACAATCTGGGATCCACTGCCTGCAGTAGACAATAGAGCTAAGAAAAGAAAGGAGCGTTGCCTTATCTTTGGGGCCGAGACAGGTCAGAGTCTTGGCTCTCTTTCTGGGGACACTTGCCTGGTCCCGCCTGAGATAATACATCCTAGGTATTCCACCCTCTCCCCGCAGCACTGGATCTCTTAAGAGATTAGTGACCCTTAAGAGATAAGTGAGTCATCAGGTGTTCAGAGTCTTCTGCACACTGTGCCCTGCTCTCACTACATAACAGTAGGTCATCTACATATTGCAGGAGTACTGATCCCTGTGGGAGCACCCAGTCATCCAGGGTTAGTAACACTATGGAAAATGCTGCAGGACTGTCCACAAAGCCTTGAGGAAGACGAATCCAAGTCAGTTGGCCCGAGCCTGAGCCCCAGGCAAAGGCAAAGATCCTTTGGAAATCCTTGTGAACATCAATGCTAAAGAAAGCACTGGACAAGTCTAGTACCCTATATACAGTGGAGGAAGTGGGAATGTTTATAAAAATTCCCGTGATGTCTGTGACTAGTGGTGGAAATGGTTAAATACATTTATTCACCCCCCTCAAATCCCCCTAGCCTCCACTCGCCGTTGGCTTTCTTTACTGAATGGGTGTATTCCAGGGACTGATAATGGGTTTTAGAATGGACATATGTCCGCGTGGGTTCGAACCCCACTTCTGGTACCATCTGTTAGGTTTTCTGTTTTGTCCTCTGCATCAGCTCCTCTTTCCCTCAACTTGACTTTGACGGTCAATGGAAAACTCCCACCCTTTTCTCCCCTTGACTGTCCGGACAGGCAAAAAAAACACCATACACCGTGTGTGGTTGAAAAAAGAATACTTTTACTTCCCGCTTCACAGAGCATATACAATAATCAAAAAGGGGAAGAACGCAATTGAACAACCAATCACATTCAAGCATTTAAGCATTTTGTTATACAATTCAATATTGATCTGCAAGATTCGTAATATTTCTTCCTTCAGACTCAACATCATATTTACTCTAAAAATGTCTCACGCAATATATGTCCTTGATAAGGTTCCCAGTATGTTTTGGTATACCGAAGCACAAAACAGCAAATTTGTTATGGGAAGTAGACTTGTTATTAGAAGTAAACTTGTTATGAGAATTTGTGAGTGTGAGATAAACAGAGTTACAGTGAGTTTCTACAGAAAAACTGAAAAACATCTTTGTACAATACTATTAAATCTTTAAGGGTAACTCTACACTTCCCACGTTTCCTTACAAAAATGAACGCAAAAAATCGAAATTACGAATATTCGGAAAAAGGAAATCAAAACAACGAAAATACGAAATAACTAAAATTCTGCTGATCGAGAATCCAGAGTTAAGTTCTGACTTGTGAGAGAGAAATTCTTTGTTTCTTAAACATGTAAATAGCATACACATTACATAAAATTATGAATTATGCTCCGATTATAAATCTACGAAAACAATGTTACGAAAGTACGAATAAATCAATCTTACGAAAGTACGAATGTAACTAAATCTATGAAAATACGAATTTTGAATCAACGAAAATTAGATTAACAGAAATACGAATCTTTTTAAATCAACGAAAATATAGCTCTTCCGAAAATACGAATGCGTCCGAATACGAAATATAACGAAAATACGAATTTCGAATAAACAAAAATTAGACTAACGGAAAAACGAATCAACGAAAAAATAACTCGAACGAGTTCGAATACGAACACTGACGACTTACGAAATTACGAATTGTTCCGAATCAACAGAAACGAAACGAACATGTCTACTTGCCGGAAATAGTGGACTCGAATGTCAGCACGAACGAGTCATTCAAGCGAGGATAGCCCAATCAGCAGATTTCCAAAACGATACAGGGAATCCAAAGGGCTCCAAGAACGAATCCAGGGAATCTTGCAGGTAACTATGAGGCTGGAACTCAGATGTTAAGCAGCCAGACTGGAAAGCCAAAAGCTAATTACAAGATCAGAATGTTTTATATTCATTATATTTGAGATTGATTTTTCTCACAAAGTTTTTATTATTTACCCACAATACTGGATATATTGTTCAATGTTTTATATTTTTAGCGCTACATTTTTGGAAATAAAAGGAAAGAGTACAGAGAGGGAAAAAGGATCAATACTCGCCCTCATCAGACACACTCTCTTGAACATCGTGCTATTTCAGTCTAAGGCTCTGTCGATCGATCTTCTTGAAAGCCCTCTGAACATTCTGTATGGGTCATGGCATAAGGGGCCTTGCAAATCCCCAGGTGTGGCTCAATAACCCATCACAAATTTTGTTGTTGGTAAGGTATAATTTAATAACTACCCTGAAACATTTTTCTCTCACTTCTCAATTTAACTGAATGTGTATTTAATTATTTTATGTGATAGCTCTTTGGCATTGTATACTATTTGAAGGTAAGTTGTCCACCTCTGGAATCTAGTAATCAAGTTAAGTGGTGTCAGCTTAGTCAGTAGCATAAGTGCACAAACAAGGTCCATAAAGAAATGGGTGGGCGAGTTTGGGGTGGAGGAACTTGACTGGCCTGCACAGAGTCCTGACCCCAACCCGATAGAAAACCTTTGGGATGAATTAGAGTGGAAACTGTGAGCCAGGCCTTCTTGCCCACATCAGTGCCTGACCTCACAAATACACTTCTGGAAGAATGGTCAAACTAAATATTGAACCGGACTAAGACTGGGATGTCATTGAAGTTCATGTGTGTGTAAAGGCAGTCCCAATACTTTTGGTAATATATATATATATATATTAGGGATCGACTCGAACATTGCCTGTTCGCCTGTTCACCGAACAGCGAACAATTTGGGGTGTTCGCGGCAAATTCGAAAAGCCACGGAACACCCTGTAAATGTCTATGGGAGAAATCTAAAGTGCTAATTTTAAAAGCCTATATGCAAGTTATTGTCATAAAAAGTGTTTGGGACCTGGGTCCTGCCCCAGGGGACATGTATCAATGCAAAAAAAAGTTTTAAAAACTGCAGTTTTTTCGGGAGCAGTGATTTTAATAATGCTTAAAGTGAAACAATAAAAGTGTAATATTCCTTTAAATTTCGTACCTGGGAGGTGTGTATAGTATGCCTGTAAAGGGGCGCATGTTTCCCGATAAAAAAAAATGCGTGGGGTTCCCCCCAAATTCAATTACCAGGCCCTTCAGGTCTGGTATGGATATTAAGGGGAACCCCAGGTCAAATTAAAAAAAAAAATGAAAATAAAAAAAAGATTCCAGCGATGGGTGATCTCTTCTCCGGGGTCCAGCGATGGATGATCTGTTCCAACGACGTCCAGCACATCCTGTCTCCATTGAGACACTGCAGGAATCACGTCTTAGCTGAGGAGGACCAGGCCATCCGTCACCCGACCCCGCCCCCCTCTGACACAACGCAAGGGGGAAGCCGGGCTTCCCCAGTGACGTACGGGTGACCCCGTACCCCTCTGATGTAACGGAAACCTGCATTACATCAGAGGGGGGCGGGATCACCCGTACATCACTGGGGAAGCCCAGCTTTTCCCTTGCGTCAGAGGGGGGTGGGGTCAGGTGATGGGTGACCCGGTCCTCCTCAGCTGTGTCTCTGTGGAGAAACCCAGGGGAAACCCAGGCTTCCCCAGTGATGTACGGGTGACCCCACCCCCCTCTGATGTAACGCAGGTTTCCATTACATCAGAGGGGGGGGGGCGGGGTCAGGTGATGGGTGGCCCGGTCCTCCTCAGCTAAGACGGGATTCCTGCAGTGTCTCTGTGGAATCGGAAGAGATCAGCCATCGCTGGACCCCGGAGAAGAGATCAGCCATCGCTGGATAGCAAGAGTGGATTACCACCGCTGGAATCTTTTTTTATTTTTAATAAAGGACTTTTCCCAATGGTGTCTGTGTGTTTTTTAACAATTTTTTACACTTTCTTTGTGAAATGGTAGGGGTACTTTTGTACTCCCTTACCATTTCAAACGGGAGGGGCGGTATCTGGGGGTCCAGATTCTTATAAGCCCCCTGCCCGCAGACCCTCACAACCACCAGGCAAGGGTTGTGGGGATGAGGCCCTTGTCCTCATCAACATGGGGACAAGGTGCTTTGGGGGGGTCATAGACCCCCAAAGCATCCTCCCAATGTTGAGGGCATGTGGTCTGGTACGGTTTAGGATGGGGGGCGCTCTCTCGTCCCATCCTCTTATCCTGCGGCCTGCCAGATTGCATACTCTGATAAAGGGTCTGGTATGGATTTTTGGGTGGAACTTCACGCCTTTTTTTTTTTTTTTGGGGTGGGGTTCCCCTTAAAATCCATACCAGACCTGAAAATTTTAAGGAATATTACACTTTTATTGTTTCACTTTAAGCATTATTAAAATTACTGCTCCTGAAAAAACGGCAGTTTTTAAAACTTTTTTTTGCATTGATACATGTCCCCTGGGGCAGGACCCAGGTCCCCAAACACTTTTTATGACAATAACTTGCATATAAGCCTTTAAAATTAGCACTTTTGGTTTTGAACGTTCAAGTCCCATAGACTTTAGTAGGGTTCTAAAGTTCACACGAACTTTAGGTCTGTTCGCAGGTTGTGGTGCGAACTGAACAGGAGGGTGTTCGGCTCATCCCTAATATATATATATATATATATATATATATATATATATATACACAGTATCTCACGAAAGTGAGTACACCCCCTCACATTTTTGTAAATATTTTATTATATCATTTCATGTGACAACACTGAAGAAATTACACTTTGCTGGTGGTGGTGAGAGTGTCATGGTCTGGGGCTGCATGAGTGCTGCCGACACTGGGGAGCTACAGTTCTTTGAGGGAACCATGAATGCCAACATGTACTGTGACATACAAGGTCTCTAACCTCCACCAGCTCCGTGATGTCATCATGGAGGAGTGGAAGGGGACTCCAGTGGCAACCTGTGAAGCTCTTGTGAACTCCATGCCCAAGAGGGTTAAGACAGTGCTGGAAAATAATGGTGGTCACACAAAATATTGACACTTTGGGCCCAATTTGGACATTTTTACTTAGGGGTGTACTCACTTTTGTTGCCAGTGGTTTATATATTAATGGCTGTGTGTTAAGTTATTTGGAGGGAACAGCAAATTTACACTGTTATACAAGCTGTACACTCACTACTTTACATTGTAGCAAAGTGTCATTTCTTCAGTGTTGCACTCACTTTTGTGAGATACTGTATATATATATATATATATATATATATATATATATATATATATATATATATATATATGTCATTTTTGCGACTTAATGGTAAATAAATCATTATTTATTTTATTGTTACATAGGTGGTGATTTACGAAAGCCGTGCGCCATCAGTAGAGGCGCACGGCGAGGCGCAAAACACATTTCCATATTTACGACACATAGCTCGAATCCCCCATTTACTATAGTGATCTCAGCGCATGCAATCTGTACATGGCGCACGGCATCTCCAATACAATATTAACAGAAGATGGAAGTGCCAATATTATGGGGTGATGTGAGGAATTTTAGTAACAACTGGCCAAGTAACAAAAGGGGCGAGAAGAGTGATTGCCCAACCCACTCTTGAACTATACAAGGCCACATGTGCTCAACATGCCTTAGGGGGAATGGTGGGCTCAGCCCAATACCAACCACAAAGCACCTTGTACCCACTAATTTATAGACATGTGCACAACAAAAAAAATCTTTTTTTTCGTTTCGTTTTTTTCGTTTCCGAAAAAAAATAATTTTTTTTTCGTTTCGTTTTTTCGTTTCCGTTGATTTGTAACGATTCGTACATTCGTAAGTCGTCGGTGTTCGGATTCGTAATGATTCGTACATTCGTAAGTCGTCGGTGTTCGTATTCGTAACGATTCGTACATACGTATGAGTTATTTTTCCGTTGATTCGTTTTTTCGTTAGTTTAATTTTCGGACGCATTCTTATTTATTCGTACATTCGTAACATTCGTAACATTTGTAGATTCGTAATCGGAGCATAATTCATAATTTTATGTAATGTGTATGCTATTATTACATTTTAATAATTTACAAATCGAAAAAAAAAGTTATGAATCGAAAAAAAAAAAGTTACGAATCTAAAAAAAAGTTACGAATGTACGAATTTTTTTGTTCAATAGAGACACAGAAAACTACGAATCGAAAAAAAAGTTACGAATGTACGAATTTTTTTGTTCAATCCGTTCGAAGTACGTTTAGCAGCACCATTGTAAGGGACACGGAAGATTACCAATTAAAAAAAAAAAAAGTTACGAATGTACAAATTTTTTCGTTCGTTTTCGTTTTTCGGATTTTCTTCATTAGTACATTCGTTGTTTCTAATTAGTTTTTTTCGGTTTTTCGTTGTTTTTCGGATTCGTTCGATTCGAATGATTCGTTAATCCGATTCGTACGATTCGAACGATTCGTTATTCGGATTCGTACGATTCGAACGATTCGTTCATTTGTATGAAAACGAACGAACGAAAATAACGAAAAAAAAAAACGAAAATTGAAAAAAAACTAAACGAAATGCACATGTCTACTAATTTAAAGGAGCTTTCCACATTCTGTAAAGCCCTCTGTCAGCCTACGGTTGTGTGGAAGAGGCCCTTGTCCCCCTGAATATGGGAACAGCCCCTCCTGCCCCCTAGTATTCACCCCCCTTTCATGGGCTGGCTTGCTGTGTGTTTGGCTAGGGGTTTGTTAGTGTGTGTGAGGGGCACAATATTTTATTTTAGTTTGGGCGTTTTTTTTTCACGTGGGGGTTCTCATTTTAAGCCTTAACAGACCCAAATGGCCTTGTATGTATTGGGGGGGCAGGCTAATTTTTGTTTTGGGTTAAAATCTTGCAGCTGCAATGTAGATTTGTACATTTTCTCTAAAACCGTACATCTTTGAAGCAGCATTTTCGATTCATGCTACAGATACACCACTTTACAAGCAGAGTAAGCCCCCCCCCCCCCCTAGTTACTAGCTTTTAAACAATTTTGCATTTTTAAAGGCACTTCTCCTTGTTTCCTTTTTGGGGTTGTCCAAATTGGTGACATTGATATATGTCTCTCAGGGTGGGATCTGGGCCCCCATGTTAAGGCCAACAACTAGAATATAAGCCAGCCAAGTTGGGACTAGCAAAATTAACAAGTCAATTTCCATAGACTGCAATGGTATTTGTTGAATGACTTTTGCCCATCTTAGGCTCTTTGTTTGCCCCCCTGGACCGGTGGGGTGTTTGTCCCATCTGTAATTTTGTAGCATGCTGGATGATGTGCTTAATTTTGGACAGGGGGTGGCTTATTTTGCGCTAGCTGCATTTCGGTTGGTTTTGGCATGCTCAGGGACTTTGTTTTTTGCTGTGGCTTTTGGTGTGTGAAATGCATTAAGGTTGGTCTGGGCATGCTCAGGGACTTTTTTTGCTTTTCTTGTGTGAACAGCACTTAGATTTTTCTGTGCATGCTCAGAGAATGTGTTTTTTGGGTTAGTAATTTAAGGACATCCTTGACAGGGTGTGTGTGTGTACATTTAGGTGTCCTTATAGAGTTTGTAACACATGTATTTTCTCTTAATATTTTGTTTATGTCTTTGCAAAACAGATGTGTTTTAGAGCAAGTATTTTTTACTTTTGTTTATTTTTTATTTGGGGGGGGGGGGGGTATTTTTACCTGAAATATTTTTGATGTTGTCAATGTGTTGCTAGGTTGTTAGTTTCACTTTGATTTAATTGTCTGTGCTGCATTATTTTGCAAAATCTTCCTCAAGATGTTGTGACTAATAAATGTTTAAATCCTTAAGTGCTAGTTCACACCAGACGCTGTTCAGTTCAGTTCCGTGCATTTTTTTTTGTGCAAAAAAAAGGACACGGTACTGAACGGGACTGTGTTTGGTGTGAACTAGCACTAAGAGACTGTCCGTTTGTGGGCACAGTCCTTTTAACTCCTTTTAATTTCCTCTGCAAAATGGTCAGGCCACAAAACCATATTCTGTTAGTGTCTCAAATTAACAAACATGTGTTTTTTGCTTTCCTTGCTCTTTTCCAAGTCCTGTTTTGTTGACCAATAAAATTTGTAGCAGTCTTTTATGTTTTATGTGTTTTGTTAATAATTTGTTTTGCAGATGCATGCTCAATCTAAGTAATGCATTTTGCATCCTTATTTGCAAATTAAGATAACCTTTTTATTTATTTTTACATGAGGTGGTGTTTGTGTGGGCCATGTGTGCATGTCTAAATGATTTGGCCTCAAAACACACACCTACTATCTGATTGGCCAATCTCTGTACAACTCGATATTTAGGCAAAATAGGTAATAGGAAGACGCACTTGAACAATTCATTCAAATTATTAGAAGTCAAACAGGCTCTTGCATTAAATCTAATTTATTTAAGATCTAACTGATTGCAGTGTATGGTCACCTTTAAGATCTGAAAATATTAATGTATTGGGTTTAGAAACACTTCTCTGTTCTTTGTAATGTATTGAAAGTTTTGGGTAAAAAAATAAAAAAAATAAAAAAAACAATTCCTATTAGAAGTGATAGGAATGAGATTAGCATCAAAAGGGTTAATTAACTGAGAACACCTACTAATTGCCTAACAAGATACATCTAATTAGATGAAATTAACCAATTGTATTGGGCGTGTGCTACTATCACCTAACACCAGTTGCAGTTTACATATGCTGGTATTTATTATCGCTATTTGCACTTCAATGTGTGCCCGTTCGTACTTTTGATTAATTACTTTTCCAGCGCACCAATTAATGTATGGGCTGGTGCAGTGCCTTCTTCTTAGTAAATCACCCCCATAGTCTCTACTTTCACTGATATATTTTTTGTGCTAAATAAATCTCTACATAGGAGTTAGCTACTCTCAGGAATTTAATGAAGTCTGTGTGGTTATATATATTATTCTATTTTATGCTAATTAGCATGCCGAAATGCTGGAGGCACTGTTGTATATCGATTAATAAACTATCAATATTGCTGTCTTGATTAATTGTTCACACTTCCTGACAATAGACACGTTGATAGTAATCAGTTAGTTTCTGTTTTAGAAATATCATAAATTGACTGTAGCTCATGAAGCATGTTATACAATTCTATTAATGATTTCAGAAATAAAGTGTATATAAACCCTAATAATCAACGTCTCTGTTTAAATAAAAAAAAATATTCTGCCAGAAATCCAGTGAACTGATAACTTTTTGTGCTCTCTGCCATATGGTGAGCTGGTATTTGCGGCGAAAATCCAGCGAGTGAGAATTGTGTCATGTGCAGGTTGTTACGTTTGGGTAAGAAGACATCGTTTATTGTGATGATTACATTATTTATGATATTTTTTTAATATTTTTTTTAATAAAATACTTTGTCAATAGTGTCTGTGTGTGTATTCACATAGTACTTTTTGTGATTGAGTAACAAGGGGTACTTTATACCCCTTACTCATTTACGTGGGGTGCCACATATTTGGGGGCCCACTTTTTCTAAAGTGGCTTCCAGATTCCAACAAATGTCCCCCGTAGACTCCCATATCCACCGGTCCAGAGATGTGTGTACTTTTGTTGCCCTTACCTTAAGGGTCTGGTATGGATATTGTAGGAGAATGTTGTGTTTCTTTTGTTCTGCAGTGCATGTAGAATAATATGTTTTAGGAGGGTGGAAGGCACTGGCTTGCTGCCCTCTCCATTCCTACCCACCAATGATGCAAAAATACATGAGTTCTCCTCTTCTCATGTTAATGGGGACAAGGGCCTTGTCCTCACTTCCATGGCCTGGTAGTGGTGGGGGACTTATCAGAATCTGTAGGGCTCTGTAAAATCTGGGATCCCCATAAACCTGCCCCCCCCCCCCCCAAGTTAATAATAATTCCTGGTTACTCATTCACTAAGTACATTTCCAAATTAGGAAACAAAATACAAAGACATCATAGAAAAAATATTTTATTAACCTTCCAAATAAAATATGTATCATGATATAAATATACAGCAACATCAACGCAGGTCAGATCAAGCGCCTCGAGGCGATTCAGTTCGCAGTTGCAGCGCTATACAAATCATTCATTCATTCATCAATCACCTCATTGAGCGATGCAGATCCATTGCCAATGACGATGAACCTGGCGACACAAACACTATTACCCCAGTATGATTATCCTTTCCTGCTGGATTCTCACCATAACTTACAGTTACCCAGCCCTGCTGGAATGTGAACAACAGACCTGGGGAACTTGGCTGAAGTCACTGATAAAATATAGCCATTACAATATTTGGCCAAGGATGCAAATTAACACAAGCTGGTGGGCAGGAGGCTGGAAGCTTAATTTAGTGACAATTGAAATCCCCCCACTAATTAATGACTTTGGGCCATTACAAACTGCAAAGAGCTCAGGTTCAGGTTGAACTCAGGACTTATGCCTAATGATAAATATCCTGTGCTGAATATTGTGTGTATGCTTTCAATTATACATTTAGACAGTTTGGCTACTATGATACTAATAGCATCACTCCTGAAGTTACTATGACAAAATGTTTCATGGTGCTCCTCCCCCTTTGTCAAGCCTGGACCTTATGTGGAGGGTCAAGAGAAGCCAGAGTTATAGAGCTGCCATTGTAGTGTAGCACCCTCTACCAATAGGTAGGTGCTAGTAATAGGATTTTTACTAGATAGGATATCAACACAGGTAAATTTAGGCAGGCCTATGCTGCAAGCTAGGCCTGTCTGTTTTGATCTGGGGGCTGGCAGTGGTTAGTGTAGCAGTGAGTGTGACCACCTGTGCTCTAGTTCTGAGGCGCCTCCCCTGCTTCCAGGGAGAATGTTCTGGAAGAGGGGCAGGACCTGGAACTGGCAGCTCATGTGGGAGCCTTGACCAATCCCAAACTGGTATTGGCAGGGGCGGGACTCATATATAAGCTGAGGTAACATGCCACTGGGGGAGTTGTCGGCTGAGTGAAGTGGAGAATGGAATACTAGACAGCAGCAGGAGGGCACCCCCATCTCAGAAGGAGGTGCGCCGATCTCAGGAGGAGGCCCAGGAAGAACTTTGCCTTTACGCGGTCAATGTCCTTATCATTACATGGTTAATGAGAAGGAACTCCTGGAGCAGAGGGGCAGGTGAAGCTGCTGGAACGTATGGTCTGGTCAAGTTCTCCATCAAGGACTCAGGACAGAGGAAGGTCAGTGAGTGTACCACAGTGGAGGGCTGGATGTGCCAGGAAGTCTGTGAGGGAACTTCACTTCTACACAGTCAGTAGTGAAGTCCTTATCATTACACGGTCAATGATGAGGAGTCCTGGATCAGAGGAGAGACGGTGGGGAATTGTGTCAAATTGATGTGGCCTGAGGGCACAGGATTTGCAAGCTGGGATGGCTGAGAACAGTAGTCCAGCAGCAAGCAGCCAGAGCCAGCTCAAGGAACTATTCATAGTGGGTCCTTCTTGCTTAAAAAAGAAGATGTGACATACTTTACACTGACAATCACAGGATAAGTTTGTGCAGGAGGAGAAAGTTTCTGGGAACATTGCCCTTACACGGTCAAGAGTGATGTCCTCATCCTACATGGTAATGGGTGAGGAAAATCTGGAAGCAATAGTCTGTGGGAGTTAAGCAGATGAGGAGCAATAGTCTGCGTGGTGATACAGGGAGAGCAATAGTCTGCATGGTGATGCAGGGAAAAATACTGTGACTGTTAAACATGCGCATCTTTTCTTCAGGCTCAAATTAAAGCGGTGTTCCCCTTAAAAAAAAAAATTTAAGTCAGCAGCTACAAATACTGCAGCTGCTGACTTTTACTAATCGGACACTTACCTGTCCCAGGGTCCAGCAATGCAGGGGAACAAAGCCCCACTCTTCTCCCCTTCCGCTCGGCGGTGCCGGCATTTTAACTGTGGGCGTCCGGCTGTGGCTTCAGAGCCGGGCACCCACTGCGCATGCACGAGCCGCATGCCGTGCCTGGCCGCGCAATCATCTGGGACCTGTCACGTGTCCCAGATGATTGACAGAGGGAGGGGGGAGAGGCGCTCTCCCTTCCTGCACCGAGTTAAGTGAGGTCAGGAGCCCAGGTGCTGAAGGAGGCAGACTATGAGGGACTACATAGCAACAGGCATTATAAGGTAAGTAAATAATAATAATTTTCCAAATGTTTTTTTTTTTTTCAAGCACATGACATTTTTTTTTTTTTTGGGCTGGAACTCCACTTTAAGTGTTAATCTACAAAACTCTAAAATGTGATGGCAAAGATAACCTGTTCTATGGGCATCCCATATACCCCTTTCCCCAATCAAGTTGTACCCCCCCAATAAACAAAACACAGCAAATTACTTTTCAATGTCTCTGCAAGTGATGTATGGAGTCTGGCAGCGGGGTGATATGGTGGATGTTTGTTACTAGTGGCAACTACACTGCTACAGTAGCTATGTATACACACAAAAAAAGAGAGGACTCAGCAGCCTAGAGCATTATCCAAAGCACTGTTGATTTTATATGTCGAAGAATAGGTTATACTTACAAACATGCATATGTAAAAAGCTCATCACATAAACCCCAGGTCAGCTCCAATTTTGGCAAGAGACAAATCACAGATTTTGCAGGTATCTTCTCTTCTTCAGAGCTAAATGTGCTGGTTAATGTGATTTCCCTTTTTTATATGTATATATTTTCACAATTTTTCTTCAGTTATTTTTAGATGGCTCTTTATTAGACATGTGCAATTCGTTTTGAATAATTTTTTTAACGAATTTCGAAAAATTCCTTAATTCAGAAATATCCGAATGAATGAAAACCCGTTTAACAAATTTTTCCAAACCAGGGAAGGCCCGGGACAAGACAGGCTCCCTATAACATACTACAAGACACTACTCCCATCATTGGGTGAACACCTGGTTATACTCTTTAACGACTTCAGTAAGAAGAGCACGCTACATGACACTACACTACAAGCCCAAATATCCGTCATCCCCAAGGAAGGTAAAGACCCGACTCAATGCGGGAGCTACCGACCAATACCGCTACTTAACACTGATCTCAAACTGTTCACTAAAAGCCACCAGACTGCAACTACATCTCCCTCACTTGATACACTTAGATCAAGTAGGCTTCGTCACCACCAGAGAGGCAAGGGACAACACCACCAAGGTCCGAGTCGATTGGGATTTCATGTTCATAAATTTGTGACATGTGGGAATAGGTAGCAACATGCAACGATGGGTCTCAGTGGCATTCACAGCACCAACAGCCATAGTCAGGACTAACGGAATGACTTCAGACCCATTCCCAATAACTAACGGGACGCGACAAGAATGTCCACTTTCACCCCTCCTCTTTGCACTATCCCTCGAACCCTTTCTAGGTCACGTTAGACTGAACCCTAACATCTCAGGAATTCAGATAGAACAAACCCAACATAAAGTGTCAGCCTATGCAGACGGCCTGATGTTTTCACTAACAAACCCGTTGGTATCTCTCCCGAATCTGCTACGGGAATTCGCAACATACGGGGCACTCTCCAAATTAAAAATCTATTTTGCCAAATCAGAGGCCATAGGTGTAAGGATACACCACTACAGCTGACCAACCTCCAATCCAGTTTTAAACTGAAATGGACAAACACAGCCTTGAGATACCTGGGCCCCCACATCCCCCAGAAGTTCTCAAGACTCTATGAAATCAAGTTCCCGCCACTACTAAAAATAATCAAGTCACTACTGAACAAATGGCACACGGGCCTGCACTCCTGGCTAGGCTGCTGCAATATCCTGAAAATGACTATCCTCCCGAAATTTCTTTACCTTATGCAAGCCCTACCTATCCACATAACGACATCCTACTTTAAGCAGGTACAATCCGTATTCACAGAATTTGTCTTGGCCAAGAAAAGACCACAGCTCGCAAACAAATTACTTGTCCTCCCTAAACTACATGGTGGTATTGTACTACCGGATGTCCGCGCCTACCACCAGGCAGTGCATCTAGGGAGACTTATAGATTGGTGTCGTCATCTAGAGACCAAGCTTTGGACTCAAATAGAGCAAACTTAAAGCCGGGTCCCTCTTAATAGAGCCCCATGGTGCTACTCTGCATTATCGGCCGAACTTAAGCGCCACTCATTAATCGGAACCTCGTCATGGATCTGTTCCTGGCTCCTCTCTCAGGCATCCCTGTCCTCTCCTAACCCCCCCCCCCCTGTATCCCATACTGGGGAACCCTCAGTTCACACCAGGCACGCAGGATGCGGTCTTTTGAGGTTTGGGCGACGCGGGCCTGTATCAAGCCTCTCACTTTAGCTCTGGAGGATGTTGGAAACTGATCACAGAGCTCACTGACTCCTGAGAGCGTTTCAACTAAACCATTTTCTCAACACTAAGCAACCCCCTGCAGACAGTAGCCAGCCACTCACAACACTGGAAGACCTTTGTGTCACACCGGGGGTGCAGGCTGACATGCTATCCCTGACTTATGACCTCCTGAACACACCCCCTGCAGACTTTGTACCCCCGGGACTACTTAAATGGGAAAGGGAACTAGACTGCCGGTTCAACGCCACCAAGAGACAGCGCATACTTCGATATACACACAAATCCTCCATATGCGCCAAAAACCAGGAGACTAATTACAAGATTGTATCACGTTGATACAGGACCCCAGCACTCTTACACAAGTTCTTCCAGACAATGTCTGATCTTTATTGGCGCTGTCGGGAAGACAAAGGAACCTTGGTTCACATCTTCTGGTCATGTCCTAGACTGACACACTTCTGGTGAGTGGTCCGGGAGACAACGCAGAAATTCACAGATCGTACCATCCCAAACGACCCAGCATTTTCCTCCTCCATTCGTCCAACATCCCTGATAGGGTTTACAAGAAATCTGTGATTTGACACTTGCTGGATGCAGCCAAAGCTTGCATCCGCTCCATTGGAAATCCCCACTCCCACCAACCGTTGCCTTGTGGCTTCAAAAAGTGGAAGCCATTAAACACATGGAAAACCTTATCCTCACGGTGCAAAATAGACAGGAGACGTTTTCCAAAACCTGGCAGTTGTGGAACATATTCATATTCTCGGCTGAGGGCCAGGCGTTGCAGGATACCACCGCTGACATGTGATCACACATGAAGTAGTACATTACCCCCTGTGTTTTGCCAGCAGTAATGTAGCACCCCATAGCTACTCCAATATTCCATGCTCATGGGATTACACACCCCTATTCCCCCCATCTCCTCAACCCTCCTCCCTCCCCTTCCAGATTACCTTCTCTCTCTCTATTTATCTATTCTTCTTTTCTTTTCAAGGTAGGTCCTTCTGACTCCCATGTTGGGGAGACATATGGGAAACGGAAAAGACAGGTCTGAGCCCATGGGGCAGCAGTCTCACACCACAACATACCGACAGCACAAACTTGATCTCCCCCGAGACGGGGGACCTTCTATAGCTCCTAAATGCAATCACGGCAGTGAATCCAGGCCAGATATAGGATGAACAAGAGGCACTGTTTGGATGTTCTACATTACTTATGCATACCTGGATGTAACCTAATGCCAACTGTACTGTCCTCAATGTCATGGCAGTGTATGCCAAGTTATGTTTCTGTTTATGTGCTGGTATTTTATTTTATGTCTTGCTTTGTAACATGGCGGTCCATGTGGCCCTCTTTCCTAAATAAATAATTAAAAAAAAAAAATAATTTCCAAATATTCATAAATTCAAATATTCGAAAATTCGTGAGTTCGTAAATTGGAAAATTCGTAAGTTCGTAAATTCGAAAAGAAAAAATTCGAAAATTCAGAAATTCGGAAACACAAAGTAAAAAATCTGAAATAATAACTAACTAATAATAACTTAACTATTACTAACTATTAAATTAAAGGTATTGGAATTTCCTTTCAAACTTGACTATTAGTGAATGTAACGAATACAAATTTATTAAGTTACGAATTATCCAAAATAACTAATTCTGTATCTAAATGAATAGAACGTA
Organism: Lithobates sylvaticus; assembly: GCA_028564925.1. Classification (NCBI taxonomy): domain Eukaryota; kingdom Metazoa; phylum Chordata; class Amphibia; order Anura; family Ranidae; genus Lithobates; species Lithobates sylvaticus. Next base: position 486,965,187 of record CM053029.1, on the reverse strand, counting down.
ACTAATTAATAATAATAAATGTAACCTTATAGACAACATATAGACACATACATATCAATAAATAGGGGAATCACTTAAAGTGTGAACGAGAAGAGACAAACAGCACAAGACACAAAGAGACAAAGAAGACAATTGACACAGAGATAGAGTTCTTGTGGACAGTGAAAAATATTATCTAAGGGATTACATTTCTGTCCACAGAGTCATTTGAATTTATTTTACACTATTCTAGATGTTAACAGATTTATTAGAACTCTTACTATTAAAAAATTTTTTTTTGCAGGAGGAGGTGTTTAAAATATTGTGTCATCTATGTCTGGGCCCACCAACAGTGAATTGGAGGGTACAGATTTTTGTTTTAGGGAACAATATGCGGTTAGAGATTTGGAAGATATGTTGTCCCTCAACAATCTTCCCACTGAATCAGCTGTTGATACTGGTGCCGTCAGACCGGTTTTATTTAATACCAAATCTGACTTTTATCCTGTCAATTCCCGCACCCCTGAAGTTACTAAATTTCAAAAGTCAGTGCAGCAGGATCTGATGGCACTAGCCCAACAGACAATGGGAGGCACTACAGAATGGCATGATAACCTTACCAGAGAGGAGAGGAAATCTTTAAAAGATCTATAGGAAGATGATTTCTTTATTATTCATAACTCTGATAAGGGAGGCCTTGTAGTAGTTATGAATATAGACTCCTATAGAGAAGAGGCTATCCATCAGCTGTCTGACACTTGTACCTACACCAGGCTTAGGGGGATCCCACTAATTATATTGGACATTAATTCTCTTAATAAGAGACTGGGACAGTGGCTGGATAAACAATTACAGCCCTTGGTTCAGCAGCTCCCTGGGTATCTGAAGAATACCAATCACCTTCTTAAGGTCATGGAGGATTTTGAACAGGAGAATAGTTACTTGTGGGTCACATGTGCGAGCCTATATTCATCAATTCCCCACGACCTTGCTGTGTTATCTGTCTTTTTTTTTTTAGAGACATGCACAGATTTGCCTATCGAACAGTGAGATTATATCCTGGAAGTTTTGGAGTACCTATTGTCCCACAACTATTTTTGTTTTGACAGGGAGTTCTACCTCCAGAGGTGCGGGGCTGCTATGGGGGCTAAGTTTTCGCCCTCTCTAGCTAACATTTACAAGGGGTTGGTGGGAGTGGTCCCACAGATTTGGATGGGAGAACCCCTTTAGGCCCTCCATTAGACTTTATTTCAGGTTTATAGATGATTTGATATTTATAATGGAGGATGGGACATCCAGCTTGACTCCATTCCTGGAATATTTAAATTGCAAAAACAAAAATCTTACTTTTACTGGTGAGGCAAATGATAGAGAGATTCACTTTTTGGATGTTTTCCTGACAGGTGTCCATCAGAGGGTCAATACTACCCTATATAAAAAAAACACTGTCTGGTAATTCCTTCCTGTTGGCACAGTCAGGATATCCAAGGCATACCATTAAGGGTATACCAATGGGACAGTTCCTACGGGTGAGGCTAATATGCATGGATGATTCAGACTTTGAGCGCGAGGCAGCTGCTCTATATCTAGATTGTTTTCTACAGAGGGGCTATCCGAGGTGAACGATTAACAGGGCTCTGGCAATTGCCAGAAGCAAAGATGGGAAAGTTCTCCTTGGCAGAAGGGCACAGGACTATAGTAGTCCACATCAAAGTAAAATGACCCTATCGACTTTGTTCTGCATTAAATTTCAGGGAGATTAAGGAAATTATAGACACCTACCTGTTTTGTTTCCAGATGATGTCTGTGCAAGCATCTTGCAGGGAGAGGTTAATATAGTATCCCGTAGGGCCCCTACGTTAGGTCACTTCTTATCCCCCAGTTTCTTTAAGAGTAAGACCATGAAATCAGTAACATGGTTACACTTTAAAGGGAACGTTAAGTGTGGAACTATGGGGTGTCCATGCTGTGGTCACATCAAGGGTGGCAACAAGTTCTGCTCATCAGCTACACAGAAGGAATATGACATCAATTCTTTCCATAATTGTAACACCAATTATGTTGTGTACCTGCTTACTTACTTTATAATTCAATATGTAAATAGAACAATAAGACGTCTCAGGGATCGCTTCAATGAGCATATATACAGTGTGGTTAAAAATCAATCAACAAATGTGGCTAAACATTTCAATCTGTGCCACAATGGCAATACTTCAGCCATGCATGTACAGGTCATTGAAAAAGTGAAGGCTCCCAGTAGAGGAGGTGATGTGTTTTGATTGCTCTGCCGGAGAGAGGTATTTTGGATTTTCCAGCTTCAGACTCGCATCCCGCAGGGGTTAATCTTCGAGTGGGGTGTGAGTCATTTCTATGAGTAGTCCAGTGGATTTCCTCTCTCTGACAACAATTGATATACACTGATACAATGGGTATTATGCCCATACGGAGGATGGTGGATGATACATTGTGCACATATACATCTATTCATTTTTACATAAAATCTTTTATGTGCTGGATTGTGCTATATTCCCTAATAGCTATGTATTGTGATGTGTGATGTGATCATCCGGTACCTCTGTGTGAGACAAATATGTGTATATATTTGGGTATATATTCCTCTTTTATTTTTGATACATCTAGATATCTATCAGCTGTCAGGTTTCAGACAAAAGTGTGGATAGATGGGCAGGAATATTGTGGATTACTGTGCATTTTACTCAAATTTTACCGCCCATCTTGGTCAGCTATCCCATTAAGTTCATGGCGTGCTGTATCTGATGGTGCCCTGTCAGTCCTTTGCAGGTGTGAGCTGCATCGCATATGAATAGGTCTGCACTATACATTACATCTGTGCGTCAATCGTCTTCTTTGTCTATTTGTGTCTTGTGTTGTTTGTCTCTTCTCATTCATACTTTAGGTGATTCCCCTATTTATTGATATGTATGTGTCTATATGTATCGATTGTTGATTTTATTAGTGTGATGATGTAGAGCATTTTCTGTTTGGTTTGCCTTAGTAACTGCCCGTAAGTGAGGCTCATTCTGAGGTGATAATGATGCCGTTGCCTTCCATCACTCGGTGGGTCAGTCAATCCACAAGGGCAATCCAGTATGGAGTACTGAACTGTATCATTCACGAAGAGTCCTTCCACATATAATGTCTACTTGCTGTAAAACAGTTTCCAACTACAAAGCATGAGTAAAGTATATGTGCTACCTCTGAGGGTGCTTATATATGCACAAAGCATGTAGAGATTTGAAAAGCTTCCTTCTGAGCAGAGGAGGTTTTCTAAAGTAAAGAAATTCATTAAGCTTTTGTAAAGGAAGTTGAAAGGTATTCCCTGAGAAAAATCATGGATAAGGCTAGTTGGATATCTTTTATTTATTCATATCTGATCAAGTAAAGTGATTCAAACCCAAGAACAAAAATGTAATATATTGCTGCTTACCAGTCCTTTGATGTGGCGACTTAAATAGTTCATTTTAAGGCTTTTTTTTTAACCTAGTAATCCTGCTGGTAAAATGCCTCACTTCGCTAAACCCCCAGCAGCAACAACAGATCTCCATGTAGCCATCATCAATATACACCCTCCCCAGCAACAATAGATCCACTCAGTAACAATGGACCACCTAGGAAAAAACACATTCCTCTGAAAAATATACCCACTGCAGCAACAACAGATCTCCCCACAGGCAGCATCAATAGACCCTCCAGTAGCCAGCAGCAATAGTTACATAGTAGTTAGCTAGGTTGAAAAAAGACACAAGTCCATCCAGTTCAACCACAAATAAAAAAATATATATATCATACAATCCCATATACCCCATTCTACACCCACAGTTGATCCAGAGGAAGGCAAAAAAAAAACAGCAGCGCATGCTCCAATTTGCTAAAGCAGGGGAAAAAATTCCTTCCTGATCCCCCGAGAGCCAATTGGATTTTCCCCGGATCAACTTTACCTATAAATGTTAGTACCCAGTTATATTATATACATTTAGGAAAGTATCCAGGCCTTTCTTAAAGCAATCTACTGAGCTGGCCAAAACCACCTCTGCAGGGAGTCTATTCCACATTTTCACAGCTCTTACTGTGAAGAAACCTTTCCGTATTTGGAGATGAAATCTCTTTTCCTCTAGATGTGAAGAGTGCCCCCTTGTCCTCTTTGTTGACTGTAAAGTAAATAACTCAACACCAAGTTCACTATATGGACCCCTTATATATTTGTACATGTTGATCATATCCCCCCTTAATCTCCTCTTATCAAGGGTGAATAAATTCAGTTCCTCTAATCTTTCCTCATAGCTGAGCTCCTCCATGCCTCTTATCAGTTTGGTTGCCCTTCTCTGCACTTTCTCCAGTTCCCCAATATCCTTTTTTGAGAACTGGTGCCCAAAACTGAACTGCATATTCCAGATGATGTCTTACTAATGATTTGAACAGGGGCAAAATTATATCTCTCTCTCTGGAGTCCATACCTCTCTTAATACAAGAAAGGACTTTGCTTGCTTTGGAAACCGCAGCTTGGCATTGCATGCTATTATTGAGCTTATGATCTACCAAAACCCCCAGATCCTTCTCCACTACGGATCCTCCCAGTTGTACTCCCCCTAGCATGTATGATGCATGCATATTCTTAGCCCCCAAGTGCATAACTTTACATTTATTAACATTAAACCTCATCTGCCACATAGTCGCCCACAATAGACCACTCCCTCAACAGTAGAACCCTCCCAGAAACATAAGACCCACCCACAGCAACAATAGACCCCTCACCAGCAACAACAGACCTACCCAGCAACAACAGAACCCCCTCCTGCAAAAATCGATCCCCTCCAGTGACAATAGATCACCCAGCAGCCAACATCAACAGACCCTGCAGCACACCCCAGCACCCCTTGCTATTACATACATTTAGTGCTACAGGTGCCGGAACTGTGTTTTCCTACATTCCTGTTGAAAAAAAAGCCCTAGGTGACACCATGTAATATCTATAGAGGAGCAGCCTCAACATCCTAGGACAGGAAGTGCGTTAGGACTAAAGAACACCTCCCCTCTCCTCACTGCCACTGCACGAGAGTGGAGGTGTTTTGTAGCTCACCAAGGTAAACTGGGCAGGGCCGATAAGCCTGCTTTAGATAACACTGCAGAAAGTAAAGGGTATAGGACAGCACTGACAAATATAAGGCTTTAGTAATCTAGAAAAATTAAAAAAAACAGACCTATATCAGTTTTCTGGGACTTGCTAATCTTTCACATCATTCTTGTTCTTTATTCTGTTTTACTGAATATACCTATATATGCATTGAATTCAAGTACATATAGTAATGTTATATTTTGGTAAATTCAACCTGTTTCCATTTTGTATTTGTACAGAAATATTTATGTTAATGAACAAATCCCCTATTCGGCTTTAGAACAGTTGCACAAAACTTAGATGAAAAGCAGTGAAAGGTTTTGTAAATGAATCCTTTCAGTGCTGTAGGAAAGCAAACAAAGAAGACAGAAATGAATCAGAAAAGAAAGCGGTGCCCAGATAGGTACTGCCAGGGGTAAAAACAAGAGTTCACAGCAACACAGGGCAGGAGCAAGCATCCAGGGAACTTCAATAAGCAAGAGAAAAAAGAAAAATGTACTACGAGAGAAAAAAGATTACAAATATGTAGCGGACACAAACATACAATTAGTGTCAGCTTCTCAGCAGGGCTCTTCATCATGTCACACTCTATCATTTTATATTCATGTGACTCATCTTCTAGCATGGCTATAACAGGTCCTTAAAAGAGGTCTTAGTACTGCTTTGACTAACAAAATGAGGTTAAGCACATCAAGTACAAAGTCTACAAGACAAAGAACGGAATTCCCTGACACAGATGTTCAGATGTGTTCAGAGACCAGTTGTTCATTTAGGAACAGGAATTATTATTACAAATATGTACAGCTGCTATGACAAAGTTCAGTTATTACTGACATCAGAAATCTCAGTCGAGAGAAGTAGAGTTCACAATTTATGTGGTTTTACCCACTTCCTGACCAGGCCGTTTTTTTGCGATACGGTACTGCGTCGCTTTAACTGACAATTGTGCGGTTGTGCGACGTTGCACCTTTTTTTCCCCCACAAATAGAGCTTTCTATTGGGGGTATTTAATCACCTCTGCGGTTTTTATTTTTTGCGCTATAAACAAGAAAATACAGACAATTATGAAAAAAAACAATATTGTTTACTTGCTACTATAATACATATCCAAAGAACAAATAATTAAAAAAATTAATTTAGGCCAATATGTATTGTGGTACATATTTTTGGTAAAAATAAGTCTATATTGATTGGTTTGCGCAAAAATTATAGCATCTACAAACTACGGGATAAATTTAGGGACTTTTATTTATTTAAATTATTTTAATAGTAATGGCGGCGATCTGCGATTTTTAGCGGGACTGTGACATTGCGGCGGACAAATCTGACCTAAGTGACACTTTTTGGTGACCAGTGACACCAATACAGCGATCAGTGCTATAAAAATGCACTGATTACTGTATAAATGACACTGGCAGGGAAAGGGGGTTAACACTTGGGGGCGATCAAGGGGTTAAATGTGTTCCCTGTGTTTCCCTGTTTCTAACTGTAAAGCCCCATACACACGGTCGGACTTTTTCATCAATTTGGTCCGATCGGACAAGGTTGTTGAAAAATCAGACCGTGTGTATGCACCATCGGACAGTGTTCGTCGGTTTGTCCGTCGGACAAAGTCTTATCTCCTGCTGGAAAGATTTGCCGTCAACCCGGTCCGATCACACCAAATCCGAGCGTGTGTACGCTTGTCCGACGGACAAAGTGCTACGCATGCTCAGAAGAAATTCTGTGACGGAAGCGCTCGGTCAGGTAAAACTACCTTTCCTAATCGACACAGCACATTCGTCACGCTGCAATGTTAAAATGTCTTTAATGCAGCGCATTCTCTTTTTCTTTACAATGCAACAAGAATGACATCTTTTAGCTGCTCCTATTCACCCGCACTTCTCACAAACTTACTTCTTTATTACTTTGCAGCATTTATACACTACATGTTTATTTTTACTCTGAACGGAAAAGAATCTTTGTTATTTTTTTACCATGATTTGTCTTTTTTTTTTTTTTTTGGGGAATACATATTTGAATGTTTTTTTGTTTTTTTTTTGGAGGGGGGTTGTGTGTCTCAAATTACCAAAAACACATTATTTACATTTGTATTTCTTGCTTAAATTTACTAGGAGGTTGTTTGTTGTTGTTGCCCCTTGTTAATTCTACTTTAGGATTAGTGAAATGTACCTGCTTACTCAAAGAAAAACTGTCATTGTAGCAAAGTAAAACACAATAGTCAATGATTATTTCAAATCAAAAAAACCTTTATTTAGGTCACACCAACAAACCAAAGAGGAACGCAGCCATGGTGAAACTTGGGGAATTTGCAAAGTCTTGGCCCCCCACGGCAACCATCATTGTTCAAGCGTAGAAAATTGGGGGCCTGAGGAGTACGTATATTAAGGGGAGTGCAATCTGGTCGTGAAGTCCAAAGTATCCGGAACTGCAGCAGATGCCATCTAGGTCCCCAGGCTCTGGTACTACAAGAGGCTCCATCTTCTCTCACACCAGACTGATTGCAGGTCGTCACACTCAGGTCTTCCTTCCACGCTTCCTTCCACGCTGTGGCTGTCGTGCTGGTGGGGTGGCAGAAGGAGGAGGAGGAGGAGGAGGAGGCGGAGCATGGTAGCTATGGCAAACATGTGTGACTGGGGTCATCTCCCCAGCCCTACCCTTATTTAGGACATGGAGGATGAGCCCCTCACACATGTTGCATTGCCCCACCTCCATACCCATCATTTTTGTGACAACCACCGAGCCAAAGGTCTCCTCGTCGGCGGGTGTGGCATGTAGGGAGTCTGAAGCCTCTCTGATCATCCGGAGCGCTGACTGTGCCGCATAACCCCCCCTTCTCGCCCTTTTGTACGGAGGGCGGAGGGGAGGGGTTTGGGTGTCAGTCAGGCTCCGAGGCCTAGCCCCCTCTTGGCTGCCACTACCCAGCTGGTGGCTGCCACTAACCCCTGCCTCCTCCTGACTGCCACCTTCCACAGCCTCCTCCTGGCTGAGGTCTTCCTGTGTATGAAAAAGGGACATAGTTTCAGTTATTTGTTCATCAAACACACACAATTCTCATCTAGTGACTGGTGCAAAATGTTTACAAATAGAAAACCATACAATTCTCAGCCATGCAGTTTAGATTCTGGCCCCAAATGTCTCCCACACCACTGTCTGTTGATATGTCAAACACGTTAGGAACTAAGCAATTGGCGATCCTGAATTAAGTGAACATCATTCATTATTCCCATAAATGGTAACAAAACTACTATACCTGGAACAAGATGGGCTCCTCCACATCTTCCAGACTGGAAGGCCCAGGTTGCTCCTCGGAAGCCTCAACAGGGGTGGGCTGCGCGCAAGGAAGCGTGGAAGGAGGAGTTGAGGTTGGCTCCGTGACATCAGCCTGGTCCTTCAGAAAATGGAGACTCTGATAGTACCAGAGCTTGGGCACATAGACCTCATCTGCTGAAGTTGCAGTTTCCTCAGACTTCACGACCTTCTTGCGCTCCCTGATATACGCACTCCTCAGGCTGCCAATTTTCTTTCTAATATCATCAACAGTTGCCGTGGGGAACCTTGGCTTGACAAATTCCACAAGTTCCTCCAGGGCTGCGTGCCTCTTTGGTTTGTTGGTGTAATGTGGGTGTATACCCTGCCACAATATGGGAAAATCCCTGTATTTGGCAATGAAGAGGGGGAGAAAACTCATGTCGTTGAATCCCTTCATATCAATCTCTGCAAGACACAACAACACACAAAACCCTATAAATTATGTCAGGCTAAACTCTCCTAATCTTCTCCATAAAGAAGCCTCAAGTTCAAATCAGTTTAGGCTAGTTATGTACCAACGTTAAATTGTACCTTCGTTTGTAGCGATCGTCTCGTGTGAGTTTTCTCTCCCCTCGTCTCCCAGATCGTGGCTACGACACAGGCGTGTGACGTTTTATATACAGTGCGCATGCTTCAAACTCCGCCCGCCCCTGACGATCTTTCTCGTCTATTCCCCACCCCCTCTTTACGGCGTAGTGGGGAGAGCACATGGCGGGGACACAGCAGGTGCGCCACAAATATCCCACCAACGAGGAGGAGGACGAGGAAAGTCCGGAGGCAGAAACGTCCCGATCCCGGAGCCTGAAATTCAAGGCCTCCAATATGTCATTTGGAGAAATGTTGGAGATGGTGGACATATTAAAGAGTAGCGACTATGATGGGAAGTATGGGCCTTACCTCAACCCCAATGTCCGCAAGGCCAAGATCATGTCTAAAGTTGTGAGGAGGCTGTACAATCATTTTGGGGTACAACGATCCAAGGAGCAACTGAGGAAACGCTGGTCAGACCTAAAACTGAGGGAGGCCGATCAGTACAGAAAGATCAAGCGAATTCTTCTAAAAAGTAAGTAGTTGTGTTTTGTGTTTGATTTCTTGCTTGCATACTGCTCCATTGTGGTTTGATTTTTACAAAGTTGTACATTCCAAAATGGCCACTTTCAGGTTCGTCTGTGCATTCGATCGTACTCAGCCTCGATCTTTCTGCCACTGTCATGATCGTGTGTGTCCATTCGATCGTACGCAACCTCGATCGTTCGGCCACTTATAATACGATGTTTGGTGAAGTTTTTATTGAAAGGAAGTTTGTTCTCACTAGAGATGTCAGCAAGAGCGTAAACCAAATTTTGTCAATGTAAAGGAGAGGTCACTCAGTAGCTGTTTACCCATCTGGACTCTAGAGCACTAGTGCTGGGACACCCAAACCCCCTTTTTATTAGGCTTTTCCACACATGTGCTCCAGTGGATACTAGAGGGGGGTCTCCATCACACAAACTTCTACCAAAAAGCTAGTCAGTTTAGCACCTTTACAAAGTGACTACATTCATGTAGTTGACATTTGTAACTGGCCAAACTAAAATAGTGTCCGTCACTTTCAAGCAATGTTTGTCATTTCCTATTTCTGCCCTCAATAGCTTGTGTTGCTAAATCTTCCTTTTGGACATTCTCATAGGGGAGCGAAAACTTGGCCCGTCTGAGGAAACCCCCAAACCAACACCTCCCAAAAAAGGGGAAAGAGCAGAAGCAGAGGAGGAGGAGGAGGAGGAAGGAGAGATCATCGAACTTGGAGAAATTGTCACCACAACAGGTGAGTGTGGGAAAACACAGCTACTGGTAAGCTAATCCATGTATGGCTGCCTCATTTCCAACACCCCATTTTTGTTTGTTTGTGGTTTTTAGGTGACGTGGATGTTGTGGAAGAAAAATCGCACTTTACCACAGAGAGTGCCCACGTACTCATCGGAGAGATAATGGTCTGCAATCGAGATCTAGATTACATAAAGCAAAACATCAATGATGTTCAACAAAAATTGAAGAACATCATTGATGTTTTAGGAAAAATATGAAAACGCACCAAGTAATTAACACACATTTGTGCCTGCTTCTGAACACATTTGCAACTTAAAAACTGTGTGAAATTTGGAACATGCACACATTGTGTCCACATTTGCTAGCTCCCATCATGGTGGATGAATGCCAACGTTTTTTTGGGGGTGCAAACACTTTACGAACTACGAAAGTGGCTGTGGTGAAGGGGTTGCACCCCCAAAAAACGTCCATTCATCCCCATGATGGAAAATGGCACTTTTGAAGCTTCTAGGCATGTGTTTTACCATCTAATGTCCATTTTCAGACCCAAATTGTGTGCATGTTCTAAATTTCCACTTTCCGGGGGTGACCCCCCCATGTGATGAAGGCAAGATCAAACACACTTTGAACATATAGTCATGTCTGATCTTGTCTTCACTTTACAAAGTTGAACTTTCCTAGTTCATAGGTTCTGTTTTGCTCCATGCCTGGTTTTACCAATTGCGGAATGTTTGTAAACAATGTTGTAAATAAACAAGATGTTGTCAGTTTTGGCGTGAAGATTGTAAACGCACTTGTGAATGTTTTCCTAGTAAACTTTTTTATTTTTCGAAATGTGTGGCTTCCTTATTTAAAAAACACAATGCATTATGTATGTAAAATGTAAAGGATATGGGGGGCAATGGGTGTTATTTACTAAAGGCAAATCCACTTTGCACTCCAATTTTCTTTCCCTGGGAACTTTTTCAATGCACTTGTAGAGCATAGCGGATTTGACTTATGTAAATGACACCCACAGTGCTTTGTACGAAAACACGGAGCACAGCATTTTTGAGAATACACACATGTCAGACCTGGTGCTGAAAAGGAGTATTTTGGGTGTCAGTTATGCAGTACAAACCTTCTCTAGACCAAAGATTAGGAAGCAAACACACAACATGAGAATAATCTTTTTGGGAAGAAGAGACTGTTACCTCCTTTTGCCCAGAAAGTGCATTCCCACTGTCGAAGGCAAAGGGAAAAAATGTCAAAGTAAAATAAGCTAAAAAGAAGACTGAAATGACAAGAAATCATAGGTTGGTTAAAATATCAGATTTATTAAAAAATGCCTCTCACACATCGTCAGGCAGAGCAATGGCCCCCCTACCCACAAAGTACTCCATATATTGGTCCCGGACCACACGGGCATTTAGAGGGGGCAAGCCTGGACGTGCCACTCGAAGGGCTGTGAGTTCCGCATTTGGAGGGCCCTCCACATCTGGGCCAACGGGCACCACATAGTTCCTGTTATGTCTTTTGAGGAAGTTGTGCAATATGCAACAGGCAAGAACTATGTGGTTCAGTTTGTATTCCGCCAAGTTAAATGCCGTCAGGAACAGGCGGAAGCGGCTGGCCAGGATGCCAAAAGCGTTCTCCACAACTCTTCTGGCTCTGGACAGCCTGTAGTTGAAGACCCGCTGGTCCGGGGTGAGGGTCCTCATCGGGAACGGCCTCATCACATGGGGAGTCAACGCAAACGCTTCATCTGCGACAAAGACGAAGGGGAGTCCTTCGGCATTCTCCTCTGGAGGTGGCAAGCACAGACTGCCACTTTGGAGACGCCAGTAGAACTCCGTGTGCGTAATGGCCCCACCATCCGATATCCGGCCGTTCATCCCCACGTCCACATACATAAACTCGTATGTTGCCGACACCACCGCCAACATCACTACACTATTAAACCCTTTATAATTATAATAGTAGGACCCCGAGTTGGGCGGTGGGACGATGCGGACGTGTTTCCCATCAATTGCCCCTCCGCAGTTAGGAAAGTCCCAACGGCTGGCAAAGTGGGAGGCCACAGTCTGCCATTCCTGTGGCGTGGAAGGGAACTGTGGAGTGAAACAAGAAAAAATAATTAGTCACTTTGCACCTAAACATTGCAAGCAGATTAGACAATCAACATCTTGGAACAAGAGCATTGTATAAAATTGGAGGCTGGAAAGTATTTGCACAGAAAAGTAGAGGCTCCCCTTCACAGATTACTCACCCCCCCATCAATCCCCCCACTTCTGATGGGACATTGGCAATAACTAGGGTTTTGGGGGGGGGGGGGTGGACAGCTAACCCTCTGCACTTCATTGATTGGCAAATGGCTCAATAATGTGGGCTAGTTTGTCCAGACCCTCTGTACTTAACACTATTGGCAGGCCACAGGAAAGATCACATAACATTTCAACCCCCCCCCCCCCAAAAAAAAGGCAGGCACAGTGTGACATTATTAAATTACCAAGCAAGCTAATAGGAGGGAAAGAAGACAAAAAAATAGGAAATGGAATGTATGGAGGCAGCCCCTTGCACTACATGCTTTGCTGAATTCATCCCTAAAGATGCGCACTATAAAGAGGTAGGTATATAGTGTGTATGGACCTTGGGAAAGCCAGCAGATAAAGGATTGGTACCATCTGACAGAGCAGTTGGGGGAGGGGGTTCCTAATGAGTTTGCCCCCCCCCCCCACCAAAAGAAAAAAAAAGGGGGCTCTACATGAAGTAAACCACACAGCAAACATTTGTGCATATTTTAGGGGGTGTTTTGGGGCAAACAATACTATGCAGCAGACAAAAGACATTGCTTAAGTGACTAGGCCATAGGTGTCTATTGGGGCAGAAGAGCATGCTGGTGAGGTAAGTGAAGGGAAAAATGCATGAAGGAGAAAAGGGGCACAGCATATTAGAACATATTGCAATCATGGTAATTAGGGAAGGAGGTCAAAAATACAAGTCATTAGCAAACAGAGCATACATAGAAGGGAATAGTAAAGTAGAAATGTTACCTTAATATAGTCCTCCTGCAGGACCTGAATGATGGCAGAACAGGTCTCTGGAATAATGATTCCCAGGGCCTGGGGAGAGATACCTGAAGAGAACTTCAAATCCTGAAGACTTCTCCCTGTCGCCAAGTACCTCAACGTGGCAACAAGCCTCTGCTCCGGAGTAATGGCTTGTCTCATGCAGGTATCCTGCCGGCTGATAAAGGGGGTCAGCAAAGCCAAAAGACGGTGAAAATCGGGGTCCGTCATCCTGAGAAAGTTCCTGAAATCATCAGGATTATTCTCCCGGATCTCACGAAGCAAAGGCATGTGCGAGAACTGGTCACGCTGAAGCAACCAATTCTTGGTCCACATACTCCTCGTCACTCTGTTCATGGACGGGTCTTGGCTCAAAGCTAAAAGCCCGACACCAATTCCGCGTACAGCACGAACTCGGCGACGAGTACGCACGGGAAACATCGCTCAGAAGGTCACAAAAGGTCGGCTGGTCAGAACGGACAAACAGAAAGCGCCGATAAACAGCAAGGCCTGAAAGAACGAAGTGAATACCAGCAACGAGCAGACAATAAGCAGTGCAAATCAAAGCGTCCTATATCAAGATATAGGCCGCAATGACCAACAAATGCGAACTGACTACACGCACTAATAAACAGATACGCACGACAAGCACAAACTGAAGAGCAGTAACGATCTGAGTCAGAAAACTGAGAAGCGCGAATCTTAAGTCACCAAACTTCCACTAACTCTCGATAAACACGGGATCAGCAGAAGGAGCCCAACGGGTGCCTGACGTGGTGCTGAACTTCCCTTTTGTAATCTCGTGGACGACGACTTACGTCACGACGTTCTTCCGGACCGGATATTCCGACAACGTAGTCCGACCGTGTGTACGCAACACCAACATCGGACAAAGTACGTCGGACAAAGTCCGACCGACCTGGTCCGCGGATTGTCCGAGCGTGTGTATGGGGCTTAAGGGGAGTGTTACACTGGAGGAAAGGAGAGATTGTGATTCAGCTTAGCTGAAACATGATATTTCACTTTTCCTCACTGACAGATCAGCGGTGTGCTTTGCTCCTGTGAACGTTCGGCGGGTCGCGACGGCCATTGCAGCAGCCAGACCCGCTGATTGGCTGACACTGTGTCCAATCTCAGAGGGAGTGGTGCGCCAGCGGCGCGCACACACCCCCTAAACCGAGTGCACAAAATCATGTACAAGTATGTGATTTTGCGCACCCGGGCCACCCTGTCGGATTAAATGGGGCGGTCCGGAAACGGTTAAAGAATATCCTCCGAAAATACTTGTTCTAATAAAAAAAGATGAATTCATGTATAACTTAGGGTAAAACTTTTTGTTTTTGTTTTGTATAGGATGGAGATGAATTAGCACATTGGGCATGTTTTTATTTATGTCTGGGTTCCTGTTATTGACCTTCTCTCTTTCTATATGTCATGTTTACCGTTCAGTGCAACCATCACTAAAAGTGAAAATAAAAGAAAAACCCAACTTTTGGGTTGTCTCCAGAACAATTATAGAGGGCAAATCCTCCAATAGAGATACTAGTTCCGAGTGACAACCAGGGGTTTGCCACCATTTTTGGCTATAAGACAATAAGCAAAGGGAAATCTTCCATGTGACATGGATGGCAAAACTAAAAAAGATAGAGGTAATAAACCTCCCTTACTTTATCCAAAATTAAAAAAAAAAGTTGTACCTTTAGTTCTACAATAATATGAAAAGAAAATCCAGGAGATTCTTAATTTTTTTGTTTACAGACCCCAAATTACCCAATATGTCCCCATATGTTTTCAATTGTAATTCTAATATGTAGTTCTAATCGATCCGTGACTGCTGCCCCTCTCTGCCAATCCCTTCACTGGCTTCCCCTTCCCCACCGTATAAAATTAAAAATGCTTATCATGACATACAAGGCCATCCACAACATCGCCCCCATCTACATCACCAACCTCATCTGCAGTTATCGCCCAAATCGCCCCCTCCGCTCCTCCCAGGACCTCCTGCTCTCTAGCTCCCTTGTTACCTCCTCTCATGCTCGCCTTCAGGACTTCTCCAGAGCCTCTTCCATCCTCTGGAACTCCCTGCCTCGGTATATCCGATCAGCCCCTACCCTGTCCACCTTTAGGAGATCCCTAAAAAAAATTATTCAGGGAAGCCTATCCCACACCCACCTAACAACTGTCCCCGAGCCACCCCCATCAAATCATTCTCTGCATCTATAACCTTTTGTACCCACTTTGCAACAGTGGGGAGGTGAATGTCTATTAACCACTTCAATACCAGGCACTTAAACACCTTCCTGCCCAGACCAATTTTGAGCTTTCAGCGCTGTCGTTTTTTACTCACAAATAGAGCTTTCTTTTGGTCGTATTTGATCACATCTGCGGTTTTTATTTTTTGCTAAACAAATAAAAAAAGACTGAATATTTAAAAAAAATATATGTTTTTTTTGTTTCAGTTTCAAAACTTTGTAAATAAGTAAGTTTTCTCCTTCACTGATGGGCACTGATGGGTCTGCACTGATGGGCACTGATAAGGCAGCACTGATGGGCACCGAGGAGGTGGCACCAATAAGGTGGCACTGAGGTGGCATTGATGGGCACTGATAGGCGGCACTGATAGGCAGCACTGATAGGCAGCACTGATAGGCGGCATGGATAGGCGGCATGGATAGGTGGCATGGATGGGCACTGATAGCTGGCATGGATTGGCATGGATAGGCGGCACGGATGGGCATGGATAGGCAGCACAGATGGGCATGGATGGGCGGCACAGATGGGCATGGATGGGCACTGATAGGCGGCATGGATGGGCACTGATAGGTGGCATGGATGGGCACTGATCGGTGGCATGGATGGGCACTGATAGGTGGCACGGATAGGCACTGATCGGTAGCACTGTTTTGTACTGATGGATGCCAATCAGTGCCAAACAATAATGCATGCCAATCAGTGATGCCCATTGTGGGCACTAATTGGCATCCATTGTGGGCACTGATTGGCATCCATTGTGGGCACTGTGTGTCATCCCTGGTGGTCTAGGGTGGCATACCTTGTGCTGGTCATCCCCGGTGGTCTGGTGGCATCCCTGGTGGTCCAGTGTGGGCATCCTCGGGGGGCTGCGCTGATAATAGATCAGCGCAGACCCCCCTGTCAGAGGAGCAGCCGATCGGCTCTACTCGCGTCTGACAGACGCGAGTGAGGAAAAGCCGATCACCGGCTCTTCCTATTTACACTGTGATCAGCCGTGATTGGACACGGCTGATCATATGATAAAGTGTCTCCGACGGAGACTCTTTACCAAGATCGTAGTTGCGGGGTGTCAGTTCCAGGGGCGCGCATCGGCTCAAAATCCTGAGGACGTCATATGACGTCCTGTCAGGATTTTAAAACCCATTTGCAGCCGTCATTTGACAATGGGCGGGCGGCAAGTGGTTAATGGCTGTGAACAGACACAGTGCACAGAGACAATCAGAGCAGCTTTGTAGCATGTGATGACTAATCACAGTTATCACAAATGTAAACAGTGTACTGTTAACCTTAAAAAACTTCTTCATAAAGTTTTATATTGTTCATTGACCCCTAAACATTTAAAACCTCATGCACACTGGGCAGGTTTTTTTTTTACAGCCAGTAAACTCTCCAGCATGTTATCCTATGTGCCTTTATCAGCATTTTTTGGCAGGGGTTGGAAAGGAGTTTTTCAGCTGAAAAATTATCTAATGCTAAAAAATGCTGAAGAGTACATTAAGGCCCCTTTCACACTTGTGCAACTTGTGACGCGACTTGGGACTGCAAAGACCCATGACAAGTCGTACCCCATGATTTCCAATGAGTACCATTCATATATGTGCAACTTCAAGTCTCAGCAACTTCAAAGTAGTCCCTGCACTAGTTTGGTCCAAATTTGATGCGACTTGAGGTCCATAGACCTCAAGATTACACAGGCATTGCTTCAAGTTACATCAAAATCGCGGAAAAATAGCAGCAAAAATTGCGACAAAATCGCAGCCAGTGGCGCCTGGTGGTAATGTTTTTTGGGGGGTGGCAAACAGTAACACTCCCCCCCGTTGGTCAGTTGGGTCTCGAGTACTTACCCCATCTCTGGTGGGCAGCGCTTCTCCCGGGCTTCACCGGGGGCTTCCCTTGCTCGGCCGCAGCGAACGCTTTCCCTTCCCCTGCTCTCTACGGACATTGTGGTGGCTTCCATTTCCTCCCTCCTCCTCGGCGGCCGATTGGGACTCTTTTTGGCCAATCGGAAACCGGGTCTCAAACCTGCTTCTGATTGGCCAGATTGAGGATCAGTGTTTCAATAGCGAATATTCATTTGCCGTTGTAACACCTGGGTGGGCTCATGGCACAATGCTCTGCGTCACGAGCCCACCCTATTTTGAAGCCTATTAGAGCCTATGCTTTAAAAAAAACACCCCCGCAGCTGTAATTCAGGCGCCCAGCATCCTGAAAGGGTCCGGACACATGAATAGGTGGCGACCGCGGCGGCCGTGGATAGATTCATTCATAAAATTAGCTCTATCTATTAATTTAGGGGGTGGCTTGGATAGAGGGGGCGGCGCCCGGGTGGGCCGCCACTAATTGTGCAAAAATGCAGAAAAATCATGACTTTCAGGTGGCACAAGTGCGAAAGGGGCCTTAAACAGATCAAAACAGGGCTATCCAGTGTTTATTAGCGTTTTTGAGCCTCAAGAGTATAGTTTTTCTAAAAAACGCAAAAGCTAAAAAACGCGGCAAAACGCTAAAAACTGCTAAGGCAAAAACCCACCTGTGCGGGCTTGGGCACCTGCATATTTTTAAGCTCCTAGAAGTCAAATTGTGTTATCCTATATCTCCATGCACACCCCTTTATGCAATTAGCGTTTTTTTTTTTTTAGCTTCAGCATTTAGGAACAGAAATAAATAGTCTTGTAGTTTCTTGAAGCATTTGTACAGCAGAGAAAAATGCAGAACGCTCATAAAGGCTCCTAAATGCTGCTAAACACTCATAAATGCTAATAATTGCGTATTTTTTTTAAGGAACTGCAAAAAATGCACATTAAATGCTAATGCTCTTAAATGCTCCTACATGCTACTAAAACATTACTAAATATATGCTATTACCAGCATTTTATTTCCAGCAATTTTTTAGCTTAAAAGAACGCTAGTGTGCATGGAGTCGTAATATATGAAAATAAAAGGTTATATTGAACTTTTGATGGCATGTGCCTTAAAAATTTGGCACTTTAGTAAACAAAGCTATGAATCCAATTTTTATATATTCTTCTGATTACTATCGACATTTGATATCAGCAACTGTTAAAATTTTTAGTAAATGCACAGCTATCAGTTATTTATCAAAATTCTTTAAAATGGGTGTACTTACAGGCACTCCAACAGAGTTAAATGTGGGGGAGTATATGCAGTAATGGAGGTTAACATGTACAGTATGTTCATGTAGCCAAGTACTTGCCTGCAGGAGCAATCTGTATGTAACACTGTGTGCAGTGCACTTGAGCTGTGACCAAATTGACAAGCTAGGCACTTAACCTATAGCTTATAATACTGCATGCAAACTCCCATGGGGCCCCAATGCTATCCAACTGGCGTGGAGGATGTAGGACTGTCGATAAGGATAAGACACCCTACAAGGGCTCCTAGTATTCCCTGTGGGAGTAGGAAAAGTTTTGCAGTAGACCTGAGTAGGGATGAGCTGAACACCCCCCGGTTCTGTTCGCACCAGAACTTTCGAACAGGCAAAAAACACAGTTAAAGTCTATGGGACACAAACATGAAAAATCAAAAGTGCTAATTTTAAAGGCTTATATGCAAGTTATTGCCATAAAAAGTTTTTGGGGACCCGGGTCCTGCCCCAGGGGACATGTATCAATGCAAAAAAAGTTTTAAAAACTGCATTTTTTTCAGGAGCAGTGATTTTAATAATGCTTAAAGTGAAACAATAAAAATGAAATATTTATTTTAATATTGTGCCTGGAGGTGTCTATAGTATGCCTGTAAAGTGGCACAGTTTTCTGTGTTTAGAACTGTACCACAGCAAAATGAAATTTCTAAAGGAAAAAATGTCATTTAAAACTGATCGCGGCTGTAATGAATTGTCAGATCCCTTCAATATAGATAAAACTCATTGAAAAAAATGACAAGGCCCCAATACATTAACCAGGCCATTTGAGTCTGGTATGAATATTAAGGGGAACCCCAAACCAAAATTAAAAAAAGAAATGACATAGGGGTCCCCCCCAAAATCCATACCAGACCCTTATCTGAGCATGCAACCTGGCAGGCTGCAGGAAAAGAGGGGGGACAAGAGAGTGCCCCCCTCCTGAACCATAACAGGCCACATGCCCTCAACATGGGGGGGTGCTTGACCCCATGTTGATGGGGCATTGCATACTAGCACATTATGAAATACTCACCTTAGAACAAAGCCCTCTCGTCGGCGCTCGGTTGTCGCTGTGAGGGCTGACATCTTCTCCTGTCCTTTCTTCCGTGATTGGCTGGAGTCATGATGATGTCACTCCCACGCACGTGTGCAGGAGCCATTGGTCCTGGCAAGAAGCTCTGAAGTTCTGGCACTGTATGTCGGACCTTCAGAGCACATGCACCGGTGACGCCAGCGGCTGCATGCAGGGTGAATATCTCTTAAACCATACAGGTTTAGGAGATATTAATTTTACGTACAGGTAAGCCCTATTGTGGCCTTACCTGTAGGTATAACTAACACAGCAGGGTTTACAATCGCTTAACGCACATCTGTTTTACCTATACATATTTAGCACCCTCTACCAGTAGGTAGGTGCTAGTAAGGTATTTTTACTAGGTTATTCCAGCACAGGTAAATTTAGGCAGGCCCATGCTGCATGCTAGGCCTGGCTGTTTTGATCTG
The DNA here is from genome assembly GCA_028564925.1 of Lithobates sylvaticus. NCBI lineage: Eukaryota > Metazoa > Chordata > Amphibia > Anura > Ranidae > Lithobates > Lithobates sylvaticus. Next base: position 486,945,014 of record CM053029.1, on the reverse strand, counting down.
GGGGGCTGAAAGTGGTCAATGAAGCAGTGGGTGTGACCACCTGCACTTCAGTTCTAAGGTGCCTCCCCTGCTTCTGAGGAGAATGTTCTAGAAGAGGGGCTGGGTCTGGAACTGGAGTGGCAGGCAGTTTGTGTGTGATCCCTGACCAATCCCCAATCGAGATTGTCGATGGCCTCATATATAAGCTGAGGTGATATGTCACTGGGGGCAGAGTCGGCTGGGTGAAGTGAGGGATGGCATGTTAGACAGTCACAGGAGGCTATCCCCATTTGAAGGGGTGTGCCGATCGCACGAGAAGGCCCGGGGAGAGCTGTGAGGAAACATTGCCTCTACGCGGTCATTGGTAATGTCTCTGCCACCACACGGTCGGATGGCAGGGAACTCCTGTAGCAGAGGGGCAGGAGAAACTGTCGGTATGTATGGTCCAGTTAAAGTTCCTCATCAAGGACTCAGGGCTGTTGGAAGGTTGGTGAGTGTTACCACAGTGGGGGGCTGGAGGTGCCAAGGGCTGGAATTGCCAAGGAGTCTGTGAGGGAAATCTGCTAGTACACGGTCTGTGGGGGTTGAGCCACAGGAGGAGCAACAGTCTGCATGGAGATGCAGGTGGAAATTAATACTAAATCCTATATGCACGTTAGGCTCTAACTTTAACATAGTTAAGTTCAAATCCTAAAAATATGATGGTAATAACTTATCCTATGGGCATCGAATATTCCTATCCCTATCCAAGTTGTACCCCCCCAATAAAACAACAAAAATAAAGCTCACAAAAGACACTGATTGTCTCTGGAAGTGATGTATGAAGTCTGGCAGTGGGGTGATTTGGCGGGTTTGTTGTTACTTGCTGCAACACCATGGCTACACATACATGGTTCATTATGTGGTTTATTGTGTTGATTACTATTCTATATGTCATCATCCACCAGCACAGACACCCTCACTCTAGTTCTAATATTTATGAATGCCAAGGGACAAAAGGAAGGCTTTCACAGCCAAGCGTATATGCATGAGCACACACAAATCCAGTATTGCAGAATTAAAAAATGATATTGGTCTTTAGTATAGCTTCACAATGTTGCTTCTCTATGATACACACATGGGCTGCTATAAAAGCAATATGAATGACAGAATTGTAGTCTAGGCTAAGGGGACTGAAGACATTTTTCCTCTTAGATGCAGCAGACTCATTACATCATTCTCCTAGTCTGTACTTCTGGAAACGACCCTTTTGGTGCATGTGACATGTCAATTTACTATACTGATAGATCTATTTTAGGATCTAACTGTGGATACAATTTATGCCATTTAATTATTTAAAAAATATGTGCTTCCCACCCCTCTAAAGTAAGTACTTGAAAATAAGTGTGTTATATTCCAGAAAATTCTCTTGACTCAAGGTTAAAAGTTATCCACGCATTTGATATTTTTAAACCTCTAAAGATATTATTATATGCTGTAAATAAGGCAGTGAATAGAGATAGACTGAGCCTCAGAGATCCACTTAAAAATGGTGCGTCATACCTGAACAGTTGCCTGGCAACTGTAGCATAAAACATATTTCTTAATCTGCGTTAGTGAGTCTGATTTTGGTCACGTCAAGATATAAAAAAAAAAAAAAACTGTTTATATCACATATTACAGTGAGAACTATGAGCTGCTGCTGTGATAAGATAGTCTCTCATTGTTTTATTTTGATATGAGGTATCATTGTCATAAACACATGTAACCTTAGAGCCTGATCTAGATATGGACTTCCATGAAACTAGAGTAGGTATCATTTCCACCGGAGATGTTTCCTGAAGAGTGATGACATTTATCTTTTTTGTAAGGCAACATCTTTAAAATGAAATGTACGATTTTTTTTAAATTAGGAAAAAAAAGTGTCTTTAGAAATATCACACTTGTTTCTGTATGTATTAAGTGTCAGATTTTGGGTCTTATTCAATAAAATATCAATCAGACTTTATCTCTTTCCTAAAATACTGTAATTTTAGGAGAAAGGCTAAATAAAGGTTCATTTACATTTTTCACTTACACATGTCTTCTGCAACTAATATTATTTTAAATACTGCTCTTCTTTGTTAATGATTATTCACTTTAAGGAATTGGCACCTTTCAGAAGTCTTTAAAGCAGTGAAAAATATAAGGCCAACACTGTTTTGTTTTCTTATGTGGTGTTAATGCTTATTTGAAACTGCAAATTGTGTTTGTCAACCAGTTTGCAGTGAATGTAAAGCAAGGGGATTTACTTTGTAATAAAATGATGTGTAAGGAAAACACAGACTCCATGATAAAGGTGGTGGTGATCAACAGACTATAGCTAGTTAATAAGTTATAAGCATATTCCAATAACTTTGATACAGATTTTTTTAATTGTATGCAGCTCAAAAATTTTTTGGTTAGTTTTGGATAGAGAGGGGTAGGGGTTAGGGTCCCTGACAGGTTTTAGTGTCATCCTTTGTTCTATTAGGGACATTTCCCATCACATCCGCAGTATTCATCCTTACTTTATGGGATTTTAAAGGCAACGCAAGCACACCTTTTTATGTAAAATAATATTTTATTCTTTATTTGTAGTCTTTAAAACTACTTAAAAGTATTCAATTTCTAAAATCTTTTTGTACAACCATGGTTTTACATATAGACATTAACAATATACACCATATTAGCACATCTGTAATGCAACAAGTGGTATTCCCCAGCTTCTTGCTGTTCAATCCCACCACCATATGACAGTAGATGGTTGAAAGAGTTGGGGATAACCAACGTGTTTCGAAATAAAGGTACAAATAATTTCTTCTTCAGGGATTTTATACGACTCTGCAACATAGAACAACTTTGTTTTAGAGTCAATCAGTGGCGGATGGTGCTCTATTTTTTTGTGGAGGGGCAAACAAACCACCCAACCCCCCCTCCCCATTCGTTCTGTCATGGCCGGGATACATAAAAATGTTCATAATTCATGAAACACTCAGCCCAGGAGTCATGATACCAGGGGAGCGTCCCCCCCCCCAGAGAAAAGGTTAATTGGATTATCCTCTCCAGTGGAGGGTTGAGGTCAATATACAAACCTTATGTTGAAACAGAGTAACCTGAACAATGGTGCCACTTTACATGAAACCAACTGACAATGGTCAAATTTGTGTTTTGAGATCCAGATATGAACGCCTTTGATCAAAGGAAAGCCAGGGTAAATAGCCCCATTGTTTCAAAAGGTGAGATTGTCTCGTCAGTAAAAACCCATTGTTGACTCAGCTTTTTCCCAGACAATGGCAGAGATGCCCGGTTTATATTACACCAGAAGGACACCAACCATAAGTTGAAACAGAACCAAGAGTATATGTGTGTATGTATATATGAATGAATGATTTGTATAGCGCTACAACTGCAAACTGAATCACCTTGAGGCGCTTGATCCGACCTGCGTTGATTCCTTCTTAGAAGAGGTGGGTCTTGCGTTTTTTCCTGAAGGCCCGATGGTCTTTTTCCAAGTGGATGTTCGTAGGTAGAGCGTTCCATAGCCGTGGTCCTTGGACTGCAAATCTTCGTTCTCCCCTTGATTTGTACCGGGACTTGGGGACGAGGAGGAGGTTTTGGTTGTTTGATTGGAGGTTGCGATTGAGAGTGTAGTGTTCTATTTTTTCGCATAAGTATTGAGGTGCATCTCCTTGTGTGCATTTGTAGGTCAGGCAGAGGGTCTTGAATGTGATCCGATCCTTTACGGTTAGCCAGTTTAGGATCCTAAGGGAGGGGGAGATGGATTCCCATGTTTTTTTTTCCTGTGACTAGTCTTGCTGCCATGTTTTGAACGACTTGTAGGCGTGCAATCTGGAATTTAGGTAGTCCTATGTAGAGGGTGTTTGCGTAGTCGAGTCGAGAGTTGATGATTGTTCCTACCACTATGGCTTTTTCCTTTTCTGGGAAGAAGGGGATGAGTCTACGTAGCAGGCGTAGAAGGTGGTAGGATCCGCTGACTACTGATCCTATTTGTGCATCCATTGACATTTCTGAATCGAAGATGACTCAGAGACATTTGGCTTTTATGCTTAGGCGGATGGTCTGTCCAAGGATGGTGGGTGGAGTCCATGGTGTCGTAGATTTCATTTTCGGTTTGCATTTAGGAGGAGTTCTGTTTTGGTTCCATTAAGTTTGAGTGAGCTTGTGGACATCCAGTCGTCTATTGATGTGAGGCATTTTTCTAATTCCTGATATTCGTCTTTTTGTCCGGAGATCCGAAGGTAGAGTTGAGTATCATCTGCGTATGAGTGGAAGCATAGGTCTGATTTGCTGATGATTTTAAGGGTTGGACGGATGTAAATGTTGAAGAGCACGGGTGACAAAGGTGATCCTTGAGGGACTCCATAGGAGACTGCGTGAGATTCAGAGGTGAAGTCTCCAAGTTTCACTGTCTGTGACCAATTTCCTAAGAAGGAAGCGAACCATAATAAGTCTGAATCTGTGACTCCTGCTACTTCTTTGAGGCGGGTGAGTAGAGTGTTGTGATCCAGTGTGTCAAATGCTGCACTAAGGTCCAGGAGTACCAGGAGACATGATTCTCCATTATCTGCTGCTTCCAAGGCATCGTCCCATATTTTGAGGAGTGCTGTTTCTGTGCCATGGCCCGGGCGGAAGCCTGATTGCAGAGGGTCCAGGAGATTGTGTGTGTCCAGATGGAGTTGTAGTTGTATATGTATTTATATATTGTGTATCTATATATATATATATATATATATATATATATATATATGTGGATATATGATATATATATGTTAAATGACAATGTTGAAACACATTTTGTAAGAATCAATGTGTATTGGAGTCACCCATGTATTGGACAAGGATTTGGCACCAGTCTTTTATGGTTAAAAGGTGGTGTTGTTTGATTCCATAAATCTCTGTCAATCTCAAAATAGTTGGTTAGGTATGAATTTCTTATAGCCAGCATGGTACACGAGATGGGGACAGCAAATGACAAGGCATAAGGCAAGCAATGGACATATTATATTAACATAAAACATATTAAACTACATTTCATAATAACACTAGACATCATATTCTGATTACACCTTTACCATGATTACAGATGGGTGGGTGATAATTAAAACAGTTACCTCCCATATTTGGAACCAACTAATCACGAGATGGTAAACATGAGGAGAGGGAGGTAACCATCCAACAATTACATTGCACCCTACAAAAAGGAGAAATACTCATGATTGAGGGGACCGAGAACCACAAATCCACACACTGACATACACTCTCTGGACGAACACAAGCTTGGTAATAAATGACCATTCCCCATCTCGTTGGACGTCGGTGTTAGGACTAATCGAATATACCGTACATTGAATATACATCCTTACTGACCATACAAAACATTGATCAACTTTTTCTTCCCAAAATTATAGGAATCGTATTTTATTGTTTATATTTTAATCTTATCAAGTACTATGTAGGGTAGTTTAGTATTTAATAATTGTCCCCCAATTTATTTGTCTTGCCATGTGTTGAAGCCGTGTGTGGGTGAAATTAAGATCAACCTGTATTGCAACTAATTTGGCAATTGTGGTCCCAGGGAAATTATTTATTGCCCAATCCAATCTGGTAGCCCTGTTAAATTAGGACTTCTTTCAAATTGATAATATCTATCTGTTGGCTGTTTTTCCATAGATTAACGAACTCAGGAAATTATTGTGGTATGTTACTGATTGTCTGAACAAAGTTCACATTTTTTAAATAATTGCCGTAACTGGCTGGAGGCACTGTAAATCTGTAAATTATATTCAGATTATATTTAAATTTACCATTCGCCAAAACATTAAATTCGATTTAATTAAAATTCCCCATATTTATTATCATTAAAATTCCATTCATCACTCACAACAGTTCGTCCATCGTTCAGTTGGTCAGTCGGTCAAACCCCCCCATCTTTTTATTGGTCAGTCAAACCCCCCCACCCATCGCTCACCTGTCTGTCCGCCCATCAGCCCTGCACTTATTACCCCATGCAGGCCCCGGGCAGCTTCCCCCTGTGTCTCCTCCTCGGCGCCTCCCCCCTGCTCCCGACCAATACAACCAATTCTCCTCTCAGCCAATATGGTCTTAAGACCTGCTTCCTGATTGGCCGGGAGGAGAAGCAGGAAGACAATAGTGAATACTAATTTGCTATTGTCACAAAACTGGGTGGGCTCAGGGTGCAGTGCTCTGCGCCCCAAGCCCACCCTATTTATAAGCCAATTAGAGCCTCAGACTTAAAATCATGTGCTTCAAACAAAATAAAAACAAATCCATGGGTCCGGCACCCTGCATGTAGATTAGGGGCCAGGCGCATGGATTAGGGAGGTGGCCCCCTTGAGCCCCTAATGGAGCAGCCGCCACTGGAGTCAATACACCATGCTCATTTAAGCTTAGCTCATTAAGTACAATCAATGACACTTACATAAAATGCTATCTTTGGCTCGAGCGCTCTCACAGCTCAAACTGTCCCAAAGGTACTGTGGTTTAATGTTCATGGCACACAAGGACCTCTATACTATACTGGAGATTTTATAGATTACGTGTAAGTACCCCCATTTCCCACTTTTCTTAGGTATAAGTGATAAGTCATGGGGGAACTACTATATATTTCTTTGAAAATATGTGAAATGTGCAATCATCCATTTATGGAGGGTCACATATCTTAATTAATATATATTATCTACACTTATTCTAAAATAAACTGGGGTAACACATTACTATATGTCATTATCTCCATTCAAGTTTTAATATTCCTTTCCTTAAAGCTATGGTATCTGATACATGGACTATGTCCAGCAGTCCTGGAGTTGGATATCCCCAACTCATGGAACCATCTACTGTTTCATATGGTGGTGGAATTGAACAGCAAGCAACTGGGGAATACCACTTGTTGCATTACAGATGTGCTATTATGGTGTATATTGTTCATGTCTATATGTAAAACAATGGTTGTACAAAATGATTTTATAAATTGCATTACTTTTTAGTATTTTTAAAGAATAAGAATAAAGAATAAAAAAAATGTTTCCATGAAAAAATGTGTGTGGGTTGCCTTTTAAACCCCATAAAGTGAGGATGTATACCGTGGTGACCAATAAGGGATGATGGCAACCACACCCCCAGTCATATGAACTCTTTTTTCTTTCCCTTCACTTCCTTCCCTGCTAACAACATTTTATCAAACAGTAGGAATCTCTAACAGCAACTTAGGAAGAAATATTTTTAGTAGGAGATACACTTTAATCCCACTGTATGAGGATTTTTCAATATTTAAATTAATTCAGGTTTAATAAAGGATATTCCATCTAACATAAGGCTTGAGGCTAACCCTCATATATAGATTATGACAAGATTAGATATAGTGATGCGCTGAATTTATTGCCTGATTGATCTTTATATATGTGTTTGGAGGAGCTAGTCTTGTTGGTTGAGTTGCACAGAACATGATACACCCAAGAGTATTGGATAATCAGAGGTCATGTATCTACAAAACTGCGACAAAAGAAATCAAACAGATCTTAACTCAGCAACTACAATGTGTTTTTTATGATCTATATCAATTTCAGTACTGGGCTAAATATGTTTCCACATATATTTTGGATAGGGAAGGGAATCATTAGAACCCCTGTTGTTTTTACTGCTATCTTGGGCTATCCTAAAGTGAGGGGAAAATCTGCAACAGGGATACAGACAAAAATAACAAAAAAAAAAAAAGGAAATCCAATCTTCACCTAAAAAATATATATATTTCTGTCTGCGCTGTTGTTCTCCTCATTTGCTCTCTGGTAAAATGTTATTGGCAGGAAAGGAAGTAAAGGAAAATCTCTCTAATGGAGCCCTGGACAGAAGTGACAACTAAAGTCTAAAACAAAAAAAAAAGCTCTGGCTAGACGCAAGTGGATGTCCAACCAAATTTTTTTTTCTTGTTAGTTTAACTTAAGTGGAGGTAGAACCCCATATTTTTAATGCTGTGTACGCATTGGGGAGATTTCCCCTCACCTTCTATACCTATGACATTGTTGTCTCTCCAACAGCAACAGCAAGCAGGTCCAGTAATGCATAGTACTTGACGTATGGGAAATCCAACTTTTTTGTTTTTAAGTTAGCTATGTTTATTTTATTGCCTTAACATTTAATACAATAAAAACTGATACATGGTTGATAGGATAAAATGCATAATACACACTGCTGTTTAACTTCTGATTTTTGAGCTATGTTTTTTTTATATATCTTAGGCACTCTGAAAAGTAGGTGTCTGTTTAATTTTACATATTTGATTTGTTACCTATTTTATATTATAGAGAATTACCCAGGAGAAGCTACAGCATGCTAAGGTGGTGGGAACATTTAAAAATCCCAGGTGTACAAGAACAAAGTCAGAAATTATAGTAGTAAGATCTTACTTCTGGAATATCTAGGACAGAAGGTGCTAGGAACTGACTCAACCCTCAAAGGCTTCACCTATAACTAAACTATTACTCTTGGATGGATTCATTCTTTAATATTTGGAACAGTTTTAGCAATGTTTCCTAAACTAGAGTAAGAATTACAATAAAAAATAGAACTTCAATAGTCTTTAGATCCAAAACTGATTACAAATGCAGTAAGAACTAAAGACTTAAAGCCAACAGAGTCTAATTAGATATCCATAAGCATACTCTCCTGATTGTGACATTAATAATATATAGTTACTAGAAAAATAATACTAAAGAAGATTTAATTAGTTGTATTATAAAGAAATATATAAGAACTAAGCAGAACTTGTTAGACAATTATTAGGTACATATGGTACATATAATTTCTTTAAGGGCAGTTAGTGAACATGTCAATATTTTACATATCTATAGATATCTGTTAGCCATGCATTCGAGCTCTGTGTGTCAAATTCTGATTCTGTGCATTTGACTGCAGTAGTTGAAATTCTTCAGGCCAGGGAATGCTTTTTTCAGTCTTCAAATATCCATCTTTGATGTTCCTTTGTCTACTGTAGTCTAATTACCTTGTGATGCCAGTAGTGAAACCAACCATGGTTCCCTGCTGTTTTAGTTTATCCACACTATGATGTGTTGTGCATTCAGAGATGGACTTCTAGACACCATTCTTCTTAAAATGGTTATATGAGCATTTGAAGGCAGCCTGTTCAGTTTGAAAAATCTATAATAAATTTAGTGGGGAACTTACCAGTTGCCATCACCCCTTAAAACATGTACAAACAAGATTGAACCCTCAATTATGGGACTTCCCAGACAAGCAAAGAAAGCAGAAATTCAAAAACAAGTGAACAGTGTTATAAAAAGTGTTATACCATCTTTATTGATACAAAAAATAAAAGCATTATTAAAACTATGTGTTATCGATGGCTATTTTTGCATGCATGAATTATATAACAATATATATCAGATGTAGTACTCCCACATTTGTTGTTAGCGACTGGACAATATCCTGGCATAGACACCCTATTGTCAGTAATTGAGCAATATCTTGACACACTGTAAACACCCAACACGTTTCAAAATATAATTTTTCTTTTCCTTCCTCAGGGGTGTATGGTATGTAGGAACATTGATTCTATAATGGAAACAGATCATTAGACACATATTAGTGATATTCTCCATATAGGTTTCCAAATCTAGATCTGTATTTCATACAAATTATTGATATACATAATACAGTACCAATTCAACTAAACAGCCATAGCCATAGATTAGAAAAAATCCAATACAGGATCTCTAATCCATTGACATCATCCAAGGGTCAATAGAGTGGGACTACAAACCCGTGAGCCACTGGGGCCACCCAGAAAAGGTGGACACATAGAAAGGGAACTGCCAAAAAATCACCATAGTATATAATTAGATCTCATATATCAAACATATCAAACAACTGGTCATATTAGAAGTTATATTATATAAGTTAAATATCAATAGAAGCACCACTTACAAAAAGTTAAATTGCAAGCAGAGTGAGTGTTGCCGATCTCTATATATTGTTGGTGTTTACCATTCACTTAACAGACTCAATATATAAAGGCTGGCCGGCCATCCCAAGTATCTCTTGTGTCAGGCCGAAGATAAATCTAAAGAGATTTAGAAAAAGGGGATATTGAAAATTGTGTCTGGTGATATATCTTCTTCACCTGGCCTCTCAAAATGCGGCACATTCAGGACCCCCTGCTTGCAGACCACCAGCCAAAGGTTGTGTGGAAGAGGCCCTTGTACTCATCAGTATAGGGACAAGGTGTTTTCCTGCCCCCCGCCCCGGAAAGCCCCCCCCCCCCCCAAGTTAAGTGAATGTGGGGGTCTGGTATGTATTTTAGGGGAACTATACACAATTTTTTTTATTCTTGTTGTAGGATGTGCTACACCAATAATGACATTTACAAAGAAAAAAAAAAAAAAGATAAGAAAGACATTTATTTCATTCATTGCTAGTGCACAAACCCCTTGGAAAGTTCTTACAATACATATCAGACGGAGTATGTGTGCTGTCTTTTATAAAAACATAAGCATAAAAAAATCACTGCTCCTGGGCGAATTTATTTTTTACATTCTTTATTTTTTGCATTGGTACAATGACTCCTTGACCCCCCCCCCAATTCTATTATTTTTTTGTTTTGTTTTTATTATACCCCCTTGCCTGTTAGCCCAGACAATGTTTACCTTCACAGATTCTTCTCCCATTCATTTCAATGGGGCTCGGTTCAGCATGTGAACTTCTTTAAAGGTCACAGAACTCTGCTCGATCTAAACCCAGGGCAGTTTGGCTTTTCACTAGTCAGTAGATTGTGAAATGCTGTAGCCACCATGTCTGGCATCAACAGTAATAATTTAATCACCAAAGTTTCTTAGATCATGCATCTTTCCTATGTAAATTCCAATGTGGCCAGTTCCTTTGAACGCATTGCAGCTTTTATCTATGCTCACTGAAGAATGAACAAGACAGAATAATGTAATCAAGCTGGGGGAGGCAATAGTATTGCAATTGCATATTGTAAGTACATGTTAATAGAGATGGGTGAAAATGGCCAGGTTTAGTTTGAGCCGGCTTTGCCAAAACCATTGGGCAGTCCATGACCCACAAGCTTAAAACCAAACCCTATTGAAGTCTATAGAAGCCAAAACTTTATATTTTTTGCTGATCTGGAAGCCTTCTTTTTAATAAGGAAGCTCACAGATATCCACCTCATATAATAGGAATTAGTACAGGGGTACCGTAATACCCCTTATTATGCATTCTTAAAAAAAAAAATTATAAAAAGACACTCACACATTAAAGTGGGCCGTGCTGTAACAGAAAAAATAAAAGGCCATGCTCATGAAAAATGCACTCTATTGCTTTCCTCTTCTTACTTACCATGATGTTGGTCCCCATCTGACTATGTGGAGGTCTTGTTCATGTCATGTGGCGAAAGGATCATATTGGTGTAAAGCATCAGAGAATGTAGAGAAAATGAAAGCATATCTAATAGCAAGAACGGATAGAATCTTGAAAAAAATTAATGAAAGAAAGATTTTAATGTTAAAGTTGCCTTTCTTACTTACGGAACACACACCTAGGAAACAAAACAAACATAACATTTTCAAAAGTCCCGCGGACTTTTGGCCGGCGGATTATCCGCTGGAGAAGTCCGTGCGTGTGTGGGCAAGTCCACACGCTCGGAAAGTCCAGCGGACCTAGCTGGAAAGTCCCGCGGGATTGTCCGCTGGACTAGGTCCGCCGGCAAAAGTCCGCACGTGTGTACGCGGCATAAGCCTTATCTATATAAGATGGCTGATGTATGTTTATGCACTGCACTTCCAGGGGTGCTGTCCTCTAGCGTCTGGCGCATCAAGTGTCTTTGCCTTTTTATAACTCAGTTGCCTTCAGAGATCCTATGGATGAGAAAGTGGACTTGTTCACATCAGATGCAGTTCAGTGCATTTTTATTCTGCATCAAGAATATATGGACAATGTTTAACTTTGATTCCAATAACCTAGTTCATATCCTAGTAATGCAGCACATTCTAGTGCAGTCAACAAAAGTAGAAAGTTACATTGTTTCTGTACAGAATGACAGGTTTTGCCTGTCAACCAGCAATAGCGTTAACTTTGATATATAAACTTTAGAAATTACATTACATTCAACACTGAAGATTTGGCACAGTTTCTGGAAGAGTTAAACCTGGCAACTGACTTTTGGTTGATGCTTTTGATACACCTAGTACAAGCGCTGGCGCACTCAGTCACTGCTATGAGAGCGTTGTGGTTACGCCACTGGAGTGCAGGCAGAACTTTTACACAAGCCTCCAACATTTCCTATAATAATAATAATTAATAATAATATAATGGGAGGTTATTGTTTGTCCAAATGATGAACAACGCTATTAAGCGAATGACAGGAGGAAAGGTCGAGACTGTGGCCACAGACTAGTAAGAGGAAGCCACCATCTTTCACTTAAGCCTATTTAACTTCAGGAGGTGCAAGAGGCCAAATATTATAGGACAGGCTGCAGATTTAACAGATCACAGTGGAGGTGCCTCAAAGTTACTTTTTACATGAAATCAAGTCCAGAACAAGTTGCTAAGATGGCTGGAACTTGAAGGTGCGTACAGACCAGTTGGTCCAGAAGACAGGTGGGAGTACAATGGAGAATTCCATTTAATTTATGACCAACAGATCTCAGAAGAGAAAATGTTTGCAAGATTAGATATAAGAATTTATACTGCTACAAGGCCATCATGCCAGTGATGCCAAAAACATAGAATCATCTGGAGCCTTCTGGCCTGTTTCAGTTTGAAGGAATCAAATGTGTTCATACACACCAAGAGGTTCAAGATGGAGTCCATGCAGACAATCACAGGGACAGTTCAGCAAGAGGACCAGTTGGGATCAATCATCCTGCTGACTCATACTTCCATGTACCAATCAATGCCGAGCACTAGAGGCGTGTGAGATTTGCGGTGGCCAGATGTCACTCCCAGTTCAGATGTCTGCCTTTTACAGAATTGGCACAGCCCCAGGAATCTTTTTGAAGATCTTCTTGGGCCAGGTGGCACATGAGGGCGTTTTGATTTGCCTTCTTTAGTCTAGGAGCAGGGCTGTCTATTGATTAAAAAGTCTTTGTGTCCGTACAAATTCAGCAAGAACTGAATTTTGGACATCGCCACTGTGCTTCTTTCGGCGCATGGCTCTCAGCCCAAGAGATAGGATGATTCTGAAGACAGATGCCAGTCTCTGGGGCCACAATCTGAAGAAACACGTGAAAGGCCATTGGAGCGCGGTGGAGCGCAGACTTCCCAAGTATCTTGAAGGGAAGAAAGCCTTTTCTAGCATTGCAAGCCTTTCAGGATTTTCAAGGGGGAGTAAGGTTGACAACAAGAGAGTAGTAGCCTACATTGCCTGACATAGGGCCACCAAAAGTCTTTTCCTGTTACATCTTGCAAAGAAACTTTTTGTGGGGCAGAGAACCACTTAGAGTCAGTTAAGGTTGGTCTTCTTGCCAGGGAAGCAAAATCAACTATTGGTTTGGTTAGGCAGAATATTTTTCAAAAAGTGCCTCAAACCAATATTGGCCCTATGGGGCATCCAGCAGTAGTTGTCAGGGAGACTTCACTGAACACACAGCTTCTGATATTTGCAACAGGATACCAATGCAAAGACTCCATCATACAAAGTAGGTTACCAGTGCCATGGAATTTTCTGTTTGATCTTTGTCTCTCACCGGTGTCCTTGAATATAAAGGTGCTTCTGAAAATTTGTACAGGACAAGTCCTTTCCACCTACTGAGAAGGCCTTGGCTTTCACTGCTCCCCCAGACGTCATCAGCACCACCAAACCCGTTTCTGGTCAAATAAAATCTGTTATGGCATGGTCCGTGACAGCACCTCAATCCAATGAGACTACTTTTAATAGCCTGGCTATGGAATAGGCTAGACTAGAGCTGCAGGGATTCTCATCCAAGGTTGTTCAGACCTTGGTGACCAGGAGATATGAGAGGATATGAAAGAAGTTTGTTTTGTTTGCTCAGCAAAAGCTTTCTCCCCTGTGTTCCCTGCTCTAGCCAATATCCTGCACATTTTACAGTCAGCGCTAGAGGTTGGTCTAGCATACAACTCCATTTAAAGTACAGATCGCTACTTTATCTTTCGCAGATGGGTGAAAAAGCCAGAGACCAGAGGCTTCTCGCAGATGACAATCTATATATGACCTTGAGGGAAATCGTTGTTCCCTCTGTGGGACTTAGGCTTGGATCGGAGAGCACCCTTTGCTCCAATGGTTTTATTTCCAATGGAGTACCTCACTGTAAAACTAGTTCTTCTGACAGCAACTACTTCAGACAAAAGGATGCTGACGATTGCAACACTTTCCTGCAAGGGCCCTTTGGTGTAATTTTTCTTTTTTTTACCAGAGATAGGGATTCCACGTCTATCTCCAAAGTTCAATTTTTTTGAAGTGGTATCCAGTTTCCAAAAAAACTGGAAACAGTGGAAAGTAGTCCCCCAAGTTTTTACACAAGGCATTGAGTGCACAGCAGGAAGACTTCAGTTCCTTACACAGGGTCGAGTTACTAACAGTCAAAAGAGGAAAGTGTACAATCTTTTAATTCAGCCATTAGACCCTCAAGAGTCATCCACTGTTGGGTTATCAGGGGTGGCAGCCTTTGGGGCAGTTATGCCAGGATTGCTTGGAAGATGTATGTATGATGGCTAGCTTGAAGGTCTTGTGTGGCCTTCACTCAACCTTACAAACTAAATATGCAGTCAGCAATTTTGAGACAAGAGAGATAAATTCTTTTTGGCTTTAGCAGCTTTTCTTTGATTGTCAGTGTCTCTTTTCACTTGTTCTCTCCCGCCCTATATTTAGCTATGGTATATCCTGTTGTGTGCTGACGTCAGATGGGATTGTTATCAAATTCTTACCGTAATTTTCCTTTCCTGGCCCATCCTCACGTCAGTACAGGACTCCCTCCCTAGTGGCCTGTCGTAGGCTAGGTTATCGAACACCTTAGTTGGGGGAGGGGCTGTATTTTATTTAGCTAGGAACATATGGTCCTATGGGGCTCCAGAGGGGGTGTTAACCAGTTGTGTGCTGACGTGAGGATGGGCCAGGAAAGGAGAATTATGGTAAGTATTTGATAACAATTTTCCGTTTCCATTTTCTAAATGCCCCTGTATGTTAACCTATATGGCCATGCACACATACTGTAGGTGTTTACAGGTGTATTCGAAGAGGAGCATTTAGAAGCTGAAAAAAATCATCACCTATGTGTTCAGGAGAGGAACGTCTAAGCAGAAAAAAACACTTGACCTAAACACACCTAAACACTGGGATCTTTAGCATTTGAGCATTATTTCATTTCAATGGCCAGAATAAATTAATATTCTGGGCAATTTAATAAATTAATGTCCAAACGCTTGACGTGCCTAAAAGCATTTGCACAATGCAGTTTTAGGTGCGTTTTTTTAATGAAATCTCAGGATGGTCCTGTCCATTCTGGGATGGTTGGGAAGTATTGAAAACTGAACTGATTTTTTTCAATATTTCCTGAACAGTTTATTTCATTTCTACTCGGGGTAACTTTTTAAGAGGCAATTACATTGTGCTCTCTAAATTTACAGACACAAAATCAATGCATCTATGAAAAGCCTGGTTACTGAATGTGGAAAAAGTTTAAAGTAAAACTGTCACTTTCCAATTCAGAGCAAAATCTTTTACCTTCCCCCCTTAGCACTCCCCCTTCTCTGTTTTTACAGGCTAAGGCTCTGAGCTGATAGCTTTGTGCAAGTTCTGTGCCATTCTATCTTTGAGTTTACACCAAAGGGACAGTGTCCAAGCCTTTAGATTAGTCAATCAGGTACAGAGTACTGTATCATGGCAGAAAAGGGAAAATGTGCTCCAAAAATAACATACAGTGCCTTGAAAAAGTATTCATACCCCTTGAAATGTTAACATTTTCTCATGTTACAACGAAAAAGGTAAATGTGTTTTATTGAGATTTTATGTGATAGACCATAGTGTGACCACACCACACTTTTCAGATATTTATTTGTAAAAAAAATTGGAAAACCATTTATAATTTTCCTTACACTTCCCAATGATGTGCCACTTTGTGTTGGTCTATCACATAAAATCCCAATAAAATACATTTATGTTTTTGGTTGTAACATGACAAAATGTGGAACATTTCAAGGGGTATGCATACTTTTTCAAGGCACTGTAGATATCAGCAGAAGCAGGAAAGAACTATCAGTTAAAACCCATGTTTTAGTTTTGTGTGGTTGATGGCTAGTTGCATTATATGCTTGCTTCTTGTATTTATCATGGACTCTAGCGAGATGTCCCATCTTACCAGTGTTCTCAAGTTCCATCCTACTTTTGTAGATGTTAGGCAGCCAAATGGCTTTGTCATACTCTCCATATGGTTTTCCGTAATGCAGGATAAACACATAATTGCTGTTATCATTTTTTTTTATATGTGCTAATAGGGCAAGAACAAAAATTGCTGTATGGAAATAAGAATCAACTATACCCTCTGTAGTTATGTCCTAATTTGCAAATACATAAACATTATTGATAAGTTGTCTTAACACATTGTGATCAATACACAAGCAAGAGCTGGTGTGCTTTTTTATTCTAGGATTTCATTTTAGCATCAGTCATTTTCAGCTTATTCTGTATGTATGTAATTTAGGTTTAACAAAAAAATACTTATTCTGACCTTTCATATGCAAATTGATTTATAATTATTCATACAACTATCTAAAATACCATGAAAACAGAAAATCCTACATTAAAAAGTATTATATACTCATGCTTTATGGATTTGATTTTTGCCCCAGTCGGGAAGATAAAAGCCCTGTTTTTGTTAAGAGGGTTTAATTATATATGTTCATAGGAATCATCATAATTGCCTACTGCATCCTGCATATTTTTTGTGTGCATAGAAGCACAGTATGATGATTGCAGTATATCCATCAGCTCCTAGAAGACTTGAGAATGGCATTAAGCAAACCCTTATTCATTCTTTAGGTGTCTTGTCATGTGCTTGATCTTCCCAACAGTTGTTTAACAAAGATGCTGGTTGCACTATCTGACATATTGATACTCTAATTCACTCTAATGCCTGCAGATCAGTACATAAAACATACATTGCATGACACAGAAAGGATGTAAAAGCACTAAGTACGTTTAAAACTTTTGTAATCACAACTGCAAGTCAGCTACATGACTGTATTATGTCTGTCACTAATGCTACTACTATAAAGAGGATACATTCCTGCACTACCATATCCAGTCTGTATAAAGATATTCCTTTAAAAATACAGGAATTCAAGGTATTTTTTCTGATCTGCTGACAGTTCTACTTTGAACTGTAACAACAAATCCATAAATTGTATGTTACTTGTCCTATTTATGCTATATCATATGCCAACAATTCCCAGAGACAAGTTTGATATCTGTAAATATAAAATATCCAATGTTCTAATATTTTCAGACATCTTTTATTTTCCTTTATTCTCACATTTCAAACACGGATTTCATTACTTTTAAGATTTCTAGCAATTTTCTGATCCAGTGATTTGTTGCACACTTGACTAAGCACTGTGACACACTTGGGTGTCCGTAGTTTAAAATCACTGCCTACACAATGTGGGATCCAATACGTTCTCCTTGCTTAGCTTGTTAAAAACAAAACTATCTTTCCTCTATGTCTTTCAATCTGTCATTCCTTCCTTTACATGACAACCTGCACATAAAGTTTCTGATATCTGTAATTTATTATCATTTATATGGTACAAGCAGAATTTGATTTTACACCCTATTAATTTCACCATCTGTTTTACAACTTACATCGAAAATACTACTCCAATTACTTTTTCAGGGCTTTTTCCCAATTTTCAGTGCTTAAACACTTCTTTCTTTCCTGGTTTTAATCAAAGTTACTGAACCTTATGTTTTACAAATGGAAATACATTTTCTGCTGACTGTTTCAAAGATCTGTCTTGCAGGATTGAGCGTGTGGGCATTTTATTTTCTTTAAATCTTTTGTCTGTTGAGTTATTTTATATTTTAAAAAATATGTATGTTGCCAGTTTATAGAGGAAATCTTGAACTTGTGCAACTGTTTGAAATGTGGAGGATGCATCATTTTAGGAAACAGGATTCAATAAAGTACAGTAAAATACCTTTTCCCTGTTCTGTTATATGCCTGTTACCATAGCCTCATTAAATAGAATGTTAGTTGTAACAAGTAGGAATATACAAAAATCATAATGTCACTATTGACCATTTGTTGCCTTTATGTGACTACCTGGTTGTTACCTGTGTATTGTCTTAATCACCAATTTCTTGTCTGCATTTTGTCAAAATTGCCCATTTGTTTCCTTCATATTACTACTCGCTGGTGTTAATCAACTAAAGGCTATTGGCACTCCAAGTGCACTTGCGTCAGAGCTTAGTAAATGAGGTAACGCTTCACTTTGCAATGGATACTCAATCACATGCAAGGAGAATAAAAAACAGCATTTTTGCTTGTACATGATTGAATGATAGATATCAGCAGAACTTCCCCTCATTTCAGAGCTTCCCCTCAGATCTAGAGAAAATGCACTTGAAGTGCACAGTATATTTACCTTTAGTAAATCAACTTCCCCGTTTCTGTTTACTTTTAGTAGGAGAAAACTGGGAGATGTTATTCACAGCAAAAATGAGCAATGGGAATAGATTGTGTCTGTGGTCAGTGGGTGTTTTTCCAAAGGTGGGTGCTGTGCATTGTGATGTGATTGTGTTTATTTACTTTTCACATTTTTTTTGCCAAGGAGTAGGCATACTAGGTATACTATATACTCTTTACTCATTCACATAGGAATGGGGCAGTATCTGGGGTCCCCCTTAGGCTAGGGACTGATAAGCTTCTCACTTGCAGACCCCCACAACCCTGGCCCTTGTCCCCATCAACATGGGAAAAAGGTGCTTTGCCAGAGGGAACCCCCTGGGCAAGGTATTCTCCCTGTGTTGTGGCTTGGTATGATTCAGGAGGGGGGCACATGCTCATCCCATATTTCCTGACCAGCCAGATTGTATGCTTGGATAAGAGTCTCTGGTGTGGATTTTGGGGAAACTCATGTTTTTGTTTTTTTTTGCGTGGAGTTGCCTCTTAAAATTCACATACCAGGCCCAAAGGCTCTAGTGTGAATATTGGGTGAACCCATGCCTTTTTTTTACACAGTCCTTATTCTTTGTTTACATTCTGTTGTCAATGGGAGAAAAAGTTTTTCTCCTATTGTTCTTCCAGAGACTGCTTCACTCTCGAGGGAGCTGCCACTAATGATGCATATGTATAATTCCAAGACTTTATAGACTTTTAGTTGTGTTATCAATGTGTTTCAGTACCCTCTCATGCACCATTCTGCTTCTGTTGTCAGCCTGTGATATAGGCCGGGTGGGCAGCTGCCAACTTCCTAATAACCAGCCAGAGGGGAAGCTGTCACAATTAGCAGTGGTAATCACAGAGACATAGCTGTCATATTTAGAAGTGGTGGTAAGAATGCTGCTAAATGTAAAACCTAATCATAGAGGTTAGTAGAGTAAGCCCAATGTTGGTGAAACATGTCAGAGGGGTGTGACTGATGGGCTGGGATCTGAGCTGAAGCCAGTTTTTTATTCACTTTACATTGGAGTTGAATACAATGTGCAGCAGTAATATATTACAGAGGCAAAGCTGTCCTATTAAGCAGTGGTGGTAATAATCAGGGCCGTCTTTAGCGCAGGGCAAACGGGGCACCTGCCCTGGGCCCAATCTTTGTAGGGGGGCCCGCGCTACCCGTAATTTGGGGCCCCAATGACGGCTTTACAGAGTGGACAGAGGACACGGGAGGCTGTATTCCTGATCTAGCCAGCAGCGAGGGAGCGGGGACGGGAGCTCCACTGACACGCTGACCCCGCCCCATGTAGCCTGTATGCTCGGAACAGAGTGGATCACTGGCAGTTTTAGCAGTGATCGGTGTGGGCGAGTCATTGGAGCTCCACTGACGCGCCCACTCTGATCACTGCTCTAACTACAGCCGCTCTGTTCCGGGTGGAGCTCCCGGCCCCGCCCCCGATCTGCTGGCTAGCACGCGAATACAGCCTCCTGTGTCCTCTGTGCGCTCTGCAAAGCTGTCATCGGGGCCCCAATTCACGGGTAATCTCAAGCAGTATGTCCGTAGTCTCTGATAATCTCATGCAGTATATCCGCAGTCTCTGGTAATATCATGCAGTATGTCCGCAGTCTCTGGTAATCTCATGCAGTATGTTCGCAGTCTCTGGTAATCTCATGCAGTATGTCCGCAGTCTCTGGTAATCTCGTGCAGTATGCCCGAAGTCTCTGGTAATCTCGTGCAGTATGTCCGCAGTCTGGTAATCTCGTGCAGTATGTCAGCAGTCTCTGGTAATGTCACGCAGTATGTCCGCAATCTCTGGTAATCTCACGCAGTATGTCCGCAGTCTGCAGTGGTGGTAATTAAGCAGTGGTGGTAATAATCAGGGCTGTCTTTAGCGCAGGGCAAATGGGGCACCTGCCCTGGGCCCAATACTTGTAGTGGGCTTTGCAGAGTGGACGCAGGCTGTATTCCCGATCTAGCCAGCAGAGAGGGGGCGGGGCCGAGGGCTCCACTGACGCGCTGACCCCGCCCCATGTAGCCTGTATGCTCGGAACAGAGCGGCTGTAGTTAGAGCAGTGATCGGAGTGGGTGCGTCAGTGGAGCTCCCGGCCCCACCCCTGCCCCCTCTATAATGGCTGGGGAATGCAGAGGTCTGGGGGCGGGGCTGGGAGATCCACTGACGCGCCCACTCCGATCACTGCTCTAACTACAGCTGCTCTGTCCGAGTGGAACTCCCGGCCCCGCCCCTCTCTGCTGGCTAGCGTGCAAATACAGCCTCCTGTGTCCTCTGTGCGCTCTGCAAAGCTGTCATCGGGGCCTCAATTCACGGGTAATCTCATGCAGTATGTCCGCAGTCTCTGGTAATCTCGTGCAGTATGTCCGCAGTCTCTCGTAATCTCGTACAGTATGTCCGCAGTCTCTCGTAATCTCGTACAGTATGTCCGCAGTCTCTCGTAATCTCGTGCAGTATGTCCGCAGTCTGGTAATCTCGTGCAGTAAGTCCGCATACTCTGGTAATCTCATGCAGTATGGCCACAGTCTCTGGTAATCTCGTGCAGTATGTCCGCAGTCTGGTAATCTCGTGCAGTATGTCCGCAGTCTGGTAATCTTGTGAAGTATGTCCGCAGTCTGGTAATCTCATGCAGTATGTCCACAGTCTCTGGTAATCTCGTGCAGTATGTCCGCAGTCTGGTAATCTCGTGCAGTATGTCCGCAGTCTGGTAATCTTGTGAAGTATGTCCGCAGTCTGGTAATCTCGTGCAGTATGTCCGCAGTCTGGTAATCTCGTGCAGTATGTCCACAGTCTCTGGTAATCTCATGCAGTATGTCCGCAGTCTGGTAATCTCGTGCAGTATGTCCGCAGTCTCTGGTAATCTCCTGCAGTATGTCTGCACTCTCTCACCCTCTCCTGTAGTATGTGTATTAATGTGCCGCTTTACTTGCTCAATTATTTGGGATTGCTCCACTGCTCAGTGAGTGGTAATAATGTGCATTAACCTATAGAAACCAATCAGTGAGCGCTAATAATGTGCAGTAACCTCTAGCAACCAATTGACAAGCAGAAATTATGTGCTGTAACCTCTAGCAACCAGCAAGTGAGCGGTAAGGATAGGCTGTAACCTCTGGCAAACAATTGCAATCGCTGCGTGATCTGCTGCAGTAAACTGATTTTGAGTCTATCTGCTATTTTTTTGTATGTCTCAGAATGGAGGGGGGGGGAAGAAAATGTTTGCCCAGGGCCCAATCAAAATTAAAGACAGCCCTGGTAATAATGCTGCTAAATGTATAACTTACTGCTGCTGCCGGACACATCTGCTATTTTTTTGTATGTCTCAGAATGGAGGGGGAGGGCCCAAGAAAATGTTTGCCCAGGGCACAATCAAAATTAAAGACAGCCCTGGTAATAATGCTGCTAAATGTATAACTTACTGCTGCTGCCAGACCTCTTTATTTTGCCCTTATTTAAGTTGATCTAGTGTTACATTTTTTTTATTGTAAATTTATGCATGCCAAGTAATATGCAAATGTAATACTTACAGATATGTATTACCTCTTATAGAGCTCGCAATACTTTGCCTACACAATCATTTAGATGCATATCCCTCTAGAAGGCTGGCTCTGTCTTGTTCAAGCATTATCCAGGGTCACCATCTCCTTACTATATTAAGATTCTGGCTCAAAGATGACACAGCCATGTAAATTCTGGTGTATTTGCTGTTCTTGGTTGTCAACCCCCCTTGTGGCTTTCTACAAAGTTGCAATAGTGCAGTGTGATCACTGGGAGGAAGAAACTGAAGACATGCTACCATGTGTACACCTACAGATGAGTAATTATGAGTATAGTTTCTTTGGTGAAGTCAGGCAACAGCTGACGTCCCCAAAATGCTTTTAGACTGGTTACCATATGTGTAAAGTGGTGGTCAACTTACATGATTTTGGTTTAAGCTGAAACTACAGTGGGAAAAAGAGGATTATGCCATTGCAGTAACAATCCACTGCTGTCAACATTAGTACATTTCTTAAGGCTACACATCAAGCTATAGGATGAGGATGCAGCTTAACAGCTGTAGCTGTATTGGTGCAATTGATACAAAAAAATTAAGTACTGTCCATTCCTTTTTTTTACACTAACATCCAAATTTTGAGGACAACCTTTCAGGATGTCACCCCTTTCTTCATTGCTTGGACCTTGAAGAAGTTGGTACACTAGAAAAAGCTTGTCCTGAAATTTTGTATGTTAGTGCAAATAAAAAAAGTACCATGGACAATACTTAATTTGTAGCTTTACAGTTCATATAAAAAAAGAGGTGAGTGTCTGTAGCAAAGCATAATTCTGGTTTTGCTTAGGACAGAAGACTGGGAAGAAAGACAATGTTGATGAGTACCAGTTTTCATTTAATCCTACCTATTTTTTCTAATACTAGTGTGTTTTTTTTCACTGAACCTTTGTACAAATAGAATATCTATGAACCAATATAATATTTGATTAAGTCCACCAGAAACCAGGCATTCCTATTTATAAGGACTCTGTAGTATGGTACATTTTAGTCCCGTCAGATAAGGAAGAACTTTCACTGAGAATAGACTGGAGCCAGGCAACTGAATTTAGATAATACGTTCAGCTAATGAGGCAAATCATTGGAGAGGGATTAAAGTATGACTGCATTTTCAGTAAAAGTTATAGATTAGTATTTGTCCCAGCAGGCTCAGAAAAATATTCCCATTTGGTGCATCACCAATACTGAAGAGATGTGCTCTTTCCAGCAATATTGCCCCCTAGCCTCTAAGTATATGCTGCAGTGTTCTGCAATATCTTCTGCTGGGAGTTTGGTTGCTCATTTAGCTCAATGTAGAGTAGGCCTCCTGTCTCCAAACGGTGTCCTCCAGAGCAGCATGTTTACAGATATACAGTATATAAAGACATGTAAAATACTATAAAACTTTTAATGGCATTTTGGATGTCAAAGTATTGTCAAACAAATGGCATGGGGGCTGGGTACTAACCTAGGGGGCAAAGCAAAAAAAAACAAAAAATTCAGTTTGATGGGCAGCAGCGATTTTAGTAATGCTTAACCACCTGCTGCCCGCCCACTGTCATATGACAGCGGGACGAAGCAGCTCTTGTTCTGGGCCACCGTCATATGATGTGATTTCCTTCGCCGGCCACTAGGGGGGCGCGTGCGCCCGCCGCGTCGCTGGGGACCTGATGCGCATAACCGGTATTGCCCAGTAACTGAGCAGGACCGTGAATCCACGTCCTGTCAGAGGAGAGGGCACCGATGGTGTGTCCCTTGTACATAGGGACACCGATCGGTCACCTCCCCCAGTCAGTCCCCTCCCCCCACAGTTAGAATTACTCCCAGGACACACATATAACCCCTCGATCACCCCCTAGTGTTAACCCCTTCCCTGCCAGTCACATTTATACAGTAATCAATGCTTTTTCATAGCACGGAACGCTGTATAAATGTGAATGGTCCCAAAAATGTGTCAAAAGTGTCCAATATGTCCGCCACAATATTAAATATTAAAATTGCAGATCGCCACCATTACTAGTAAAAAAAAAATATATAATAAAAATGCTATAAATCTATCCCCTATTTTGTAGACGGTATAACTTTTGCGCAAACCAATCAATATACGCTTATTGCGTTTTTTTTTTTACAAAAAATATGTAGAAGAATACGTAGGCCTAAACTGAGGAAAAATTAGTTTAAAAAAAATGTAATTGGCTATTTATTATAGAAAAAAGTTAAAAAATATTGTGTTTTTTCAAACTTGTCACTCTTGTTTTGTTTATAGTGTATTTCATTTGGGTACAGCGTTGTATGACCGCGCAATTGTCATTCAAAATGCGACAGCGCTTAAAGCTGAAAAATGGCTTGGGCAGGAAGGGTGTGTTCGTGCCTGGTAGGCAAGTGGTTAAAGTGAATAATTAAATATACTACATTTCTTTAACCATCTCCCGTCAGGCCAATGCAAGTATATGGGCAGATAGAAGCAGTGCCAATGTGGATGGACATACTGTACCTGTATGTCCTCCCACATCGGTCACTCATGCCCACTTTCTGGAGTATACAGTAACATGATTTGTAACTGCTATGACCACCGATCGCCTTATTGTCAATGGAAACCTCCTAGGTCTCCTGTTGACTTTCTCTTTCAACAGCCAGCCTAGCCCTTGGTGGGGTTGGGTATTTGTTTGTTTCAATTCCGGGGTTGTGATGTGCACCAGATCTTTCCTCTAGCTCATCTCTGTCCTGTGATGAGAGCGGGGTTTGACCTTGGAGTATCAGCGTCATGCAGACACGCCCCTCACACAGCGCCATGTGATGCCGTGAAGCGTGATGGTGTCCTTTCATCTTACGCCACAGCTGAGGTGGGCTGGTATCCACTGCGGTCGTTGGTACCGCAAGTGGGCTAGTCCCCCCTGACTCTCCACTGCTGCAATGACGTCTAGGCATGGCGTTGGCGGGGACCCTCCCAGGACCGGGGGTACATCAGCCGGGACCAGCCAGCCCATCACTCCACAGGTTCTTACCACGAGGAAGGGATTTCACACACGCTATTTTTACACTATGCAGGTAATTGGGGGTCACTTAATGACTCCAAATACACACGCATTTGGGAATTAGTTTTGTTGTTCACTTGTGCACACCTATGGGAGTGTGCCCATTACCCTTTTTTCAACCATTTTTCACCCCTAACTTCACATGTACTGTGTTTATGCCTATATATTTAGTTTTTATCAGTGGGATTTACCCATACACACATAATCCATATCTACTCATTACACTCTTTGTGGGAAGATATAGGTGTCTCACCTACTAGACACATCAGTTCTACTCACTCATTATTATAGTTTCTATTTTATATGCTTTATTCTTACAGGGCCAGGTGCATAATAAGTGCACACACATCACATTCAGGGATGGTGTCGTGGCGGCCTCGGCCCCTAGTTCTGATTTTTTTTGGGGGGTCTCGCGCCTTAACCCCGGATTAAACATCTTATCCATAGCCACCGGTTAACCCCTTTAGAAGCTGGGCACAGTTTGTAGGCTGCTGTGTGAGTAATTGAGAAGTTCTTGCTATTTTCTTCCCTGGTATCTATTAATAATGTATATTAATAGATACCATATTCATCTACTTTTCTAGTACAATATTGCATCTTACTCCTGATGAGTGGCTGTAAGCCATGAAACACATAGGGGCTGATTTACTAAGATGAATGCGCTGTGTTGGTTCAGACCTTAATTGGTGTGCCAGATAAATGATTAATTGAGCGTATGAACCAGCGCACGTATAAGCACAACACATAATATGCCGGCGCACAGCGATAATAGTATACCATTGATAATAGCGCACGCCGTTATCATTAACAGTCCATTCACACAGGGGCAACACGACTTCCAGCGCGACTTGGGGTGACTTACAACACGACTTGGGGTGACTTACAACACGACTTGGGGCGACTTACAACACGACTTGGGGCAACTTACAACACGACTTTAGGTCGCCCCCAGGCCAGGCGACTTCGAGATTTTTTTTAAAAACGCATGGGTTCCCCTCCAAGAGCATACCAGGCCCTTCAGGTCTGGTATGGATATTAAGGGGAACCTGGCGCAAAAAAAATGGCGTGGGGGTCCCCCTCAAAATCCATATTAGGCCCTTCGGGTCTAGTATGGATTTTAAGGGGAACCCCGCGCCAAAAAAAAAATATGGCGTCGCCCCCCCCTCAAAATCCATACCAGACCCTTATCCAAGTACGCAAACTGGCAGGCCGCAGGAAAAGAGGGGGACCTGAACAGTACCAGACCACATGCCCTCAACATTGGGAGGGTGCTTTGGGGTCTCCCCCAAAGCACCTTGTCCCCATGTTGATGAGGACAAGGGCCTCATCCCCACAACCCTGGGGACCCCCAGATCCCAGCCCCCCTTGTGAAATGGTAAGGGGGTACCCTACCATTTCACCAAAAAAGTGACAAAAGTGTTAAAAATGACAAGAGACAGTTTTTGACAATTCCTTTATTAACGTCTTCTTCTTTCCATCTTCTTCCTTCTTTCTTCTTCTTTCCTTCATCCTTCGGTTTCTTCCTCCATCTTCTTCTTCCTCCATCTTATTCTTCCTCTGATCCTCTGCTTCTTGCTCCGGTGTTCTCCTCCGGCATCTTCCTCCAAGGCGTCTCTTCTTCCTCGCTTTGTTCTCGGGCCGCTCCACGCAATGGGAGGCTCCCGCTGTGTGACGCTTCTCTTCTTCTGACAGTTCTTATATAACCTGGTATGGATTTTGAGGGGGACCCCCATGTCATTTTTTTTGGGCGAGGGGTTCCTCTTAATATCCATATCAGACCTGAAGGGCCTGGTATGGAATTTTGGAGGACCCCCACACATTATTTTTCTTCATTTTTATTTTCTTAATGCTAACATGACCTGTGTGCAAATAGTCTTAAAAAAAAACATAGAAGTGAACCAGCGTAAAAAAAAAAATGTCAAGTTGATAGGTGTGCCCGTTCATTTTATGCAAATGCATTTACGTGGCTTGACATTTATTAAGATTTTTCCGACGCAGTGAACCAGAGCACTTGAACACGCACAAATGCCGCTTGAGCATGTGCAGTGCAATAAGTGACCTCACACAGTTCTAAGTGTACTTGCCGGCACAGCAGGCTTGTTCAGGGAAAGTTACTTTCTCATTCTTATTTGGGCATATTTGTTACTTGGACAGCTATAACTATACTTCCTCACATCACCCCACATCACCCCCATAATATTGGCACTTCCAGCTTCTTTTAATCCTGAGTTGAAGATGCTGTGCGCCATGTCTATAGCGGCTCACCACGCCGGCAAGATAATAGTTAATGGGAAATTGTGCTGTGTTACAGGCACAAATGTTTTGTAAATATGAAAACAGCCGCTGCGCATCTCTGTGCGCTGCAACTCATGGCACAAACCGTTCGTAAATCAGCCCCATAGAGTTTCCACCAATGGTACCAAGACAAGCTTGCCCAACTTATGAATTTTATTAATATTATTATTTACCTGTCTGTATATCTGATGTATGAGGAGTTATGGATTTATCTCATTAATCATGCCTTTACGATGTTTTATATTATTTACGCTGTATTTATTGTATCAATCATGTCTGTTGATTATCTGTATTAAATACTTTATCATTATATTTGATATATTAATATTTTATGATTATATTATATATACTATTTATTATTTATTGAGTTAATATATCATGTTTTCCCCTAATCATGGACCTCTATATATGATTGAGACATCAAATTAAATCACAGTCATACACACACTTTATTAATTATTTATTTATTATTTTTATTATTATTATTTGCAATGACATGCCTCATGCAAAGTCCCATCTTTTTTCCTTTTTCCTCCACAAATACATATAACGATGGAGGCATGCCATTGATTGTTTATAGGTTGTGACGGGTTACATTCATTTTTAGTTATTTGCTATGACCACAGCGGATCTCTGACTGGGGTACAGGACAGCTGTGATTGGCCCTGTACCATCTGATTTTGTGACAATTCGTAGCATCACAGTAGTAAACAAAAGACTGCATTCATGAATGAATGCAGCTTTTGAGCAATTTCAGTTTGTATCATAATGACTGCATAAGCAATCCTAGTGAAAAAACAAACAGAAACAGAAACAAAATATAATCACTGGTGACATTGGTGACAACATGTAAAATATGTATATATATATATATATATATATATATATATATATATATATATATATATATATATATATACATTGCCTTGAAAATTTATTCATACCCCTTGAAATTTTCCAAATTTTTTCATGTTACAACTAAAAACATACATTTATTTTATTGGGATTTTATGTGATAGATCAACACAGAGTGGCACATATTTGTGAAGTGGAAGGAAAATGATAAATATGTGAAAAGTGTGCCAACCCACAGGCAAGGAATGTGTAAATGCTACCCCATGCTGTGTCAAATACCAAGCAGCAGCAGAGCCGGAAACTGTTAGGATGGGGGAGGCCGCCTGTGGCACTTACCCAAGCAGGAGCAATCGATGTGGTGCCACCCCCCTGAAAAGTGCCACCCAAGGCAAATGCCTTGTTTGCCTTGTGGTAAATATGCCCCTGAGTACAAATGTATACAGTACTGTGCAAACGTTTAAGGCAAGTGTAGCACTGCCTCCTTGAGGGTTGCTTAGAATTGCATGTTCATCTGCGCCACTTTGACCCTGGGAACTTTCCACCCCTCCTGACACTCTAGGTTCAGACATGTTGTATGTACCTTTAAATAACACACCAACACAATGCAGATTGATTAGCTCTCTCTGATTTTACTTGTTCAAAGGGAGAGTCTTGTAACAGGTAGTCAGCTAAGTCCTGGGTAAACAACCAAATATCTGTTTAAAAAGGTCCCCTGAGGCAATTAAATAACAACTTGGAATCACATATGTAAAATAGCAATGCACATAGGAAACAGACAATAAATTAGTGAATATCTAAGGAAAGCTACTAATTTCTGTATATACTATCACTGCTGAAAGGGGACCCCAGGGTGGCCTAATATACCTTTAATTCTAATGAGAGACTGGGTATTCTAGATCTTAGGGGTATGTCCCTATAGAATAGCAATAGGATAACAGTGTAGCACAATGATGTGCAGTCAAAGCAAAACAGTTGTGTAGTCAAAGCAAAACAGTTGTGTCTGGCTAGTTGTAATCCTCAGAGTAATTCCAGGTGTAAGGTGTCCGTATACAGTGTTCTGTGAGATAAGTTAAGGCAATTCCAGGTGTGAGATGTCTATATACAGTGTTCTGTGAACTAGGATAAAGCAGAGATTGTATTGGCGGACGGATGCCCTCTCACCAAACTGAAGAACAGTAAAGGAACCTCCTGAAGAGTGATCCAAGTCGATGCATCCTGCTGCAGATTCTCTCACAGTGGAGGGGTGTTTCCTTAATGGAACCCGGGATCAAGAGACCTGGACCTAGTCTGCTAACCCTTTTTAAAGCCTCTCCCAGAGTTCTCATTCTGAAACAGATGGAATGCTGGGATGTGTAGTCCAGGGATAGTTCTGCAGATCCAGGATATCTGTTCATGAGACTACAATCCCCACACTGCTCTCTGCTGGGCTCAGGAAGATGGTGCAACTACTTTAACCACTTAAGGACCGCCTCATGCACATATACATTGGCAGAATGGCACGGTTGGGCACATCAATGTACAGGTACATTGCCCTTTAAGAGCCCAGCCGTGGGTCGCGCGCGCGCCGCCGGGGGCACGCTCGCGACCCGGTCCTGAGCTCTGTTACCGCGGCTGCGGGACCAGCGGACTCGTTCGCCGCTGGTGTCCCGCGATCGGGTCACAGAGCTGAAGAACGGGGAGAGGTATTTGTAAACAAACCTCTCCCCGTACTTCCTAGTTACACTGTCACTGATCATCTGTTCCTTGTCATAGGGAAAGACGATCAGTGACATCACATGCCAAGCCACGCCCCCAGACAGTTAGAAAACACACACAGAGGACAGAGGTAGACAGAGGTAGATGAGAATGATCCCATATAACCATTATTACTCCCACTGGGTAAAGGATACTCATTGATGTCCCTATTAGAGACAAAAAAAAAATCAAAAAGATAAGAAATTCATAACAGGCAAACTATTTAATAAGGTATGGCTAGCAATAAAAAAGATTACCAATATTACAGGCTATACTTCCTATACACCAATATGGAATAACGCAAACTATGAGGAAGTACATAGATTGGAGGGATTTGGGCTTTGGCAAACTCAGGGGCTGAGATTTGTGGAACAACTGTTTTGGAATGATAATATAAAATCATTTGCGCAAATATCCGAGGAATTCAGGATTCCAAGACAGAGGTTCTTTCAATATCTCCAGCTTAGACATGCCTTTGATGTCCAGGCCCGTACATCTGTATTTATGCTTAATGAATCTAAAATAACAACACTGTTGAAGAAAAGGGACCAAAAGAAGGGACTTATATCTAAAATATATGAGATAATGCAGAAAAAATTTGAGGAAGAGGTAGTGGTGCTGGCTAGGAAGCAGTGGGAGCGAGACCTGGGAGCACTGACTGATGCTCAGTGGTCGGAGGTCTTGTCTACGATCCCAAAGGTATCACTGTCGGATACTCAAAAACTAACACAGATTTTTATTACACATAGATCATACTATACGCCTGAAAAACGATTCAAGTGGAAACGTAGGGAGTCCCCTTTATGCCCTCGATGTAGTGGCGCACCGGCTAATTTAATACACATGTTGTGGAAATGTTCCAAACTCCATCGATATTGGCAGGATATAATCAAAAATATAAATAGCGTATTAGGTATAGAAATTTTATTAGATCCAAATCTATGCTTATTTAATATAGTGAAAGAACCAAATAGCTCAAAAAATACCCATATCGCAATGACGAGAGGCCTGTTTCAGGCACGAAAACGAATAGCCTAGAAATGGATATCTATGTACCCTCCGACGGTTAAAGAATGGAGAACACAAATAAAAGAAACTATATTAAAGGAGGAATTTATGTATACACATAGAGGGAGGCGAGATAAATTTGATGCTATTTGGAAAAGATAGGTAGAGACCTGGGATAATAAAAGATGAACCAACATGGGTAAGGGTTGATATTGGGAGGGGATGGGAGGATGGGAGGAGGGCTGAGGGGGTGGATACAGTAGGAGGAGGCAGAGAAAAAAATTCCCTTTTTTTTATTATTTTTTTTCTCCCTGCTCTGTTATGTGTTTTTTTTGGGGGGGGGGGGGGTCGGGGGGCTGGTGTGGCAGATGAATGCCAGAAGTAAGTTTATGTATCTGGGTTAAAATGTATGCACAAATGTATAACTTGTATTGTTATGAAAAGAATAAAAATGTAAAGTACTGAAATACAAAAAATAAAAATAAATAAAAATAAAAGAAAACACACACAGGGCTCACTTAACCCCTCCCCGCCCCCTAGTGGTTAACTCCTTCACTGCCAGTGTCATTTACACAGGAATCAGTGCATTTAAATAGCACTGATTGCTGTATAAATGACAATGGTCCCAAAAATGTGTCAAAAAGGTCCGATGTGTCCGCCATAATGTTGCAGTCATAATAAAAATCGCTGATCGCCGCCATTACTAGTAAAAAAAATTATAATAATACAATTTTTTACCAAAAATATGTAGAAGAATACGTATCGGCCTAAACTGAGGAAAAAAATGTTTTTTTATATATTCTTTAGGGATATTTATTATAGCAAAAAGTAAAAAATATTGCATTTTTTTCAAAGATATTTTTGTTTATAGCACAAAAAATAAAACCCGCAGGGGTGATCAAAGACCTCCAAAAGAAAGCTCTATTTGTGGGAAAAAAAGGACACCAATTTTGTTTGGGAGCCACGTCGCACGACCACACAATTGTCAGTTAAAGCGACGCAGTGCTGAATCGCAAAAAGGTCCTTTGGCTGCATATTGGTCTGGGGCTTAAGTGGTTAAAGCCCAGCACTAGATGAACACAGAGACGGTCTAAGAAAGGAGTGCTAGATAACTGTAGTCCGCTGTCGGATACACAAATGTGAAAATGTAAAACCTTTGCACAGAATTGTATACCATCATTTGTAGACTATAGAACTATCACACAGACTCTTTGTTTTTTTTTTTTGTTTTTCCAAAGAAATGTAGCAGAATACATTTCGGTCCAAAGTTATAAAGAAAGATGTTTTATTTGACATTTTTATAACAGAATCTAAGAAAAACTGTTTTTTTCTCAAATGTTTTTGTTATTTTTTTCCTTCATATAAAAAATACATATGAATACCACCAAAATAAAGCTCTAACTGTCTCAAAAATTGTATAAAATGTATTTGGGTAAAATGGCGAGTGTCTTTCAAAATGTGACAGCACTGAAAACTGAAAAATGGCCCATGAGACAGTCCAGACTTGAAGTGGTTAAATATTAATGCATTGTTAATATATATAATTTTTTCAGTATATGAATACTCATTCACAAGGATGGGCCTGTATATGAGGGCCCTCTTATTACTATGGGGGGGTTTCTAGATTATGAAAAGCCACCCTGCGTCAGACCGCCAAAACCACCATGCCAGGGTTGTGGGGAAAAGGACTTTATTTTCATTAACATGGACACAAGTTACTTTGACAGGGGGATACCCTCTGGTAAGGTACCCCCTCATGTTGAGGGCACATGGCCTAGCATGGTTCAGGAGGAGGGTGCATGCTTGCTGTTTCCTGGCTTGCCAGGCTGCATGCTCGAATAAGGGTCTATTATGGATTTTTGGGGGGCCTCGTGCTTTTTTTTTACTTCATTTGTGCATAGTGTTCCACCTTAAGTGTAGACACATTGTTTTTTGTAGGGATACATGTGTATAGAATATGGGAGAACTTCAAATTTTTTATGCATTATGTATGTAATACTACCAGTGTAATACCACCTTCAAGAGACCAAAAAACAGTTACATGGGGACTGCTCATGGCAGCCATGTGTCGACTCATTGGGATCAGGCTGAGGTGCTGATGTAAGAAATTGCATCCTTGACATCTTCGACAGAACCAGTTGGTCCATTAAACACATGACAACCTCAGGGTTTAAGAACTATCTTCAGGGCTGAGGATTGGAGTCCAGCCCATAGCCACATTGATGAGCATAACAAATCAATATTATAATTCATACAGAGCTTATTGTGAACAAATTGCTGGAATTTTGGTGTGCTCCCACCCTCAAGATAAACCATATTGCCCAAAACAGCAAAAGTTTGTTTCTGTATTTTATCTAATTTTATTTCATAGCGAATAGCCAAAACTTTGTATGTTTTTCTCTTTTTTGTATTGTTGTATTTTTCATCTTCAACACATATTTTCATGCACTTCTCTCTTCGTGAAACTAAATGACAAATGTTCTGTGTACTAAGCGAAGACTCATATACCTAGACAGAATCTTGCATTGTGTTGCCAGGATCTGTATGGTTAGTCTAAGTCCCTTAGTAATCTATATGCAATTACTCTCTGTGCTTGTGGATTGCAGGTAGAGTGTCCGTGGGGGGTAAGCAAGCAGACAGGGATCTCTGTGTGTATATGGTTGCCTAGCAGACCAGTCAGATGAAAAACTGTTAGGTGGTGGCAAGCTAACCTAAATTGTGTGTCTGGTATGAGTAGGGGTTTGTGGGTCAGTGGTAAAGGTATGTTACAGGATTCCAGCTCACAGGATAGCTTTAGGAATCTCAGAAGGTGTGCTCTCCAATCTTTAGAGTGCACCAGATCACATGTAAGATTTTTAGCAACCCATGTATGCCCAGCCAGCTAGATTTGGGTGAAACAGCTCTCTAGTAGTGGCCAGATGTTTTGCAAGCTATGACAACTGTTTCACAGCGGGTTTTACATGCCCAAAGCAAATAAAGGTCCTCACCCTGGTTAGCTAAATGATGTGGGCCCATGTCCTTGACCTCTAGTGACAGCGTGTGTTCTGTTTTATGGTTGTTACCTATCCCCAGAGTGGTGAACCTGGGGTTCTTTCAACAATATGTCAGCATGCTGGCTGATTTCTGAGGACATAACAAATATAATCTTTCATCTTTTACCATCACAGAACTGATGCTTGAGAGCAGCATCATGGAGATTGTGAGAGGCAGACTCAGTGGATGCCATGCAACAGGGATCATTATAAAGTTCAGCACATTTATGAATGAAAAAAAACACTGGGCTGGAAACTAGCCTCTTTGAACTTCTTGTATAAAGATCTTCAGTTCAGAGATCTGTTTGCAAAGTTTATTAGGTGGCAAACTTTCTCCAGTAGCCTGCATTATGGCCCTGGTTCGTTGTTATGTGTGACACCCATAGGAGATGATGCAAGCTCACCTTAGGCATAGAGTCTAAGTGACACTTTGGTTTTCACCAGAGCACCTCACAAAGAGTGATAGACCAGTAACCCTAGTGGTCCATGGGATACTTTGCTGCAAGATGTCACCAGGCCATGATACTTAGGATTGCTACCAGTATCATCAATGGGTGAATAGCCCTCTCACTAGTCCCGGGATGCTGCATTGATCTCTTCGGAGTCCCCTCGGTTTCTCCCCAAAAGGAAGTAGGAAGTAGCGGGCGAGTGGACACTCCAGTCCTGTGGCAGCGGTGCAGGTGCTGGGATATGGGCGGTGCTGCACTTCCCCTGGGTGTCTTCCTCACAGTCTCAGGCTCAGATCTCTGCTAGTATGGTCTCCCACTGGCAGGTGACTATCCAGACAGAGGTGCTTTCTCTATAACTCCCTTGGTGCCAAGAGGAAAAACCTTCCTGCGCAGTAAACATCTTCTGTCCACTCCTTACTGAGCAGTGTATATTGGGATCTGTATTGTATGGAGTCTATTTGTCTCATTATATGGCTGCCATCTCAAACTACAACTCCCAGGTTGTTATGCTGCTCCAGATGAGCAGCATAACATCAGTTTCTCAGTAAAAGGAGAGAAAAATAAAAGGCAATGTCTACTTTTCCATGTTGCTGCAGCCCAATACCTGGCTACACATATAAAAACACATACATCCATATATTTATTAAAGGAAATCTAAAGTCACAGCATACACTCATTTTCTCACATTGTACTACCAATATATACAATAATTATTATTGAGAATCAAAAATAAGTTTATTTAAAAAATGTCCTTTCATGTTTGAGATCTAAGAAAAACAAAAAGCTGCGCTTAACCAATATAATGTGAGAAGTGGACGAGTGCACTGAGCAACACAACACAGGTTCAGGTAAATTCACCCTTCCACCTATATCCCAATAAAGATTAACTGATTGAGTGCTAATCAGTGATGAAAATCAATGAATACAATCACCATGAAAGATATGTATAAAAAACAAATACATAATGAAACCCAACAGTGTCCATAAGAAATGCAAATTGAATGCAAAAATGAATTAATTATTGAATAAAGTGATCTGTTGATGGAGGAGTATGTGAACATGTGTTACAATAATAATAAAAATCCAATGGTTGGTGAAATAAATGCAAAACACCCGTGCATTAAGTGTCCCAATTAAAGTTAAATGAATGTCCTTTGATCTTAAACTTGAATAATCCGGAAATGTGTAGAGCTTCTAAACCGCCACCAAACTGAGTGAAGTCACTGCTTACCAGAAAACTATGATCCCCCGTCACAGAGGATCACCAAAAGCATGTAGCAGGATTGCTGTATAGGGACCTCAGATGGTACTGCAGTCTTAGAACCCAAATCTCTTAAATACAAGCTGGATATTCCTCCAAGAATCCAAGAACTCATATATAGATGTGCATCATGTGGAAAAAATCGAGGCTTCCATAGTGCATTATCATAGGGGATTTATTAAAAAATAGAAATAAAAACACTTACATTTCGTGATAACTCACGTCGTCTGGGAACACGGGCGGCGCGCTGTGTCACCTCTTATATACTCACAATATCTGACCAGGCCTCGTTCTGAGTACGCAAGTTCCGGCGGTTGTGTTCCGGCGTGATGACGCAGTTCGGTCACGACGTCATCACGTCGATTACGTCGGAATGCTCCATCACTGATGGAAAAAACAAAAACATGAGGTTCTACAATTTCGACCAATTGGAATCTGTGTCATTTCACATCGGAAGAGCGTGCCTGGGGTGCATCTAGGGTGCCGAATATAAGCAAATTGCCAAGTGCACCCGCCCAACTTATTGTCTAAACATAAAAATGTTAGCTAATGGCTATTGGCCAGAACGGTATAAACACTACAAACTAATGGATTCAAAAAAACAAATCACCACAAAGAATCAACCGCATGGAGTATTTCTAAGCCATAGCGATCGGTCTTTATTAGTAATTATAATTATTATAATGTTTGATATCTGCCTGTCTGCTGCCCATCTCTTTCCACGACTTCCTTTCCTTCCACAGCTTCTCCTCTGCTGTTTATATTAAATTTCTAAGGACTACATACCCCATGGTAACTTTCTGTCTGCAAGCAGCGATTCCTGTACTGACTCTGCATTCTGCAACCACCACGGTAGTTCAGAGGGCAGGATCTGTGAAATATGTGACACAGCAGTGCCTACTGAAAGGACATAGTGAATATGTGTCACAAAATTTTAGGAAGTAAATGTGTGGGGATCTTAACAAAAAAAGTTTATAAACTTCAAGATTGTTCAGATTATTAGGAGGAGGCTAGAAATAAGTGAAATACAATGTTGAAATTAATATTACAAGTTTACATTTTGACCATAGATATGCTTCAAGTAGTCACTTTTTTGGGGTAAAGATTTCTAGTACCCATAAAAGGGTGCACAATACTCAAATGGCATGTGACTCCTGAAAATGTAATTAAAACCACATACTGAACCTAACATACTTACCTTAACCCAATGCAGCATTGTGTTTACTATTATATTATAAATGCACACCTAAAAACAAAGTAACATATTAGGCAACATGTTAGGCAAAAAAGCAAAGGTGTAAATAATGTCCAACTGATCAACTTGTGTTAGAGAACAGCTGGTGCAAAATGAATAATACAAGCGTTCATGCTTGTTTTCATTGTTTACAGTCTAACTACTAGACTAGATAGTTAAAAGCACTTTGACAGTAGAGTCTGCCATTGTAACACATAAGTGTACTTGTGTCCCCTATAATAAAGATAAAAACATAAAAACAAATACAAGTAGATTTGCTTTTCTATCATAAAGCAGAGAAGCCAAGAAACATGGCTTACAATTCCAGCTTTTATACATGGCCCAAAGCTGACCCCTAGCCCAGACGGGGAATAATAAAAATGCTGACAATAAGATTATTGAAAGTGGCTTTGATGTTGACGTCATATTTTTGGCACAATTTAGTGTGCACTGCTAATTATTTGACAAGACATGATGTGGAATTAATAAATTACATAGTAAATTGTGATGAAGATTATTGTTATTAGGATGACTTTCACATTTAATTTCTAATTCTATCAGTTATCCATTCTTTACACTCAGTTTTACACAAGCATTCCTCTGTAGCCTACTCATAGTATTTGCAAATCTGATGAAATAAAGATTCCAATTAAACTGCTTTCCTAAAATTTAGTTTTAGCCACTGTATCTGGACTCAAGGCTTTTACCTAGATAAGGAAGCTTTATCCCTGATTACAACAATGACTGATAAGAATGCAGCTGACTACAAACTGCCAAAAAAGAAATTTTGCTTATTTTGAAAAAGTTCTGGATAGATGTTCTGTACATCAAATGTGTTTCTTGGCAATGGGTTTCAAAGGCAACGATCAGCAAATGAGAAGATATTTAAGAGGGGATTAAATACACTGTAAATTATACAGAAAGCCACAATACATTGTCAGTAAGTGCAAAATAATACACTAGGGGTATGCAAGTCTAAAGCCAAATACAAAAGTAGTGACAGAACAGGAAAATTAAGAGTTTTAGGATTAGTTGTTCCAACTGAAGATGACCGAAGCTTTAGTATTTTAATTTGTTAGGATTAATTCATTTACAGAGTGTTTAATCAATAGGAAAAAGAAAATTAAACAAATTTGTGCATTGGGAATCCAAAAAGTCCTTAAACTTTAAACTTATTCTTGCAAAAAAGAAAAAAAGTCAAGCAATAGGAAATGCAGAGATCAATGAACAGTGCAATAATTCACATACCAACAAGCGTTACCGGTTCTGCATCCTGTCTTCCTAATGGATCTCATTATTCACTATTTAATACTACAATCCTGGAAGGCCCTGGAATTTATAAAGAGT
This sequence comes from Lithobates sylvaticus, assembly GCA_028564925.1. NCBI lineage: Eukaryota > Metazoa > Chordata > Amphibia > Anura > Ranidae > Lithobates > Lithobates sylvaticus. The sequence goes on along the minus strand of CM053029.1, from coordinate 486,906,589 downwards.
GCCATAGTAAGTGTTTAGGTGGTTGCAGTCATTTGTGACCATCAGTCTGTAGGCCTGCACAAGGGCTCACATTACTGTAATGATAATGATGGTAAAATCTGTGGTTTTACAATAGTGCCTACGTGGTGGTAAAGTTTCACTGAACCAGCAATGAATTAGAGCTACACTAATCTACTGTCACCCCTTTGTAAACATTACCCTGGCATACCCTGACATACCCTGACATAGGAAAAAAGCCCCTTATGTTGCATACACACGGCCGGAACTCCGATGGAAACAGTCCAATGGGAGCTTTTCATCAGATTTTACGACCGTGTGTATGCCCATCTGTCTTTTTCTGTCGGCATTTCTGACGGACTTTAGATTGAGAGCCTGTTCTTAATTTTTCAGACGGAAAACCTTTCTATCGGATTTTCCGATCGTGTGTATGCAATTCCGACAAGCAAAATTCCGACGGATGCTCGGAACAATTCGACGCATGCTCTAAAGCATTAAAATTCCCTTTTATAGTGCCGTCGAACGTGTTGTATGTCGCAGTGTTATTGACCGTCGGAATTTGGTGTGACCGTGTGTAGGCAAGTCAGTTTGAGCAAAATTTTGTTGGAATTCCGACGGGAAAACCATTAGAGCTTTTTCCGACAAAAATTCCGATCGTGTGTACGCGGCATAAGTCATCTGACTTATAGGTGTCTGTTCACAGCTCTGTGATCAAAAGTTGTGACTGCAATATTATTAGGGGCAATTTGGCTGCTTGTATACTATGAGGTAAAAGATGACAAGCATATGTTATGTTAAATCCCCATCATTAATGCACAAGTGAAAGAAGTAAATTTCAATTGAATTTGGGTAAAATAATCAGGGAATTATACTCAATAAGAGATCTTCCCATCTATGGCTAGTTTGTGTTTACTGCTCCATTGTTCTGTAATTTTAAACAACAAATTATATATGAAAATTATAGGAAATACCATTGAAAGCAATAGCACATGGCAAATTGAAATTACAAGAGCTTTTTTTTATCTGTTTAAACAAGAATAAAACATTCATAAATCAATTTGCCAAAATACAAACAACTGGATTAATATAATGAATAATTCAACAGACCAAACCACAAGAGTTTCACTCATCTCAACAGAGGACATAAAAAGCAGATTGTAATGCCATTTGAGAAATGTTTCATTAGATCTCACTTATGAGGGTGCTGGGATAACACAAATGCAATATCATTCAATACACAGAGGTCGATTTGCTAAAACTAGAGAGTGCAAAATCTGGTGCAGCTGCAGTAGCTTGTTTAATTAAGCTTTGATAAAAAAAACTGGAGGCTGATTGATTTTGATGCAGAGATGCACCAGATTTTACACTCTCCAGCTTTAGAGTGCCTTCACACTGAAAGCGCCCGGGTGTCGCGGTAAATCGGCTCTATTTTTAGCGCCGCTTTACTGTCGTTTGAGCAGCGCTATTCGGCCGATAGTAGGGCGGTTTTAACCACCGCCAGCAGCCAAATAAGGGTTAAATCCACGAGCAAAACGCCGCTGCAGCAGCGCTTTGCCGGTGATATAGCAGTGCTGCCCCATTGTTTTCAATGGGAAGGAGAGGTGGAGGAGCGCTGTATTCACCGCTCCTCCACCGCTGCAAAGAAGCTGCTGGCAGGACTTTTTGTGGCGCCCTGCCAGCGCAGCGCCCCAGTTTTCAGCTGAGGCTTTTTTCAGGCGCTATGCAGATGCTATTTTTAGCACTGTAGCACCTGAAAAACACCTCCAGTGTGAAAGGGGTCTAAGTAAATCAACCCCACAGTTTTTAGAAAGTTGCCTAACCTAAATAAGTTTTCTACCGGTACATTTGTCCCAAGGTAGGGCAAGTTTTCAGGAGATATTTCTATATAAAATAAAAAAATAATACAAAAAACCCAAACACATTGTCAATGGAGATGATTCCCATGACAGTTCTATTGGAGTAGCAACAAAAAACAAACAAACAAAACAAAAAACACATATTGGAAGTGACTGCCTATTGCATATAATCAAAAAAGGACCGTTACTGGACAAATAAGCTTCCTTTAAAGGGGTGTTTCAGCTGAAATTTTTTTTTTTTAAAGTCAGCAGCTAAAAAAAAAGTAACTGCTGACTTTTAATAAGTACACTTATCCTCCCAGGGCGTCTGCGATGTCGGCCCGGTCCCAGCGCCGCCATCCTCACTAAGGGAAACAGGCAGTGGAGCCTTAAGGCTTCACTGCCCGTTTCCTACTGCGCATGCGCGAGTCGCGCGGCGCTTTGTGAATGGGATATGCTGTGTTAGGGAACACACAGTTCCCAGAACACAGAGTGCCCCATTACCCAGAAGACAACGTGCAGGAGGACAGAAGACCGAAGATCACCGCAGAGTAGGAAGGAGGCAGATTAGGAAGACTGCCTAGCAACAGGGATTTCGGATAAGTTAAAAAATTATTTATTTTTCAAATGTTTTTTTTTTTTTAAAGAATATTAATGCTCTTTTCTTTTTTAGGGTGGCCCTCCACTTTAGGTATGACACACGAATGGCTACAGAGTCAACAATCCAGACCAACTCTGAATTTCAAATGTAATTGAGAACCCTTTTCTCAGACATAGCAATCCTTTCTCAGTAAGGTTTACTAAGCTAAGTGCATGTGTCTTGTAAACATTATAAAAATATATTATTATTAGTGATAAAATGTTTTGATTCCTCACAGAGAGAATTTTCAGGCATTACCAAATGCCTTGACATTTTAAGTACAAATGTTCAGGCATTGAACCGCATGCAATTTTAACACCTGTGACCTTATTCAATAAAAAGTAATTAATTATTATTGTCATTGAATCTGTTTAGAAAGAAAGAAGAATCTCTGCAGTCATTTGGTTTCAGAAAAGGCACTAAACCAGTAAAAATTATTAAACTATAAAGATTTGGAACTAAGAATTGCATTTTACTATAATTTAAGCTCTCAATATTCTATTATCTGCCACCCTGTTTCTTTGCTTTCTTTTAGACAAGATTTATTAGCTATAATTAAGTGTACATTGGGCTATGAAACAAAAGGTCTGGTATTGAAATGGTTAAAATGAAACACATTAATCACACAAAAATTGATTTAAACTTGGGGTACAGTAAGACCTGCAATAATGTATTTGGAAAAAATGTTTAAAAGTGTCTGTACTTTTCAAGGACAGCAATATGCAAAGAACACAGTTATGGATGAGGTTTGGGCTTGGGTAGAACATGGGTAAACCCTGCCCTTTTTTTAGTTCACACTCCTGCCACCCTAGCAAGCAACTGACAAAAATTTAATTCCTGGCTTTTGAACTCAGGTCAGATACAGTGGTGTGAAAAAGTGTTTGCCCCCTTCCTCATTTCCTGTTCCTTTGCATGTTTGTCACACTTAAGTGTTTCGGAACATCAAACCAATTTAAACAATAGTCAAGGACAACACAAGTAAACACAACATGCAATTTGTAAATGAAGGTGTTTATTATTAAAGGTGAAAAAAAATCCAAACCATCATGGCCCTGTGTGAAAAAGTGATTGCCCCCTAAACCTAATAACTGGTTGGGCCACCCTTAGCAGCAACAACTGCAACCAAGCGTTTGCGATAACGTGCAATGAGGCTTTTACAGCGTCCTGGAGGAATTTTGGCCCACTCATCTTTGCAGAATTGTCCTAATTCAGTTACATTAGAGGGTTTTCGAGCATGAACGGCCTTTTTAAGGTCATACCACAACATCTCAATAGGATTCAGGTCAGGACTTTGGCTAGGCCACTCCAAAGTCTTCATTTTGTTTTTCTTCAGCCATTCGGTGGTGGACTTGCTGGTGTGTTTAGGATCATTGTCCTGCTGCAGAACCCAAGTTCGTTTCAGCTTGAGTACACGAACAGATGGTCGGAGATTCTCCTTCAGGATCTCTTGGTAGACAGCAGAATTCATAGTTCCTTTTATCACGGCAAGTCTTCCAGGTCCTGAAGCAGCAAAACAGCCCCAGACCATCACACTACCACCACCATATTTTACTGTTGGTATAATGTTCTTTTTCTGAAATGCAGTGTTCCTTCTATGCCAGATATACTTGGACACACACCTTCCAAAGAGTTCCACTTTTGTCTCATCGGTCCACAGAATGTTGTCCCAAAAGTCTTGGGGATCATCAAGATGTGTTGTGGAGAAATTGAGACGAGCTTTGATGTTCTTTTTGCTCAGCAGTGGTTTTCTCCTTGGAACTCTGCCATGCAGGCCATTTTTGCCCAGTCTTTTCCTGATGGTGGAGGCATGAACGCTGACCTTAACTGAGGCAAGTGAGGCCTGCAGTTCCTTGGACGTTGTTGTGGGGTCTTTTGTGACCTCTTGGATGAGTCGTCGCTGCGCTCTTGGGGTAATTTTGGGCGGCCGGCCACTCCTGGGAAGGTTCACCACTGTTCCATGTCTTCGCCATTTGTGGATAATGGCTCTCACTGTGGTTCGCTGGATTCCCAAAGCTTTGGAAATGGCTTTATAACCCTTTCCAGACTGATAGATCTCAATTACTTTCTTTCTCAATTGTTCCTGAATTTCTTTGGGTCTCGGCATGATGTGTAGCTTTTAAGGATCTTCTGGTGGACCTTACTGTGTCAAGCAGCTCCTATTTAAGTGATGCCTTGATTGTGAACAGGTGTGGCAATAATCAGACCTGGGTGTGGCTAGAGAAATTGAACTCAGGTGTGGACAACCACAGTTATAGTATGTTTTAACAAGGGGGGCAATCACTTTTTCACACAGGGCCATGATGGTTTGGATTTTTTTTCACCTTTAATAATAAACACCTTCATTTACAAATTGCATTTTGTGTTTACTTGTGTTGTCCTTGACTATTGTTTAAATTGGTTTGATGTTCCGAAACACTTAAGTGTGACAAACATGCAAAGGAACAGGAAATGAGGAAGGGGGCAAACACTTTTTCACACCACTGTATCTTAGGAGAGACAATAAGGGGACATTTGGATAAACCAGCCCCCACATTAGATAAGAATGGATTCCCAGCAACCATATTTACAATGTGCTTAGCTGTGATAGGGAAAACATTCTGATTATAGTGCACAGGGACCGATTAGTGTGGGGCTTTTAGGCATTGGTCTTTTAAGTGGTTGTAAACCCTTACAAACCACTTTGATCTACAGGTAAGCCTACATTAAAGGGGAGTTCCAGGCATTTTAAAAGTCAGCAGCTACAAAAAGTGTAGTTGCTGACTTTTAATAAACAGACACTTACCTGTTCCACGGTCCAGCGATGGGGCCAAACGGGGTGTCGCTCCTCTCCCCCTCCTCTTCCCCAGTGCCTCCATTGCCACTCAGGGCACCCGGCTGTGACAGCTTTCGTCTTCATGGCCGGGCACGCACGGCGCATGCGCGAGTCGCACTGGGCTCCCGGAGTGGATAGCGATCTCCTGGGACCTGTCACGTGTCCCAGGAGATCGCCTAGAGGGAGGAGTCGCCTAGGCGGTTCCTGGGCGGAAGGAGGAAGTGGGACAGGAAGTCCCCCTCCTAATGAAGCCCCCACCCCCCCCCCCCCCCAAAAAAATGACATGCCAAATGTGGTATGTAAGAGGGTGAGGAGTGCTTAAAGCGGAAGTTCCATTTTTGGGTGGAACTCCGCTTTAAGGCTTACCCGTAGGTCCAAGAATTTTGCCAAAAGACAGGTGCAGGCACACTGAGCGTGCTGCTGTTCATGGTGATATGCCGCGAGTGGCGGCTCCCATGAGCATGCGGGGGAGTGACGTCATCGCAGCTCCGTCGAATGACAGCGCCGGAGCCGCGAGACCCACCAAGTAGATGGAGGCTCCGTACACAAGGGGACAGCGGTGACTTCGCTGGCTCCTGTGTCAGGTAAGTGACACATAATGGACTACTATGCGATGCATAGTAGTCCATTATGCTTTACCTTTGCAGGTAAACAAAGAGGAAGTAAACCCATCAGGGTTTACTTCCGCTTTAAAAGATTAATGTAAACCTTGTGTATCTTGGGGAATGCAGTGGTGGGGAGAGGGAAGGATATTTACATTTTAATGCTATGATGTCCTCCATTCTTTTTACAGCCTGTCCACAATTTTTGCAATAGGCTTTTGTTTTGGGGAGTTCCCATTTATTTTCAAGATGTATTGTTTATCATTCTGTGTTGATATGGCCTTTATTTCAGGTTAAACACTTTCTTTTGCATTAAGATAAAAAAAAAAAAACTTCTGTGTGCAGCAGCCCCCCTCAGCCCCTCTAATACTTACCAGAGTCCAATCTCGATCCAGCAATGTTGCACGAGAGCCTCAGCTGTCTGGGACTCTCCCTCCTCATTAGCTGAGACTGGCATGGGCGCCATTGGCTACCGCTGCTGTCAATCAAAGTCAGTGAACCAATGAGGACGGAGAGAGGGGGCAGGGCCGAGCAGCGGCTCTGTGTCTGAATAGACACAGAGCAGTGGCTCAGCTCAGGTACCACCATAGCAAGCTACTTGCTGTGGGGGCACTTGGCAGGAGGGAGGGGCCAGGAGCACCAGTGAGGGACTCGAAAAGAGGAGGATCAGGGCTGCTCTGTGCAAAATCACTGCACAGAGCACGTAAGTATAACATATTTGTTATTTTAAAACAAAAAAAACAAGACTTCAACCGCTTGCTGACCGTCCCATGTATATGTACTGCGGGCCGGTGGCTCCTACAGGCAGATTTACATACAGGTACGTGATACTGCACTTCCTAGTTCGCATGCGTGCTGCCGGCAACCAGCTTCTGCTTTGATTCGACACAGCGAGAGCCAATCATCGGAACATGATGTCCGCCGGCACCTGCTGATCGTTCCAGACAGAGGCAGAAAGCAGAACTATAAAAACAAGGCAGATCGTCATTCTGCGACAAGGTAAGACAGAGCTCCTATGTTTCTGCTAAGCAGGAATATGGATCTCTGTCTTCCCACAGTACAAGCACCCCCCACACAGTTAGAACACACTCTCTAGGGACACATTCAACCCTTTGATGGCCCCTGATGTTAACCTCTTTCCTGCCAGTGTCATTAGTACAGTGACAGTGCATATTTGTTAGCACTGATCACTGTATCCCCAAAAAGTGTCACTTAGTGTCTGATTTGTCTGCCGCAATGTCGCAGACCAGTCGCTGATCTCTGCCATTACTTGTAAAAAAAAAAATTCCATTAAAATATCCCATTGTTTGTAGACGCTATAAGTTCTGCGCAAACCAATATACACTTGTTGCTTTTTTTTTTTACCAAAAACACATAACAGAATACATATTGGCCTAAACTGATAAAGAAATTAGATTTTTTTTTTAAATCTTATTGGGTGTGTTTTATAGCAGAATGTAAAAAAGTTTTGTTTTTATTTGTTTTTTTTTTGTTAATGGCGCAAAAAATGAAAACTGCAGAGGTGATCAAATGCCACCAAAAGAAAGCTCTATTTGTGGGGAAAAAAAAGGACATCATTTTTATTTGGGTAACTGACAGTTAAAGTAACGCAGTGCCATTTCGCAAAAAATGGCCTGGTCATGAGGGGGAGAGCGGGTACCTAGTTTTGACAGGACAGCGGAAGTTCTCCTTCCCCCCTCCCTCTTCGCGTAAGACTGCGGGACCATTCACAATGCACATCACTGCTCGCACATGCAAGTATAGCCGACTGCACACAGTAAGGATGCCGGCGCCAGGAACCTGGCGTGAGAAGAACTAGCCCGGGTGAGGATGGTGCTGGGTCCCTAGACAGGTAAATTTTATTTTATTAAAAGTCGGCAGCTACCCATGACCATACCTTCCAACCATCCCTGATTCACCGGGACCGTCCCGGAAATGGTTGTAATTCCCGGCATCCCGGCTAATCAAAGCTATGTCCCTGAGAGGAGCCTAGCAGAAAAAGTTCTGGTACTTGGCTCCATCATCTTTCCTGTCAGGGGCACACTGGCGCGGGCACCAGCAGGGCTTTTTTCGGGGTGGAAAGTTCTGCCCCCTCTGGTGCTGCTTACTTCTCCCTGCTTAACTGACAGCGCTACTCTGCCATCAGCCACACAAAACCCCCTCCCCTCTAGAAGAGCAGAGGAAGGAGGGGCGGATTTGAGCAGAGGAGGGAGGGGCAGATCGGAGCGGAGGAGGGAGGGGGCAGGGTCACTTTTAGCCGTACAGCAGAAGCTCCTCTAGTCGCGTCAGCAGCCTGCACAGATAATGTAAGTTCTATCTTTGTTCTAGCTTGTTGTAGCTGCTCTTTTGCAGCAGCCCCACTTTGGGGGGACTTTGTACTTGGGGGAGAACTTGGGAGTACACAACACACCCCTCAGCCCAGCACACTATACACAGCGCACCCCTCAACCCTGCACTCTTTATGTAGTGCACCCTCAACCCTGCACTCAGTACATACCGCACCCTTCAACCCTGCACTCAGTACATACCGCACCCCTTAATCCTGCACTCAGTACATACCGCACCCCTCAATCCTGCACTCAGTACATACCGCACCCCTCAACTCTGCACTCAGTACATACCACACCCCTTAACCCTGCACTCAGTACATAACACACCCCTCAACCCTGCACTCTTTATGTAGCGCACCCCTCAACCCTGCACTCAGTACATAGTGCTCCCCTCAACCTTACACTCAGTACAGAGCGCACCCCTTAACCCTGCACTCAGTACATAGCACACCCCTCAACCCTGCACCCTGTACGTAGCACACCTCTCTATCTTTGATTCTGTAGAGCACTGCTCAACCCTGTACTCTGTATGTAGCGCACACCTCAACCCTCCACTCTGTACACAGCGTATTCCTCATCCCTGCACTCCATATGTAGCACACTCTTCAACCCTGCACTTTGTCTGTAGAGCACTCCTCAATCCAGCGTGTTTTGGCCAACACGGCCCAAGAGGCATCAGGAAAACAAAGTGCAAACACAAGTATCACAATAGTTAGTGTAACATGGGTGATTCAAAAAATACATCCAACTTTGACTGGACTCAACCCAGATATAGTTAGGCATTATTGAGAAAACCATAACATGTAATTATAACTGTTTAGGAATATAATGCCCCTAGGATAGTCACAACAGTACCTATTAGCGTGCAGGAGAGAAGAGGGTAGGCGAGAGTCCCACCAGCCACCCCTTATGGGATCACGCTGTGGATGGGGGGACCTCAGCCACCTCATATATTTAATACTGCTAAAAGGCCCTTCCCAGATGGTGGGGAGGTAAGTGTTTATCTGTTATATACCCTGGAACCTTATTGTAGTACTACTGTATAATACAAGTCATTTAACTGGGATGTAACCCGGATAAATGAATATAGGTATGGCTAATCAGGGATGCAGGTAGATATTCCAGGGAAACTGAACTCATAAACAGAAATTCCAACTGTACACCAATGTGCCAGGGATATGCAGAGGCTAGCCATGTCATATCATTTTGGCTAGGGCCAAGGAGAGGATGGAAAAGTAGAGAGAGAGGAGAGCATAGAAATGTAAAAGGAAGGAAGAAGTAAGGAGGGAGTCGGGGTAGAATATGGAGGATAAGATGGGTCACCCAGAAGAAAGACCATTATGAGGAGGTGGCTCCAGGATATAGAGGGATATGTAAATATTTAGCCCAGAGTTCCCAGGTGAGTTCCGAAAATATGAATTCTGTCCTGGAGAATGCTTACTATTTTCTCCTGTGCCACAATCCAGGAGATTTCGCGCTTCACGGCTGAGATTTATCTACTTTCTCCACCTTGTGGTTAAGGAGTGCTATGTTGGGGGTTTGGGGGACCTGAATATTTGTAACCTTGATTATTAGAGAGAATAGTTTGTTCCAGAGACTTCAAATCAGTGGGCAAGTCCACCATATGTGGAATAGTGTGCCCAGATGATAACAGTCTCTAAAACACAATGGAGAAGTGTCTGGGTAGGTCTTGGTAAGGAGATAGGGAACTCTATACCAACGTGTAAATATTCCCAATCAGGGAAATGTTTAATATGCCTTTAAAGGAGCGTTGGAAGCAGAAGTTCAATTTCTCAGGTTCCCATTCTATTATGAGATAATTTTCCCATGCTTTATCATACGAAGGTTTGGACAGGGATGAAGCTAATAAGAGTAAATGATGGATACCCCCCTCTCTGATCCATGATGTTCGAGCACCAGTATTCATAAGCCATGACCCAGGGAGGGTCTGGTTTCATTGGGCCAGATAGACTGAAGATAATGGGATATTTGTGCTTATCTGAACCTTTCTGAGGTAGGCATTTACAGTTTGTTCATGCAATATCGGATTGAAATGGGGTCTGTAGGAGTGAAGAAGTATTCTAAATAAACCTTTGTTGAGCCACCATCGAAAGGCCAGGATATTCATTCCTGGGGGAAAATTAAGATTGTGGAACAAGTGCGTTAGAGGGCGCAGGGCCAAAATCAATGAGGGATGTTTGTGCATGCGATCACACAGGGCCAGTGAGTGGGACAGGGTAGGGGCCAAGATAGGAGGTCTGAGTTTTGTAGGGGACCACAATAAAAAAATTATTGTTCGATAGGGAACCACTTGCCTCTCCATTGACATCCAGTCGGGTATCGAGTCTCGTGAGTATGCGATGGAGATCTGGGCAAGTTGAGCTGCTTGATAATACATGTTGGGGAGGGCATTGCGTCTTGAGTCTGAATAGGACATTTTTAGAGCATCTTCTGCCCTTAGGTCCCCAAATACATTTCAAAATTTTTGACTGAAAGTTCAGCAGTTTTCCTAATTGGGATGGGTAGGGATCTGAAGAGGTATAATGGGAGGAGTGTCATTTTGACAGCGTTAATGCGGCCTAGCCATGATAGGTTATGTTTTGACCATGTGGAGAGGTCTGATGACAGTTTTTGGAACATAGATGGGTAGTTAGAGGGGTATAATGAGTCCAGCTTGGGGGTTAAGTTGACACCTAGATATGGGACATAGGAGGAGCACCAGGTAAATGGAAAATGGTCCTGTAGACTTTCAAGTAAATTAACTGTGATGTTTAATGCCAAGGATTTTGATACATCAACCTGAAGCCCAGGAGGCATTTCAGAATTGTTAAGTAAAGAGAAAATGTTGGGGGTCGATATAAGTGGGGATGTAACAAATAATAAGAGATCACCCGTGAACAGACACATTTGTGCTCTTGGGGTCTGCAGAATCCTCCCTTATTGTCAGGGTGATTTCCAAACCCGATGGCCAAGGACTCAATAATTATTGCATGTGACAGACCTAGCCGGGACAGAGGCTGTTGGAGGGGACGGAATGCGAGCCTCTTGCCTTGTGATCACGGGCCCTGGCATTTGGGGGAACGGTGCTCTTTGTGAGCTGTATGCCTGGGGACCGCTGAGCTGGTTTTACTTGGATTTAGGTCCATGCTGGCCCCACAAGACACATAGACTCTGGATATGTATATGCCATATCAGCAATAAACTGGTCACACTGTTGGGACACAAGCTGTCAGATGCTAATGTCATCAACTCCAGCCAGCCTGTCTGTTGTCTTGTGTAATGTAAATGAGGCTGGTCTGGCTTGTAAGAGTTTTTCACCTATTGTTGTATGTGCTAATTAACCCTGCAATTGAATGAAGGAGTCCAGTGTTGATTAAGATAATTAACTCATGCTAATTAGGTTAGGTTTTGGTCATCCGGCTGTATAAATTTGTGTGACATGTCAAATAAAAGTTATTCCTGATGTACTCCAAGACTGGTGTTGTCTAGTTCTTGGGGGCTCCTATAGCCAGATCCATTGGACTCATGTTCCAGGACTTAGGAAGCATTTACGGCGGACACCTTGAGTACAGGATCCGTCACATTTCAAAAAGAAGGGGTGAAAGCGGACAGCCTTGTCTGGTGCCTTTTTCGATGTTAAGGGGGTCTGAGTAGCAACCCTGGAGTCTTACCCGAGCACTGGGGTTAGAGTTCACGGTGAGTGGTGTTGTTGAGAAACCCCTCTGTGTCCAAAAATACAACCTTAATATGGGAGGGGTGGACCTCAACGACCAGTTGATGGCACCATACTTAATCGCCCATAAGGCCAGACGCTGGTATAAAAAAGTGTCTGTATACTTATTTCAATTGGCTCTGCTGAACGCTTATGTACTATATACAAAGCATCAGGACGAACTGGATCCTTTCTTAAATTCCAGGAAGAGATCGTCACAGCCCTTCTGTTTCCAGACGGTGCAGTGCCCCAACTTCCCAATGCAAATTCAGTAAGCCGGCTGCATGGGAGGCATTTTTCGTATGTCTTCCCTGGTACCCCTAGCCAACTATCACTCCAAAGATGTCATGTCTGTAGCAAGCGTGGATATGGGCATGACACCCGCTATTATTGTCCCTCCTGTCCTGACCATCCTGGTCTTTGCATTGGTGAATGTTTTGAAAGCTACCACACACTAGTGGAGTATTAGCGTAGGGTACAGCACTGCACAGACTAGGACACACTTTCACAGGGTCTCCAAAGATGGCATCGCGTTTTGAGAGACCCGAACCTGGAACCGTTACAGTTACAAATAAAAGTGTAAAAAAAAAAAACATGCCAAGGGCACATGTGGAATTACACCCCAAATACATTCTGCTGCTTCTCCTGAGTACGGGGATACCACATGTGTGAGACTTTTTGGGAACCTAGCCATGTACAGGACCCCGAAAACCAATCACCGCTTTCAGGCTTTCTAAGGGCGTAAAATGATGATTTCACTTCCTCACTACCTATCACAGTTTCAGAGGCCATGAAATGTCAAGATAGAACAAAACCCCCACAAATGACCCCATTTTGGAAAGTAGACACTTCAAGCTATTTGCTAAGAGGCATGTTGTGTCCATGGAATATTTTATATTTTGCCACAAGTTTCGGGAACATAAATTTTTTTATTTTTTTTACACAAAGTTGTCACTAAATGATATATTGTTTAAACATGGCAAGGTTATATGTGGAATTACACCCCAAAATACATTCTGTTGCTTCTCCTGAGTATGGGGATACCACATGTGTGAGACTACAGGTCAAAGCACTGCCTTCAGGCTTTCTAAAGGCGTAAAATTGTGATTTTACTCCTCACTACCAATCACAGTTACAGAGGCCCTGAAATGCCCAGATAGCACAAACCCCTCCCCTCCCCCAAATGACCCCATTTTGAAAAGTAGACATCCCAAGGTATTTGCTAAGAGGCATGGTGAGTATTTTGCCGCTCTCATTTGTTTTTGAAAATGAATTAAAGAGGGATTGTACCTGTAATTTTTTTTTTAAAAGCCAGCAGCTACAAATAGCAGGGTCTAGCGATGTCGGCAGCAGAGGCCGATCAATCGCTCGGCTCTCTGCTGCTGCTGGCGCCATTCTCGGTGAGGGAATCAGGAAGTGAAGCGTTGCGGCTTCACTTCCCGGTTCCCTACTGCGCATGCACGAGTCGCGCAGCGCATGAGAATCATCCGCGCTGTCTGCTGGGACCCGTGTATGTCCCGGCAGACAGTGCGCCGGGACAGGAAGAGGCATAGACTCCCACGTGAGTCTATGCCCGGAAGTGGGTGTAAATACCTGTCTGAAAGGTGCCATATGTGACACCGGAGGTGAAGAGGGTTCCGATGAGCGGAAGTTCCACTTTAGGGTGGAATACCGCTTTAAATTTTCAAAACTTTGTGACAAAAAGCTCCTGTACGTGGCTAGACTGCCAAAAAGTCCCACACATGTGGTATCTCTGTACTCAGGAGAAGCAGCAGAATGTATTTTGTGGTGCAATTTCACACACTCCCATGGCATGTTTGAGCAATATATCATTTAGTGACAACTTTGTGAAAAAAAAAAAAAGTATTGCAATTTTCCCGAAACTTGTGGCAAAATATAAAATAGTCCATGGACTCAACATGCCTCTCAACAAATAGCTTGGGGGGGTCTACTTTCCAAAATGGAGTCATTGGGGGAGGGGGTTTTGTGCTATCTGAAATGTTATGGCCTTCAAAACTGTGATAGATAGAAATCCTGAAGGCGGTGCTTGGTTTTCCATGAAAATTTTTATTTTTTTTGTACTGCCATTTTAGCACCTCAAGAAATGAGATAGGCAGTCATAAACCAAAAGCTGTGTAAATTCCAGAAAATGTACCCTAGTTTGTAGACGCTATAACTTTTGCGCAAACCAATAAATATACGCTTATTGACATTTTTTTCAAAGACATGTGGCTGAATACATTTTGGCCTAAATGTATGACTAAAATTGAGTTTATTGTATTTTTTTATAGCAAAAAGTAGAAAATATTATTTTTTATTTATATTTAATTTATCATTTATATTGCAAAAAATAAAAACTGCAGTGAGCAAATACCCCCAAAAGAAAGCTCTATTTGTGGGAATAAAAAGAACGCAAATTTAATTTGGGTACAGCATTGCATGACCGCGCAATTACCAGTTAAAGCAGTGCCAAAATGTAAAAAGTGCTCTGGTCAGGAAGGGGATAAATCCTTTCAGGGCTGACGTGGTTAAAAGAGCCTCGTTGAGGCGCCAGGAAATTTTTTTGTTCGATTTAGATGCTCGTTGTAGGGATAAAAGAACCATAGAATGGTCAGATATGGGGGTGTCTCTACTGATAGCTTTTGTGGCAAGTGGTATGTGGGAAGATTGAAAAAAGATGTGGTCTATCCTAGAGTAGATCTTTTGTGGGGCTGAGTAGTGTGTGTAGTCTTTAGTGCAGGATTGAGTTCCCTCCAGATGTCGATAAGACCAGAGGAAAACAGCGTGGTGGCTATTTTAGTGCTCTGTTTAGGGGGCTTTTTCATTTGAGGGAGACCTTTCCCTGATTCATCCAATGTTTGGTCAAAAGCAAGATTTGTGTCTCCTCCCAAAATAATCTTCCCCTCCAGATGTGGACTCAGGGAGGACATCATGGAGGAGAAGAAGACTGCTTTCACGAATGTCATGTCTACCTCAATACAGGTGTTCAGATACTATAGCTAGCTACTGTGTGCTTCACCTATAGCAGCCCCGTTTCCCTTAAGACAAGCAGGCCTACCGGTACTTGGTTGCCCCCAGGACTTATACACAATTCTATAGTGCCTGGCCAAAGCAGGGCAGCCAAACGGGAGGCTTGATCAGAAACAATGCAGGTATACTGTCTCTATCACAAGCAAGGGATAGAGTGTTCGATTTGCTTACATCAGATGACTGACCAGATCAACCACCTTTGAGGCGAACACAGACAAGGGGAATAGAAACAGCCAACGCCCGGATGCTGGAATGAGTAGCAGGAGTACTAAGTGATCTTTGCATTACCCCCCTTCTGAGGAGGGGCCCCCGGACCCTCAGTGACAATATGGAAATCCAGCACAGGACCATCAGACTGGGCAGAGGTCCGTGGATCCACAAGGTCATGCTGGTTAGCAGGGGATGTGTGACAGGGGTCAAGCCCTGAAAAGAAGGTTGAAAGCCCCACCTGGCCGAATGAGGCAGTTTATCCAAAGGGTGGATTGAACCTCTTAGACTGGTCAGAATGGGAATAATAGAAGTAGGGTGAGGCCAGTTACAGAAAGCCCTGAATAAGAAAAAACAGGAGGATCAATGGGCGTGGGCCGGACCAGCACAATTGATGCAGTGGCCGACCGAGCCGCATCACCAAGCGCAGTGACTGTCTGAATCGCATCACCAGAAAGTCCTGATTAAGAGAAAATAGGAAGTTCAATGGGCATGGGCTGGACTGGCATAACTGATGCAGTGGTGGACTGGGCCGAATCACTAGGTGTAGCGACTGTCTGAATCGCATCACTAGAGAGTCCGTAATAAAAAAAGCAGGAAGTTCAATGGGCATCGGCTGGACTGACATAACTGATGCAGTGACCGACTGGGCCACATCGACAGGTTTAGCGACTGTCTGAATAGCATCACCAGAAAGTCCTGAATAAGAGAACACAGGAAGTTCAATGGACATGGGCTGGACTGGCAAAACTGATGCAGTGGCTGACTGGGCCGCATCGGCAGGTGTATCGACTGTCTGAATCTCATCACTAGAGAGTCCAGAATAAGAAAAAGCAGGAAGTTCAATGGGCATGGGCTGCACTGGCATAACTGATGCAGTGGCCAACTGGGCCGCATCGTCAGGAGTAGCGACAGCGGAATTTGCGGACAAGTTAGCCTGTTAAGTAAAGGTAGGGGTAATCCAGGGGACTTGACTTCTGAGGACTTAGAGGAAGTTTCCAAACAGGGCTCAAGGCTACGAGACAACGGATAAGCTCAGTTTCTAGGAGGAAAAGGTTCAGGCTGTGGCAATTGGCTGGAGAGGTGACCAGTAGAGAATTCAATTGAATTCAATTGAATTCAGCATCTTTGGTTATAACAGAGTCGAATAAAGGCACATGGTTATGTAAACTGTAGTCACATTTGGAAACGCTATAATGATCAAGATCTGAATAGGATTGTAATAAAGGCACGTGATTGGTACTGGCCACACAAGTGTTATACATGGGCAACTGGTCAGCGAGTTTTAATGCAATTATGGATGCAGGTCTGGAACCAGGACCCAATCTCCTCTGCAGTCCAGTCTATGTGCGGGTTGTGAAGTTTAAGCCACGGATACCCCAAGATAAGGGGATAAGCAGGAGAAGAGATCAGGTAGAAGCTGGTTGTCTCCCTGTGAAATTCCCTAATGGTCAGGGTAATAGGTACCATACACAAGGTCACCAGACCCATGGACAAGGGAGAATTATCAAAGGCTAAGACTTAGAAGGGTCTGTGCACCTTAGTCACCGGAATCTGTAGACTGTGTGCTAGGTCCCTATCAATTAAACTGCTAGCAGCACCAGAATCAATGAAAGTGGAGAGGTGGTGAGAAAACTTGGCAGGACTAAGTTGTGCAGGAACAAAAAAGCCATCTCTGAGGGAACAGACACAGTATTGTCTATAGAAGCAGACCCCACCCACACTAGACTCTTGGCGTTTCTCGGCTTATTAGGACAGCTAGCGGCAAAGTGGCCGTGGTTGCCACAATATTAGCAGCGAGCCTGAAATCTCCTTCTAGCTTTTACCCCAGAGGATACATGATTAGCGCCAATTTGCAAGGGCTCATCCTCCTGGAGGGGCTTCAGATGGTGTCAAGCATGTTTGGCGGCAACTAGGTGAGGAATACAAAGACAAGTGTGTCTTGCCTACAGTCAAGCATGTGGTGGGAGTGTCATGGTCTGGGGCTGCATGAGTGATGTCGGCACTGGGGAGCTACAGTTCATTGAGGGAACCATGAATGCCAATATGTACTGTGACATACTGAAACAGAGCATGATCCCCTCCCTTTGAGACTGTCTTGCTAAAGAATCTGAGGGTAAAGGTGATGGACTGGCAAAGCATGTCTCCAGACCTAAACCTTATTGAGCATCTGTGGGGCATCCTCAAATGGAAGGTGGAGGAGCACAAGGTCTATAACATCCACCAGCTCTGTGATGTCATCATGGAAGAGTGGAAGAGGACTCCAGTGGCAATCTGTGAAGCTCTTGTGAACTCCATGCCCAAGAGGATTAAGGCAGACAAAATATTGACAATTTGGGCCCAATTTGGACATTTTTACTTGTTGCCAGCGGTTTAGACATTAATGGCTGTGTGTTGAGTTATTTTGAGGGCACAGCAAATTTGACAACTACTTTACATTGTAGCAACGTGTCATTTCTTCAGTGTTACCGCATGAAAAGATAGAATAAAATATTTACAAAAATGTGAGGGGTGTACTCACTTTTGTGAGATACTGTATATGTTAAAGGGGTTGTAAACCCTCTTTTTTTTTAAATAACAAACATGTCATACTTACCTCCACTGTGCAGTTTGTTTTGCACAGAGTGGCCCTCTTCTGGGGTCCCCTGGCGGCTTGGTTAGCTCCTCCCCGCATCGAGTGTCCACGTTGGAGAAGGCTCTCCTAATGTGGACACCCGTGCGGGCACGCTCCCGAGTCCTGCATCTGTGTACATTCACAAAGAATGCAGGACTCGGCCCCGCCCCCGGCGCCCGCGTCATTGGATTTGATTGACAGCAGCAGGAGCCAATGACTGTGCTGCTATCAATCTATCCAATCAAGAGCCGAGACAACGGGCTGTAATGCACTGTAGATATAGGCTACACTGGATGCAGAGTATATAAATATATATATATATATACATATATACTAGACTGACTGTATATATATATATATATATATATATATATATATATATATATCAAATACACTGCCACTAACTGAAAAACCTGCCTGCTTAATCTTACTCAAGCTATCGCTCTGAAAACACCAACAACACTACACACAACCACTTTGTAAGCAGACTTATATAGTGTGGGGCGTGGACTTAGTCCCCTTGGGCCATGATTGGCCAAAGGCACCCTGCCTTTGGCCAATTATGGCTCTCAGCAGAGTGCGCGGTGATTCGCCAAAGCATGCAGGTCAGATGCATGTTTTGGCCAATCATCATACAGCAATGCACTACGATCTCGCAGTGCATTAAGGGGTGTTTCACGGTGCTCAAATTTCCCGCGAACACCCCATAATGTTCAACCCCAAACATCAACCTCTACCAGCCTTCAATCTATAGTAATTTACCATAGTCTGTATTGAAAAACTTTTCTATCTCTGTTTAGAATTATGAGTTATTTCTTTATTTAATGTTGTGACCAGACCTTGATTGATATCTAGTTTATGCCTTCCGTCTGTTGACTTTTGAATACTACAGTATCTGCCCAGCAGTTACTGACCTTTGCTTAGTCTCTGGTTTATTTGCCCTTCCCGCTGAATTGCAAAATCAATGCAAATTTGCTCACTAAAGAGGTCAGGTAGAGCAAATTTACCTTTGGAGAAAGTTTGATTGCAGTAATACATCTTAAGGAGATTTTCCTTTTTCAGGCATAAAATGGAAATCCTGTTTCTAAGCTTTATAGCTGCTGTTTGACAGAGGTCTTTTCAATCAGCTGTTTTACTAGCACTGCCAAAGTGACCACCGCTTTCTCCAGTGGCTTCAACTTGCCAATCAAATGATAACAACACGCATTGATGCTACTGTAGGGATCCACTGCCCTCTACTGTCAGATGTTAGTCTCGCACAGTAAAGTAAAATTATGTATGTATTCCTAACTAGCCCAGGTGAGCCCGGGTGAGGATGGTGCTGGGTCCCTGAACAGGTAAGTGTTCTTTTATTAAAAGTTGGCAGATACCCACATCTAAACTACCAAGTGCTTTCATTAATAGCACTGACACTGTTGCTAAAATAGGATTTGTGCACTGGATTTGGTGAGTATATCTCCTCTGGATTTCTGATGTTTTAATAAAGTGTATGGTGTTTTTAATATCGCACTATGAGACTTATCATTTCTTTTGAGCCACATTAACTGCAAGTAATGGTAATTGCTTTCTGGAGAGTGTGGAGATCCCTGGTGGTGATTAAGATCCTAAACACATCTGTAGAGTTCTGGAGAGTTATTGGATCATTATTAAAGGTCAAGGCACTCTTATATTTAATATTGAGATGAGCAGTTAGTGTAATTGGTGGTGGATTACACTGGGTATACACGGCAATCTTTCTTATTAGAACTATCATCATGGAGAATTGTTTTTCTTAGACACTGAGCACTTTTGGATTATATTGATATCATTGTTTTCTAGACTTTTGAACACATTATATTGAATGCACGTATATATGCAATACATATTACACTTTTTTTAGGTTTATTTATCACGATTTTAATGCACATTAATGCATGTTATGTACTTGCACATTGTTAGTCATGCTTTTTAGTTTCCATAATTTGTATATATGAAAAAGGAAAGTCTTCTTAAGATGTATTACTGCAATCAAACATCCTCCAAAGGTAAACTTGCTCTACCTGACCTCTTTAGTAAGAAAATTAGCATTGTGTCAGAAACCATGAAATCAGACAAAGACAGAAATACAGGTAAATCACACTTGTTTAATAATAAAAGTAAAAAGAACAAACATAGTCAAAACATAGCCAAAACATAGCCAAAGTTCATTAACCAGAACGGATTGTCAGCCAAGCCAGAAGTCAGGGATCAATGTAGTAAAACAGCAAGCAGACCCCTTTAAAAAAAAAGAAACAGCAAGCAGGGATGTCAGCAACGCAAGTCTTTAAACAGGAACGCAGGAGATCGTCTCTGTGATGTTGACCAAGGCAAAGGCAGAGATCCTCTGGACTTGACGGCTTATTTAGGCAGGATATCATCAACAGCTGAGTAACTGTGGAGAGATAGGAGCTGGCAATTAGCCGACAGCTGAGCGGTCAGCTTAGAGAAGGAAGGGCTGAGCCCAGCCCTGACAAATTGGCTTGCTGTGCAATTCAGCAAAGGGGGTTGTTGGAAAAAGATTCTGGAAGAAGGAAGTGGAGAGAAAGTTTTGGCGAGCTATGACTAAGCACTAAGGAAGTGTGAAACACATGAGCTGGTGATGCTGTTCCCATCTATTTGTGTCTTTGGTAATGTTTTTATGGACTTGCTAAAATAAAGGTGATTTTACTGGACGTGCGGCCAACCAGAATTTTTTTGCTAATTATCTTTGGAGAAAGTTTGATTGCAGTAATATAGCTTTTGCTATTTCAGGTCTAAAATGGAAATTCTGTTTCTAAGCCTAATAGCTGCTGTTTGATAGAGATCTTATTAATCAGCTGTTTTACTAGCACTGCCAAAGTAACCATCGCTGGCCAGCTTTCCCCAGTGACTTCAACTTGCCAGTCATATGATAACAACACGCATTGATGCTACTGTAGGTATCCACTGCCCTCTACTGTCAGCTGTTAGTATCACACTGTAATGCAAAATTATGTATGTCACTTCCTAACTGAGGGGTTGTTGGGAAAAGTTCCTGGAAGAAGGAAGTGGAGAGAGAGAAAGTTTTGGTCACATGTCTTGTCCATGCAACTAATACCAGCTCAGAAGAGACGATTTTTGCCAGATAACTAGGACCACATTCCAAACTGGTTGGGTAATAGCTGGAGGTTCTCTCGTCATCACTGCAGATTTTGTCTTTAGCCCTTCGACACAAAGACAGAAGCTGCATCATTCTCAGGGTGCCCCGCAAAAAGACTTTGTTGCAACATTCATCTAGGGGTATCTCTAAAAATAACTAAATATGCCCGGTTACATGTGCACAATTTCACCCGAACTCCTATTGGCCCTTTGCTGATAAAAATATGTTTGCACAGATTTTTGAGGATAAACTATGTTCGTATCTGTTTTATTAAAGCAATGCTTCTCGACTAGATTCTCTGTTTTAATAGTGTCTTATAAAGACTATGTTACACAGCCACGTGTTACCCTAATTGAGCCACACATGCTCTTTGCCATCATGAACCTGCTTTTCATTATTGCTTTTAACTTTGCACCTACTTAGTAAACTGCAAATTACAGTTACCCCCGTCTGATCATTTGGCCGATTAAATATTCTGTTAAATACTTAAAGCCTATCTTTAAGGAAATTCAAATTCTCTTATCTCTCTACGGTGCTGTGAAAAGCATTATTACTTATCCAATGTCCTGCTCCCCTGGGAGCTGGTGCTCTCCTCTACTTCTCTATGTTTTGGTAGTGGACTTTCCCCCTGCATCTTCTTGCTCAATGCAGGGCTATGGATTGCACTGGGTTCTGCACTGGTTTTGATGATGTCAGAGGGCACCATAGGGAGAAAGAGCTACGGGGACCAATCTTACAACCCAGAGAAGCCTGAGTGTGAAGAATCGAGAAAGTAGAAGTTCTTTTTGTGGTTCCCCTAGTGCTAATCAAGAGTTAAACCCTTGTGAGGGCAGTCCCACTACAAAGGAGCATTTTTAATTTCCTTGGAGTTCAGCTTTAAGGACTTTGGTCAGAAGCATAAACTACTGCTCTCAGTTACTCTTACTGTCCATGATACAGATGATAATTTACAAATATTTTATAGTTTATAACCTAAAATTGGATTACACTTTTCTCACAATAGTCACCTTCATGTAGTTAAAGTCGAAGTCCATTTAGTGACAAATAGGGATGAGCCGAACACCCCCCTGTTCGGTTTGCACCAGAACCTGCGAACAGACCTAAAGCTCGTGTGAACTTTAGACCCCTATTAAAGTCTATGGGACTCGAACGTTCAAAATCAAAAGTGATAATTTTAAAGGCTAATTTGCAATTTATTGTCATAAAAAGTGTTTGGGGACCCGGGTCCTGCCCCAGGGGACATGTATCAATGCAAAAAAGTTTTAAAAATAACAGTTTTTTCAGGAGCAGTGATTTTAATAATGCTTAAAGTGAAACAATAAAAGTGTAATATTGCTTTAAATTTCATACCTGGGTGGTGTGTATAGTATGCATGTAAAGGGGCGCATGTTTCCCGTGCTTAGAACTGTCCCTGCGCAAAGTGTAATTTTTGCAGGAAAAAAAGCTATTTAAAATCACTCGTGGCTATAATGAATTGTCGGCTCCCGTAATACAGAGAACAGTCATTGAAAATCATTGATAAAAAAAAAAAAGGCATGGGGTTCCCCCGAAATTCAATTACCAGGCCCTTCAGGTCTGGTATGGATATTAAGGGGAACTCCGGGTCAAATAAAAAAAATAAATGACGTGGGGTTCCCCCTAAATATCCATACCAGACCCTTCAGGTCTGGCATGGATTTTAAGGGGAACTCCACGCCAAATTAAAAAAAAATGGCGTGGGGGTCCCCCTCAAAATCCATACCAGACCCTTATCCAAGCACGCAACGTGGCAGGCCACAGGAAAATAAGGGGGGACGAGAGAGCGCCCCCCTCCTGAACCGTACCAGGCCACATGCCCTCAACATTGGGAGGATGCTTTGGGGGTCTGTGACCCCTCAAAGCACCATGTCCCCATGTTGATGAGGAGAAGGGTCTCTTCCCCACAACCCTGGCCGGTGGTTGTGGGGATCTGTGGGCGGGGGGCTTATCAGAATCTGGAAGCCCCCTTTAACAAGGGGACCCCCAGATCCTGGCCCCCCCTGTTTGAAATGGTAAGGGTGTACAAAAGTACCCCTACCATTTCACAAAGAAAGTGTAAAAAAATAGTTAAAAAACACACTGACACCGTTGGGAAAAGTCCTTTATAAAAAATAAAAAAAAATAAAAAAAGATTCCAGCGGTGGTAATCCACTCTTGCTATCCAGCGATGGGTGGTCTCTGCTCAGGGGTCCAGCGATGGGTGATCTCTTCTCTGACGTCCAGCGCAGCGTGTCCTGTCTCCATGGAGACACTGAGGGAATCCCAGGTCTTAGCTGAGGAGGACGGGGCCACTCCATCACCTGACCCTGCCCTTCTCTGATGCAACGCAAGGGAAAATCTGGGCTTCCCCAGTGACGTACGGGTGACCCCGCCCCCTCTGATGTAACGGAAACCTGCGTTACATCAGAGGGGGCGGGGTCGCCCGTACATCACTGGGGAAGCCCAGCTTTTCCCTTGCGTCAGAGGGGGCGGGGTCACCCTTACATCACTGGGGAAGCCTGGGTTTCCCCAGTGACGTACGGGTGATCCCGCCCCCTCTGATGTAACGCAGGTTTCCGTTACATCAGAGGGGGTGGGGTCAGGTGATGGAGTGGCCCTGTCCTCCTCAGCTAAGACCTGGGATTCCCTCAGTGTCTCCATAGAGACAGGACACGCTGCGCTGGACGTCAGAGAAGAGATCACCCATCGCTGGACCCAGGAGCAGAGACCACTCATCGCTGGATAGCAAGAGTGGATTACCACAGCTGGAATCTTTTTGAAATTGTTTTAATTTTTAATAAAGGACTTTTCCCAACGGTGTCAGTGTGTTTTTTAACTATTTTTTACACTTTCTTTGTGAAATGGTAGGGGTACTTTTGTACCCCCTTACCATTTCAAACAGGGGAGGGCGGAATCTGGCGGTCCCCTTGTTAAAGGGGGCTTCCAGATTCTGATAAGCCCCCCGCCTGCAGATCCCCACAACCACCGGTCAGGGTTGTGGGGAAGAGACCCTTCTCCTCGTCAACATGGGGACATGGTGCTTTGAGGGGTCACAGACCCCCAAAGCATCCTCCCAATGTTGAGGGCATGTGGCTTGGTACGGTTCAGGAGGGGGGCGCTCTCTCGTCACACCTCTTTTCCTGTGGCCTGCCAGGTTGCGTGCTCGGATAAGGGTCTGGTATGGATTTTGAGGGGGACCCCCACGCCATTTTTTTTTAAATTTGGCGTGGAGTTCCCCTTAAAATCCATACCAGACCTGAAGGGAAATTTAAAGCAATATTACACTTTTATTGTTTCACTTTAAGCATTATTAAAATCACTGCTCCTGAAAAAACTGCAGTTTTTAAAACTTTTTTTTGCATTGATACATGTCCCCTGGGGCAGAACCCGGGTCCCCAAACACTTTTTATGACAATAACTTGCGTATAGGCTTTTAAAATTATCCCTTTAGATTTCTCCCATAGACTTTTACAGGGTGCTCGTGGCTTTTCGAATTTGCCACGAACACCCCAAATTGTTCGCTGTTCGTTGAACAGGCAATGTTCAACTCGAACTCAAAGCTCATCCCTAGTGACAAATAACTATAACCATAGTAGCCCAAATTTCTGCTAAGGAGCCTGGTGAGGTCCCCCTTTTTCTTTTGTTCTTGAACTGTACCCAGGGCTCATCCCTGCCCCCATTGCCTAACTGCACCAGGATGTCAGTATGTGCAAACCATCTCCCTTCTCTTCAACCTTGTAAGTGGTGATTGATATTTTTCATCTAGCATGTAAAGAAAACTATAATGCCCTGTACACACGATAGGATTTTCCGACAACAAAATCCATGTTTTTTTTTCCGACGGATGTTGGCTCAAACTTGTCTTGCATACACACGGTCACACAAAGTTGGTCGGAAATTCCGAACGTCAAGAACGCGGTGACGTACAACACGTACGACGAGCCGAGAAAAATTAGGTTCAATAGCCAGTGCTGCTCTTCTGCTTGATTCTGAGCTTGCCTGGAACTTTGTGCGTCGGAATTGTGTACAGACGATTGGAATTTACGATTTTGTTGTCGGAAAATTTGAGAACCAGCTTTCAAATTTTGTGTGACGGAAAGTCCGATGGAGCCTACACACGGTCGGAATTTCCGACATCAAGCTCCTATCAAACATTTTCTATCGGAAAATCCTATTGTGTGTATGGGGCATAACAGTATATTGGCTCATTATTATTACTATTATTTTTATAATACAAAATGTATATAGTGCCAACAGTTTTCACAGCACTTTACAATATGAATATATTACAGTTACAGTACAATGCAAGAGAACAGAGTTAGGAGGGTGTATGTCAATGAGAACTTTCAATCTTAAATGGAGGGCCACAAAGGGTAGCAACTGTGGGGGTAGTGAGTTGGTGGGGAAGGTAAAAGTTCAGCTTTTAATTAGAAGTAGGCTATGCTTCCTTTATGACAATAGTCTCCAAACTGCGGCCTGGGAGCCAGATGTGGCCGTTTGCTTGCTTTTATCTGGCCCTTGGAGCACTATTTGATTCATTGACACCAGCAAAAGGGGCTCAGTTCCTCCCAATGACACCAATGAGGAGGCACAATTCTTACCAATGACACCAACAATGGGGCACATTTCCTCCCAATGACACCAGCAATGGGGCCCAATGACATCAATAATGGGGCACAATTCCTCCCAATGACACTAATGATGGAACACAATTCTTCTAAATGACACCAATGATGTGACACAATTCCTCCCACTGACAACAAAGATGGGGCACTGTTATTTTTTCACTGACGTTGGGACCTTTTCTACTTCCAATGACCACAGTTCGGCACACCTAAAGTCTAAAGGACAGTAAGCTGGCCTCTAGTTTAGAAAATTTGGAGACCAATGCTTATGAAGATTTGTTTTTAGGGATCGCCTAAAGGAGGACAAAGTAAGTGATATCCAAGGGCGATGATTCATGATGGAACAAAGCATTCACTGTTGAAGTTCTAAATGCTTACAAAGGTTTTGAAAGCTTTGCATGAAATGTTACCTGTGGCAAAAAAAAAGTAAAAATGAATATGTTTCTCTTAGTAGGAGTCTGGGACATTGTCTTTTGGTTAGGAGCAATAGAGGCTTACAAAACATTGTGTATGTAAAAGGGCTTAGATAAATAGTTGAGCCATGTGGGTGATCCAGGACCTTAAGGACCTCAGGCTGTATTCGTTTGTGAAAATGATCAGAGCCTAAACTGGAAAAAACTCACCCTTTAAAGATAAACTAACTTGTTTGTTGAGAATTTTTTTTTTTTTTAACATAACATTGTAAACATTTATTGTATTTTTCTGTTAAGCATTTCTTCTATATTTGCCAGTTGTGACAAGTTCACACGTCACCTTTACCAACCTTCTACAAAGGTTGCTTTGGGAATTTGGTGTTGGATTAAACAGCAGGGAGTTTAGAGTTGTGTAACGGGTTCCAAGCTACAAATGAATTCTTCCAAAAATTGTTTAGTATAAAAGACATTAAGTAAAGAAGCATTATATTCACCAGTCTACTGTCCTTGTGCTTATTTATTTTTTATATTTATATATTTGGCTCTAGCTTGGTCTGACTTACTTACCCAGAAGAGAAGTGATGCTCTGATAGTGCATCAGGGTAGAAGTCATAGTCATACTAGACTGGAGATGCAGGAAGCTCCAATGATTTCACACCTTGGTTAGAGTTGCAGCTAAAGTCTGGTTGAACCTATGCAATAAATACACCTATGTATGAAATGTGTTTTCTGAAAACTGCAGCTGTCAAGTGACAAGGCCTTTAGAATAATTATTTCTATGCTGAATAATTTTTTTTTAGTTTATTTTTTTTTGTTTTATTTGACCACTAACTGTGCAATTAATGATGAAGGAAAATAAACTGTGAGTTAATAAATATTTTACATTTATCCTTGATGATCTGCATGAATTCAAAAGCCACTGGTGTTCAGCTACTTTAATCCTTTGGTTCTCTCCAGCAGACAAAGGATTAACATATCTGAACCCTAGTCACTATTTAAATAAGGTTTGCAAATTAACCTGAATTAATTTACAACATCAAGGACGCAGCCTATTAAATTTTAATGACTATAAAGTTTTAGTTGGTAGCTGATCTAGCCATGAGAGTAAGTGAAGATCTTATCTCAGATGACACCACACTTACAGCAGCAGGAATGACATTTAAATTTAGCTTTTTAGCCTTTACCCTACTTCCCTGCTTGTCCACAGAGCAACTACAGTGAACCATCATTGCCCTTCCTGAAATTACATTTTGTACGGTGGTTGCAGGAAGGAGTTGCAATGGCATGATGGGGTAACATGGCCCAAGCAGAAAAAAAAAAAAACAATTTTGGTGTGAAAATTGTACAATAAATATAAGGTCTCGGCTTAAATATTAATTCTTTATTGTTTATAGTTGTAAAGAAATTGTTGAGAAAGCAGCCTTACAAATGAGCAAGAAATCATGTAGTCTACTGAAAAGCTTAGAAAGGATGACATTTTTAGATTTTAACCACCTGATTACTTTGCACTTAAACCCCCCTCGTGACCAGACCAATTTTCAGCTTTTGGCGCTGACGCACTTGGAATGACAATTGCGCGATCATACAACACTGTACCCAAATGAAATTTTTAAAAATTTTTCCCCACAAATAGAGCTTTCTTTTGGTGGTATTTAATCACTCTGGGGTTTTTATTTTTTGCTAAACAAATAAAAAAAGATGGAAAATTAAAAAATAAAATAAAATCATGTTTAATAGTTTGTTATAAAATTTTGCAAACAGGTAATTTTTCTGCTTCATTGATATGCGCTGATGAGGCGGCACTGGTGGGCACCGATAGGTGGCACTGGTGGGCACTGATAGGCTGCACTGGTGGGCACTGATAGGCTGCACTGGTGGGGACAGATAAGTCGGTACTGATGGGCACAGCAAAGATGGCACTGATGGGCACGGATGGGTGGCACGGATGGGTGGCACGGATGGGTGGCAGGGATGGGCACTGATGGATGGCACTGATAGATGGCACTGATGGGCACTGATAGATGGCACTGATAGGTGGCACTGATAGATGGCACTGATGGGCACTGATAGGTGGCACTGATGGGCACTGACTGATAGGTGGCACTGGGCACTGGTAGGGGACACTGATGAGCACTGGTAGGGGACACTGATGAGCACTGGTAGGTGACACTGATGTGCAGCACTGGCACTGTGGGCACTGACATATGGCACTGTGGGCACTGACAGATGGCACTGGGGGCACTGACAGATGGCACTGGGGGCACTGACAGATGGCACTGGGGGCACTTTTATTAGCACAGGTTGGGCACCATGGACCCTGGGCATATTGCAGTGAGAGGGACTGATGTCCCTCTCACTGCCGTCGGTGATCTGCTTTTTTTTTTCTCCTCACGCTGTCAGCGCGAGCAGGAAAAAAAGCCGATTACCGGCTCTGTTACTGTCACGTGATCAGCTGTCATTGGCTGACAGCTGATCACGTGGTAAGGGGTCGGGATCGACCCCTTACTTCGGATCTGTGATCCAGCGAGTCTCACAGACTCGCGGATCACAGAGCGCGCCGCGGGCAGCTCGTTGCCGGGACGACGTCAATAGACGTAGTCCAAGCAGAACAGATCCGCGCCGTAGCCGTCATTTGGCTATGGCGCAGATCTCAGGCGGTTAAAGAGTAAAACACAAATACTAAAAACTGTGCCAAAACAGATCAGGTTGTGAAACTTACTTTTATAAAAGAAAAAGTACCAAAAATATCCCAAATAGCTGAGTTTGATAGCAGTCGTACAGAAGTTATGTATTGCAGCATACATGCATGCAATGTTTTCATAAACTCAGGGCTGTCTTTAACGTGGGGCAAATAGGGCAGCTGCCCTGGGCCCTATCATTGTTGTGGGGCCCAAAGCAGCTGCTCCCTGAGCCCGATTGTTTTCCCGGTGTAGCCAAGCAGCCGATTCCTGGGGTAGACTGACCATTTGAACACTGTTTGTGGCCAGCAGGGGGCCCCATAAGAGGCTCTTGGTTTCTTTATTGGGTTGCCGTGCCATCCTGCAGAACAACAGAGCTGGCCGTGTCCTTCTCACCTGCCTCACCACCACTACCAGCCCAGACTCCCTCCCGCGGTCCCAGCCTGCGAGCATTAAATCTCACATCACACTGGATTGGCAATCTTGTGACCAGCAGTGGGCTGAACTATTCAAATGGTACACAGGCAATGGACTTGCAGGGAGAAGGCTGCTAGACTCACATTATAGGTGGCTGTCTGAGAGTTGCGGGAAGATGGCAGCCTGCAGGTGAAACGTGAGCTGTTGTTGCTGTTGGGAGAGGGAGAGCTGCCCCCCGGAGGAGCTGGTGAGTGTCACCCAACCCCTAACACACCCTGTGTACACCAGCCTGCATCTGTCACCACCCATCATATGCCTGTATTGTGTACAGTCACACCCAGGGCTCTGTCACCCTCCTGTCCGCAGCAGGCTCTGTCTAATCATTGCTTGTTCTTCCCCCTCCCTGGGTCGCTCCTAGCTACAGTGGCCCGTGCGGCCTCCCTGTCCTATCAGTGTAGCTAGGCAATCTACCCTCCCATCGCTGCACGGGTCACTGTCAGGCTACAAACCTTTGCTGCACTGCCTACTGTAGTAGTGACGGTCAACCCCAGAATCCTGATTGAAGGGACCACTGCTTCTGTGTCACTGGATCTGGTTAGAGTGCTTTGTAGGCTACTTGCTAGCACCACTAGATGATGAGCCATTAGGAACTACCTAACCAGCTACCTTATAGCTGTGGTACCAGTAGCGGAACTCCCAGGACCGCAAAGGTTGCATTTGCGACCGGGCCCTGTCGTTCCACCGCTGTGGGGGGGGCTCCAGATGGCATTATGCCACTAGCAACAATCACATGTAAAATCCTGCAGGCTGGGTGTACTCAAGTTGATCAATCAACTTGGGTACATTCAGCCTCCCAATACGTGGTTCAAATCTTGGCCAGTGCCTGCTGAACTTGCTGAGATTTAAACCGTCTATGGCCGGCTTTAGTCAGGCTGCAGAGCGGACTGAACAGAGGTATGTTCCATGGTGACTGCTGAGTGTAGATAGTAGATCTCTGGGGAAGCACATGATAGCACTTTTAAAGCAAAGGAAAATGTTTGCCCAGGGTCCAATCGGTATTAAAGACGGCCCTGCATATACTGAGGAACATGTAAGGGTGCATGAGTTTGCAGAAAAGTAGTAGATCCATATGGATGGTTTGTATGAAGACTGTTTAACCAATTCCGGCCATAATACATAAACGGCTGGACAGCAGCCATGGGTGTTGTACATCCTGCCGCATCACCAGCTCATGCATGCTCTCTAAAGTGCACAGTAACCACTGAGGTTGATTTACTAAAACTGGAGAGTACAAAATCTGGTACAGTTGTGCATGGGAGCCAATCAGCTTCTCTTGATCACCCAGTCCCCTCAGAGTAGTATAGTGTTACTATGGTTTTACCAGACAGTGTACATAATAACTTCCACACCAGTAATAGTGTCCCTGATTAATGCCACAACAGTTAAGCCCCATACACACGCTCGGATTATCCGAGGACCAGGTCCGTCGGATCATGTCCGTCGTACTTTGTCCGATGTTGGTTTTGCGTACACACGGTCAGACAAAGTTGTCG
The DNA here is from genome assembly GCA_028564925.1 of Lithobates sylvaticus. Taxonomy (NCBI): domain Eukaryota; kingdom Metazoa; phylum Chordata; class Amphibia; order Anura; family Ranidae; genus Lithobates; species Lithobates sylvaticus. The sequence goes on along the minus strand of CM053029.1, from coordinate 486,875,991 downwards.
GAAAATCCGATCATTCTGAACGTGGTGACGTTTGTTGCCTACGACGGGACTACGTAGAGGCTAGTAGCCAATAGCTTTGGTCTTGTAATGTGATCTGAGCATGCGTAGCACTTTGTCCGTCGGAATTCGCTACACACGATCGGATTTGGTGTGATCGGACTTTGTTGTCAAAAAATCTATCCAGCAGGAGATAGGACTTTGTCCGTCGGACAATCCGATGGAAACTGTCCGATGGTGCCTACACACGGTCGGAATTTCCGACAACATTGTCTGATAGGACAGAATCCATCGCAAAATCCGACCGTGTGTATGGGGCTTTACAGTGTCTCTGTACACCAGCCAATTTATCCCTAATCAATGCCACGCCCGTTACAGTGTCTACTTCCCCGACAAAAATGTGATAAGTAGTCGGGAAGTTATATGTGTAATTTATGTGACTAGAATGCCTGAAGGTGCTTCTTGGATTTTGGGCCCCTCAAAGCGGCTAGGCTGTGAAAAATCTCACACATAGGGAATCCCCACACTTGAGAGGAGTAGCAGAATGTGTTTGGGGTGTAATTTTAAGTATGCCTTTACTGTGTGTGAGAAATAACTTTATTTGTTAAAATTACAACTTTGTTTAAAAAATATATATTTTTTTACATTTTCCAAAGAATTAAGACAACAAAATACAACTTTGTAACCTATCACTCTGTAGACTATTCTCATCCACCTCTACACAGAGACTCCCCAACCAATCTCTCCTATCTCAAGAAGCCAGCCTAATTTACAACACAGTCAACCCCAACACAGATTTGATTTCTCTAAAAATGAGGTCCCTTCGGGCCTACGAGTTACAAAGTTTGTTAATACTCACCATATAACCTATACTACTTTTTGTCTTTATATTTGGCTTGAACAATAAACCACTGTTAAGGTTTTGGTTTGTATGTATACCTTCAGGCCACTGGCATTGTACACCCACCTGTCTCTGTATACATACCTTGAATATCCTTAAAAAAACGTTATGGAAACGAAAAAAAAAAAAAAAACTTAAAAAAAAAATAACCATTAGGGTTGAGCGAACCCGAACTGTAAAGTTTGGGTCCGTACCGGACTTTTGGGTGTCCGGGGCCCGAACCCGAACTATTGACTGTATGTTCGGGTTCGGGTCCGGTGTTCGGCGATGTATTGGCGCCTTTTACAAGCTGCAGGGCAACCAATCCACGCTAGTTTCACTAGTGTGCCCTTAAAAGCCATCACAGCCATGCCTACTAATGGCATGGCTGTGATTGGCCAGTGCATCATGTGACCCAGCCTCTATATAAGGTACAGGCACACAGCACCTCACTCTGCTATAGACAGGTTCCTGTGCTGCTAAGAGAGGATTTCATTAGGAGTTAGTCTAAAACAGTCAGTCAGTCCACATTCCTTAAATTTTCTTCAAATTAGTTATATCAGTGAGCGATCTACATAGCTAGAGTAGAGACTAGAGAGTGTCTTTATTAAGGAAAAGAAAGAGGCAGAGAGAATTATTCAAGAGATTCCTAAATCAATTGTACCCTGGCTGGGGTACAGTCTTTTAACAGTGCCATGAGGCCAGTGCCAGACAAAATATAACTTTTACCTGCAAGCTCAAAGCTCAGTGCAGCATCACTGCACTGCATATTTTACTAAGAGATACACCATACTCTGTGTGTATTCTGCTATTGCAAAAACATCGCAAAAAATAATAATTTTGCTGTGATTTGTGCATGTTTTTTTTTTTCCAATAGCATTTTCTGCATGTTCATACATGCTTTAGACACTGTGCGTGTATTCTGCTATTGCCAAAAAATAAAATCTTTCAGTGCTTTGTGCATGTGTGCAGAAGTGTGACATACAATTGATCGATATTTCTTCTATTGTGCTATCCCAAAAAAAAAATTGTAGCGACATTTTTTTTTCCAATACCATTTTCTGCATGTTCATACACGCTTTAGACACTGTGTGTATTCTGCTATTGCCAAAAAATAAAATATTTCAGTGGTTTGTGCATGTGTGCAGGAGTGTGACATACAATCGATCGATATTTCTTCTATTGTGCTATCCCCAAAAAAAAATTGTAGTGACATTTTTTTTCCCAATAGCATTTTCTGCAGTTTAGCAGTTTTTATTCTTTCGAAAAGTTTTTATTTCAGAAAATGCAGCAATCATACAAACATGAAACGTTAGAACATATTAACCATAACACGTAAGATGGTCTTGTAACATGGCAATACAATAGAGGACATTTAAGCACCAGACAGTGTTAGATCCTATAAGAGTATCAGCTAGCCTTAAGTCAGATATAGGGTTAAAATTACTCAAAAGAGGGGGTTCAGGGTCCAGTGCCCCCCACCCGACACCCCTAACAGGAACACGCTGTGCCGGACGGGGAGACCTCAACCCCACCCAACCTCCGAAGCCCTATAATCAGGCAGAGACTTAACCTAGATCTGAGGCAAAGAACTACGTATTGCTAGGAACATGAGTCTAATTAGCATAAAGCGTGGTACAAATGATGCCGGTTCTGTCAAACGTTAAAAATTTGTAGACCTCTTGTCTAATATAGCTATGGTCAGAGGAAAGAAAAGGGAAACAGAAAAGGAAAAGTAGGAAAGCTCAGAATGAGCAGAAGAGAGAGAGGAAGAAAAGCAACGCCTAACACACATGGGTTGCATTGTTCCTGCCTTGTGAGGAGACCAAGGAGACCCCTGTCAGTTGGGCCCAGGGTTCCCACACCAAGTCAAAGTTTTCAGTCGTATTTAACAGTATACTAGATAGCTTTTCTTGCGTCATAATCCAAGAAATCTTCCGTTTAGCAGCAGAGAACGAAACCGTATTTTTTTTCCAAGCCCTAGCAATAGTGAGCTTGGCCCCTAATAAGAGCAGTTTAGCAGTTTTTGAGATACACGCTTTACATACTGTGGGTGTATTCTGCTATTGCAAAAGGGCGAGATCATACATTTTGAAAATATGAGGAGATCATCAAAAAGGGGACGTGGCCCCGGTCGTGGTGCTACTGGTGGAGCTCCTGTTGCTGGGAGAGGATGTGGTCGATCTGTGCCAGCTACACGTACTAGTGAAACACCTTCCTCAGGTGCGAGTAGGCGACAGAGCCTGCAGCAGTATTTCGGCGCGCCTAATGAGGCTGTACGAATGTTGAGGCCAGGACAAGTACAGGCGATAGTAGATTGGGTTGCTGACAGTGCCTCCGGTTCCTTCACATTGTCTCCCACCCAGTCTCTTGATGAAAGTTCAGAGTTGGCATCTGCAGCCGATGTCCATCAGTCTTTCACCTCACCCCCTTGCAAATCAGCCAATCAGTCTGAGCCCCAAATCATGCAGCAGTCTCTTCTGCTTTTTGATGACTCTGTTAGCAGGGTTTCCCAGGGCCATCCACCTAGCCCTGCCCCAGAAGTGGAAGAGATTTTGTGCACAGATGCCCAACCGCTTATGTTTCATGATGAGTACATGGGAGGACCTTTGCAGCACGTCTTGGATGATGACGAAACACAGGTGCCAACTGCTGCTGCTTTCGCCATTGTGCAGACCGACAAGGAGGGCAGGGGTGAAGACTGGGTGGAAGATGATGTGGACGATGAGGTCCTTGACCCCACATGGAATCAATGTCATGCAGGTGACCAGTGTAGTTCGGAGGAAGAGGCGGTGGTCGCACAGAGCCACCAGCATAGCAGAAGAGGGAGCAGGGTGCAAAAGCGGAGCGTCTGTCCCCTAGACAGTACGTCTGCTACTGCCCAATGCAGCAAGGGACCGAGCACACCAAAGCCAGGTCCAAGGAGTTCCCTAGCATGGCAGTTCTTCAGACAATGTGCTGATGACAAGACACGAGTGGTTTGCACGCTGTGCAATCAGAGCCTGAAGCGAGGCATAAACGTTCTCAACCTGAGCACAACCTGCATGACCAGGCATCTAAGTGCAAAGCACGAGATGCAGTGGAGTAGACACCTCAAAAAACAAGAAAGGTCTCTGGCTCCTCCTGCTTCCTCTTCTGCTGCAGTCTCGACCTCTTCATCCACCTCTGTAGTGACAGTGGCACCTGCCAACCCGCAAACGGAGGATCTGCCAGCAACACTACCACCTGGGTCACCAACCATCTCCACAATGTCCCATGGAAGCGTTCAGCTCTCTATTTCCCAAACACTGGAGCGGAAGAGGAAGTACCCCCCTAGCCACCCGCGATCCCTGGCCCTGAATGCCAGCATTTCAAAATTCCTCTCCTTTGAAATGCTGTCATTCCGTCTGGTGGAGACGCAGAGTTTTAAAAGGCTGATGTCCTTGGCTGTCCCACAGTACGTCGTGCCCAGCCACCACTACTTTTCCAGACGAGCTATCCCTTCCCTGCACAACCAAGTGGGGGACAAAATCAGGTGTGTACTGCGCAACGCCATCTGTGGCAAGGTCCACCTAACTACGGATGCGTGGACCAGTAAGCACGGTCAGGGACGTTATATCTCCCTAACAGCACACTGGGTAAATGTAGTGGCGGCTAGGCCTGAGGCGGATAGCAGTTTGGCGCATGTCCTTCCACCACTGAGGATTGCACTTCAGTTTGCCTCCTGTTGCTAACTCCTCCTACTCCGCCTCCTCATCCTCTACCGCCTCCTCATCCGGTCAGCGTAACACCTTCACCACCAACTTCAGCACAGCCAGGGCTAAACGACAGCAGGCAGTTTTAAAACTTTCCTGTTTGGGGGAAAAAACCCACACCGCGCAGGAGTTGTGGAGGGACATGGAACAACAGACTGATGAGTGGTTGGTGGCAGTGAGCCTCAAGCCCGGCCTGGTGGTGTGCGATAATGGGCGAAATCTTGTAGCAGCTCTGGGCCTAGGCGATTTGACGCACATCCCTTGCCTGGCGCATGTGCTGAACTTGGTGGTCCAGTGGTTCCTTAAGAATTACCCCGATATGCCAGAGCTGCTGCAGAAAGTGCGGGCCATCTGTGCGCACTTTCGGTGTTCTCACCCTGCTGCTGCTCGCCTGTCAGCGCTGCAGCGTAACTTCGGACTTCCTTGTTGCGCTGTTTCAAGTACTCCACCAACATGGCCAGTGACGATGATGCCGTTTTCAGCGTTACTATCCCAGTTCTATGCCTCCTTGAAAAAACGCTTCAGGCGATGATGGAAGAGGATGTGGCACAGGAGGAGGAGGAGGAGGAGGAGGAGGAGGAGGAAGAGGGTTCATTTCCAAGGCTTTCCGGGCAGTCATTTACAAGTGGCTACGAGGGTGGGTTCCTGCACCAACAAGCGCCAGGTACACAATTGTCAGGCAGCAAGGGCACAGTTCTGGAGGATGACGAGGTGGAGGATGAGGAGGAGATGGAGGAGGAGGAACCATGTTCACAGCAGGGTGGCACCCAGACCAGCTCATGTCCATCACTGGTGCGTGGCTGGGGGGATACAGAGGACACAGACGATACACCTCCCACAGAGGACAGCTTTTCGTTGCCTCTGGGCAGCCTGGCACACATGAGCGATTACATGCTGCAGTGTCTCCGCAACGACCGCCGAGTTTCCCACATTTTAACTGGTGCTGATTATTGGGTGGCCACCCTGCTGAATCCCCGTTACAAGGACAACGTGCCGTCCTTAATTACCTCACTGGAGCGTGATCGTAAGATGCGCGAGTACAAGAACACGCTGGTAGACGCGCTGCTGGTGGCATTCCAACGTGGCAGTGGGGGTACGGTGGAAGCACAAGGCGAAGGCAGAGGAGGAGGAAGAGGTCGCCAACGCAGCCGGGGCACCGCCAGCACCTCGGAAGGCAGGGTTAGCATGGCCGAAATGTGGAAAAGCTTTGTCAGCACGCCACAACAACCAGCACCACCAGCTGAGATGGAACGTCTTAGCAGGGGGCAGCATTTCACCAACATAGTGGAGCAGTATGTGTGCACACGCCTACACTTCTGGGTCTCCAAATTGGGCACATGGCCTGAGCTTGCCCTTTACGCCTTGGAGGTGCTGGCCTGCCCTGCAGCCAGTGTATTATCTGAACGTGTATTTAGCACGGCAGGGGGCGTTATCACAGACAAGCGCAGCCGCCTGTCCAGAGCCAATGTGGACAAGCTCACGTTCATTAAAATGAACCAGGCATGGATCCCACAGGACTTGTCCGTACCTTGTGCAGAATAGACACGTATACCGGTGTTCTGACAAAAACTGTCTGGCCATCGGATAGTGTCCAGACACTTACTGCGCAGGCGCAGTGCTTGCGCAGTACGGAGGACAAGGAGATTCACAAAATCTCCAAAGATGAACGTCGCCTGCGCAGTGAGTGCAGGTTCAAGCCCCACCATCCAAGTGGACATACGGTAGCACATAGTAACAGGGCCCCTCACAGTCTCACTTGGCTAGGCTTCAACCTCAGATGATGTGGCTTGAACCTGGAGTCACCGCGCATCGTCTTCGGAGAGTTTCGAAATCCCCTTGTCCTACGTACTGAGCAAGCGCAGTACAGGGCGGACACTATGCGACGGGGGACAGAATTCGACACATCATTCACCACTAGTCTTACCCAGCCATTGTTGTATTTTTGAACCAGTGTTGGCTACCTCGTCCTCCTCCACCGCCGCTTCCACTTACACCGCCACCTTAACCTCCTACTCCATATGGACCTCGTCCTCCTAGGTCAAGATTATAATTTTTATTCTGGGGTATTCCCACCATATGTGCGGCATCGTGCCATTGAGTTTCTGAGGTTCTTAATGACTTCCTGTACCTCTTCTGCTGAGAAGGGGGCCTCCAGCATTTTATTTTTATTTTTATAACAGAAACTAATAAAAATGTTTTGTTTTTTTTTTCAAAATTTTGGTCTTATTTCATTTATAGAGCAACATTTTTTTTAAGAAAAGCGGTGATTAAATACCACCAAAATATATGTTGGCCTACATTTATGAAAATACGACTATTTATTTCCAAAATTATATAACAGAAACTAATAAAAATGTTTTGTTTTTTTTTCAAAATTTTGGTCTTATTTCATTTATAGAGCAACATTTTTTTTAAGAAAAGCGGTGATTAAATACCACCAAAATAATATGTCTCAAAGAAATTATAACAACTTCATTTGGGTACAGCGTGGCATGCCGGGGTAATCGTCATTCAAATGTGACAGTGTTGAAAGCTGAAAATTGGTCAGGGCTGGAAGGGGATTGAGGTAGTTAAAGCATCATTTTTGTACCCCGTCTGAGTCATGTGTGAGTAACAGATTGAGTAGTAAGAATGGTAAATCCATAGCACTTATATAGGCATCTTGCATGCTGAGTGTGTGGATGTGATAGTTTATATGGTTATCTGTTCATCATTTCAAGGACTGTTCTTCACCGAGTTTGTTCTTCAGTTCTGTGTTTATCAGATATCTTCCTACTTCAGTGAATCTTGTTAGCTTTGTTTTCTGCCTCTTTACAAAATGTTCTGTTTGATCTTCCTCAATGCTGTACATCAGTACAAAACTATATAGCAGTAATATAAATGAACAATTCAAACAGTAAAAGGAAAAACATGTTAAGATAATGATTTGAATTATTGACACCCTCTTAGTAGAAAATATAAGTATTAGCACATTATGGCTTATGCACTGCTGTTCAGTGAATTACAAGAGGCTGATACAAAGTCAAACTAAGGTACTTACCCAGCTTGTGTTTACGAAAAACCCTTAGGCTTGATTCATACTTTTGCGTTGTACTGTGTTACACTCTACGGTATAGTGGGTTGGGCTGACATTCACAACAAATGATACCTACCTACCTAGAATTTAGATTTTACCACATACAGCTATCAAAATACAATATTGTTTTTTCTGGGAATGGTTCTTATAATTCTTTCAATGGTGTTTATCCTGTACCAGCCCATACCTCTGTTTACTTCAGTGTTTTACTGGATTATACTTGTCCACAGACATATATTCTCCCCTTTTAGGTTTCTCTCGTAGGTTTCTCTCTTCAGTGTTTCTTTAACAGTTAATTCTTGTATTTTCCTGCTATCTTCATCTGTCTTATACACTATCCATTTATCTCCATAGTATGTAGAAAAGTGAAGTAAAGTTCATTTGCCATCACTTCATTAGTGTCTGTACATGCCGCGCCTGCCACAAGTGTCACTCTCATTTCCACGCTTGATGAAACCAACTTGCAGCCAGGAATTCAATTATGCTTCAAAAGCATAGTGCACGTCATTTCCGACAACTATTGTTTGCTGTTTATATTGCCATCATTTTCCTGTGCTGAAGTTATAAGGATTACAAGTAAAGGGTAAAACCCAAGTTACAAATGCCTATGACATTGCATACACCTAGTGTTGGATTCAATCTGGGATTCCCACATCTACAAGATACACCCCCCCTCTCTGGTGGAATGTAACCAGTTACACCTCATACTGTCATGAGTCTAGGGCTATTGTACATGATGAATGGTCGGCTCCTATCTGGCTGGGCTACACAAAGACTAATTATGGGCTGTCGGAGATCGCAGTTCCAAGATTAGACAGCAGTTGGATTAAGTGCAATTCTGGACAGACGCTGCCCCCCAGAGACCACTTCTGGCAGTACAATCAGAATACATGGAGGCGACTACCAATTGGGCAGGTGGGCGGGCAGTGGGAGGTGCTGTGATTGAGGTGTGATTGACAAAAAGGGTTTGCACACACACCTGATTCTATTATTCCACCTGGGAGGTCAGCTGCGAAGGGTCACCACGATAAGTAGATCATTATATTGTATTTTAACTGTATATTATATCATTGTACTGTAGCCTTGCTGTATGTTATGTAATTGTGTAACCCCCTTTTGATACACGTTAGCTTTCGCATTTCCTTGGGAAATAAACAAGATTTGATTATTATGAAGCCGTGTGCTTGGTTCCATAGCTAACCTCGTATTATTGTGATATTAAACGTAGCATGCGCTCATAGGTTTAACAGACTGACTAATATACAGAGACTAAACAAAGTTAATGCATAGAGATGAGATAATATCTAGATTGTAGTAGTATATAGTTTTCTACAAGTATTATCAAAATCCCACATTTGGCACCCATAGATTGAGACAAACAGAATATCGTTTTTTTTCTGCATTGGATTCACAAACCTAAGGCATTTTTCTTTGTTTCGAGTCTCATTAACACAAACCCTCAAACATCCAGAACGGAAAATCGTCTCTAGTGTGGACAAGATTGGCGCTGGCTCGCGAATTCTGAAACCACGCTTGGATGGTCATGAAAATTCTGTGAAAGATCTCATCGGTGAAGCGGACGCGTAGAACCTGGTGAGAGCTGTGGCTGATATATGTATGTATGTTAAATGTTTGTAAGTTTGGCCAGGTAACCGGTCATTGTGACTGGCGAGTAAAAGGGGATGATCACCCCTGGGGTTATATTATATAATCGATAAATTGACAGGACAAACCACACAGCGCTGAGGAAAAAAGTGGGAATTATTTTAATTTTTTTTTATATATTTTTTTAGTTTTTTTGTTACCCATGTGAGTGTGATAGCTCTCAGTTCCAATAGGAGTTCACTGTGGCCTGCAATTTAAGAGGAGACAGCATTAAGAGTGTCTTTTCTGGAAAAGTTCGTAGTTTAAACGGATTTTTTTGTATTTTTTTTTTTTTTTTGTGTTGTGTTTTGTTTTTGGGTCTTCTGTGTGGGACTAGAGGTGAAAAACTAGACTTTGAGCAGCTTGTGGGGGGTTGCTTATCTGTTTGTTCATCTGTGTGTGTATTGTCTTAACAACTGTTCAGTGTAGCTAGTTGCTAATTAGCATATCAATGGAGGCCATCGAGCTATTCATCGCTAAACATGGGGCTATTAGATTTCAATCTACACAAGAAGGTGGGTTGACACAACAATTTAATGAACTTTTGACACAATGTAATACACATAACAGCCTTATAAGTAATAAATCAAAAAAAGGCAGGAAACAGAGATTAGCAAATTTGATGTGCATGTTTTTAAAAATTAGAGACATTTCTGAACGGAAGGAATCAGAATGGATAGATGAAAGGAAGCAATTCATGCAGCAGCTACAAAATATAACAAAAGATATATTAATTAGGGTTGAAAATGCAGATGCACAAGCGCGTAGTCAGATTGAACAATTAGTGACGGAAAAATGCGAATTAGAACAGAGATTGGAGGAATTAGGAAAAACGTGTGAGTTAAGAGAAGGTTGCATCGTCTTTTTGAATCAAAGGGAGGCTGAGAATTTGCAGGTTATCGCAATGCTTAAGGAGGAGTTACAGGGTGCACAGGCAGCCATAATGGATTTATCCTCCAAACCTACAATAGCCGAAGATGCAATGGTGGAGGTACCCTCCGCACATGCTCAGTGTACAGAAGTAGAAGTGGAACATAAAGAGGACCCATATACTATTGTTGCTGCAAATCATATTACTATGATGGGAATTGATGCTGGAGACGTAAATACAAACGTGATAACTGCGCTTGAAATTGATTCAGGAGTTGAAATGGAAACTTCTGATGACTCCTCAGACGATGAAAGTGTAAAGTCTGTTAATTCCAATCACAGTAATATTATCCAGCAATGCGAATTTCCAGCACAAGATGTTAAAAAAAGGGCCTATGCAGAGAAACCAGAGCTAAAATGTTGTTTGTGTAAAAGGGGAGGTCACATTGCAAAGTATTGTTGGGCGAATAACGATATCAAAAAAAGATCATACCTGAAAACTACCCCAAGGCATTATGAATGTTATTCGGCCAGGTGGGGTAGCAATCCAAATCATGGAGCCCATAGTAAGCAAACCCAATTCCCCGTTAAGACCCAATTACGGAGTCTACAAACTGAAAAGCAATATGTAGGACAGTTGCATAAAATCAAAATGGAAGTAGCCGAATGGTTATTCAAACATAGCACTGGGGGAAGCAATGCTGGCAGCACTTAGTCAGCTGCAAATATGTTAAAAATACTCTGATCAAAGCTTCCTTCCTATGAATAAGGTTTTAAGTATTTTTGTAATTTTTTTATATAAGGTTTAATGTTTTATTAATTTTTATGAATTTTTTTATTAGTTTTTTTAATTTTAATTTTTAATGTTTTCATTTTTTTTTTATTATGAATTATTTTTTTTCATATTTTGTTTTTTTTTTAATTATTAAATTTTTTTTTTTCACTTTTCAATTTTTTTTATTTTATTAATTTTAGTTTTAGTTTTAATGTTTGTAATTTTTATTTTTTTAGTTTAGTTGTTTATACTACAACTCGGTGTTCCCCTAGCAGTACAATTAATGAGAAGAGACTTGGGGCACTTAAAGTCAATTGTCATGATAATCGTGTTTAATCATTGTCTTTGTGTTCCTTTTCCAGAGACCAGGGAGAGAACAGGTTTGGGATACTAAACATTTGTGTTTTGTTTGCAGGTCCGTCAAAGTGAGACCAACACGGGGGTTAGGTTATTGTAAATGCATAATCGATTATCACATGGTACCATGAGCTCATTAATTAGTAATTGTTTGCAAACAATGAAAATATTTAAACAATAATCTGACAAAACTAAAGAGTTACAAATGAGGTAGCAAATGTTGTGATGAAGTTACAAATGTTCTGTTTGTTTTGTTTGTGTTGTTTTTCCCATTAACTTATTGTCTTTCAGATAAAAAAAAGAAACATGTACTCTTCTCAGGAGAAAATCCATGGATGTCTTTAAAAGTTGAGTGTTTGTCATTGTTGTATGGTGGTTGTCTTGTCATGTTGTTCTTGGGTGATAATGGCCAGACTTTTAATGTTTATTCTTTTTTAAATTTTTGTTTTTTTTGGAAAAAAAAAAAACATATTTTTTTTTGTTTTTGGGTATTGGCTTAGTCAGCTATTTTATTGTTGTTTTGTTCAGGTGTAAAAAGCTCCAAAAGGTTTAGGCTTTATACACCTGAAAGGGGAATTAGTGCATAGATCGTAAGATAAAGTTAGTGCATAGATCGTAAGATAAAGATAAATGCATTGGTTGTTTTTCTTTTGCGTTTTTAAATTGAGAATTTTTGAGAAACAACAGTGACGTTCGTTTTTTTAAAGTTTTGACCATACCGTGGGGATCCATTTTAGAGTGGGTTCTGCCTAAAGAGGTCATGGTTGTTTTTGATAGTTTGGTCAAATTGCAGAAGCCAGGAATACTAAGTTCCTGGGTTCCAAGGAAGGAAATAGGAGTAAATATAATAAGCAAGCAGATATTATGGATAAGAATTTGATTCTGCTCTTGTTTTTCAATTCCAGAATCCTGGTGGAGCGAGATTGGAAAGGTTCTGGAAAATGGATGACGGATGATCATCTGGTTGGCAGTTTGTCTGTGCCATACCACGCCCCAAATTTATTCCACTAAATATCAGGAGAGACGGGACAAACAAAAAGATTCACTTTAACACTTTTCTTTTCCTATGGACGATCTGGTGCTGAATCTGAAAGACTGTGCCTATCAATAAGACTTGAAACATTTTCTTTTTTGCTGGACTCTCTCCTGATGAATGCAAACGTGTTATTAATATACGTACAATGGGTTGGAGGTTGGGAAAGGAATATAACACATCCAATCCATCAGAACATGGAAATGTAAAATATATATGTTTTTTTTTTTTTTTGTTGGAGGGAGGAGTTGAAATAAGAAAAGTTGTGTAATGTATGACATGTATTGACGTAACGGAGTTTATATGGTGCAGGTACCCAGGAGGCGAGCACTTATACATAATAAGGTGTCTGTTGGCCGGACTAGAGGGTGTCAGGTGACACATCAATGGGGTGAACATTTCCTTGTATGGGGGAGATGCGCCTGGTTGAGGTCTCACCTGAGAAGTTGAAACCCTGCACAGGGAATGCCAGTGTATACACACAGGAGCATGCTCCGATAGATAAAGGGAGCAAACGCTGACTACCAGAGTACAGTATGCCTTCACCACATGGCGCTGCAACATCTCACAGTGGTTGATAAAACCTATTACCCTATATTTGCTGAGTATACGCTGAATCAAGTGCTGTCATCGTACCAGGGACTTACTCCCAGAGATGTGCGGACACAGAATAAGGTGCATGCAGGATGCTTATCTCTGAGGAGTAACCACAAGAGGAGGCATGTATTCAGCACTATATTGGGGGAATAGGAGCTGGGATGGGTGTTGGTAATGGAGTAGACATCGGTATCCTGAGGAACAAACTCTCAGCCATAGCTTGAGCGGGACTTTGTTACTCAGAGAGATTGGTGGCATCCTTAATAACATTCACAAAATACCCAGGGTAAATGAGCTCCAGATTTGGTGAACTATATTGAGAGGTTGGTGGAGGGTGTGAGGGTACAGGATGGAAATCGGTCATGGGCTCTGGCGTACACGCAGTGGCGGATGGAAGTGTCAACCAGCATCAAGCTGATTGTGCAATCTCTGTATAAAGGGAAGTGGCCTGATGAGTCAGCATCACCGCTCAGTAAGACTCTGCCAAAACACGTCGCCTACACTAATCCAAAATGGTGGTCGAATGCCTGGATGGGCTGTACCAGTTTGGATGGTGAAAGGTGTTAGGCTGTATGATCCCATATACAGAAGTGCGGACTTGGTCTGTATGTTTGGTGGCATCAATGGGCTTACTGATTGGGGATTCTATCTTGTCGCATTTGAGGCTAAATCACCCACATGTGATCAGAGGAGATGGAAGCAGGTTGATACTTCCTTCGGTCGGAAGTATGACCATGATGTCCTTTGTATGCCAGGTCAATACATCATGGTGGTGAACGTAAAAATGTTGGGAAGTTATTTCAGGGATCATTGCTGGGGAGGAAGCACCTGGGTGTCATTTGGGACATAGACAAGTTTGTTTCTTTGTCCTAAAGAATGCCGATGTAATGTTAGTCATAAAACTGGAAGGTTCCTTGAACCTAACCATAGGTAGAGGTGCATGGTATACCCTGGGCATGGTCTCTGAAATCCAGGCACAGGGATGGAATTGTGTGGTTTTGTAATTTTTGCAAATTTATATGTGTGCTTAGACTCAATATTTATATAGAAGGGTCTCCCATTTGGCTATGCAAGTTGAGGGACGAATTGACAGTAGAGTCTCTGTGTACAAATCAGAGACCTTGCTGCCAAGTCAGAGCCCTGCAATACCGTTGTGAGCAAGCCTGCCTAGTCCCGACCCATATGTACAGTAAAGGGTTATAGGGTTGGGAGCGGAGTGCGTAAATGGACGGGACACATATATATGTATATAGTACGGTAATAAGTTGATTTGTATTATATTATAGTGTGACCTATGAGTATTGTAGGTTATTAATATGGGTGAATAAGGCCCTCCTCGAGACTCTGTGTTGGAAAGCTGGGTGATGTGTTACCCTGAATGTGTGATGGTGAATGGTGAGTGAATGAGCACCCCGTGCCTGTACTGCATCTCGTCCTGAAGTTACCAAAGACACAGAAGGGTGACATGGAAGCTGTCACTGAAGAAGGATGGTGGTGTGTCACTAAGTGGCAAAGCGGAGCGTGTTGGAAAGCATGACACGATAAGACCATTATGGACTGTTCCATAGGAGCTGTTGCTGCACAGGTTGAAAAACCACAGCGCGTTAAGGAAGTCAAGGACTGTTCTATGGGTACTGATTTGGAAACGCATGTCAGGGAGAAAACAGTTATGGACTGTTCAATAGGAGCTGGGTCGGAAGAAGGGTGTTATGCGCCTGTTGAGGCGCAAAGCGGCATATGTTGGATTCAATCTGGGATTCCCACATCTACAAGATACACCCCCCCCCCCCTCTCTGGTGGAATGTAACCAGTTACACCTCATACTGTCATGAGTCTAGGGCTATTGTACATGATGAATGGTCGGCTCCTATCTGGCTGGGCTACACAAAGACTAATTATGGGCTGTCGGAGATCGCAGTTCCAAGATTAGACAGCAGTTGGATTAAGTGCAATTCTGGACAGACGCTGCCCCCCAGAGACCACTTCTGGCAGTACAATCAGAATACATGGAGGCGACTACCAATTGGGCAGGTGGGCGGGCAGTGGGAGGTGCTGTGATTGAGGTGTGATTGACAAAAAGGGTTTGCACACACACCTGATTCTATTATTCCACCTGGGAGGTCAGCTGCGAAGGGTCACCACGATAAGTAGATCATTATATTGTATTTTAACTGTATATTATATCATTGTACTGTAGCCTTGCTGTATGTTATGTAATTGTGTAACCCCCTTTTGATACACGTTAGCTTTCGCATTTCCTTGGGAAATAAACAAGATTTGATTATTATGAAGCCGTGTGCTTGGTTCCATAGCTAACCTCGTATTATTGTGATATTAAACGTAGCATGCGCTCATAGGTTTAACAGACTGACTAATATACAGAGACTAAACAAAGTTAATGCATAGAGATGAGATAATATCTAGATTGTAGTAGTATATCGTTTTCTACAAGTATTATCAAAATCCCACACCTAGTGAAATGCATTATTGCTAAAATTAGATATTTAATCTGTTTGCCGCCATGTTATTAGAGTGTACAATATATATATATATATATATTTGTAGTCAGAGTCTTCAGTTGGGAATGTGATAATCCTAACTACCAAGGCCTGAGGTGTGCCATGGCCTGCTGGTCGGTATGCCTAAAAGAGGGCATACCCTGAATGAATATGAATGTAATAAATAATAAAAATATGGGGGAATGGGTGGGTGGGAACCCGGAAATGAGCGACGACGGATTGATGGAGGAGGAGGAGGGATATATAGCCCTCAGACTCCTCCTACAAATGCAGGCTAGCCTGCGGCCAGCCTTCAAACTTGTAGTCAGAGTCTTCAGTTGGGAATGTGATAATCCTAACTACCAAGGCCTGAGGTGTGCCATGGCCTGCTGGTCGGTATGCCTAAAAGAGGGCAAAAAGAGACCCAAGTAGGTGTGATGTGAAAGCAACAATGAAGGCCAGCAACAGCCATCCGCCCAGAAAGGAGTGAAAGCCTGGATGCCTTCAAGAAGGGATTACGTATGAAACATGGAGGAACTCCAGTGCCCCATGTACCCGACGATGAAAGAAGGGACCCCCTGTTCGGGACCCACAAAGTTGCCTCCTCCCCTGACGAATAACCAGAAAAAGAGGGTTTGGACAGGAGCCTAATATGGAAGGTAAACCAGGACATGAGAACAAACTGCTCGTGGTGAGAGGATGCATGGGGAAAGCAAGAAAGAGCTGACCAGAGGAATATTGCAGAGAAGGACGTATCCTTGAATCCGATACCGTTCCAGCGGAACAGTAATGACCACGAACCCCTAGCTTGTCCCTCTATGCCAACATGGAGAAGTTGTGAGTGTAGCAAAAGGAATTGCCTAGAGCACCAACTGGTAACTGAGCCAAGGGTAGGGGACAGGAAGTCTGAAACGCCATGAAAACCTGGTCGGTAACCGGGACTAGAACATCCCTGACTACCTTAACATGGCTTAGAGAAGGTGAGTTGCCAAAATGGACAGACTGAGGAGTTTGTAGGGGCCTGAAATGCAGGTCACTTGATAGTGTTGGCAGATGGCCAAAAAGCAGAGGCAATATGCAGCGAAAGCCAGAGACATGAACCTGTGCAACCTACCCATCCTGGTAGAAACCCTCAAAAAACTATGGAATAAGAACCATAGGCCAGATCGAACGCATGTGCCCTAGTTCCATATGCCACTAAGAAATGCCAACATCGACTGTAGGTGTCTCGAGAAGAGCAGGAGCCGGGATCGCCACTGACACCTCTGCTCTGCCGAGCGGGCTAAGAACACCTCCTATGCTGCCTAACAATTATGCACGGACATGAGAGCATATTAAGTACCGCATGAACCTGGGTTAAGAATCATGCATAGAAACATGTGCTGTGCTGGTGGATGGAAGAGGTTGGGAATAACCGCCTAAAACCTGCACCCTCCAACTGAGGCCGGGAAACGGGTATGCCAGTGATGAAACTCAGCTATGAATTTGGTATGGCCCCATCCCAAATGATGGGGTGCTACCATGCACTGAACCCCCATGTGGCGGTGAAGGGAGGAATGCGAACTGGCAGCTTCCGAAACGCACGACCAGCCCTAATCTGCTGAAACACAGCTGGAGAAATGAGAACAGACAGACAGACAACCCACGAAACACCCCTACGTACCTGATAAGTATGAGGATGTGGGTGCAGAAATGACAAGACCAACCGCGCGTGAATGTGAACCTGATGCTGACACAAACCTAGTGTATGTAGTGAGCGAGCCCGAGCAACCTGCAGCGCCCAGACAGGTAATTAAAAACAAACACTCTGGGCTAAGTTACACCACAGATCGTGGTGGATAGTAGTAAAAGGTATGGTGAACGTGCACGTATGACGTATGGTATACGGGCGAGAAGATTGTGGGACGACAATCAATTAAAAACGAAACCTCAGCCCGTATGGGTCCGTAGACGTGACAGACCCTGGATGTGAGCCCTAGCTAACATACATGCTATGAACGACAAGAATGCTATGAACAAAGATGCTATGAAAGAACAACAGAGACAGATAGCAAACAAACCCTCAGGGCCAGTGTACCCACAGATCGTGGTGGGTAGACGTGCAAGTGTGATGAAATGAGTGTGCCACGTATGACGTATGGTATGCAGGCGAAAAGATTGTGACGACAATCAATTAAAAATGAAACCTCAGCCCGTATGGGTCCGTAAGCGTGACAGACCTGGATGTGAGCCCAGACTAACAGAAATGCTACGAACAAATGCAACGACACAAAACAGCCAGGTAGCAAAACACACAGGCCTACTCTAAGGAAAACACAAGCTAGAGAGAAGAGAACAGACAGCCAACCCATGAATGACCGCAACCCTGCGTACCTGACCAGTATGAGGTTGTAGGGGCAAAATGACAAGACCAACAGCGCGAAAATGTGAACCTTATGACCACCACCCTAGTGTAAGTAGTAAGCGAGCCCGAGCAACCTGCAGCGCCCAGACAGGTAATTAAAAACGAACACTCAGGGCTGTTGTACCCACAGACCGTGGTGGGTAGTATTAAAGGTGTGATGGCGAACGTGCCCATATGACGTATGGTATACGGGCGAGAAGATTGTGGGACGACAATCAATTAAAAAACGAAACCTCAGCCCGTATGGGTCCGTAGACCGACCCTGTATGCGAGTCCTAGCTACCAGAAAAGCTACAACAGGAATGCTACGAACAACATGCAACAACAGAACAACAGAGAGAGGTACTAAACAAAACCTTGGGCTAGTGTACCCACAGACCGTGGTGGGTAGTGAAGTGTAATGAAATGAGCGTGCCTCGTGTGACGTATGTTATACGGGTGAGAAGATTGTGGGATGACCACCAATTGAAACGAAACCTCAGCACGTATGGGTCCATAGACGTGACAGACCCTGGATTGAGCCCTAGCTAACAGGAATGCTACTTACCAAATGCTGCGACATGAAAATAGACACGTAGCAAAAACAAACCCTCAGAGCTAGTGTACCCACAGACCGTGGTGGGTAGACGTACGAGTGTGATGAAATGAGCGTGCATCGTATGACGTATGTTATGCGGGTGAGAGAATTGTGGGACGACACTCAATGAAACGAAACCTCAGCCTGTATGGATCCGTATACATGACAGATCCTGGATGCGAGCACTAGCTGACAGAAATGCTATGATAGGGAAATGCTATGAATGAAAGCCATGAAATGGAAATTGCTATGACAGGAAACCTATGACAGAAGTACTACGAACGAAAGCAAAGACTGAAATGCTGCGACAGGAAAACACTGCGAATTAAATGCTGTCACGGGAAAACGCTGCAACAGGAAAACGCTAGGACAGGAAGACTATGACAGAATGCTGCGCCACAGGACATGCTATGACAGGAGAAAAACGCTACAACAGGAAAATCGCTACTACTGCAAGCTACACAGGAAAATTGCTGCAACAGGAAATCGTTACGACAAGAAAGTTGCTGTGACTGGAAAAAATGCTATGAACGAAATGTTAGGAATGAACTACACGGGAAAGCTATGGACAGGAAATCGTTTACGGCTGAAAAGCTACGATAGGAAAATGCTGTGCCAGAAAAATCGCCACGACAGGAAAAACTATGAACGAAAACTATACAGGGAAATCCTATGACAGCAATCGCTAAGCCAGGAAAATTGCTGCGAAATGAAAGCTACCCAGGAAATGCTGCGACAGGAAAATGCCATTACAAAACCTACATGGGAAAGGTATGACAGGAAAACGCAACGAATGAAAGCTACACAGAAAATGCTACGACAGGAAATCGTTATGACAGGAAAAAACGCAACAGTAACACGCTGCGAATGAAAACCTCATGAAAGCACATGAATAAGGAAGCTGTGTATTGTTGCAGGTATGCGATGAGGGCAGAGCTATACACACTATTGTGTAATGGCAGAGAGTAACAAACTCCTACTTTGTGCTTTGCAAGAGATTTGTTACTGGAACAAATATATATATGAAACTGTTTTATCATTAACCTGTTCAGCCAGTCCAGGGATTGCAGTCACAAACACAGTCCAATAATAGTGATTCTGCTTTACTGGTCCCTGCACCTCCTGCCCTCTCATGGACAATGAAATAGCGTAGCAATGCAGACTCATAGTCCATGAATCCGGAAAGCAGACTCAGAAGGGAGAATAAAATACAAAAGTTTATAAATGTTCCCCTAGACAGAGCTGGCAATAGTTCTCAAGTATGAAGGCATCATACAATAAAAACGTTCCTGGCCCATTCACACCAGTGCATTCTGGTGTGGTGAAAATAGAATCCTGCTTGCTGCATTGACGAGCTTTCATCAAACAGGCAGTGACCCCTCGAAAATGCCATGAAGGGGAATGTAACAAGGAGAGGCATTCCCCCGTGTCACACGGGGAAAAAAAAGCGGGTGGCCGTACATCGCCCCCCCTCCCGCTCGACCTGTATGGGAGAGAGGAGCTGGCAGGTGGGTGGGCGGGCGGTCGATCACCCCCCCCCCCCCCCCGTCACACGGGGAAAAAAAACGGGTGGCCGTACATCGCCCCCCCTCCCGCTCGACCTGTATGGGAGAGAGGAGCTGGCAGGTGGGTGGGCGGGCGGTCGATCACCCCCCCCCCCCCGCCGCCGGCATGAAACACCGGGGGAAGCGGGCGGACGACCCCCACGGATACTGGATCTGAATGGGGAGAGAGGAGCTGGCTGGCGGCCCATGTGATCTCCCCCCTCGGGATACCGGAACTGTCTCCTGGTGCCACGGGAGTTCCAGACGACGCGACCATCGCTATTTACGGTAAAACAGTGATACCATCAGTGGGAGCACGAGAGTGGGACGGGAGGCATCCGGAGCAGCCCTCCATTGATGCCCCCCGCACCTATCGGAACCGCGAGGAGACCCCCTGCTGCCTCCCGTGCTGCTGCTCTGCTAGCCGAAACCGGAAGTGACGTGACAGCTAACCCGGAAATGAGCGACGGCGGATTGATGGAGGAGGAGGAGGGATATATAGCCCTCAGACTCCTCCTACAAATGCAGGCTAGCCTGCGGCCAGCCTTCAAACATATATATATATATATATATATATACAGTATCTCTCAAAAGTGAGTACACCCCTCACATTTTTGTAAATATTTTATTATATCTTTTCATGTGACAAAACTGAAGAAATTACACTTTGCTACAATGTAAAGTAGTGAGTGTACAGCTTGTATAACAGTTTAAATTTGCTGTCCCCTCAAAATAAATCAACACACAGCCATTAATGTCTAAACCGCTGGCAGCAAAATGGAGTACACCCCTAAGTAAAAAATTTCCAAATTGGGCCCAATTAGCCATTTTCCCTCCCCAGTGTCATGTGACTTGTTAGTGTTACAAGGTCTCAGGTGTGAATGGGGAGCAGATGTGTTAAATTTGGTGTTATCACTCTCACTCTCTCATACTGGTCACTGGAAGTTCAACATGGCACCTCATGGCAAAGAACTCTCTGAGGATCTGAAAAAAAGAATACAAAGGCCTGCAAGTTCTCTGGCTCAGCAATGAAAAGAGAAAAGCCAATCAAAGTGGGTGAGTCTCTGGTTAATCCCCACACACACTAGTCAGGTGCTAGCCCAGCTCGCATGTTGTGTAACATAAGGAAATTATTCCGGACGGCTGCACTTCCAAAAATCCTTTTATTGAAGCTTCATATGACAAGTGGTTGACAGATGGAGCAGGGGACAAAAAGGTAGACGCGTTTCACGCAATTGTTAGTGCTTAGTCATTACCTATTGGAACTAGTCACCACAATCACCTATTCCGTTTGTTGCAGGCTGGCTGGTAAGCTGATCTGGGAATTCTTCTTTATTTTTGTTTGACCTGGGTCCCAGTAAATGGCCGCTTGCTAGGCCAGTGACTGGTGTGGTCATGGTGGCAGTGGGGGGTGCGTAATTCAACGTGAAAAGGGGACCTATGTGTAGTGGCCAAGATGACTGAGACTCCCTGACCAGTGAGCAGGGGCCTGGAGGTGCAAGTGTGTCATAGTTCAGAGAGGACTAGCACAGTAATTAGGCAGGGCCAGGTGCCTTATTGGATCTAACATCAGTTCTTGGAATATGGGGCAAAGCTCAGAATTTAAGGGAAAATGGGTGGGCTGAGCTGATTCATTCTTTCATTGTATGAGAAAGATCTCTGACCAATCCTGGAGAATGACATCTCATATACACAATGGGTCAGGGTCTCTTGGGTGATGTCATTGACCAAAGATGAATGTGACCATATTTGGTCAATGATTACACAGACTACACAGGGTACCCCCCCACATTAAGGGCGTGTGGCCTGGTGTGGTTAAGGAGGGGGGTCACACGTTCACCCCTGCCTTTCATGGCCTGTCAGGCTGCACACTCAGATAAGGCACTTTTATATATTTTTGGGGTAACCCATGCTTATTTTTTTCTTCATTGTGTGTGGATTTCCAGTCCCAAAAGACCTGGTCTTGATTTAGGGGGAGAACCCCCATGCCATTTTTGTTTACTGTTTGTGTGTGTCCCCTAATAACATCTATACCAAACCCTCATCTAGGGTGTGGGTCTGGTATAGATGAATGGAATCCCAGTTGCTTTAAATACAAACAGAATGAGTGTCCATGCACACTGGCTTAAAAAAAGCTGCTTCTACAGTGTAGTAATATGCCCAAACCATTGTGACTGATATTCTTTTATATGCTCTGCTATTTCAGTATACAAGATAGCTTAACCACTTCAGCCCGGACCAATTGGCAGCCAAATGACCAGGCCCCTTTTTGCGATTCGGCACTGCATCGCTTTAACTGACAATTGCGCGGTCATGCGAAGTGGCTCCCAAACAAAATTGGCGTCCTTTTTTTCCCACAAATAGAGCTTTCTTTTGGTGGTATTTGATCGCCCCTGCGGTTTTTATTTTTTGCGCTATAAACAAAAATAGAGCGACAATTTTGAAAACAATGCAATATTTTTTGCTTTTTGCTATAATAAATATCCCCAAAAAATATATAAAAAAAACATTTTTTTTTCCTCAGTTTAGGCCGAATACGTATTCTTCTACATATTTTTGGTAAACACACCTAATAAAGGCAGACATTTTACGAATGCATAATTTGTTTCTCATTTCATGGTGTCTCCAGATATCTGAGGGTGCTGTTGGTGTACCCAATAGACAGGTGGTTCTCCAGAATACCTACCGTACTATTTCCTTTCATGCAGGAGTTTTGTGTTTTGCCTGTAGAAACAGCTCAATGCTATCCTATGTGTCCATGCACATAAAGATATTTAGAGGCATATTTTAAGCTCAGGTCCTGATGATTGCAGTGATACCACATATGTGTATGTTAGTTGTTGTTTGTACCCGTAGTACAGCCCAGAAAGAATGGTGCACAGTTTTCATTTTTTTTATCTTTTCTAAAACACACTGACACTGACTCTAACTGACACTTTTTTTTTTATTCTACCCAAAATATGCTGACCATGACCTTTGACCTGACCATGACCTTTGACCTGACCTTGACCTTTGACCCTAACAATAACCCTGGCAACCTTGATCTTGTAATTTTTTTCTTTATTTTTTTATACATTTTTTAATCTTTAGTTTTAATTTTTATTTGATTGTTTTTTCTACATACTTGCTTTGTTTACAATTCCTCTGCTGCAAGAACAGGAAGATACAATGTATCTTTCTCTTTATTCAGAAGAGTAAGGAACCCCAGGGGGG
The DNA here is from genome assembly GCA_028564925.1 of Lithobates sylvaticus. Taxonomy (NCBI): domain Eukaryota; kingdom Metazoa; phylum Chordata; class Amphibia; order Anura; family Ranidae; genus Lithobates; species Lithobates sylvaticus. Next base: position 486,852,792 of record CM053029.1, on the reverse strand, counting down.
GCTCACAGTGACTGATCACTGTGGTAGCCAATTAGAGTCTATCGCAGTGATCAGGTGACCCTGAACCGACAGTACCGTATCCCGTTTGTTAGTATGGGGCCCGGGGTATTCGGTGAGACCCCGGTCTCTGTGCTGGAGGCGTGTTTCCAGCTCAAAGGGAGATACGCATATATGAGGCCCCACGGGAGAAAAGGCCACTTCCGTGAGGCCACATATATGTGTGCGATCAGCGTGAAGGTGTTAATCAACTCAAACCAAGGTAATTTTAAGTATTGACGTTTAACAGAAAGTCAAACACTTTTATCTCAAGTGTCTAATATGGGACTGTAACAAGTATATTGTCAGCACAAAAACGGAAGTATAGCCTGAAAGCCTGTTCTTATGAGTGCCTGACAGATATTCAACTGTTCATAAAAACACATTGGGGGGCATAAACAGCAATCATCAACACAAAAGCTGGAAAGGTAAAATCACAACTAATGCTGTGACAATTACTAAAATGTGGGGAGGGCAGATGGAAAAATCATCAGATGGTTGGAGTCTTTAAAGCAGAACTTTAGTGCAAATGGTAAGAAATGCTGGCAAGTAAGGGTTTTTTCCAGAAGAAACTCTTATGTAATCAAAGCTCATCTTCTGCCTGCCAGATTCTCTTCTACTAACTGTACCTTGAGCTTTGCATGTGCATCTCAGTGAACATTCTTGGCATGCCTTGGTGTCGGGAAGAGTTGATTCCTGTGTGCATGAGATGGAGTTATGTCACCCCAGGCTGGTCAATCAAAACAGCTAAAGGTTGAATATGGAAGAAGACCAGGAAAAGGTGTCAGTGCAGATAAGAAAGCATGCTGATGTCCCATCGCTGGAGGAGAGTTAAGCCTTGCAAACTTTAGTTCCACTTTAAGGCAAGTACCTGAGTCCCCAAGCACTAGAATAAGTAAAGTGCACAAGCCCACCCTAAAACCCTTGGCCAATAAGGCCACATCTTAAATAAATAAAAATGCAACCTTCTCAGTACTTGGACTTTTAAATTATTATTTGAATTAAAAAGTTAATTCTTCTGTAATTTGTCTGTAAGTTTTTTGAGTTAGGGAGGTTTTATGTCCCTGTGACAGCAGGAAAAAATGAGGAATGGAGTCCTATACTGGATGTTACTGGGATAAGATGATACAGTTATAATAACCTGACAGGTGTTCTACCATTACCCCATTTGACTGGAAAAGAACTGTTTTGTTGCAGTCTGCATTCCTGCTGCAGAGATTTCCTATCAAGTAAATCTCTCCAGTGGGGTCACAAAATGCAAAAAAACATAGAAAATAATAACAGTACATGTGCCAGTCTAAATATATGGACAAAGTGAAGCTATTACTCCTTATGGCTAGGTTAAGCACTTTTTCAGAGGCCATTGAGATTGTCAGATATGAGGAACTGTGCACAGGCTCTGGACATTATGAACAATTCTTTGCCCACATCTGAGGCATATAATTGCTTTTATATTTTTGCTGTGGAGTATGGGGATATGAAATCAAAGGTCTTCTTATAAAGGTGAACTTATCTTCCAAATGTCATTTTAGGAAGGCACAAAGGTGATTGTTGTGTTGCGTGTGTTCCTTTGTGCAGTTATCAGAGAGGAACAGACGAGTATGTGAAAAGATCATAATTTGAAAATCACGTACTTGCTGCCTCTAATAATTTGTGGCTTGAGACGTCCTCACTCCACCTCATGACAAGAAGTCTTGTGTCTTTAGATCTACATCAATTTTTATGATTTAGCTCCTCAGTGGTAAAGTTTTGTGTAATATTTATCACTGCATGCACTGTAAGGCAAAATGTACATTAACATCATCATCTTGCTATGTTATGAAGAGGCAATAAACATGTCAGCTGCGTGTCTATGCAAATGAATATGTATTAAGTGATTCATATCCATTGGATGAAGAACTTGCCAGATTTGTTATTTTTTTTATGCAAATGACACATCTTGTCTCATCATGTATTCATGTGAGATTTACTAACAACTGATAGTGAATAAATCACTCATTGTAGAGTCATATCTGTGCATGCTGTTTTATGAACTGCTTGTAGGGCACTGGAAAACCACAAATGAGCTACAATTAGATTTTTTTGTGTGACATTCATGTAATACTGAGTCAGCGCATTTGTGCATACTGAGAATAAAGACAAGGAGATGCTTAAAACTTATTGTAGCAAGCCTAGCAAAGATTATGCATTCACACATTGTAACTGTTTAAGTTTTACTTTTCTTCGCTGCATGTTTTGTGTGCCAAGCTGGTATCTTTTGAAGAGTAGGATTAAAAGTATATAGCTGCCCTAAAGGGGATTTTTTTTCTAACCAAACTGGAATTTTAAGTTAAAGCATAAAGCCCAGGAACTGTCCTACATTATCTTACAACTGCCAATCAAATTGAGTCCTGCACTTCAAAAGTTCAGCTTCGAGATAAAGCTACAAATGTGGCTTTGTGTTCATAAATTAGAAGCATCGAGGTAGGCATAATATCCCATTTATAGCAGAAGGTACAAGTGTGTAAATAAATTAATATAAAAATCAGACACCAAAGCTCTGATCCCCACCAAACTGCATATTTTAACATAAAGTTTATTTAGAAGCTGTTTATCAATTCAAGGATATACTTAATCACATAAGCCCATGTGACCTCCCATTAGCCTTCATTTTCTTTTTTTTTATTTTCATATTCATACATTTTCTTTTTTTAAAGTATAATCAGTGCAATTTAGGGATCGGCTGAACATCTCCTTTCCCCCCCTCCCCCCCGGTTTGGTTCGCACCAGAACATGGGAACAGGCAAAAAATGTATGTGAACATGCAATCCCTATTAAAGTCTATGGGACACAAACATGAAAAATCAACAGTGCTCATTTTAAAGCCTTATATGCAAGTTATTGCCATAAAAAGTGTATGGGGACCCGAGTACTGCCCCAGGAGACATGTATCAATGTAAAAAAAGTTTTTGAAATGACTGTTTTTTCAGGAGCAGTGATTTTAATAATGCTTAAAGCGTAACTCCACTTTTGTTGCAAAAAAAGCATTCCCCTCTGGTTGATTTATGTACATTGCAAGGATTATAACAACCTTTGTTGCAGATTCATACTTTTTGTTATTCTGAAGAAATCCATGTATGTTTGTCTGTGCCTCTGTACTGAGTGGGTCTAATGGGAATGGTTTCATAATTAACTGTCAGGTGTGCAGCTGCAGGGCACTAATGAGGAAATCTGTTGGGTCTGCATCCCTTTAGACATGCTCCTATTAAAAGTATCTCTCCAAAAAATTACAATTTTGTTGCAGGGGATGCCTGAAATCTGACTTGTATCTTAGGCAGACTTCTGGGAAAATTGGTGAGCCATTCACACAAGCAGGAAATTATGTTTCTGGGGAGTGGTTAGTACACACTCTGTGTACAGAACAACTCCAGGTAGCCCTATTGCACTGCATTCTCAGAAAATTACAGTGGCTGCAGATTGAAAAGGAAAGGTAATTTTTAATAATATTCAGTTACAATATGATTAGTGTCATGATTATATGTACTATATTATTTTTTCTTTATTTGCTATTTTTTTCCCCAGGAAAGTGGAGTTACCCTTTAAAGTGAAAATAAAAATGTAATATTCCTTTAAATATCGTGCCTGGGGTCTCTTTAGTCTGCCTGTAAAGTGGCGTATCTTTGTGATGTGTTTTACAGGGCCGCAGCAAATAGACATTTCTAAAGGAAAAAATTTTCATTTAAAATTGCTTGCGGCTGTAATGTATTGTCGACTCCCGGCATTATAGATAAAAATCAAGGAAAAAATCCCCCCAGTCTATACCAGGCCCTTTGCATCTGCTATGGATTTTAAAGGGAACTACACGCCCAAATAAAAAAAGAAAAAGAAATTGATGTGGAGTCCCCCCAAAATCCGTACCAGACCCTTATCCGAGCAAGCAACCTGGCAGGCCAGAAAGGGGGGGGCAAGCTCCCCCCCTCCGGAACCATACCAGACCAGATGGAGAGGGTTCTTTGGAGTCTCCCCCAAAGCACCTTGTCCCTATGTTGATGGGGACAAGGACCGGTGGTTGTGGGTTCTGCGGGTAGAGGGGGTTATCAGAATCTGGAAGCCCCCTTTAACAAGGGGGCTCCCCAGATCCCACCCCCCCCCCCCCCAATGTGAATGGGTATCGGGTACATTGTACCCCCAACGGACCCAAAAAATAGAAAAAAAAATGAAAATACTCCGCCTTCATGGGAGGGCTCCCACCAACTGCTGTCTTTTCACTGCGACAGCTGTTATATAGGCAAGGGCGGGTCCACCCGCTAACATAACCGGGTGACCCCACCCCCCTCTGATGGCACATGATGACAGAAGGGGCGGGGTCACTCGGTTACATCACCTGGTGCCCCCTGCCTATATAACAGCTGTCACAGCTGGATATTGTGGGGCACTTAAAAAAAAAAGGAATACCCCATACCTATTCACATAAGGGGAGGCAGGATCTTGGGCCCCCTTTCAGATTCTAATAAGCCCTCCACCAGCAGACCCCCACAACCACCGGGCCACGGTTGTGGGAACTAGGCCCTTGTCACCATCAACATGGAAACAAGGTGCTTTGGGGGGGACCCCAAAGCACCCTCCCCATGTTGAGGGCAAGCGGCTGCTTGCTCGGATAAGGGTCTGGTATGGATTTTGAGGGGGACCCCACTCCAATTTTCATAAGATCCTGTGTGGGATCACCACAATCCACTGCTTAATTAGGAAGGAGGAAGATAGTATATGCAATATATTGATCAACAATACTTCAATCAACTCCCATCCCTTGAGCTGTGTGTATGTCTGATTGTGTGGATGTATGTGCAGCTGCGATCCCTCTTTTTTAAATGACAACGTTGCCTTTTTTAATGTTTTGGAAGGTTATACTCAGACCGCTATTTTTGGTATTTTGTTATATTTGATATTATGGTGTGTTTTTTCTAAATAACATTTATTTAAATTCAACTGTAGTGTTCAGTTACTGCGACCCCTTTGGAAGGCTTAGCCCTTTCCTTTTTTCTTATATGCAGTTTTTGTAGTCGCATGGACTATTTCATGTTGTTGACACTATATGGTGAAAGATTGAAGTAATTACTATATTAATTATCGAAATAGTTGTATACTAATAGTGCGGTAGATTCGAGCACCACAATATTTTTTCATTAGTGTTTGGCTGAAGCCATTTATTATCAATCAACTGTGTTGACTCTTTTTATATCATAATGACAACAGAAACTAGCCAAGTGACCATGATCAAATGTTTACAAACCCTGGTGATTTTGGTCTAATAACATGTACACAAGTTTAAACAAAGGGGGTTTGAATGGCTATTAAAGGTAACCATCCTCACCTGTGATTTTTTTTGCTTGTAATTAGTGTGTGTGTATTAAAAGTCAATGAGTTTCTGGACTCCTGACAGACCCTTGCATCTTTCATCCAGTGCTGCACTGACGTTTCTGGATTCTGAGTCATCGGGAAAGCAAAAGAATTGTCAAAAGATCTGTGGGAAAAGGTAATTGAACTGTATAAAACAGGAAAGGGATATAAAAAGATTTTCAAGGAATTGAGAATGCCAATCAGCAGTGTTCAAACTCTAATCAAGAAGTGGAAAATGAGGGGTTCTGTTGAAACCAAACCACGCTTAGGTAGACCAACTAAAGTTTCAGCCACAACTGCCAGGAAAATAAAAACCCACAAATAACTTCAGATGAAATACAGGGCTCTCTGAAAACATGTAGTGTGGGTGTTTCAAGATGCACGATAAGGAGGCACTTGAAGAAAGATGAGCTGCGTGGTCTAGTCGCCAGAAGAAAGCCATTACTACTCAAATGTCACAAAGTATACGCTTACAATATGACAAACAGCACAAAGACAAGTCTCAAACCTTCTGGCACAAAGTCATTTGGAGTGATAAGACCAAAATTTTGCTTTTTGGCCACAACCATAAACGCTATATTTGGAGAGGAGTCAACAAGGCCTTTGATGAAAGGTACACCATTCCTACAGTAAAAACACTGAGGTGGATCGCTGATGTTTTGGGTAGGGATGAGCTGAACACCCCCCGGGTTTGGTTCGCACCAGAACCTGCGAACGGACCGAAAGTTTGCACAAACGTTAGAACCCTATTAATTACAATGGACGCGAACGTTCGAAATCTAAAGTGCTATTTATGCAACAATATGCATGTTATTGCCCTAAAAAGGGTTTGGGGACCGGGTCCTACCCCAGGGGATATGTATCAATGCAAAAAGAAGTTTTAAAAACTGAAGTTTTTTCTGGAGCACTCATTTTAATGATGCATAAAGTGAAAAAAAAGTGAAATATTCCTTTACATATCATACCAGGCGGGTGTCTAAAGTATGCCTGTGAAGTGGCATGTGTTTCCCATGTTTAGAACTGTCCCTGGACAAAATGACATTTGTAAAGGAAAAAAAAGCCATTTGAAACTGCTTGCGGCTTTAATGTAATGTCTTGTCCTGGCAATATGTATGAAAATCTTTGGGAAAAATGGCTTGGCTGCCCCATCACCCCCCCTACCTCAGCCCATTACCAGCCCCTTTGGGTCTTGTATGGATATTAAGGGGAACCCTGCACCCAAAATATGTTATGTTAATGTAAGGCAGATGCCTGTGTTGCACAAATGAACTACACAACACCAGCAATGAGGGGGTAGATTCAGGTGTATGCTGTGCAGTGTGCAGGAGGCACACTACACTGACTGAATATTAGGCAGATGCCTATATTGCACAAATCAACTAAACAACACCAGCAATGAGGGGGTAGATTCAGGTGTATGCTGTGCAGTGTGCAGGAGGCACACAACACCCACTGTAACAGCGCTAGGTTAGGAAGCAAAGCAAAGCTGACACTGTCCCTGCCTATCCTGCTCTCTCCCTGAACACTACACTCACTGTAACAGCGCTATCTAAAGAAGTATAAAGCACAGCTGACACTGTCCCTGCCTATCCTGCTCTCTCCCTGAACACTACACTCACTGTAACAGGGCTATCTAAAGAAGTATAAAGCACAGCTGACACTGTCCCTGCCTATGCTTCTCTCTATGAACGCCGCACAACACTACACAAGGCCGCCGCACTGGCGGCCTTATATAGTGTGGGGCGTGTACTAAACCCCCCTGAGCTATAATTCGCCACAGGCATCTTGCCTGTGGCCAATTATGGCTCTCCTCGCTGCCGGCACTGTGATTGGCCAAGCATGCGGGGTCACAGTGCATGCTTGGCCAATCATCAGCCAGCAATGCACTGCGACTGGCGCAGTGCATTGTGGGCTGTTCGTATCACACAAATTTGATGCGAACGGCCCACAAAGTTCTGGTTTCGACAAACTGATAAACGGCCGATGTTCGATTCGAACATGGGTTCGAATCGAACACTGGGCTCATCCCTAGTTTTGGGGATGTGTGAGATAAAAAGGCACAGGAAATTTGGTCAAAATGCATGGCAATGCAGTATGTTATCAAAAAATACTGGAGGAACATTTGCATTCATCAGCCAGGAAGCTGCACATAGGACATACTTGGACATTCCAACATGACAATGACCCAAAACACAAGGCCAAGTTGACCTGTCATTGGCTACAGAATAAAGTGAAGGTTCTGGAGTGGCCATCTCAGTCTCCTGGCCTAAATATCATTGAGCCACTCTGGGGAGATCTCAAACGTGCAGTTCATGCAAGACAGCCCACGAATTTACAGGAACTGGATGCTTTTTGCCAAGAGGAATGGGCAGCTTTACCATCTGAGAAGATAAAGAGCATCATCCACAAATACCACAAAAGACTTCAAGCTGTCATTGATGTTAAAGGGGGGCAATACATGGTATTAAGAACTGGGGTGTGTAAACTTTTGATCAGGGTCATTTGGCTAGTTTCTGTTGTGATTATGATTTAAAAAGTGTAAACACAGTTGATTGATAATAAATGGCTTCAGCCAAACACTAACCACGAGTGAAACAAATTTTTGGTGTTATCATTCATATTCTCTGAAAAATGGCCAAGAAATCATAAATTCTGCCAGGGTATGTAAACTTATGAGCAAAACTGTGTATATATATATATATATATATATATATATATATATTTATGGTCGGAGCCCTCGGTCCATAACGATGTGAAGGAGCAAAACATAAACACGCCACAAGACAGACAACAAACTAGACCTGAAGTGTGCCCTGGTCTACCGTAAGGTAAGCCCTGGTGAGCTGGGCCGTGAGGCCCTTTCTGCTAGGAGAGTAGTTAAGAAAAGGGCGCTTACCTGAGAAGTAATGGCTGTTTCTGTAGAGAACCATATCAGAGTGTTCTGAGAAAGGGAATGGGTGGGCGGGTACGGCGCGCTAGAACCGACACCAGCCTCGTGGAGAGGTCTGGTATTTATACCCTCCGGGCTCCTCCCATAATTGCAGGCCACCATGCTGGCCTTCCTATTTATGGTCGGAGCCCTCGGTCCATAACGATGTGAAGGAGCAAAACATAAACACGCCACAAGACAGACAACAAACTAGACCTGAAGTGTGCCCTGGTCTACCGTAAGGTAAGCCCTGGTGAGCTGGGCCGTGAGGCCCTTTCTGCTAGGAGAGTAGTTAAGAAAAGGGCGCAAAAGACTTGTTTTTAGGGAGGTAATGGTTTATTTGTTTGGTAGCGGCAAATGCTACAAGGCAAGGTTACTGAAGGCCCGGGACATTTCGGTCTGGGGATCGGGAATGTAACGGGCAAAACAGGTGGACTTCCATCGTCCCATCCTCCTGATCACGTGATCGGGGACTCCATTGCGGGAGGCCGCGGAGGCTGCTCCGATGCGAAAGGAGTGACCTGAGAATTTCGCTGGGTCAAGACCTAAGTTGCGGAGGAGAATCCTGACGTGCGTGACAAATTGATTGCTACTAAGGGGTCTGACCGGAAATGGTAGCAACGGGCTGTCAGGTGAGGGATCAGGTAGGTGTGCTAGTAGCTGATCTAGAACTGCCACGGGGCACCAGGCGTTGAGAGTTTCGAACAGTTTGATGTCGATGCCTGGGCCAGTCTGCTGCGTTTTGGATGCCTCGAGGTGCAGGATGAAAAAGGTCTGATGGCGTACGAGGTGCCGCCTGCGTAGCGTCTTGCAGCTAGGGCCAGTAACTGAAAACTCGCTGGGCCGTAAGAAGCCGTAGAAGGCCAGGTACATGGCAGCCTGGATGACCAGGCTGGGAAAAAGGCCAAAAGGGGAATGCGAGAGCATGATCGATAAATCCCGGAAAATGGCACCGGTTACTGGGAGGCGTTTGGCATTGACCTGCGGCTGTTTTTTGAGGATGCCGCGCAGGATTGCCTTGACTGCGTGGGAAGCGAACAAAGATGGTTTAGAAGGGTCTGTAAGGAAATGAAGTGCTGGATACCGGCTAGATAAAGTTTGATGGTATTGTGTGATAACGCCAGCCGAGTGTAGCAGTGGGAAATGAAGGCTAGGATATGGTGGAGGTCCCCTGGTGACCCCCCGTGGCATGTGTCCAGAAACTGTAGGTACGTCCTCCAAGCAGCTTGGTAGGCTTTCAGCGTGTTGTGTGACAATGAGAGGTTTATGAGACTGGTGGCGCCGTGAAGGTGGTGACTCAGACTGGGGTTAGTTGAGACCAGTGAGGGATAGCGGGCATGGTCGGATCGGGTCCGGATTGTTGTAATGCATGATGTGGGGGTGGCGGGGGCGACAGCTGGTGGAGTGGGGGTAACTTGCTGGAGCTCCAAGGTCCCCACTCTGGCCTGGACGTCAGAGATGGTAGTTGATAGGGAGGAGACCAGCGTGTGTAGCTGGGACACTGCCGAGGCAATTGATTGTAGTGATGCCTGCGTGTCTGGTGGGTTTGGTGGGGATGGGCTTGGGAACAGTAGCCTGAACAGTTCAGCTTTCCTGGCCGTGATGGGGTAGGGGATGTTCCTGCGCCTCAGCTCGGCTGAGAGTCTGGGGATGGTCCAAGCTCTGAAGGCTTGTGCGAAGTTGTCTGCCGGGCCCGCTTCGGGAGGTGATGGGGCGGGGTTGAGATTGTCGCTGCCGGCCAGAGACATGGCGTCTGCTAGAATAAAAGAGGGGGGGGGGGATGCATGTTTCTCTCGTTTACTTTTTTTTTTTTTTTTTTTTGTTTTGAGTTTTAAGTTTTGAAGGGCAGGAGAGGATGTATCTGTGTTTGTGGATTGCGGAAATATGAAGGGGGGAGGGGGGGGGGGGGGGCAGGGCGGGATTCCTGTGTGACGGGCATTGGGGACAAACGGTTTGCGTGCGTGCGCTGAGTGGGATGTTCCATGGGCCTATATGTAAACTCGGAGGATGCGTGACACCCGAGGTAAGCCAGGAGGTGACTGGCCGGGTGGCTGATGCTCGGGTGTCCGTCTGTGCTCGGCACGGACTGGTTAACCAGAGCCCCCCCAGGGCGGCACTGGGGGGAGTGGCTACTGATTGGTTTGCTAAGTAGGAATGTTTCGATCTGTAGTAATTTGACGTGGGTTCGGTCAGCTAATACTTGCACTGCCAGCAAGTCATGAGATTAGGTGACCTTGTCTGCGTAGTGAAGGCTTGTGCTTCAAAAAATAGAGTGATATGCATAGAAGTATGTGACAGTTACTAACGCCTGGAAATTTTTATCAAAACTATGGTGTTCTGCGTGGATGGGAAGGGGAGATGTGTGAACGAAGCAGGATACCGTTCGACGGTATGGTGAGAATCGGGGATGCGCGTGAGCGCTGGGTGAGTTTGTTTCATTGGCCTGTGGAACTCAAAGAATGCGTGACAACCGAGGTAAGCCAGGAGGTGACTGGCCAGGTAACCGATGCTCGGGTGTCCGTCTGTGCTCGGCACGGACTGGTTAACCAGAGCCCCCCCAGGGCGGCACTGGGGGGAGTGGCTACTGATTGGTTTGCTAAGTAGGAATGTTTCGATCTGTAGCAATATGACGTAGGTTCGGTCAGCTAATACTTGCACTGCCAGCAAGTCATGAGATTAGGTGACCTTGTCTGCGTAGTGAAGGCTTGTGCTTCGAAAATAGTGTGACATGCATAGAAGTATGTGACAGTTACTAACGCCTGGTGCTGAGCCGAATAAGTATGTGTGACAGGGATATGTAGTGAAAAGGTGTGTGAAGAGAATGGAAAACTGAAACAACGACAACCTACGCACCTGCTTGCTGCCCTAGTGATAGAGTCTCTGTTGGGGTCAAGCCTGGGAGACCTGGTGCCTATGGTGGGGTGACATGAAATTATTTGTGAGAGATGGGTTGCAAGAGCTGATTCGGGGCCGTAGTTGACCCCCTGGTGAAGAGATGCAAGCCCTCGAAATTACCTGGAAAGAGAAAGGGGTGGTCCGATCCTGTTGTATAGGAGACCAAGGGACGACTTACTGACCTAAGGGAAAGGTGAAAAGGGATAGAGAAAGGCGTGAGTAGCTGAAGTTTGCTACTGGGGAAGTTGTGGCAGCGAGGCCAATGGAGATCGAGCTGCAACGATTGCAGAGGTATGTAGGAGGTGGATGTGGGAGCCGTGACACAAACCTGCGGTGAAGCAAGATGTGCGGGGGGGCGGCTGTGCCTCACATTGGCTGGGTTGCCGTGGAAGGCAAGGAGTGGACTGTCTTGCTGAGGTTTGCAAGGTGTGGGGGCCCATTTACACGAACTTGCGGTGGTTGCAAGAAGTGCGTGGGGAGTGCAGTGACATGCTCTGGTGGGTGTGTGTGTGTTTTTTTTTTTTTTTTTTTTTTTTTTGGGGGGGGGGGGGGGGGGGGGGGGGGGGTGTTGTGGTGGACGTGTGAGTGAGGGGATGCTTGCACTGGGTAGCGGGCGTAACAACCAGTGGAAGTGGGGTGAATTGTGGGGTAGAAAACAAACAAACAATAGCATGGTAGTTGAAATGACTCAGTGGAAAAACAGGGGTTTCGACGTAGCGACGAAAAAGCATAAATCCTACCTGCGACGCTGAAGCGGAACGAACTGGGGGTGCGATCGGGAATCGAATCCGTAATCTGGAACGAGGAGCGTCGGACAACTCAGGAACGTGTACTGAGTTGCTTGTCGGCCTGGTGACGTGTAATACGGCGCGCTAGAACCGACACCAGCCTCGTGGAGAGGTCTGGTATTTATACCCTCCGGGCTCCTCCCATAATTGCAGGCCACCATGCTGGCCTTCCTATATATATATATATATACCCTAAATTGCCTGCATGGCACTAAGGCTGCTTTCACACTGGGGCGGTGCGGGGCGGCGACGGTAAAGCAGCGCTATATTTAGCGCTGCTTTACCATCGTTTTACCCGCGGTGTGCGGCCGCTAGCGAGGTGGTTTTAACCCCCGCTAGCGGCCGAAAAAGGGTTAAAAACCTCCGCAAAGTGCCGCTGCAGCGGCGCATTGCGGGCGGTATCCCCGCGGTCTCCCATTGATTTCAATGTGATGGAGCGGTATAGGAGCGGTGAACACACCGCTCCTTCACCGCTCCAAAGATGCAGCTAGCAGGACTTTTTTTACCGTCCTGCTAGCGCACCGCTCCAGTGTGAAAGCCCTCAGGGCTTTCACACTGGAGACACAGCAGCAGCTGTTTCGGGTCGGTTTGTAGGCGCTATTTTTAGCGCAATAGCGCCTACAAACCGCCCCAGTGTGAAAGCAGCCTAACTAACCTGTCTCTAGCCAACGTTCTCTCAATCTCCTCCACGTTATTATAACACTATATACAGCTGCCATGTAAGCAGCCTTATATAGTGTGGGGCATTGACTTAGCCCCCTGAGCCATGATTGGCCAAAGGCACCCTGCAGAGCGTTCTGTGATTGGCCAAAGCATGCAGGTCAGGTGTATGCTTTGGCCAATAATTAGACGTCATTAGACTGCGATCTTGCAGTGCATTATGGGGCGTTCTGCGCTGCTCGATGTTCACCCGATGTTCAAGTTGAACTTGCGTCGGGCCCATCCCTACTAAAATTATTCAGTGTGAGATGCATGATAAGATTATGTTATAATGTAAGGTACAATTAGATTATTTAAAAAGAACAAAGTAACAAATTAATTAAAACAATTAAATTATATATTTTGAATTTTTGCAATTTTTCTGACTATAATTAACAGGGGACTTATTGAAACAGTGTACCAAATAAAAGCCTTTTATGTCATTGAAAAAAAAAATTGATCAGGAAATTAGTTTTAGAGTTAATCAAAATATACAGTATCTCACAAAAGTGTGTACACCCCTCACATTTTTGTAAATATATAATTACAGTGTGTACAGCTTGTATAACAGTGTAAATTTGCTGTCCCCCTCAAAATAACTCAACACACAGCCATTAATGTCTAAACCTCTGGCAACAAAAGTGAGTACACCCCTAATTTCTTTTGTGGCCACCATTATTTTCCAGCACTGCCTTAACCCTCTTGGGTATGGAGTTCACCAGAGCATCACAGGTTGCCACTGAAGTTCTCTTCCCCTTCTCCATAATGACATCACGGAGCTGGTGGATGTTAGAGACCTTGCGCTCCCCCACCATACGTTTGAGGATGCCCCACAGACGCTCAATAGGGTTTAGGTCTGGAGACATGCTTGGCCAGTCCATCACCTTTACCCTTAGCTTCTTTAGCAAGGCAGTGGTCTTCTTGGAGGTGTGTTTGGGGTTGTTATAATTTTGGAATACTGCCCTGTGGCCCAGTCTCCAAAGGGAGGGGATCATGCTCTCCTTCAGTATGTAATGGTACATGTTGGCATTCATGGTTCCCTTAATGAACTGTAGCTCCCCAGTGCTGGCAGCACTCTTGAAGCCCCAGACCATGACACTCCCACCACAATACTTAAATGTAGGCAAGACAAACTTTTCTTTGTACTCCTCACCTGTTTGCCGCCCCACACGCTTGACACCATCTGAATCACCAAGTTTATCTTGGTCTTATCAGACCACAGGACATGGTTCCAGTAATCCATGTCCTTAGTCTGCTTGTCTTCAGCAAACTGTTAGCGGGCTTTCTTGTGCATCATCTTTAGAAGAGACTTACTTCTGGGACGACAGCCATGCAGACAAATTTGATGCAGTGTGCGGTGTATGGTCTGAGCACTGACAGGCTGAACCCCCCTCCCCTTCAACCTCGGCAGCAATGCTGGCAGAACTCATACGTCTATTTCCCAAAGACAACCTCTGGATATGACGCTGAGCACGTGCACTCAACCCCTTTGGTCGACCATGCCGAGGCCTGTTCTGAGTGGAACCTGTCCAGTAAATTTGCTGCATGTTCTTGTTCACTGTGCTGCAGCTCAGTTTCAGGGTCTCGGCAATCTTCTTATAGCCTAGGCCATGTTTATGTAGAGCAAAAATTATTTTTTCAGATCCTCAGAGAGTTCTTTGCCATGAGGTACCATGTTGAACTCCCAGTGACCAGTATGAGAGAGTGAGAGCACTTAGGGGTGTTCTCACTTTTGTTGCCAGCAGTTTAAACATTAATGCTGGGGGTTGAGTTATTTTGAGGGGACAGAAAATTTACACTGTGTTACAAGCTGTACACTCACTACATTGTAGCAAAGTGTCATTTCTTTAGTGTTGTCACATGAAAAGATATAATCAAATAATTACAAAAATGTGAGGGTGTACTCACTTTTGTGAGATACTGTACTGAGCTGCTAAATTTGGCCTGTATAGCTAGGCATCATTGACCTCTGGTCATGAAATGGTTCAGCAGTAATGACACATTTGAATATATATATATATATATATATATATATATATATATATACCGTATTTATCGGCGTATAACGCGCGCTGGCGTATAACACGAACCCCAAGTTTAGGAGGGAATTTTTTTAGGATGGAAGTTTAAGGAAAAAAAAACTTACATTTAAGTGTCCATTGCAGCTTTGTCAGTGCAGCCTTGTCCCAGTGCAGCCTTGTCAGTGCAGCCTTGTGTCAGTGCAGCCTTGTCCCAGTGCAGCCTTGTCCCAGTGCAGCCTTGTCCCAGCGCAGCCTTGCCAGTGCAGCCTTGTGCCAGTGCAGTCTTTCCCCAGTGCAGCCTTTCCCCAGTGAAGCCTTGTCCCCAGTGCAGCCTTTGCCCTCAGTGTCCATCGCCATTTAAAATTGGTGCCGACAGGACACCGGAACGGAGCGAACGCCGCCGAGATAGCAGGGACTGGGCGGAGCCGAGATACACATGTACTCGGCTCTTGACGGCTCTTCTCGCTCTCCACTCACGTGACTGTGAGCGGAGCGCGAGAAGAGCCGAAAAGAGCCGAGTACACTCGCTATGTGTAGCTCGGCGGCGATCGCTCCGCTCACAGCTAGCGGAGATCGGCAGGGGATCAGCGTATAACACGCACCCACGATTTTCCCCTGATTTTAAGGAGAAAAAGGTGCGTGTTTTACGCCGATAAATACGGTATATATATATATATATATATATATATATACACACAATGATATATTTCAAACATTTCTTTCTTTTCATTTTAATTAGGCTTACAGCTAGTGAAAACCCAGTACCTCAGAAAATTTGAATATTACATAAGATCAATAAAAAAGGGATTTTTTTGAATACAGAAATGATGGCCTACTGAGAAGTATGTCCATGTACAGTATAGTTTGCACTCAAACTTGGTTGAGGGTCCTTTTGCAAGAATTACTGCATCGATGCAGAGTGGCATGGAGGCAATCAGCCTGTGGCACTGCTGAGGTGTTATGGAACCCCAGGTTGATTTCATAGTGGCCTTCAGCTCCCTGCATTGTTGGGTCTGGTGTCTCATCTTCCTCCTGACAATACCCCACAGATTCTCTATTGGGTTTAGACAGTGGCAGCCCGTCCATAGGGGGCGCCTGGGTGCCACCCCTCCTCCTATAGTAAAAAAAAAATTAAAAAAAAAAAAAAGAAAAAAAAAAAAAAAAAAAAAAAAAAAATTAAAAATGTTTTTTTTTTTAAAACGACCCCTTTAAGAAAAAAAAAAAGTACTTTAACAAAGTGCACTGTGGTTCCGGACGCAGTGCACTATGGAAAGCGCCACGTCAATGCAATCACGAGATTGCAGATGTGGCGCTTCATTTGTGGGCTTTTAACCCGCCTTACGGCGCAATACAAAGCGCCGAGTAGCTTCCACTCAAAGAATCACTGTGATCCTACGGACGGGAGCATTGTTTTTCAAACCTCGAGATCACTTCCGGGTTTCGTGAAACAGACAAAATCCGGAAGTGACGTCGGCAGCTCCGTTCTTCGGCCCGAGCAGAGCTGCAGGAGAGAAGGTAAGAGAGGAGGGTGAGCTCCAGCACAGCACAGCTGCATCTGTCCCTCTCTTCCCCACCCCCCATCTCACACTAACACATGGACTGAAGCCACCTCCGAGTGCCTTCCTATACACAGACAGAGACAGAGGGGGAGGAGAATGGACACAGCATCAAGAGGACGTGCTGATCTGAGGTCTGAATGCAATATGACACTTGCAGAGGAAGGGGGCAAGTTATCAAAGAAAGATACTCACAGTGATTTGGGAGTCTGGAAGAGGATGCTGTATGTGCTAGGGGCCACTTTGGGAGCCGATAGGATTTGTGCTAGAAGGGGGGTTGAATATAAAATTAGACCCCCCTTCTAGCACAAATTCTCTCTGCTCCCAAAGTGGCCCCTAGCACATACAGCATCCTCTTTCAGCCTCCCAAATCACTGTGAGTATCCTTCTTGCCCCCTTTCCCCCCTTGTTCAAAGAGATGCTGGCTGCTATTAAAGAGACAATCATGGTGTCTGGGATCAGTGGACACAGTGGCTGCGTTTTAATGACACCACGGCTGAGTTTTGATGACACAGTGGCTACGTTTTGATGACACAATGGCTGCGTTTTGATGACACAGTGGCTGCGTTTTAATGACAATGTGGCTGTGTTTTAATGACACCGTGGCTACGTTTT
The DNA here is from genome assembly GCA_028564925.1 of Lithobates sylvaticus. Classification (NCBI taxonomy): domain Eukaryota; kingdom Metazoa; phylum Chordata; class Amphibia; order Anura; family Ranidae; genus Lithobates; species Lithobates sylvaticus. The sequence goes on along the minus strand of CM053029.1, from coordinate 486,835,877 downwards.
GATGACACAGTGGCTGCGTTTTAATGACACAGTGGCTGTGTTTTGATGACAGAGTGGAGGTGCATGGGGAGCTGAAACAAGGGTGTCATGAAAGGAGCCTAAACACAGGCATCGAACACAAGTGAGCAGATCAATGGGCTGCACTAAAGGAATCAGGCTCCAAAGGTAAGTGATAAAAATATATATATTTATTAAATAATAAAGACACACGTGAAACACAGCAAACCACAAACAAGCAAGAACGCAAATAACACAGCAAACCCCAAAACCCTAATCTAACTAACTAAAAATACACACAAGAAAATGGAACACATATATATACAAGGCTGGGAGAAGAGACCAAGGGGAAACAGGAAGCAAGGGGAAATCAAGGCAGGAATCAGGGGACGGGTCTCAGGAACCAGGTAAGGGGACAACATCCAGGACAGGGCAGGAAGCGGATCAGGGATCAGGTTTCAAGATCAGGTTTCAGGATCAGGCAGAGACAAGGCTACAGGAAGGAATACTGAAGCACTGAGCTTCAGTGAAGGGCAGGCTTATATACTCTCAGCAGTTGAACAGATGCAGCTTGATTACTAGAATGTCCATCTGCTGGGAGACCCCCGCTGGTGGCCACCAGAACTGCACCCTTTGATGCCGAAGGAAGTAGTGACTCCAGCAGGCGATCCAGGTAATAACACCATTCCTGACAATGTCCATCGGCTGGGAGACCCCTGCTGGTGGCCACCAGAACTGCACCCTTTGATGCCGAAGGAAACAGTGACACCAGCAGGCGATCCAGGTAATAGCACCGTTCCTGACAGTTCCCCCCCCCCTAAGGAGTGGCCTCCGGACACTCCATTCTGCCCTAGATCTGGCAGTGCATGTAAAAGTGGGAGAGTCCCAAAAAGTCTCCTCTGTGACTGCAGACTTCTTTGCGCTCTCCGGCCGGAGTCTCTTAACCTACTAGGAGGCGTGCCACCCGAGTCCGATAATGGGACATGTACCCCACCACCAGGGTCTGGAAGTTTAGATCTGGAAATAAAAACAGACAGGGCAGCAGGCTCCGGTTCATCAGGCTGGGCAGCGGGCACCAGGTCATCAGGCTGGGCAGCAAGCTTCGGGTCATCAGGCTGGGCAGCAGACAGGAACTCATCAGGCTGGGCAGCAGACAGGAACTCATCAGGCTGGGCAGCAGACAGGAACTCATCAGGCTGGGCAGCAGACAGGAACACATCAGGCTGGGCAGCGGGCACCAGGTCATCAGGCTGGGCAGCGAGCTTCGGGTCATCAGGCTGGGCAGCAGACAAGTACTCATCAGGCTGGGCAGCAGACAGGAACTCATCAGGCTGGGCAGCAGACAGGAAAACCTCAGGCTGGGCAGCAGAAAGGAACACCTCAGGCTGGGCAGCAGACAATGGCTCATCAAGCTGGGCAGCAGACAATGGCTCATCAAGCTGGGCAGCAGACAATGGCTCATCAAGCTGGGCAGCAGACAATGGCTCATCAAGCTGGGCAGCAGACAATGGCACATCAAGCTGGGCAGCAGACATGGGCACATCAAGCTGGGCAGCAGACACGGGCACATCAAGCTGGGCAGCAGACACAGGCACATCAAGCTGGGCAGCAGACACGGGCACATCAAGCTGGGCAGCAGACATGGGCACATCAAGCTGGGCAGCAGACATGGGCACATCAAGCTGGGCAGCAGACATGGGCACCTCAAGCTGGGCAGCAGACATGGGCACATCAAGCTGGGCAGCAGGCACATCGGGCTGGGCAGCAGACAGGAACACATCAGCGGCAGGCATGGGCACTTTAGACTGGGCAGCAGGCATGGGCACACCAAGTTGGGCAGCAGGCACATCGGGCTGGGCAGTAGGCATGGGTACATCGGGCTGGGCAGCAGGCATGGGCACATCGAGCTGGGCAGCAGACACGGGCACATCAAGCTGGGCAGCAGACACGGGCACATCAAGCTGGGCAGCAGGCACTGGCACATCAAGTTGGGCAGCAGGCACATCAAGCTGGGCGGCACTCACGGGCACATCAAGCTGGGCAGCAGGCACGGGCACATCAAGCTGGGCGGCAGGCACATCAAGCTGGGCGGCAGGCACATCAAGCTGGGCGGCAGGCATGGGCACATCAAGCTGGGCAGCAGGCACGGGCACATGAAGCTGGGCAGCAGGCACATGAAGCTGGGCAGCAAGCATGGGCACATCAGGCTGGGAAGCAGGCACGGGCACATCAGGCTGGGCAGCAGGCACATCAGGCTGGGCGGCGGGCACATCAGGCTGGGCAGCAGGCACGGGCACATTAAGCTGGGCAGCAGGCACGGGCACATCAATCTGGGCAGCAGGCACATGAAGCTGGGCAGTAGGCATGGGCACATCAGGCTGGGAAGCAGGCACGAGCACATCAGCCTGGGCAGCAGGCATGGGCACATTAAGCTGGGCAGCAGGCTCATCGGGCTGGGCAGCAGGCACAGGCACATCAGGCTGGGCAGCAGGCACGGGCACATCAAGCTGGGCAGCAGGCACGGGCACAGCAGCAGGCATGGGCACTTTAGACTGGGCAGCAGGCACGGGCACATCAAGCTGGGCAGCAGGCACTGGCACATCAAGCTGGGCAGCAGACAGGAACACATCGGGCTGGGCAGCTGGCCGTGGGTCATCAGAATGGAAGGCAGGCAGCGGGTCATCAGACTGGGAAGCTGGCAGCGGGTCATCAGACTGGAAGGCTGGAACGTCAAGCTGGAAGGCTGGCACCAGGACATCAGACTGGAAGGCTGGGACGTCAGGCTGGAGGGCTAGGACAACAGACTGGAGGGCTGGAACATCAGGCTGGAAGGCTGGCACAGGACATCAGACTGGAAGGCGGGGACGTCAGGCTGGAGGGCTAGGACAACAGACTGGAGGGCTGGAACATCAGGCTGGAAGGCCGGCAGTGGGATATCAGGCTGAAAGGCTGACACCAGGACATCAGGCTGGAAGGCTGGGACATCAGGCTGGAAGGCTGGGGCATCAGGCTGGAAGGCAGGAACTTCAGGCTGGAAGGCAGGAACTTCAGGCTGGAAGGCAGGAACTTCAGGCTGGAGGGCTGGCAGAGGGACATCAGAACAGAAGGTCGGCGCCAGGACATCAGACTGGACGGCTGGAATGTCAAGCTTGAAGGCTGGAACATCAGGCTGGAAGGCCGGCACCAGGACATCATACTGGAAGGTTGGGATGTCAAGCTGGAAGGCTGAAACGTCAGGCTGGAGGGCTGGCACTGGCTCTTCAGGCTGGAACGCTGGCACCTCAGGCTGGGACAGATTGGTGGGTGTGGAAGCAGGTTGGGTTAATGGCAGGATCGTTTTGGTTGGAAAGAACTTTCGTTTTTTCTTTGACTTGGTCGCTGAAGCTTTGTAGGTGGGGGGTGCAGCAGACAGGAAAGGAGGATTGGAATATGGCAGAGAAGAGGTAACAGTAGCTGGGGGAAGTTCTTGTGGATTTGTAGGCAACTGAGAAGAGGCAGGGGGGTTAAATGCAGGATAGGTACAGGGAGCAGAGACTGGATATGAGTATTTGGTTGGGAGCAGTGAATACTGGGTGGAAACTGGGTTTGGTATGGGTGATGGGGAAACATAAATTCGGGTAAGCTGGTGTCTGATGGCAGAAGTGGTTTGTTTGGCTGGGGCTAATTGCATCATGCCAGACCATGCTGAAAGTATGGGTTGTACAAACTGTGGTTTTAAGTTTCCCTGTCTAACAAAAGACTGAGCAGACACAATGCACTCAGCAATCACCTGTGGGGAACAGCCAGAGTAGTGCTCACAAAAGTCGTCGGGATCATCTTCAAAAAGCCATACTAGGGATACAACCTGATTCATATCAAAAGGGGGAGTGAAATCATCATGGCCCTCAGGAATACAGGGCAGGGCCAGCTCGGTACAAATCTTGATCCGAGGCTGCACGTCCTCAAAAAGAAAACTGCCCTGATCAACGAAAACATGGGCTATACGGATGCACTCCAGTAGTTGCTCCCTAGTATAGCCACCCAAAGTCTGATAACAAAAAACTCTGTTATCTGTTGCCAGGAGCGAGAGGTACAAAATATCTTCCGGATGCATTTTTCCTGGCAATAGCAAGTGTCCAGACCCAATTCCCAAGTGCAGCCGATCTGTTTGTATGGCTTCAGTATTCTGTCATGAAAGGAGCCTAAACACAGGCATCCAACACAAGTGAGCAGATCAATGGGCTGCACTAAAGGAATCAGGCTCCAAAGGTAAGTGATAAAAATATATATATTTATTAAATAATAAAGACACACGTGAAACACAGCAAACCACAAACAAGCAAGAACGCAAATAACACAGCAAACCCCAAAACCCTAATCTAACTAACTAAAAATACACACAAGAAAATGGAACACATATATATACAAGGCTGGGAGAAGAGACCAAGGGGAAACAGGAAGCAAGGGGAAATCAAGGCAGGAATCAGGGGACGGGTCTCAGGAACCAGGTAAGGGGACAACATCCAGGACAGGGCAGGAAGCGGATCAAGGATCAAGGATCAGGGATCAGGGATCAGGTTTCAGGGATCAGGCAGAGACAAGGCTACAGGAAGGAATACTGAAGCACTGAGCTTCAGTGAAGGACAGGCTTATATACTCTCAGCAGTTGAACAGGTGCAGCTTGATTACTAGAATGTCCATCTGCTGGGAGACCCCCGCTGGTGGCCACCAGAACTGCACCCTTTGATGCCGAAGGAAGTAGTGACACCAGCAGGCGATCGAGGTAATAACACCATTCCTGACAATGTCCATCGGCTGGGAGACCCCTGCTGGTGGCCACCAGAACTGCACCCTTTGATGCCGAAGGAAACAGTGACACCAGCAGGCGATCTAGGTAATAGCACCGTTCCTGACAAAGGGTTTCCCAACCTCTCCAAGGGTGTCTGGGTTCCATGGGCCCCATCCAAAGTGACTCCCGTCACATTCCTCCCCTTTCAGCAGCAGACTAACACTGGAGGAGACCCCAGATGGGTTGACTCAGAAGTCAGTGCGTAGTTACAGTCCCCCAATACCTGTACCCACACAGTACCCCAAACAAATTGTTCCAAACAGAGAATTACTCACCCAGCCAACCTCTGCCTCTCTCGTATAAAATACCTGCTGCTAGGGGGAAGTGTGGACTTGTCCTTTCCCCTGGAGTCTCTTTAGCCGCTGGAGAGAAGACAGGGTGGCTGGGCTCACTCCGTTATGCTGTAGGGGATCCCAGACTGTGGATCTACCACTGGGGAGGAAGAATGACCTCCTTCTCTCCCAAACTCTATAGATGCCATTGGGGAAGTGAGCCGACTGCTTATCCTGCCATTCCCTCATCTGGCTGCTTAGATGACATTTCTCTGTCACTGTCTCCCAAGTGCACGGATCCTTGCTAGAAAGGGGGAATGGCTGCCTCCCCTCCGTGAATCCCTGACTTCCACTGGGGAAGAAGAACCACCACCTTCTTACTCTGGGCCTCTGCAAATGTTGTGGGTGTGGAGCAGAGGTCTGTAGTACTCTGTCCTGCTGCTATCACTTCTGCTGGAGGTTCGCTAGGTGTTTCCTCCCCTCCAGAAAAGTCAATTAAATCCCCAGTCTCTGGAATTGCTAAATGTGCAGGGCATTGACTGGTAGACATGTGCGATTCGTTTCGTACGAATTCGTAATTCGTACGAATTTTTCGAAATTCGTACGAATTTGCGAATCTGTAGTACGAATTTTTTTGAATACGAATTCCGTACGGAATACGAAATTCCGTTTACGAATTTAGTCGCCGAATGATTCGAATGAATTCGAATGAATTCGAATGGATTCGAATGAATTCGAATGACAAAGTATCATTTTTGCAGGAAAAATTCCGTTAACGAATTTCAGCTACAAATTATTCGAAACCAACTACCAATATCGAATTTCAACTAATTCGAACAAAATTATTATAGCAGATATAACGAATGAATTCGAATGAATTCGAATGACAAAGTGTCATTTTTGCAGAAAAAAAAGCTATTTAAAATCACTTGCGGCTATTGCCGGCAAATGAATTGTCGGCTCCATAACACAGAGAACAGTCATTCATTGATATAAAAAAAAAAAAAAAAACGTAGGGTTCCCCCCAAATTCAATAACCAGGCCCTTCAGGTCTGGTATGGATATTAAGGGGGACCCCAGCCAAAAAAAAAATGGCGTGGGGTCCCCCCCAAATATCCATACCAGACCCTTCAGGTCTGGGATGGATTTTAAGGGGAACCCCGGCCAAAAAAAAAAATGGCGTGGGGTCCCCCTCAAAATCCATACCAGACCCTTTATCCGAGCACGCAACCTGGCAGGCCGCAGGAAAAGAGGGGGGGACGAGAGCGGCCCCCCTCCTGCCTGAACCGTACCAGGCCACATGCCCTCAACATTGGGAGGGTGCTTTGGGGGTCTGAGACCCCCAAAGCACCTTGTCCCCATGTTGATGAGGACAAGGGCCTCATCCCCACAACCCTGGCCGGTGGTTGTGGGGTCTGCGGGCGGGGGGCTTATCGGAATCTGGAAGCCCCTTTAACAAGGGGACCCCCAGATCCCGCCCCCCCCCTGTGTGAAATGGTAAGGGTACCCCTACCATTTCACCAAAAAAGGTGACAAAAATGGTAAAAATTACAGGAAACGGTCTTTGACAATTCCTTTATTAAAATCTTCTTTCTTCTTTCTTCATCCTTCGGTTTCTTCATCTTCTCCTTCCGTCATCTTCTTCCATCTTCTTCTTCTTCTTCTTCCTCCGATTCGCTTCTTCTTGCTCCGGTCTTCTCGTCCTTCTGGTCCGGCATCGGCGTCGGCGTCTCTTCTCGCAGGCCGCTCCTCGCAATGGGAGGCTCCCGCTGTCGCTCCGGCTGACAGGTCTTCGCTCCCCGGCTGACAGGTCTTTTATAACGGAGGGCACCTGGTAACCCCACCGCCCCCTCTGACGTAATGGGGGAAAGCCATAGGGAAGTCCCCATGACGTCCCCTTACCATTTCACACAGGGGGGGGGCGGGACTGGGGGTCCCCTTGTTAAAGGGGGCTTCCAGATTCCGATAAGCCCCCGCCCGCAGACCCCCACAACCACCGGCCAGGGTTGTGGGGATGAGGCCCTTGTCCTCATCAACATGGGGACAAGGTGCTTTGGGGGGGACCCCAAAGCACCCTCCCAATGTTGAGGGCATGTGGCCTGGTACGGTTCAGGCGGGAGGGGGGGGCTCTCGTCCCCCCTCTTTTCCTGCGGCCTGCCAGGTTGCGTGCTCGGATAAAGGGTCTGTATGGATTTTGGGGGGGGGCCGGGGTTCCCCTTAAAATCCATCCCAGACCTGAAGGGTCTGGTATGGATATTTGGGGGGGGCCCACGCAATTTTTTTTTTGGCTGGGGTCCCCCTTAATATCCATACCAGACTTGAAGGGCCTGGTTATTGAATTGGGGGGGACCCCCACGCTTTTTTTTTTTTTTTTTAATCAATGAATGACTGTTCTCTGTGTTACGTAGCTGACTTTTTATTAGCCGCGAGTGTTTTTAAATAGCTTTTTTTCCTGCAAAAATGACACTTTGTGCAGGAAAAGTTCTCTATATTAGATATACTCAATCTCAAATCATTCGAAGCATTCGTTATATCCGCTATTATAATTTCTTTCATATTAGTTGAAATTCGATATTAGTAGTTGGATTTTCTAACGATTCGTAACTATTCGTAACTATTCGTAACGATTCGTAACGATTCGTAACGATTCGTAACTTGAAAAATTGAAATTCGATATTTGTAGTTGGATTCGAATTGTTCTCTGTGTTATGAGAACCGACAATTCATTAGCTGCGTTAACGATTCGTAACGATTCGTAACGATTCGTAACTGTACTAACGATTCGAAAAAAAAATTACGATTCGTCCGAATTTCGTATTTCGTACGAATTCGAACGGAATTTCGTACACGAATTACGAATTACGATTTTTTTTATATACTAAACGGGACGAAACAAAACAATTTTTTTGACAGTTCCCATGTCTATTGACTGGTGGCACTTGGGCCCAGTGCCAACACTGTAGCAAGTGACTCATCATCCATAACATCCTCTGATGAAAAATCTTTTAACTCCATGCTTTGTATGATCTGTGGCTGAGGAGGGAGGACAACAACTTCTTCTCCTAAATCTTTGAACTGCTGCTGGGGAAGGACCTCTAGCTTCTCACCCTGGGCCTCTGAAACTGTCACGGGTGTGGGGCAGAGGTCTTGGACCCTCTGTCCGGTTGTCAGAGCTTCATCTTTAGCGACAGTAATATCAGGTGTTTCCGCTGCTTATTCTGGGGCATGCTGCTGAATGCGTTCTAGCAGTTTCCTGTATGCCCTCTCCAGATGCTTTTCTTTCTTTAGCAAGTATTCGAGATCGGGTTTAAGCTTTGAGACCCCTGCAAGACTGAGCATCGCCTCTCTGTATTATCGCAGGTCCTCAAGGGTAGGTTCCCCTTCATTGCCAAATACAAAACAATCTGTAAGGCTCTCCCACAGCAATCCAGGGCCGCCAAAGTCAAATCCCTCTGGCGAGGATTCTGTTGTCTCCCCTAAATATTTCTGCTCTGCCTGCCATTGCAGAGCCAGCTATCGATTGTCCAGCTCTATCTCCTGCTGGACCAGCCTGTCCAACTCAGTCACCCATTGCTCCTGGGGCCGTTCTCCCAGGAATGGCATCTGCAACTCCCATTGGTCACTGATCCATTGCTCTGGGGTTGGAAAACACTTGCCCTGGTGTATATCAGCGACCTGGAGGGCTCCCATCCAGAGCCCTACTCGAATTTGCTGCCTGAGCTCCAGGTATTCATCCTGGTGAATGCTGAAAGGATGATCCGCAGCAGCCCCAGGAACTCTGATGTCAGCTCCGATCTTAGGTCCTGTTGGTGGCTTGGATGTTGCAGGCACAAGGAAGCATCCCACCACTGCCAACCAAATGTGCCGGAATCTGGACACCCTGTTGGGTATCTCTGCCAAGAAGCTGCTTCCCAAGTTCTGCAACACAAGACCCGCAAATCTGGCTATAGTTACCACAATAACTAGGCAATACCAGTTTTGGAGTAAACCAGAATAATAACTTTTTATTTAAAACAAGAATACAGGCTTTTATACACTTGAGAAAGTGGTCCCCCCTCCTGGTAATATTACCCTAACAATACAAACTGTAACCAGAAACATAAATTAACATGGGCTAATTAACTAGTCATTTGCCCAGCCTAGGTGACTCAGAGTGACCTTTCAGAGTTGCCATCTTCTAGCTCAGAAGACACAATACACATTATCATAAGTATAAACACAGAACACCTTCACACAATAGCAGGAGCCCCCCGTAGCAGAAGGACCGGCTCCAGTGGCCACCTGTAAAGCTCCGGTGAACTCCATGCCCAAGAGGGTTAAGGCAGTGCTGGAAAATAATTGTGGCCACACAAAATATTGACACTTTGGGCCCAATTTGGACATTTTCACTTAGGGGTGTACTCACTTTTGCTGCCAGCGGTTTAGACATTAATAGCTGTATGTAGAGTTATTTTGAGGGGGCTGCAAATTTACACTGTTATACAAGCTGTACACTCACTACTTTATGTTGTAGCATAGTGTAATTTCTTCAGTGTTGTCACATTAAAAGATATATTAAAATATTTACAAAAATGTGAGGGGTGTACAGGCATACCCCACTTTTAAGTACACAATGGGGTTTATTTACTAAAGCTGGAAAGTGCAAAATCAGGCTCACTTCTGCATAGAAACCAATGAGCTTTTAACCCCAGCTTGTTCAATTAAGCTTTGGTAATAAAATCTGGAAGCTCATTGGTTTCTATGCAGAAATTAGCCTGATTTTGCACTTTCCAGTGTTAGTAAATAAACCCTATTGTGTACTTAAAAGTGGGGTATGCCTGTACTCACTTTTGTGAAATACTGTATATAATACATATGAGTTTCACTTTTTGAATTGAATTACTGAAAAAAATTAACTTTTGGATGATATTCTAATGTTTTGCGATGCACCTGTGTGTGTGTGTATATATATATATATATATATATATATATATATATATATATATATATATATATATATATATATATATATATATATATATTACAGTAGTTATGACTATTTTAGAACAATAGATCAGTATCCAAAGAGCATATATAAATATATATATTTTACCACTGAAAAGCATTCTCGAGCATCCACCTAAGTTGGCTATACACTATTTAATTTTTATACAATTTTCTTGTACAACTTTCATTTAGATGTACCCAAACCATAAAATATAAGGTCAAACCTAAACACTTTTAAATTGTATGGAATCAGGCAGGCCCTTGCACTGCATAGTTAAATGTAAATCTAAAGGAAATTAAATATCAAACATTGTATAATGTGTATCCAGCTTTAGTTCTGTATGATTTGATTAGAGATACAAAATAGAAAGTGTGTTGTAAACAATGGAGTTCTAGGGTACCCTGAAGTGTTATATCAACCGTTCTGCAAAGCTCAGAGTATCCGAAAGATGAGTGACCTTTCACATAAATAGATATATAAAAACATAAAATAATGAACTAAATAGATAAAATTCCTTAATAGCAATACACATACAATATTGAATAAATATAAGACGTGTGTATAAAATGAAAAAATGTTCAATAAAAGTGATGGTGCTAAAATAACCGTGCTGAAAATAAATATATGTGCTGGGGTAAAAATGATGATGGAGTTGGGTTAAAAATAGTGAACACGAAATCTTCTAGCAATAAAAGGTGCACAGTGCAACGTGCAAAATATGTGAATAAAGAACCAATAGAGAACCGATAAATTGGTTCTGAAAGTGCAAGGGAATTGCAAGGAAATTGCAAGGGAAATTAATGATTGAATGTGCAGAAATATCCACAATAATGACAAAGTGACCATACAGATGAAAAGAGTGTGTCACTGTAGGTATGGTATAATCAGATGATACCAAAACAATAATATCGCTGAAAAAAATTATTAAAAAATAAAAGTAAAATTTGGTGCACTACAAGTCCCAGCTTGTAAAGAAAAAAATGGCGGAAAATAAACGATAAAGTCCACAATCTGGAACAATGAAGAGCATAATGCTCTGGAATAAGTGAAGGTGAGTAGAAATATTCAGGAATCTTTGTGTTGATCACAGTGATGATCCGTGCAGGCAGTGCTCTGTGCTGACTTCAGGGGTGCACCCTACTAGTTCCCCCAGCCTCTCACCTCTATTTGCGGCCCCTACAGGCCTAGTGGAGCAGATAGCCTCTAAAGTGGCAAGCCTGGTCACTTTCCGGGTCCTCCTTCTTATGGGCTCCTATGGGCTCCTATAGTCTTCTATGGGCTCCTATGGACTCCTACTCCGATCCAAAAAGGCACTCCAGGGGTAAGGGGTCACTCACGGGTTAGATCAGCATGCAGGGGTTAAAGGTACAAAGAAGCGCTCCAATGTGTAGTAAAAAACAGGTTTATTGAAACAAAAATAATATCCACTCACATTTAAAGTTCTCTTGCATCAGCATAGATGAACTTCCGGTCGCGGCCGCAAACCAGAAGTAGAGCGATAGGCACCTGACTTCCTTCCTCCCTCACTAGTATCGTCACTAGCACACGTGACTTTGTCAAAGGGTAAGGCTGTCAGGTGTCTCTGGGCCTATTTATACAGTGGTCAATTGACGCTGTGCTGACAGCGGTGTAAATAACGACTAAAAGTTGACATTTGGACATACATAGTAGGACTTGATGACATATGCAATCCTAATCTGAGAAAATTAATCTATTTTTATTACATATAAAGGTCTGAAAATAAGGAAATAATTTAGCCTCATGGTTTAATAATAAATAACAATCACAGTGCCATCCAGTGGCCGGAGGTGTAAATTGATTTCTAAAAGTAGGAGAGACTACTCAATAGTGACATCCAGTGGTAGTAGATAAAAATAGGAGAGACTACTCAATAGTGACATCCAGTGGTAGTAGATAAAAATGACCATCAGGAAATATCCTTCATGTATGCCATCTAGTGGTCACTTGTAAGATTGGCCATATTCTTTAAAAATTCCAATTCTATTAGAAGAACTTTGTTAAAATTATGTATAAAAATGTAGTTTCAAGATGTAAAAAGGTCTAATAAAAATATTTTTTTAGATAAAGAGACCTTACATAATAAAAAGAGACCCGACTAAAAATAATTAAAAAATAGGGAGAAAATTAATCATATTGGTAAAATCATTAAAATAAATATTAATAATATACCAGCATGTAATCAATAATTGGATATAAAACAATTCAAGTCGAATTCGACATTATGTCCCCATGGTCTGAGTGTACACAATTCATATATCCATCTGGATTCAGCTTGGCTGATTCTAATAATCTTATTGTCACCTCTCCAGTGTGGCTTATATTTTTCGATGGCACATATTTTTAGGGACGAGGGATCTTTTTTGTGATATTTGGCATAATGCCTTGATAAGCTGTGCTTGTCAAAACCCTTTTTAATGTTTTGGACATGTTCCCGCAATCTCTTCCACAATTCTCTTTTTGTCCTTCCTATGTATTGGATCTTGCAAGGGCACTCCATTAGGTATACTACGCCCTCAGTCTTACATGTTATGAAGTCTTCAATATCATAGTCCTTATTTGTGACAGTAGATGTGAAGGAAGACTTCTTTTTCTTGGGCTCTTTAGTATGTCGACATGCATAACACTTTTTGCATGGGTAGTAGCCCTTCCCCTCAAAGAACGAAAAAGTCTTCTTAGGTGGTGGGTCTAGCACATTTTTAGCCAAATTGTCTCTTAGGGTAGGAGCCCGCCTGTAAGTGAATTTGGGTCTTTCTGGGAGAATGGTACTAAGGTGTCGATCTGTTTTTAAAATATCCCAATGTTTTTTAAAAATTTTCTCTACATGTTTGTGTTGTACATTAAAATCCATTATAATTGGTACTCTTTCTTTATCATCTATTTTTTTTGGTGGTATCTTTTATTAGTGCATCTCTGTCTACATGTGCAATATCTTGTATCTTTTCTTCAATGAATGCTGTCTTGTATCCCTTTTGTATGAATCTCTCTCCAATCATTTCAGCTTGTTTCATGTAGGTCTGTTTATCCGAACAATTTCGCCTTAATCTGATCAGCTGTCCCTTTGGAATATTTTCGAGCCAAGTGTTGTGATGACAGCTATCCAGCGGAAGATAGCTATTTCTATCTACTGTTTTAAAATAAGTCTGTGTAGTAAGGAAGTTTTCCTCTTTCTTAATTAGTAGATCTAGAAAATTAATTTTGTCTGTGCTAATCTCCCAAGTGAGCTTAATATTTTTAGTGTTCGTGTTTAGTCGAAAGCAGAAATCTGTGAGACTGTCTCTGTCTCCAGACCAAATTATGATAATGTCGTCAATATATCTTTTATATAGAATTAGTTGGTGCGGAAACTGTTTGTACAGGGCCTCTTCTTCCCATTCGGCCATGTATAAATTAGCTACACTGGGAGCAAATTTTGCTCCCATTGCGATACCACATATCTGTTTGTAATAAGTACTATTAAACCAAAAATAGTTTGAGTCTAGGCTGAATTTAAGACAGTCTAATAGGAACCTTCTCTGTACACATTTGAGTTCACTGAGATTTCTAAGGGCCCATTTTGTGGCCTGTATTGCCTCCTCATGGTTTATAATTGTATAGAGTGACCCTACATCTGCCGTTGCCAAGTAAATGGGACCATCTTTTAGATTAAGTGTATTGAGAAGCTGAATGAGGTGCTTTGTATCCCTGAGATAAGATTTTGTTTTCTTGACCACTGGTTGTAGGAAGCCATCTATATATTCCCCCATTCTTGCACACACTGAGTTAATCAAGGAATCAATTCCAATGCCAGCTCACCTGTGAAAGAGGTCAGACTAGACCTGAACCCCAAAGAGGAAAAACAGAGAGAAATTCCCTCAAACACTAATGCCCATGGCAATTATAATGGGTATAATACACCAAACCAAAAACCGAGATGGAACAACAATAACTATAACTGGAAAAAACCATTTTGGAAGAACAATTGGAACAATGGTTATAACAACAACTTCCAGGAAAGACCATACCAGCAACCCCCCTACAATAGAAGATCACCAACACCTCCTTGGAGGAACCAAGAAAGAGAAGGAGAAAGAAATCATTATATAGACAAAAGTAGGAGAGACGACAGAACATGGAGAGAGGAAAGACCGTATCATCAAGACGACAGAAGAGGTAGATCCCCACATAACAACTACTACACTGTACCAGTATACAATAAGTTTGAAAACCTGAGAAGGTACGATGATGGGAGATCGCCAGCCTATCAGAGGTACCCGCAGGAGAGGCAAAAACAAGAAAGAAGTCCTGCACGTTTTTTAGATCAAAGACGACGAAATTCCCCAAGACGCCACCACCAAGAAGACAGACCCCGGAGACCCGACAGATACACCCCGGAAGACAACAAGAACAGAAAGACCGGAAAAGAAGAAGACAAGAAACCGGAACATCAGAGGGACAGACACAGAGAAGATCACTCGAGAAAAACCCCAAGGAGATCAATGGAGAAGAAGAATATAAGAAACGAAAAACGCGAAGAGGATGCCGGGCAGGAGTCAAGAAGCAAAAGGAAAAGAGAATAATAGGAGATGGAATTATTAATATAAGTGGAGTGGTACTAACACAGGAAGAGATTAAAGTGCTAGATAAAGGATTAAAATTTGCCCCAATAAAAAACATCAACAAATTTAATGCATATGTGGATATAAATAAGTTCATAAGGAGCCTCAATATAAAGAAATACATGCTCAATAATACAGGAGTAGGAAGAGGAACCAAGATACCCGACAACAATGGAATACAGTACAGTAACCTGAAGAACAAATCACTGTTTAACCCACCACCGGGAAATGAAGGACACATAGAAGTTTTCAAAAAATTGGTACTGAAAGATCTGCAAGAACTGAAAATAAAAAAGGTTTATAACCCTGGTGACATAAAAAATGGGATAAAGAAGCTTGAAGCAAGAAAAGACATCGTGATACGTCAAGCAGACAAAGGAGGAGCCATAGTTATACAGTCTAAGGTAGATTACAATGATGAAATCAACCGACAACTAAATGATGAGACCACCTATCAGAAACTTCTAAGTAATCCAACGATGAGATATAGGAAAGAACTTACTCGAATAATCCAGAAAGGCTCAGATAAAGGACTACTAAACAAAAAAGAGAGTAAATACCTACAACCCAACATCTGTAGGGTACCTGTCATTTATACAGTACCGAAGGTACACAAAAACAGTGACAAACCCCCTGGGAGACCCATAGTGAATGGCATTAACTCAGTGTGTGCAAGAATGGGGGAATATATAGATGGCTTCCTACAACCAGTGGTCAAGAAAACAAAATCTTATCTCAGGGATACAAAGCACCTCATTCAGCTTCTCAATACACTTAATCTAAAAGATGGTCCCATTTACTTGGCAACGGCAGATGTAGGGTCACTCTATACAATTATAAACCATGAGGAGGCAATACAGGCCACAAAATGGGCCCTTAGAAATCTCAGTGAACTCAAATGTGTACAGAGAAGGTTCCTATTAGACTGTCTTAAATTCAGCCTAGACTCAAACTATTTTTGGTTTAATAGTACTTATTACAAACAGATATGTGGTATCGCGATGGGAGCAAAATTTGCTCCCAGTGTAGCTAATTTATACATGGCCGAATGGGAAGAAGAGGCCCTGTACAAACAGTTTCCGCACCAACTAATTCTATATAAAAGATATATTGACGACATTATCATAATTTGGTCTGGAGACAGAGACAGTCTCACAGATTTCTGCTTTCGACTAAACACGAACACTAAAAATATTAAGCTCACTTGGGAGATTAGCACAGACAAAATTAATTTTCTAGATCTACTAATTAAGAAAGAGGAAAACTTCCTTACTACACAGACTTATTTTAAAACAGTAGATAGAAATAGCTATCTTCCGCTGGATAGCTGTCATCACAACACTTGGCTCGAAAATATTCCAAAGGGACAGCTGATCAGATTAAGGCGAAATTGTTCGGATAAACAGACCTACATGAAACAAGCTGAAATGATTGGAGAGAGATTCATACAAAAGGGATACAAGACAGCATTCATTGAAGAAAAGATACAAGATATTGCACATGTAGACAGAGATGCACTAATAAAAGATACCACCAAAAAAATAGATGATAAAGAAAGAGTACCAATTATAATGGATTTTAATGTACAACACAAACATGTAGAGAAAATTTTTAAAAAACATTGGGATATTTTAAAAACAGATCGACACCTTAGTACCATTCTCCCAGAAAGACCCAAATTCACTTACAGGCGGGCTCCTACCCTAAGAGACAATTTGGCTAAAAATGTGCTAGACCCACCACCTAAGAAGACTTTTTCGTTCTTTGAGGGGAAGGGCTACTACCCATGCAAAAAGTGTTATGCATGTCGACATACTAAAGAGCCCAAGAAAAAGAAGTCTTCCTTCACATCTACTGTCACAAATAAGGACTATGATATTGAAGACTTCATAACATGTAAGACTGAGGGCGTAGTATACCTAATGGAGTGCCCTTGCAAGATCCAATACATAGGAAGGACAAAAAGAGAATTGTGGAAGAGATTGTGGGAACATGTCCAAAACATTAAAAAGGGTTTTGACAAGCACAGCTTATCAAGGCATTATGCCAAATATCACAAAAAAGATCCCTCGTCCCTAAAAATATGTGCCATCGAAAAATATAAGCCACACTGGAGAGGTGACAATAAGATTATTAGAATCAGCCAAGCTGAATCCAGATGGATATATGAATTGTGTACACTCAGACCATGGGGACATAATGTCGAATTCGACTTGAATTGTTTTATATCCAATTATTGATTACATGCTGGTATATTATTAATATTTATTTTAATGATTTTACCAATATGATTAATTTTCTCCCTATTTTTTAATTATTTTTAGTCGGGTCTCTTTTTATTATGTAAGGTCTCTTTAGCTAAAAAATATTTTTATTAGACCTTTTTACATCTTGAAACTACATTTTTATACATAATTTTAACAAAGTTCTTCTAATAGAATTGGAATTTTTAAAGAATATGGCCAATCTTACAAGTGACCACTAGATGGCATACATGAAGGATATTTCCTGATGGTCATTTTTATCTACTACCACTGGATGTCACTATTGAGTAGTCTCTCCTATTTTTATCTACTACCACTGGATGTCACTATTGAGTAGTCTCTCCTACTTTTAGAAATCAATTTACACCTCCGGCCACTGGATGGCACTGTGATTGTTATTTATTATTAAACCATGAGGCTAAATTATTTCCTTATTTTCAGACCTTTATATGTAATAAAAATAGATTAATTTTCTCAGATTAGGATTGCATATGTCATCAAGTCCTACTATGTATGTCCAAATGTCAACTTTTAGTCGTTATTTACACCGCTGTCAGCACAGCGTCAATTGACCACTGTATAAATAGGCCCAGAGACACCTGACAGCCTTACCCTTTGACAAAGTCACGTGTGCTAGTGACGATACTAGTGAGGGAGGAAGGAAGTCAGGTGCCTATCGCTCTACTTCTGGTTTGCGGCCGCGACCGGAAGTTCATCTATGCTGATGCAAGAGAACTTTAAATGTGAGTGGATATTATTTTTGTTTCAATAAACCTGTTTTTTACTACACATTGGAGCGCTTCTTTGTACCTTTAACCCCTGCATGCTGATCTAACCCGTGAGTGACCCCTTACCCCTGGAGTGCCTTTTTGGATCGGAGTAGGAGTCCATAGGAGCCCATAGAAGACTATAGGAGCCCATAGGAGCCCATAAGAAGGAGGACCCGGAAAGTGACCAGGCTTGCCACTTTAGAGGCTATCTGCTCCACTAGGCCTGTAGGGGCCGCAAATAGAGGTGAGAGGCTGGGGGAACTAGTAGGGTGCACCCCTGAAGTCAGCACAGAGCACTGCCTGCACGGATCATCACTGTGATCAACACAAAGATTCCTGAATATTTCTACTCACCTTCACTTATTCCAGAGCATTATGCTCTTCATTGTTCCAGATTGTGGACTTTATCGTTTATTTTCCGCCATTTTTTTCTTTACAAGCTGGGACTTGTAGTGCACCAAATTTTACTTTTATTTTTTAATAATTTTTTTCAGCGATATTATTGTTTTGGTATCATCTGATTATACCATACCTACAGTGACACACTCTTTTCATCTGTATGGTCACTTTGTCATTATTGTGGATATTTCTGCACATTCAATCATTAATTTCCCTTGCAATTTCCTTGCAATTCCCTTGCACTTTCAGAACCAATTTATCGGTTCTCTATTGGTTCTTTATTCACATATTTTGCACGTTGCACTGTGCACCTTTTATTGCTAGAAGATTTCGTGTTCACTATTTTTAACCCAACTCCATCATCATTTTTACCCCAGCACATATATTTATTTTCAGCACGGTTATTTTAGCACCATCACTTTTATTGAACATTTTTTCATTTTATACACACGTCTTATATTTATTCAATATTGTATGTGTATTGCTATTAAGGAATTTTATCTATTTAGTTCATTATTTTATGTTTTTATATATCTATTTATGTGAAAGGTCACTCATCTTTCGGATACTCTGAGCTTTGCAAACTGGTCATTTTAGATTATTTTTAGATTATTTATTGATTTACATAAGGGTTAGCGCCACATACCCTCTTCATTCAATGTTACCTTTACAAGTGTGAGATCACTTATATGTTGGCTGCTTTCCTTTTCCATTTTTCTCCTTATTTGATTTAATAGTTTTTGGTTGAGCGCACTGGTTACCCCTATTATCTATATCAACCGTTCTGCTTCTGTGACTTAAGACCAAAGTCATCGAAGGGCCATGGCACAAATTTTTCAGATTCTAGGGACAGCAGCAGGAAGGGTGAAAAAGCAACATGAAAGGAAGAAGGAAATTAGAACGGATTACACAGGAAATATAAAACATAATTTTATTTTATTTTAGTATGTTATTATCCCAGAAATGCCCGTAAGTGTAGCCAGTGAGAATTTGTTTATAATAGGAAACATGTTTTGCACAAATGACAATTACAGATGTATGC
Organism: Lithobates sylvaticus; assembly: GCA_028564925.1. Lineage (NCBI taxonomy): Eukaryota > Metazoa > Chordata > Amphibia > Anura > Ranidae > Lithobates > Lithobates sylvaticus. The sequence goes on along the minus strand of CM053029.1, from coordinate 486,816,702 downwards.
TTCCATATAGGAAAGTGTGTTCTTGTTACTTTTTACAGTCAGCAAGATTCTTTTTGTCATGTTCTAACCTGCCGCAGAAATATTACAGCTGGAATCTGATTGGTTGCTATGGATATTCCTCTGAGACAGACTCCAGGGTAAAGAAGACTGTTCACAAGAAGATGAAGCGTGATATCTAATCTGACAGTTAGAGCTTTATTAAGTAATTCGGGATCCTTTTTTTCAAGATAATTTACCCAAATAAGTAAATCATATTCTCGTCACAGAATGGCTTATTCACTTATGGAGTGTTAGACATTTATATAAATTCAAGGGAAAATAAAACCTGCTTTCAAATAAGGTCTAATTTACCATTAACGCTTTTTGCCATAAATATATATTTGCAGTGCTCACTGAGATTATTGCACAGCTGGGGGACATGATTTCTGTTTCTTCCTAATTAGGCTGTAGAAACACATCTGGCTTATACACTATGAACATGAGATTGAAAGTTCCTCCTGTGATATATTAAAGAGAAGCATTTTAAATAAATAGCTGCTTTAAGTTTTTTTTTTGGGCCGGATTTACTAAAACAGCATTCCACACCATTGGGTTAATACGAGTAGAGAATCTTTACCTTGTTTAGGACTTACCAAAGTTGTGTTCCCTTCAATCATCCAGTCATGTGTAAGGTGAAATCTTGTTTTTGAAGTTTCCTTGCACTAATTGGGTTTTTAACCACTTCAATACAAGGCACTTTCGCCCCTTCCTGCCAAGGACAATTTTGAGCTTTCAGTGCTGTTGCACTTTGAAAGACAATTGCGCAGTCATACAACACTATACCTAAACTAAATTTTTATAATTTTCTTCCCACAAATAGAGCTTTCTTTTGGTGGTATTTGATTCACCTCTGCGGTTTTTCATTTTTTGCTAAACAAACTAAAAAAGACCGACATTATTGAACAAAAAATATGTTTTTCTTTGTTTCTGTTATAAAATGTAGTTTTCTCCTTTACTGATGAGATGGCACTGATGGGCACTGATGAGGCGGCACCGATGGGCACTGATGAGTTGGCACTAATAGGATGGCACTGATGGGCACTGATGAGGAGACACTCATATGTAGAACTGATGGGCACTGATAGGCAGCATTGATATGCAGCACTGATGGGCACTGACAGGCGGCACTGATGGGCACTGACAAGCGGCATTGATGGGCACTGACAAGCGGCACTGATGTGCACTGACAAGCGGCACTGATTGGCATTAACAGGTGGCATGGATGGACACTAATTGATACTGTCAGGTGTTAATGCTGGGGACTGATTAGCACTGTGATGGACACTGGCACTATGGTGGGCACTGATTTGCATTGTGGTGGGCACTGATTGGCACTTTATTGGGCACTGGCAGGGGGTTATGATGGGGCACTGACTGGGCACCAATTGGCAGCTTATGGGTACATTTGATGGGGGCTGTGCTGAAAATCAGTGTGCTGATTATAAGCACAGACCCCCGCCCCTGACAGGGAGAGCCTCCCTGTCAGCGCGAACCGAGGAATACCGTTTACCGGCATTTCCTTGTTCACACAATGATCAGCTGTGATTGGTCACAGCTGATCACGTGGTAAGAAGCCTCTGTTAGAGGCTTCTTATCACGATTGGCGATGCGGCGTGTCAGACTGACACGCCGCACCTGCGATCGCGCCCCCGTGCACCGGCATTTTATCCTGCTGAACATCATATGACACACCGTCAGGATAACAGAATCACTTCCCGGACGTCAATCTGTTATAGGTCAGACGGGAAGTGGTTAAAGTGAGCTTTCACTTTCTTGAAGAAAACTCCACATTTTTGATATAAAAATAATATAGTATATACTTTATAATTGATATGTAAGCAATTTTGTAAATTAATGTTATTAAGAATTATCTTTCAATTTTAATCTGCAGCTACTGTATGGCTGCCAGGGACATGCTGGCCATAGCGCAGAAGATGTGCAGAGGCAGAGGCAATTGTGCATGGATGGACACATTTCCAATGACATCCCTCCTGACAGGCATGTCTGTGCGATCGTGCGAACGCATATGCGCATGTGCGAAAACGTGCACGCACCATTAGCATTGGCACCAAGTACAGTATATAGGGATGGCAGATGCACTAGGGCCTTGCTGTCTGATCTGCAGCTTTCCCCCTGTATCCTGTTCTAGTGCCTGCACTTGATCTGATTGTGACCCAGCTTCCTGACTACTCTGATTCTCTCCACGCCTGACCTCGGCTTGCTTAACCTTGATTCTCTTTTGCCAAGCGTCTACATGAACTTGACCATTCTTATTGATGTCTCTGATATACCTGATCTTCCATGTATAGCTTGGCTTGTCTGAATCTGCACCAGTCTCCTCCCCCTGCTACATCCTCCACGTACCTGCATCCACAGTACCCGACACCTGCAACCTGCCTGCATCTACAGCACCCCTGAATCCATGTGTGCCTGCATCCACAGCCACCAACCGCAGCTCCACTACTGCTGCTGGCTGCTACACATGCTCCCTTGCTACCAAGAACATTGCAGGCACTCCTACCTCACTGTGCTCTCATGGCCACTGTTGCAAACTCAGTGGTCCCCTAACCCCTAAGAGAGGCCTTCCTCTGCTTGTCAGGCTCTACCCGAAGGTACGTGACAATGGCAAGCTGGAGGCCGTTGGTTTATGTGATTGGTTTACAAGGCATCTCCTGCAATAGGAATTTCATTTTTGCTGAGTTACTCCCTAACACCTGACCAAAGAGATGCTGGCTGATTAGAACACTGAGATGTGCTTAGGTGATTATAATAAAAACAGACCATCCCATTACAAAAAAAATCTGGAATAGACATAATGAGACTCAGCTATTTGTGTAGAACAGATAAATAATAATAATAATAATACATTATATTTATAGGCGCTTTTCAGAACACCCAAGGTCACCTTACAAGGATAACAACCAAGTAACAAGTAAATAAATAAAATAAAATAAAATACATCACATAACCATTAAATTACAAAAGCAAACCAATGAAGTCAAACAGAGTATGCTGGTTTAAAAAGATGAGTTTTAAACGTGATTTGAAGATAAGTAGGAAATCAATGTCGTGGATGTCAGGTGGCAGGGTGTTCCAAAGTCGGGGGGGGGGAGAGCAGCTAAAGGCTCTCAATACCATAGTGATCAAGTGGGCAGATGGAACATTGAGATGAATGGAAGAAGACCTGAGAGGGTCTGTTCATATGTAGGAGTTCAGAAAGGTATGGAGGAGCGAGGTTATGAATGACCGTAAAGGTAGGTAACAAAGGTTTGAAATCAATATGGTATTTAACTGTAAGCCAGTGAAGGTGCTGAAGGACAGGAGTAATGTGATTAAAGGAAGGTGTTCTGGTGATGATTCGGGCAGCAGAGTTCTGAAAAAGTTGCAGTCTATGGAGGGACTTGAAAGGGAGACCAAAAAGAAAAGAGTTACAGTAATCTATGTGGGAAGTGACCAGATTGTTAATGAAAATGGCAGTACTGTTGGGTGTGAGAAACATATGAAGACGCTTAATTTTATGCTAGATGGAAATATGCTGACTGAGTGACATTACTGATGTGAGCTTGTAAAGATAGTGTGCTATCGAGGATGACACCCAGACTCTTTACCTGAGGGGATGGAAAGATTATGGAGTTATCAATATTACCTGAAAAACTGTTAAGCTTTGTCAGGGTGGATTTCGTACCAATGAGAAGAACCTAAGTTTTGTCACTGTTCAATTTGAGAAAGTTGTAAGAGAGCCAGGATTTGATTTTCTGTAAACAATCGGTAAGGGATTTGGGTGGAAGGGTGGTAGTAGGTTTAGTGGACACGTAAAGTTGGGTGTCGCATAGAAATTGAAGTGGATGTTAAATTTATGAAATATGAGACCAAGAGGAAGAAGATATATTATAAACACAAGGGGCCCAAGGACAGAACCCCAGGACACGCCAGTAGAGATTAGAGATGGTTGAGATTTGAAAGATTTGAGTTGGGTGAATTGAGTACAGCCAGAGAGATAAGATTTAAACCAGTTCAGGAGTGTGTCAGTGAATCCAATGGAGCCTAATCTGTCACAGAGGATGTTGTGAGAAATGGTATCAAAGGCCGCACTCAGATTAAGGAGGATGAGGATAGTTATGAGACCAGAATCAGCTGCCACGAGGAGATCATTTGTGATTTTACCAAGGCAATTTCAGTGCTATGTAGGGGATGGAAACCAGACTGAAATTGATCAAATAGGTCAGAGTCAGAAAGGTAAGCATAAACCTGAAAAGCAAAATTTTTTTTAAGGATTTTGGATAGAAAAGGATGGTTGGAGAAGAGTCGAAGTTTACTGAAGTCACTAGGGTCTGCACCAGGTTTCTTAAAATGAGGGAAAAATACCAGAGGTGAGGGAAGAATGTATGATATTAGTTATTAAGAAGGGCAGAGAGGGTAGACATGCTTTAACCAGGACAGTAGGGTTCTAACTGACAAGTAGGCAGTAGGCTTGGATTTCTGAACAAGGTTAGTTATTTCAGTGACAGAGGGAAGTTTGAAACTAGAGAAAGAACAAGAGAGAGGTGCAGAAAGATCTGGAGAAAACAGACAGTGGGTGGGGTTTCAGAATCAGCTGTTGATTGTTGAAAAATGTTATTAGAGAGTCACAAAAAGAAGTTGTACAGAGAAAAGAAAGGAGTATGGTGGCTTAAATATGCTATTCACTACAGAAAACAAGGCCTTAGTGCTTCCCTGAAATGATTAATTGTGTAAAGTAGGTGTGTTTTGCTGCAGACAGTGCAGACAGTGCATCCTTATAGTGAACATATGTAAAGGTAGGCCTTTACCAAATAATACGCTAAAATTCTTGTTCTTTCTCAAGTAAATTGGATTTACAATTAAAGTTAATGGTCTCTGCTTCTTTAGAAAATCAACCCCCATTTTTTGTAACTTTAAGTGATATTATAAGCATATAGTCTGTGAGTATTTTGCATGCTTCATCTGGGAAAGTGTCAGCCATTTCAAATATGTGAAAAAATAATGATTACTTTTTTATTTTTTTTAAAACTGTGTGGGAACTGGAGTATGGGCATATCTCAGAATCTCACTCCCTGACATGGGGTTAGAATTGCCCTCCTCCACAAATTTAAGACTACTGTACATTGGGTTATTGGATGATGGCAACCCTGGTCATGAGATGATAGTAGACCCTTAGGATTTGTCTTTAGCTCTTACTAAATTTGAGGAAGTTGTCTAGAAATAGATTAAGAAGAAAGTGTAAGTCAGGGTAAAGGGGTAAGGAGTGAAAGGAGGCAAATAAACCCCCTTACCTGTCCACCAGAGTCAACAGTAGTAACTTATCTTGTTGTTATTGATATAGCATGTACCCTCCACACTTTAATCTTGTGCAAAATAAGACAGTTGACTAACTTAAAGAGTATATCTATATAAAACAGCATCAAAATGTATATAATAATTTCTAACACAGTGGTGTTAACATTAAATTTCAAGGTATATCAAAATGTTCTTTGGGGGATTCTTAAGACACCATATAATATAGCTTTACATATAAAATGAGTTTTAGAAAAATACTGAATCACTGTGTCAGATACAGAAACAGATTCTGATCAGCATAACACCTTTGACTCTTCTTGGCCCTTTGCAATTCTAATATTCAATACTTTGCAATTTTTTAATGTACTTATTTATTTGTCTAGCATTAGTCATCAAAAAAAATAGGAGCAAAAGATTTCATACAATATTGATAATGACAGGGATCAACCAGGTTACTCTTTAAAAAAAAAAAAAAGGGTTGAGGGTTAGGACACTTTACACTACTATTTCATGCATTGGACTATAGGATTGATCTGACAGGTTTTGCCATAAAGTCATTATTACGTCATTATATGGGTTTCAACTTTGGGAAAAGGGGTAGAGTGGACCATAATGACCTGCATTTTTCATTTTACTGTTCGTATGCAAACAAAACTTAATTTTCTTGTGTTCATTTGATAGTAGCATTGCATTACAAATTCACAGAATGTAAAAAGTCTTTATTTCATTTGTAAATACATTTCCCCTTTGTTATAAATAGACCTAATGGCAGATGAAATGTGTTGTTTGTCTACAGTAATCAGTTATTCAAAACCACCACAGTTTAAACTAGAAATGTATTTTTTACTTGTTTTTCCATAAAATACAGTATATAGAAATACTACACAGTTGTGGGGGCTCAATTGGCTCATAAAACGTATAGTTTTTATAGAACCAGTATCCAACCTTTGCAGTATAGGCTTTGTTAAATTTAAAGTAAGTTGACTTGTCTGCAAGTGTCTTAGTTTTTGGAACATGGTAGTAAATAAGTTGTCTGAGGATTCAAATGGAATACACATAGACAGCACTAAAGGGATTTGTTAAAAGAAATATGGATTCTCAGAGTAGGCTGTAGGATGTAGTTTCCATAAGTAAAGACCTCTGATCAGACATTTAGTAAAATATAGACCTCCTTTTGAAAATATTGTTAGATCACCATATATAATTTGCAGGACACTGTTAATCTCCAAGGATTTGTGCAAACCATTGCTGCATCCATCTTTTTGGAAAAAATAAGATCTTTAAAGTCTTGATTATTTGAACACAAATGTTTGTTATATTCAAATATTACATTTTATTGTGCAGAAATGAAATCACTTATTAACATAAATAAACAGAATCACTGAAAGGTGTTTGTTGAACACAATCCAGCACAATAACCTTCACACTTTATGAAATAATCATGAAATGCAGGTATACATTAACATATTGACAATGTCAATGCAGAGGAGTAAAAGTGTGAGCATACTTCTCTCTTGATGAAAAATTTGATTTCATTAAACAATGTTATATTGTGTTATGCCTTTAGAATTTGTGTAAGTCCTGCCCTACATTAATGAGAATTAACGACTTTTGTTAATTTATTTATTAATTTATTAATAATGGAAGAAACTACATAATAATCTTTCAGAAATCAATTTCATGCTGACCTTATGCAGAAAGTTGTTTCTGTGTAGACCAAGAGAATCAAGGGCATCAGTTGTAAAAATGAATAATACGCAGATGAATGCCCTTGGCTGTAACGTTGGTCATAAATATAGTGAATGCTGCCTAAATCTGGAATTCCCATTGAATCCAATGGAAGGATAAAAGGATCATGATCTCGCATGTGCAGGAAAATCAATTATTCAACGTTTTGAATGAGTTTAATCAATGTTTTGGTTGGGTTTGGTGATAAAAAAATGGTGAATGATTTGTAAACTGATCATATTCCACTTTAAAAATATACATCATGTAGACCAGTGGTCATCAACCCTGTCCTCAGGGCCCACTAACAGGCCAGGTTTGCAAGATAATGGAAATACATCACAGGTGATATCATTTGCTGCTCAGTGATTCCAGTATTCTAGTCTGCATCTCCCCAAGGTAATACATAAAACCTGGCCTGTCAGTGGGCCCTGAGGACAGGCCAGACCACTGATGTAGACAAATGCATTCATGTGATTCCAAACTCCATTTAACCCTAATTTTCTGCTTTTTTTTTGTGTACCCGTCTACCTGAAACTGCTAAATGCATTGTCAGCAATAATTGTTCATAGCCAGTAGTGATGCGCAAACCAAGCAAAGTTTACTGGATGTTCACTGAACACTTGAAAAAATTTGCAAACCCAGAACATAGTGCCCAAACTGCAATGAAGTATATGGGAGCACAATCTTGTAATTCTTGTCTATTAAGGTTTGCAAGCTTTTGGTAAAAAAGGCATGGGTGACTGGGACATTGCCAGATGGGATATGTTCCAATGAAGATTTTTTTTTGATAATCTTAAGCAGGTAATTTAACATGGTTTAACTGCTTCCTGTCTGGCCAATGTACATGTACGGCTGGGCGAGGGCTTTGTCAATGCAAGTGGACGTATCTTTACATCCTCGGCAATGGCTTGAGTGTGGCCCCTAGAGAGAGCACCTGGAACCCCGGATATTACTCTGTCCCCTGGAAATTGGTGCTGTGCTATGTGATCTCTGTGTCCAGCCACAGAAATCACATGTATAAACAAAGAAAGTAAACAGCAAGCAAGGTATTGGTTCTCTGTCCTCCCACAGAGATTTTCTGTAAGAGAAGAGAGAAGCATTACAACAGTACCGTGAGTGTTATCATCCCGTCACACAGCATTTTCACAAACAAAACACCAGTGGCAGTCAGCTTACAGTATCCCTGATCACTACCCCCCTGTGTAGTGTGAATAAACAGTGTATCCAGCCACCTGTCACCTGTTACACCTGTCTCAGTGTCACCAGTACTGCCAGTAACATTGTACCTTAACACTAGCTAGTCAGTGTCAATAGATCATTGCCATCAGCCAGTGTCCCTGTTTGTAGTGACACAATACCAATGTCAACAGAGCCAGTGTAGCTAATTGCAGTGATGTCAGACCAGTATACACAAGCACCAGTGTCTTGATCCCTGTCACACCAGTGTCAATGTCAACAGAACCAGTGTCTCTGACTGCAGTGATGCCAGACCTGTATATGTCAGCACCAGTGTCTGATCATCATTGCATGAGTGCCACTGTCAATAGAGTCAGTAAAGCCAACAATATTGTTCTGATTCCTAGTCATGCCAGTGTCAGCAGAGCCATTTAAGCCAGCATCAAGTGTTATGATCATTGCCACACCAGTGCCAGCGTCACCAGAACCAGTGTCCTTGATTGCAGTGACATCAGACCAATATATGCCAGCACCAGTGTCCTAATCACTGCCACACCCGTGTCATTGTCAACAGAGTCTGTGAAGCCAGCAATACTGTTCTGATCACTAGTCAGCAGAGCCATTCAAGCCATTAACAGTGTTCTAATCAGTGTCACACCAGTACAGCATCACCAGAACCTGAACAGCATGTCCAAAAAAATATTAACAAGCGAAAGTTCTGAACATGACAGTTAAGAGTAAAGGGGAGCCATCATTGTCAGGTTAAAATTATATAAATTTAAATATATAAAAATTTGCGTACAGTGTTGCATGACCGCACCATTGCCAATTAAAGTATCACAGGACTGCATAGCAAAAAAACGGTCTGGTCATGAAGGGGTGAAACCTTCAGGAAGTCAAGGGGTTAAAAGGTAGCAGAATACATTTTGGCCTTAATTTATGAAGAAACTAAGAACAACATTATTTTTTCCACAATTTTGGCAGGGGTGATTAAAATGATCAGCTTTTATTTATTTATGGAAAACATTTATCCAAGAAAGAAAAAAAATGTTTGCTGTAACTGATTATACAGTGTGAGCTGGAGATTTAATTTGTTAATATAAGTAAATCTGCTAATACAGTTAACGCTATCCCCCCCACCCCCCGCTGCTGTCAGCTGTGCCTCCTGCCTCCTCTCATTCTTCCAGAGTTGCAGAAGCACATGATTAATTAGGTGTTCCTCTCTCAGGTATGTAGTACTCACAGTGCTCAGAAAAGATTGCCCTTAATATAGCACATTGTTATCCTGAACTCATCCTGAGGACTTCCAATTCCTGAGTCAGCAGGATGTGGTCACTGCACTGTCAGAATGCCTGCTTGTAGCTGCATACAAAGGCCTAGTGAATAATGTTGTGCAGATTACCACTGCTGATCAGAGGCAATTCTTGGTTCATGCGTTATATAACTTCCATATTGTTAGAGAGTCATATCTTTCCAGTAAGCCTTTTCGGGTGGAGCGTGGTTGTTGGTGGAGGTCCTATGTGAATGGAATTTACATGAGGATTATTTTTTAGACTCATTTTTTATTTATTTAATTGACTATGTGTTTATATAGGGTCATTTGTTATATAATGTTTATGTTTGCACTATATATTTATGTATTTGCATATTTAATCATGCTTGAATATCATTGACACTGAGTGTACTGTTTTAGATTATTTTATCAGTGTGTCTTGCATATTTTTTTTAAGTTAGCTCTGCACTTTGTTATACTTTATATATTTATACTTTATTCAGACTATAGTGGTTATCTCATAGTGTGTGAGCAGCTTCTTTAGAGATTCACATGTGCGATTGTACGCAAATTTATCAAAAGGCCATAACCATATTTGATCGATGGTATACGCTGGCATTTTTCTGGCCATTTTGTTGACATTCAGCTGCCGGCCAGGGAACTATCATTTGTGGGGAGAATCCATAGGGAGATGATAATTGGAGCAGGCTGTCCTGTTTGTGAAGGTGGGTCATTTGGATGTCATTCATTGTAATTGATGATGGACCTACATTGCTGAATGGCATGATTGGTGTTGGTTTGTTGTTATGGAGCTTTTCTTTTCCAATGAAAAACTTTTTCTATAGTGTCTGTGTGTTTTAGTTACTTTGTAGTACCTTATATTCTTTACTCATTAATGTTGCCACCAAGGGCGTTGCTAGGTCTGCAAAAGATCTGGGGCTAGGTCCCAAAACAGCAGTCACCAACCTTTTTGCAAACCGGGCCGGGGGAACGCGCTTCAATCGTCATGGCACCATGGTTGTTATGGTGTCAGGGTGATTGAAGTGCATTATTTCTATTGTTGCATTGTAATATTAAATGACTCACAGCTGGGCGGTGGGTAGAGGCAGAGCCATGACGGTAGCTGCCGCTGACACCGGCAATGATAAGGTTACAATTTGGAGATCATGGAAAGCCCGCTGCTGACAAAACTACAGTTAAAGTTACTTCTCAGCCAGCAAAAAACTTTCACAAACGAAAAAGGAGAAAAAAATGTAAATAAAAAATATTTTAAAAATATTTTATTTATTATAAAAAAAAAAGAAATACATACAATAAATCAATTAAATTGAATTGAATTGTTGACAATTAATTAGATAAATAATTAAATAAATACAATTAAATCAGATTGAATTAAAGTAAATCAATCTAAATTGAAAGTCTATGAAAAACACCGCTGAAATGTTACAGTTCGCAAATTCATGTGTAAAAAAAGGCATTTGTCACTGCAAGCAGTCAACCTAGTGTGTCCCAGAGAGTCCACATCATATACTGAGCTTTTACAGGAACTGCAAGCAGAAAGAGCAAGGTAGCCAAGGTTCAAATAAATTAAAAAAATATGTATATAAAAAAAAAAAAAAAAGAAGAGAATTCACTTTAGTAAAAACAATGATAGATAGTACAATATCATATTTAGGTTGCTCTTATGTGTGTGCAGAACTGGCCACTGAGACAGAGAGCCACACTGCACACGCCAGGGGAATCTGAGTGTGTGTGAGATACCTGTTAGCAGTCGCCAGGTCAATGTCAGGAGCCACCATATCCCGCTTATCCACGAAGGGCTCCACTGAAGAATGGACTGAAGAAACCATCAGGGGAGGATCACAAGCAGCCGTCACAGGACACAGGGGTTGCTGGGAGACCGTTTATGCAAGGAAAGCTCCGCTAAGGTATAGACCAGATGGGACACTCGGTTGCGAGTAAGGGCAGGGGAGCGGCAATGCGGGGGCGGGCGGAGAGAGATGATGTCATCTCTGCTCTTCCACCTGACACCTGCTCGCTTCTCTCATCGGCTTTCCTGGCTCTCTCATGCAGCCCGCCCGCCACCCGTGCAGCCAGGATGCAGAGAGGCCACCCTCTGGTTAGGCAGGGACCCCTGGGGCAAGAGACTCGGGGCTACGGGCCCCAGATTCGGGCTATAGCCCCAATTGCCAGCCCCTAACAATGCCTCTGGTTGCCACAAATATAAGGAAACCATGCAAACCATAGTACATTAGTGTCTGGATTTAGGTCTTCACTAAACAATACAGGACACGTTGTGTCACCTCTTTTTCAGCTGCAACTCTGCTCTTCTACACTAGCAGATGTATGCTTCATATGATCAATGTACTCAGTAATCAGCGAAGATAAAGCCCCAAGTTATCTAAGAGGGACAGAACCTTGTTCAAATAGAATCCATGCACATACTGTATGTAAAGCACTAACATAGGCCTTCCCTAATTTTATCAATGGCCACCATGATTTTTAGGCAACTTCACTCTAAACCAGCTTTTGAATCCCAAAACACCTAAACAGATCAAGGGACCAACCACCAACACTTGGTCGGTCGATGCTTTGGTGCCAATATAAACTGTTGTTGGTTGGTTGCAATCATTTGTTCATCTATTTTAGGAAAGATAGTGGAAGTAGTTGAAAATGGCAGAAAATCTCTCAGTGTGTGGCCAGCATATTAGTTGTTAGTACTTAGTCTGCACTTCCTTAACATCTGGATAGGTTTTCCCACATGAGTGACAGATTTGATTCATTCTGCAGGATAAATGTAGCTGCCATTCAAACACAGTGTTGGTGGATGCAGGAGTGGAGATTTGTGTGCAAAGAGTAGTATGTCTTTGCATTTCTGACCTCCAAAGTCCATAACTGCGCTCATCCTCTCTATCTCTGTATAACACTTTCATTCAACCGTAAAGATGAATGGAGTTTGTCATTCATGCAGTAAATCCTGTCTAGCTGCATAATAAATGCAAAATGCAGAGCAGCGAACTGTGTCTGCATGAAGTGTTAATGATCCCTAACTACTGTGCTGCAGTAGCATATGTACACTAGTTATTATTTTTTTAGCATTATTTATACAGTCTACATTACCACATCACAGATTTAATCAATTTACTTTAAAACCCTTGTAAGGCTTTTATTTACTGATATGAACTTTTGGTAACACATAGCCACAATGTAATAGATGTTTGCTGTGAAAAAAAAGATGTTTTTAGTAGGGAGACCATGAATTTCACTATATAAAATATTACAGAAAAATAAAAGCAAAATAACTTTACTTCTTTATTTAAATACACCATAAAACAAAACATTTTTCTTCTTCTTTTTTAATACAGTAATTTCCCCCAAAGGTTTGATGCCTGGAGTGCAGAGACTTTTCCCGAGTTACCTGCAGGGAAATCTTTCATTAATATTGAATCCCTGCTGGGTGTTGAAGCTGAGCTGTGTCAGTGGAATACGGATTCATTAAATATAAATGGCAAGATGCCCTTTTAGAAAATGTAGCTTGCCTGTTTTGGCAGCATGAAGGGTAGTTCTCAGCTAATCAGAGACTGATATGTTAACCCTTTCAAATGTTTCCTTATACACATCTGACACATAAAAAGTGTGACAGTACAACAACATAACAACATAAACAACTAAAATAAATGCTTAAACACAATGATTTGTCATTGGGGCTGGGATCTAAACACTGCAGGATTCTAGTGAAAGGACAATAAGGTTGTGATGCATAAACTTGGTGGAAACGGACAGGAGGAGCGGAAGGCTTATGGATAAGAGATTGGGGAGAGAGATGTACACAGTTGTTGTTTACATTTGTTTAAAAACTAACAACCCCCTCTTTGCATTAAAGTGGTCTTTGGTGGCCTTTCCTTGCACTATTATTTAGAAGCTTACTAATATTAAAATAAAAAATGGTAGGATTGTGTTCATCTTTATTCTTAAAACTATGCCCTAGAATGACATCTGTAATTTCAGTGGATGACACTTGCAATACTAGTATTTTCCTTAGGAGCACAGCCTTCATGAAGCATTCTTCATAGATGAAAAGATATCTAAACATCAGTGTTGGTCATCTTACTTTAAAAAAGTAATTAGTTAAGTTACAAATTACTTCTCCTAAAAAGTAATTGCGTTAGTAACTCAGTTACTACATTGGAAAAGTAATTAGTTACGCAGCAAAGTAACTGACTTTTTTTTTTAATATTCTATACGTGTAACTAAGGGGCGGGTCTAGTATTACTGTAACCAAGGGGTGCATTTATTATTATTGTTATATATCGTGTAACCAAAGGGCTGCTCTATTATTACTCTAACCAAGGGGCAGATCTGTTATAGCGTGTAAGCAAGGGGCGGGTCTATTATTATTATATTGTGTAAGGGGCAGATGGCTACAGAAGAGGGCGAATGTTAAATTAATGGGCAGAGCTCGATATATAACAATAATAATAAATGTGCCCATTGGTTACAGTAATACTAGACCCGCCCCTTAGTTACACGATAGACGCCCCTTGCAGAGTAGCACGAGCATCAGGAGCGTGCGGCATCGCCTCGTACAATTACATGTTAACTGCACCTGCGCAGTGTAGAGTTCACTCAGAGCTGTTTAAGTTCGGCAATTTTCGGAAGCTCCGTAGTCCTTCGTACTGCGCATCGCAGTACAGGGGGGAACTTTTTCCGCAGGACACCGGAATTACACTACTGCCATCTAGTGGAGGTAGATGTAATTGGGGTAACTAAGCCAAAGTAATGGGAACTGAGTTACCATGAGGGGAAAAGTAATCAGTTAGATTACTCGTTACCCTCTAAAGTAACTGCGTTACGTAACTCAGTTTATTTTAACTCAGTTACTTACATCACTGCTAAACATGAACATAAAAATAAACTATATTTTGCAGTCTAACAGTCATTAGATGCTCTTAGATATTCTTAGTTTTCAGGCAAAGTTCTAACAATCTTAGCAACTTTCTCAGCTATCTTCTATGAACTACAATGTTGCACCTATTAGGCTGGCTTCAAACTGAAACGGTTTTCAGGTGTCTTAGTGCTAGAAATAGCCTATAAATAAGCCTATAAATAATGCCTGAAAACCACCTCCCATTCATTTCAGTGTGACTTCTCACACTGGGGCAGTAACGCTTGCGTGACATTAGGAAAAGACATGCAAGCAGCATCTTTGGGGCTGCCCATTGAAATGAATGGGCAGAGCTTCCAAAGCAGCTAAAAAGTGATTCAGAAGCGGGCGCTTTTAACCCCTCCTTCAGCCACTAGCGGGGGTTAATAGCACCCTGCTAGCAGCCGAAAAGCGACTCTAAAATGAGCGGCACTTTGACGCTAACACTCAGCGGCCCCAGTGTGAAAGTAGTCTTAATGTAATGGAGATGCAGGGGGAAGGATATGTTTGTAGTCCAAATGAGGAGCAAGCAGACAAGGGTAACAAAGTGCCCCTCCACAGAGATAGGTAAAATGATTGGGCATTGTCACTTTTTTATGGGAAGTGTGTTACTGGCCAGATCACCATATGAAAATAAAGAGAAAATTGCTTAAAAAAAGGAAACAAATGCAGCCACCAATTTATCTGTTTTTTCAAATATTTCAAAAGGGTATCAGGGTAGTGCCACAAGAGGTAGTATTACCATACATATAGCAACATACCTGTACAGCAGGTGTGCCCAACCAGTGGCCCGGGGGCCACATGTGGCCCGTGGAGCCCTCTGATGTGGCCCGCGACCTCCTGCTCTGGGATAAAATAGAATAGAGTACTGTTATTAAAGGTCAGTTTTATTAATAAAATCACTGGGTACATATGGGCATATCTATTCTGCAGTGGTTACTGGGATGCTTTCAAACTGATCCGCAGGTACAGAGCAGTGCACCTGCAGGTTACCTGCACTGAGCCATAGACCTCTATTATTACCTGCGTGTTTGGTGAGCTTTCTGAACGTGCACCAAACCTGCAGAATATAATAGAAGTCTATTGCAAAGTGCAGGAAAGCCAAAGGTATACTGCGCTGCACCAACGGTACAGGTAAACTGCAGCGCATCTGTGTGAAAGCAGCCTTGAGCCCCTTTCACACGGTCAGTCTGACCCAATTGGACCCTCCATTCACCTCTAAGGAGTAGCAAATGTAATTCGACTTGTGTACTACCTACAATCCAATCCAATCCACAAAAAAAAAGTATTACTGGGCTGTGTCAAAGTCCGCTCTGCATATACAGAGCAGACAGGGACCTGCCTTCCGCTTATTGTGACCCGCGGCCGGTTACCAAGTATCTTAAGTGGCCTTCGCTCTTCAAAATATTAGGCATACCTGCTGTACAGCAACAAAAAGTGTAAAATCAGGAGAAATTCCAATAAAGACAAGTGACTAACGAAATTTGAATAGTAGATTAACATAAATATGATGGGCTTCATTAAATTACATTTTAGTTTTAGGTTTAGACACACTACATAGTGGGTTTTCAGACTATTTTATTTTTAGTTATTTTCTTAGAGGATTTTCCAGGTTGAATTTATTTATTTATTGTCCTGAAAATTAGGGTGCTAAAATAAATAAATTATGTTCCTACATGATCCCTTTCCTCAACTGTAATCAGGATACTAAGGTGATTGTAGATTGGAGAGGGTTGTTACCTTTTGAGTAGATAAACTTCATATCACCTTGCATGTGATGCCTGTGATTTCCTATGTTGCTTAGGAATATTTGTTTTACCTTTTAAGATGGACCAGTCTCTTTGAGAACATCCTGTCAGTTACACCAGTTCACCACACTCTTGATATTTAGTTAAGAATAAATTCACTACTTGAAAAATAATCCCTGCCTTTGTTGTGGGTAAGAATTATTTTTCAAGTATTTCTCTCATACTGTATACAACCAACAGCTTAGCTAACCTTCTGAGGGCAGCTGCTGTTCCCTTTCTTCAGACAGCTCCTTTGATGGAATTATTCCTACTATATTTGCTACACCCAAATGATAGAATAATTTACAGAATGCATTACATCGCAGGCATGCTGTGATATTCCTGAGACATCTCCTGGTGGAAGATACGGATTCTTCTCAGTTCACTTGAATAGTACGTCAGGCCTTATAAGAAAAAGGCCAGAAAAATCGGCAGAGTTGTGATGCCATTAAGATATACATCCTTTCTTATACAGTGTTCAGCGATACCGAGCTAACTTTACTGCGCACAGGGTTAAACTTTGCTCCACCCAACCCTCCAGACTTATTTGAGCTTTTTGTGGATCTCAACAAATTCCCCCGTAATCTCACCCTTAAATGCTACTATTCCATGAAAGAAAGTGTTCAGGTTGTCAAACTTGATAATTCCAACATCATTGATGTCATGGAGGAAACCAAAGACCATAAAATTATTCACGTAATGGAGAATTTATGGCTAAAAGGTGCATCAGATTTGGATGGTTACACCTCTGAAATTCCCCACAGTCTTGTCAGCATAGTCCCTCATTGGGCGAAAGGCAATTTCATCCCCACCTTTTTAAGAGGCTGTAGAGGATTTTGATTATCTATGCAACCAAGCTAGGTAGGATCACACTTGCTCCATGTCATTGAATGAAAGGGAAACCTTAGAAAAACTTATGAACAACTCTGCCATTATCATCAGGCAGGTGGATAAGGGGGGTAGCCTTGTCATCTAAAATAGGGATGATTACCTTGCTGAGGCCATGCGACTATTGGAAATGTATAGATTTATGAACAGCTGAGAGGTGACCTTATTGGGCCATACCAGGAGTATCTTAAGTCGTTGCTGAATCAAGCTCTTGGGGATGGTGTGTTGACTAGGCAAGGAGTGGCATTTTTTGTACAAACCTGGAAATTCTCCAGCAAGACCCCTTCTATTGAATACTATCGCCAAACATCCTAAGATTATTTTTTGGAAACCAAGGACCATAGGAGCTATGTAGTCCCCAGCAGAATCTTCTCCCTAAAGAGCATCGTCTGTTCCAACTGGAGTGGTCTATTCGACCAGAAAGGCAGGTACAGGTGTGGCGTTCCCAACTGTGGGACTTGTCAATTCATGTGGCACAGGAAAAAGGCAGCCGAAGACAGCCATAGGGAAGTTTTTCCCATCTGGCTGTATATCAATTGTGAATAACATCATGTTTGATTTGCCCTTTGGCTTGCTCAGTAGAACTTCCCAGACTTTACGCACACACTTTGGGGAACATAAATGGAACATCATCAAGGGGTTTGATCCTTACCAGTTTCTCAAAAAATATAATAAGGATCCAACAGGGCTAAAAGTATTTGGATTGGGACGATCACTGTAGATATAGAGCAATGCTACCCTAAAGCTCAGCAAAAGAAAATCAGCGTTTTTTTGTGCATTTACTTTGTGTGTTTTTTCATGGTACCATTCTAAATGCACCTGTTTTTACTTTAGCAATGTAACTATACATTACCTATAATTGATTATTTATATATTTTTTGTATGTATTAGAGATATATAGATTTAGGACATTCTTTATCTACTTTTATTATTTTTAAGTTTCATTTTTGTTTTATCTTTATTTCTATTTTTTTAGTAGTTGTGCACCTGGAGTGTACAATAAGTTTTGTTTAGTCATTTATTTTCATCATCTACCATGTGTACATCCTCTTGGTAATTACTGTATAAATTATATTATAATATATGTTCTGCTTTCACATATATTATATATAATATTTTTAAGGTAAGTGTTTTGCTAAGAAGATTTTAATTATATTTAATTCTTATTACACATACATTTATATTTGCTTGATTAGTGATTTCACTATTGCATTGTTTAGATTTATATTTTTTTGTCCTCTGACCAGAGCAACAGACCGGGACAAAGGCTTTATTTTATTCATTTATTTTATCCTTTTCGTCTATTTATTAGCAATCTATTTGTTTCCCTGCCTACTTCGTGCCTTTCCCCTGATGAAGTCACGTGGTCTGACGTCACGCGTAGGGACAAGGAAAGGCACTCATACAGACGGAGGCAACGAGCTCAGCGCTCGTTTCAGATAAGCATCTTTTTATTATATGTTTGTGAGTACCGCTCTTACTGTTTATGAATAAATCTTATACCTATTACAAAATTACTACACTATATGGCTACCCCTCATTTTTTTCACATACCCCGGCATTTGGCTGCGAGGATAAGGGAGGATATACCTGGATCCAGGGATAGGAAACTCATCCACCCAGACAGGCACTGCAACAGAGGGAGAACACTACCTATCCCATTTATTTTCATGTGGTTAACCCTTTGCCACAAGGTAAGGGTCCATTACCTAATTTAGTGTGCTTACACGAAGAGGATGCATCCCCACTGTTAAGGACACCCCACCGCACAGATTTCTTTTTGGCCCAGGGACCGCACACCTGCTGCTTATTTTTCACCAGAAGAAACAGCACAATATAGACTGTTGATTGCAATACCTTGCATATTGCGGACTTGCATGCAGCATATTCATTTATGACCAATTTATTTGGCATCTTCCTCACCATTATTGCGTTATACAATTTCACCTGCATTTATTTTTATTTTGCGATCTGCTTTTTTCTGCACCCAGTTATTGGTTAACGTTTGTTTCTAGTCACGTAGATTAGGTCCATCGTCACATAATGCACACAGTATTGATCACTACCCCTAGGAATTTTATTCTTTCTCACCATATTGCATCTTTTCACTTTTTTACGTTCATCACTCATCTCACACCTTACAGTGTGATTGCTATTACTGTTTATATAGATTGTTTCTCATCTTATCACGTAGTTCATATACGCTGTGCACATCTGCACAAGCATCTCTTGGATATTACTTTATGCACTATCTTAATGCACTTTGGATTTATCTCTGCATATATTTATGTTACTTATTGATTTATATATTGGTTTTACATATATATATATATATATATATATATATATATATATATATATATATATATATATATTTATATATTCTCCTATATGTATTTTTAGCCTTGCATATTTTACTACCTATGATGTTTTTAGGTTGGCGTTTCTATTTTTAGGTGCTATTAGTTTTGCAAACACTCTCGCATGTCTATTTCCACATTTATTTACTACCTTAGCATATACCCGTTTTAGGATATCATCCTGTACTAGCTCAAAGATAGCTGTTTGCTATTACAGCATTCCGAGCACAGGATTTTTGCATATCCCCACACTCCTATTTAGCAGAAGCTCTGGCCACTTCCCTGGGGTACAGCGCAGTACCACCCCAACTTTGACTTACTCCGTGTCTTTGTCTTTCATTGGATTGCATTGTATTGCTCCACACATACACATACATGGTTGACAACTTTGTTGTGTGCTTTCTGTCCCGATTTCCCTTCTGGTCCCTGTGTCCAGGTCTAGCGATGATGCGCTTCCAGGGTGTAATTTCCTGCTGACGATTGGAAGTTGGCGTCATGGCGCACTTCTGATCTGCCACTCGAGCTAAGCTTAGGCTTACATACCAGCGGCCATTGCCCACTCCATCCGGGGACATACAGGCATCTTTTCCATTAATTGATTTAGAGTCAACATGCTTCCATAGAGGTACTGTCCATCACATTTTCTCCTCTGATGTACAATTATTTAGCGGAGCATTAATTAGCAGAGCATTTGTATCATGTCACCAATAGTTAGTGCGCACTGTATAGTTGATGCTGACCTTTGACCCTGGTTGTGGCCCAATCCCTGCCTCCTTCCCTGTGGGTGGTATGAGGAATATATATACTTTATCATTTATGTATGCTGGCTAGCTTAGCTCTGAGAAAGGGGGTGCATTCACGAAACACATCAGATCGCCAGCATAGTGGTCAGGTTACACAATTCCTGGATTGGATGTGTCTTGTGATGATTCACGTTTTTTAAATCTTTTATTTTTGTTAGTATCCATTTTGTCTACACTTCTGTCTTTGAATAAATCTCTGGTTGTGCACTAGGCGTCTGTGCCATCCTGTGTGTTTCTTTTGTAGCTTATAAAGTTTGGTATCTTTTCTTGCAAATATTGACAGCTAAAGGCTGTAGCCTTTCCTCCGGTTTCCAAAGTTTCCAAAGTTTGTCTCTTTGCCACTTGCTTCAAACTTCTGCCTATCATGAACTGCCACCCGCCTAACTGCCTCCTACTTTGACTTTAGTGTGTTTATGGCCAATGAAGTGCTGGTAAAGTAGTTTTGCTATGAGTGTCACACTGTAGAAGACAAAATAATTTGATGAGGTCTCTGCTGACATTCTTTAGTGACTTCACCTTAGGGGAATTCATCATATCTCTGGGGACATAGAAGATCCATATTTACCTGTAACAGTGTGTTTAGGCCATGGACCCTTATGATATGTCCCTCCCTAACATGTTACAACATGCATTCTGGATCTTACCAGGAACATGTCATGCAGATACTTCAAAGCCTGTCCATCTGTTATGATCAGTTCCAAATTTCATTGAAGGCTTCTACATTTCTTTGCCTAGGGGGATTCCTGGTGTTGTATCTTTCCTGCATTTGGAATTGCATAATTGCCATGCTTCAACTGTGATCATAAAAACATGTTACTTTCCTTCCCATAGTTGTGAGGCAACAAATCATTCCTCTGCTGTACACAAGGACTTCTGCCTGGGTCTTAAGAAAAACTATCAACCCTTATGTTTGTAATTTGTCAACCTTCGTGTAGAGATTGCTTAAATGCTCAATTTCTGTGGAATAGTTTATGGTGTGTTTCTGCACAGTGGATTTGGAAATGAGTAGAAATACGTATTATCAAATTTATTAACTGACAATGCCTGATGGAATGCTATGGGAAAATATTTATCAATAATTCCGAGCAAAAAAAAAACCCTACAGACCTCACCTTTTCCTCTCCATCGGGGTAAATCATTTAAATTCCTTATTTTTGCCAAGGAAATGGTACATACATAGAGCTATTCCTGAATACTGGCACTGTCACACATTTCATAGAATATTTTATTTTTATTTACCATTGAAATATTGACATTGCCTTGGAGGAACCACTTTGATAATACACGAGGAACACATACGTTTCTGCTCCACAAAATTATTATGGCACTTTTCCAGGAGGAATTTATCTCTTTTCTAGTAATTTGCAAGTTGGATAATTGCATTGTTTTCGGACCTACCGTATATACTCGAGTATAAGCCGACCTGAATTTAAGCCGAGGCACCTAATTTTACCGCAAAAAATTGGGAAAACTTATTGACTGAGTATAAGCCTAGGGTGAGAAATGTGCAGCTACTGTAAGCGGAAAAGAGGGTCAACAATGCCCATTTGCAGCCTCACTGTGCCCATTTGCATGCCTCAGTGTGTCCATTTGCAGCCATAGGTCCCCTGAACTTCAAACTTGGTAGTTAAAGGGTTCATAGATGCCCCCTAGCTGCAGCCAAAATGTGGGGTCTCTGGACCCAAAGGGTCCCGAAATGACATTGCTTCAGATGGACACAGTTGACCGAATTTGGGGCCCTGTATCTCGGGGCCACTTGGTGCCAGGAACCCCAAATTTTGATATGTTGTAGTGCTGGTTCCACTGGGTTTTCACACCAAATGGGGTTCCTAGCACTAAGTGGCCCCAAGATAGGGGGCCCCAAAGTCAGATCAGAAAATGTCATCTGCTGCAGAAAAGTGCTTGACTCCAGTATAGGCCGAGGGGGGCACTTTCAGCACAAAAAAATGTGCTGAAAAACTCGGGTTATACTGGAGTATATACGGTAACTGCAATAGACAGTTGCCCATTTTCATATGTGCTTATAAAGACTGAGGGCTCTCCAATGTCTTAAAACCTGATTGTGGTATGAGGCACTTTATTTATCTATTTCTAGGTATATCCTCTCTCCCTACCTAAAACCCAAGTAATTTTGTAAACTATCAAAGAGAACTTGAAAAGATGCTTTTATATATATATAACAAAAAAAATATTTATATTTTAGTTGAGTACGCATTGAACAATGTCAGAGGCCTCAACATTTGGCCAGAAAAAGAATTGAAAATGACAATATACCGTTCCTAAAAAAATGGTTTAACCACTTCAGTACCGAGCTATAGTCAAAAGACGTCTAACGCATGGTACTAAAGTTATGGGAGGTCATCCATAGATGTCCTCCCAGAACCCCATCCCTTGTGCGCCCTCTGTGTTCTTCGGACAAGGCTGATTACAGATCGGGGTAAAGGGCCAATCATTGCGGCCCTCTACAATGTGATAGCATAGAAGTGTAGCAGTGTCCAATCACAGATGATCACATGTAAACAGACGTGTTGATTATCGGTAGTCCTTTCCTCACGTGAAGTGTTTGTGTGAGGAAAGGAGTGCTGATAACCAGCAAGGCTGTCAGCACATTGGTAATCAGGGTACTGATCATCATGACATATTAGGTATTTATTTATTTGGCATACCATCATCATTCATATTTTACTTAAAAATTAGGTTATATGTTGTGTTTTGCATTAAAATTCATTGAAGTGTATTTTCTCCAAACAAATTATTTTTGAAAAACCGATGCGTGACATAAAAAATTGCAAGGACCACCATTTTATTCTCTAGGGCCTCTGCTAGAATTTTTTATTTTTTCGGGGGTTCTAAGCAATTTTCTAGCAAAAAAAAAAACTTATTTTTAAATGTAAACAAAAAGTGTCAGAAAAGGCCTGGTCTTCAAGTGGATAAAAGGAAGGCCTGGAGGTACAGAGTGCCCTGGAACTAGGGCAGAATGTATTACCAGGAACGGTGCTCTGCAAATGAAGAGGTTCCCCATTTTGAAAACTGTGGGTGCCCTGAAAACCATTAGAGGACCAGTGACTACGTATCTAATGTGCTACAGTGCTTGAGTAAAATGAGAGCTTTAAGCTTTAATTACCATCATCTGGTAATTCTCATTGCTCTGTATTAACTGAAGATCTGTGTACTCAAGCTGTTGAACATGTCATGGTCAAGATATCTTTGGATAAAGAAGTGTTTCATGAAAAGAGATTGTTTATGTGTCATGTGCAAACTGCTATACATCCTTATATATTTCTAGCAAACTTTTGCGCAAAAACAGGGATTTTAAATTCATACTCCAAATTAGATTCAGAATACTTTTTTAATCCCAAGGGAAATTTGTATTATTTTTTTTAAGATAAGAACATTTATTGCGACATATGTGAACCAAAAAAATACTTGTGTTATGCAAACATTTGCTAGAAATATAAAGGGGGAATAGCAGTATACAAACCCATTAACACCTGATGTGTTGTAGCTATTTGGATGTGAGCATAGGTATGTCTCCATTTCTTCATGGGTCACCCCTACTTTTGCAGTCAGCACCTTATACAATTTAATCTAGACTCAGAGAGAAAAGTCAAGACCTTGCAGAATACCTAATGTCTGACGTGTAATAGAGATGTTATGTAATCTGGGTCTCCTAATTGTGAATATGTGTATAATGTGTTTTGTGTTCACCATCGCTGTTTTGCAATTCTGAATGCAAAAGCCATGGATGAGGCTGGGAACAGGAGGGGCATGACCTGGTGCAATAAATTATGCAACAGCAGATGTGAGGGCCCCATGCTACATGATTGAAGAAGTTATAGGGCAATGGAAATCCAACATAAATTTCCTTTACCTCAGCTCACAGTTAAAACCTAGCTTCAAGGTGGCACAAACAAATTATTTCTTTTAATAACAGTTGCGCTTGCTGGGAGATCTGTATAGACTATATGTAGCATCAGCTACATACATTATACAGCTATGTTTCAGCAGCAGGATGGAAACTTCTCATCCTGTTCTTGGAACCAAATCAAGTAGGGCTAAGCCCTTCTCAGCCACTCACAGGTAGCTTTGTGTTCCAAGAATGAATACGAAGCATCCCCTGTTTGGCTGAGGCAGAGAGGTGGGTGGATGATATTACTATCTCTACCTCAGCCAATCAGAGTAAGCTTTGTATTCATTCATAGAATGTCTCCATCCCGCTGCTGGAACACAGCCCTGTATACAGCTTGTTGCTGATGCTACATACAGTTTATACTGTGCTGACAGCAAACGGAGTTAGGCTTTAACACAAGGTGCAAGCTCACAAGTGTGACACCTACGATAGAGTACAGTTCTTAGCTGCAAATAGTAAGCATTTGTTAGCATCAACACATTAAAGTCCCTAAAGTTAAACCAAAAACCTAGAGTTTTATGAAGATTTTTATAGCATGGAGAGTAATTAGTTAGGTTTTTTTTTGGTGTACCTTCTGTTGGCGTACCTGCTGGAGCAATCATTTCCTGTGCCTGTAGTCCCTGAAATCACACAAACAGGAACAGAGACTGTTGGGCTCTGTGACATCAGTAGAACTTTGAAACCAAGAAAGCAATCAGAAGAATTTAAGAGATTATGGGATTTATTTGTTAAATGAGTAGAGGTTGTTAACTAGGCCATATGACCATTAGTTGCTATGTTGATAGCCTCTACTCATTTAGTAAATCAGCTCTATTGCTTCATGATTAGTTAAAACTCATTGTAAAGTGATTTTAAATGAATAAAACAGTAGCGCTAATAATCACAGTGTCTGTGAATAAACTAAATATTTAGCCTGTGTAAACAATACTGAAAAATATGTATAAACAGTGCTAAAAAAAAACAACAACAACACAATTAATCACCTATATACATAAAGTAAAAAATTAAAGTGAAGTGTGATTATATATTTTTTTGCAGGTGTCCAAAAAAGGAAAACAAATCCAAACAAAAGTCCATAAACTGTTACTTGTAGTGATAATGTTTCAAAAAGTGACAGAAAAGTGAATGAAAAACCCTGAAGCAAATAAAGTTTTGAAGTGTCTTTAAACAAAGTTCATGAATGACTTGAAAAAATATATCTTCCACCACACCACCTGTGTTCAGTGCTACCGCACCCTAAAGAAACGCACTCACCAGCAGTATATGCCTTGCACTCTCATGCTCGGCCAACTCGCTTAATAGCTCCACATGGGTCACAGATGGATTCAGACAGAATGTTAGATAATTGCACTCCACATATAAGGAAAAAAGAGATGCTTCCAATAGTGAAGTAGAGTAAACCATTTATTTCAACAGCACACAAAATTCCTCAACCATTGTACTCACATCCTTCATATAAAAATAAGGCACTTCAGCATAATCTTTTCAACAGGAAACAAGGACCCAGCAGTGGTGACCCGATATATTATGGTCTCGGCGGACCCGGCGTTAATACCAATATGTCTCACCCTCCATGCTGTCTCCTTTCTCTTTCACTTCACACAGCACAGCACACCCAGTAACTGGAACGTTGAATGTTAAATGCTCCTCACAGTTGCCATGTAACCATACACAGACATGTTTCACCGAAGTGGCTTAATCAATCAGTGTTGTTGTTGTTCTTTTTAGCACTGTTTATACATTTTTTTCAGTATTGTTTACACAGGCTAAATATTTAGTTTATTCACAGACACTGTGATTATTAGCGCTACTGTTTTATTCATTTAAAATCACTTTACATTATTTATTTATTTAAGTAGCTGCTTAGTTTATTTTTATACACATAGGTGTTTAACTAATTTTTCTTTGTGCGCAGTGGTGGTGTGGAATAGTAGGAGGGCGAACGATTTTCATACCAGTTTATTTTGAGTTAAAACTCATTGTCTAGCAACCATTCAGATTTATTCTTACTGCTGTCAGTATTTGGAAAATGGAGCCTCTACTAATAGAGGACCCCTAGTACCCTCCGGTACAATTGGGATTTTTCAGGCGAAACACAACAAAATTGTTGAAAAAAACAAAGAATATAAAAATATATTTTAAATTATTTATTAATAGAAAAATATGTATATAAATGAATAAATATCAAAGAAAACAAAGTAAACAAAAGAAAAAAGGGTAAGTGTGTACATACAAATTTGTTAAAAACAATTGTAATACAACCTTTTAGTTTACAGATGTTACATGTGGATATGACATATATAAATGGAAAACGAAAAAGAAAAAGATAAGAAAAACACATCCCTCAGTTGCCTAACATGTTTCGGGAAACTCAAACGATCCCTTCTTCAGAGGAATTTTAGGTGGAGATTGAATGTGGAAACAGAGGTCTGGGGAAAAAACACAAAAAACAAAGACAGACAAATATGAGCATTTCAGGGGAACCTGGGGGAAAGGGAGAAAAAGCCATTGCATAGAATGCCTGGACACATGCGTTTATACATACCAATATCCATAAGGATAAAAGGTTAATACATCGAAAGTCAAGGTGAGTTTCTTCATACGATGAAAAATAGCGACAGGCCAGGAGTTGTTGCAGGAGGCTCTAGGACCGTATAAAGCAGGTCCTAGACCTCTCAACACAAGGGGGGGGGGGGGGGGGTGGGGGGGGGGGAAGAGAAGATTGTTTTTAAGGTTTTTTTTTGGAAAAGAAGGGTTTGTGGCCCTCCAAGTGGTGATCTCCAAGGGTAAGGCCCACACAAGGATCAACCTAATGACCCATCTCCGCGTGGTGAAGCAAAATGGTAAGCCCGGTAATCAAGATGTCTAAAAATATAAAGAAAGCAAAATATATATCAAAAAATGGTAAAAATAAGATATAAATGTGTTCAAACTACATATTAAAACAGCCAAGGAACTGTTTATTACCAAATAGCGAAGACGCAAAGGTATTACTAAACATGCATGTCTCTGGCGTACGCGCCGCTCTTTACCCCTTTTGGAACGCAACGCAATACGTTGCGTTCCTGCCCAGTTGGACGCCGGCCTCTCCCTTTCTCATTGAGTCTTAGTAGACTCATGTGACTGGATGGATAGGAAAGGCTATTCCTTAATAGCCCCGCCTCCGTTCGCCCATTGACCACATACCCGCCTTTTGACATTTCGAGGCCGGCACTGAGTCCCAGAGGCGACGCCTCCACCTCAGCTGTTTCGTATCTTCATTCAATCCACATGCACATGCGCAATGTACTCACTATGCCTCATAAATAACCGTCCTCACAACAGGTCAGCAGCGATTGCTCCTGCTGAGATAAAACCAGGCGTTTTTTCCATTGCAGTACTCTTGGGGTGTGCATCAATTCTGTAAGTTTAGTTTGTTCTGTGGCTTATGTATAATCTTTGATGCCTTAATTATCACAACTTGTTGTCTTTAAAGAAATCTCTTCTATACATATTTTTGATCCATGATGGTTCATTAAAATATAGTATGTGATTCACTAATGCGAATCCATTTAAAATACAACAAACAGTTTTTTTCTGTTTAACATTAGTTCAAACATGTTTAGTAATACCTTCGCGTCTTCGCTATTTGGTAATAAACAGTTCCTTGGCTGTTTTAATATGTAGTTTGAACACATTTATATCTTATTTTTACCATTTTTTGATATATATTTTGCTTTCTTTATATTTTTAGACATCTTGATTACCGGGCTTACCATTTTGCTTCACCACGCGGAGATGGGTCATTAGGTTGATCCTTGTGTGGGCCTTACCCTTGGAGATCACCACTTGGAGGGCCACAAACCCTTCTTTTCCAAAAAAAACCCTCAAAAACAATCTTCTCCCCCCCCCCTTGTGTTGAGAGGTCTAGGACCTGCTTTATACGGTCCTAGAGCCTCCTGCAACAACTCCTGGCGTGTCGCTATTTTTCATCGTATGAAGAAACTCACCTTGACTTTCGATGTATTAACCTTTTATCCTTATGGATATTGGTATGTATAAACGCATGTGTCCAGGCATTCTATGCAATGGCTTTTTCTCCCTTTCCCCCAGGTTCCCCTGAAATGCTCATATTTGTCTGTCTTTGTTTTTTGTGTTTTTTCCCCAGACCTCTGTTTCCACATTCAATCTCCACCTAAAATGCCTCTGAAGAAGGGATCGTTTGAGTTTCCCGAAACATGTTAGGCAACTGAGGGATGTGTTTTTCTTATCTTTTTCTTTTTCGTTTTCCATTTATATATGTCATATCCACATGTAACATCTGTAAACTAAAAGGTTGTATTACAATTGTTTTTAACAAATTTGTATGTACACACTTACCCTTTTTTCTTTTGTTTACTTTGTTTTCTTTGATATTTATTCATTTATATACATATTTTTCTATTAATAAATAATTTAAAATATATTTTTATATTCTTTGTTTTTTTCAACAATTTTGTTGTGTTTCGCCTGAAAAATCCCAATTGTACCGGAGGGTACTAGGGGTCCTCTATTAGTAGAGGCTCCATTTTCCAAATATTCACTCAGGGATGTTGGCAAACAATTTACTTTCAGAGGCTTAAATGCCTCTGAAGTTTGGTTCAGCACCACTTGTTACATTTACTGCTGTCAGTAAGTGTAGTGACTTATTCAATAAAAGATGAGAACAGACTAGTCTGTATTGGTTACCAAACATGGTTGGACGGTCAAATGGATGCCTGAGATATGTTTAACTAGCCATTACTTCACCTAATATTTAGGTGACAATCTGATTAATTGATTAAAGATCACTTGGACATTTCCTGAGATTAAAGGCATATGTATTAAACAGATATATACCCAGGCAACTGAATAAGTGGCAGTTGCGATTTATCTGAGCTCCAATTACTTATGGCTGAAATTAGGGATTGGTATAAATGTAAGTGTGATTTTTTTCTTTTCATACGCTAAATGCCTGCTCAAGCTCTCAGAAATGTTGGCATGTTAAAAAAGGCTTTTTAGCATTTATGCTATTCCACTGTCAGTTCCCAAGAAAAAAACATTTTTTTTTTTTCAAATGCTAAATGCTCAGTCTCCCAGAAATTGTGGCCTGTTAAAAAAAAGCTGTCCAATTTTGATGCAAACCTGTATTTCCAGGTAATTTTTCAGTTAAAGACACTAATAATGCCTGCTCCATCTCTCAGTAATTGTGACCTGCTCAAAAACCTTACCAGTTGTGATGAAACCCTATATGCTATTTCCATCATTAGTGTCTAAAAATGACACTATTCTTTTTTATTTCCGATGCTCAATCTCTTAAGACTCGTACACACGATCGACTATCCCGCCAAAGTTTTAAGTTTTGTTTTAAAATTGTCCGCTGGACTCGGCAGTCCTGCGGACAATCCTGCGGACAATCCTGCGGTCTGTACGCTAGTCCGCCGGACTTTTGGAAATGAACGGACTTGCCGATCATCGGAAAGTCCGTTCATTTAGAACGTGACTTCAGGTAGACGGGGCTAGCGAAGGCAGTGAATGCCGCCCCGCTAGCCCCGTCACCTGGTTAGGATTTAAAGGGAATCCCCACGCCGAAAAAAAGGCATGGGGGTCCCCCCCCAAATCCATCTCAGACCCTTATCCGAACACGCAGCCCGGCCGGCCAGGAAAGGGGTGGGGACGAGCTAGCGCCCCCTCTCCTGAGCCGTACCAGGCCGCGTGCCCTCAACATGGGGGGTGCCCTAGGGAAAGGGGGGCCGTGCGGCCCCCCCACCCCAAAGCACCTTGTCCCCATGTTGATGAGGACAAGGGCCTCTTCCCGACAACCCTGGCCGTTGGTTGTCGGGGTCTGCGGGCGGGGGGCTTATCGGAATCCGGGAGCCCCCTTTAATAAGGGGGCCCCCAGATCCTGGCCCCCCACCCTATGTGAATGAGTATGGGGTACGATGTACCCCTACCCATTCATCTAAGGTGTAAAAGTGTCAATAAAAAAAACACCCAATTTTTTTAAAATATTTTATTGCACTGCTCCGGGGGTTTTCTTCCGTCTTGGGGGGTCTTCTCGCCGGACTCCTCCGCTCATTTACCTAGCTCTTTTACCAAGCGGAGGAGCCCGCCGCCATCTGGGGGTCTCGATCCGCCTTCGGGGGTCTTCCGGGGTCTCTTCTGTTCTTGCCGCTGTCGCCGCTTTCTGCGCCGCCGCCGCCGTCTTCTTCTTCTCCTTCCGATGTTGACTCGTCGCTCTCTCTGGCTGGAATGGCAGAGCTGCGCTGTGTTGTGACTTATATAGGGACAAGGAGGCGGGGTCACATGCTCATGTCACATTGTGACCCCGCCCCTCCTATGATGTCACAGTCCCAGCATCCTCCACAACTGTGACATCATAGGGGGAGCGGGGTCACTATGTGACATAAGCATGTGACCCCGCCTCCTTGTCCCTATATAAGTCACAACACAGCGCGGCTCTGCCATTCCGGCCAGAGAGAGCGACGAGTCAACATCGGAAGGAGAAGAAGAAGAAGAAGAAGACGGCGGCGCAGAAAGCGTCGACAGCGGCAAGAACAGAAGAGACACCGGAAGACCCCGGAAGACCCCCGAAGGCGGATCGAGACCCCCAGACGGTGGCGGCGACGATGAAGAAGAAAGCCGGGCTCCTCCGCTCGGTAAAAGAGCTAGGTAAATGAGCGGAGGAGTCCGGCGAGAAGACCCCCCAGACGGAAGAAGACCCCCTGACAGTGCAATAAAATATTTTTTAAAAATTGGGTGTTTCTTTTATTGACACTTTTACACCTTAGGTGAATGGGTAGGGGTACATCGTACCCCATACTCATTCACATAGGGTGGGGGGACGGGATCTGGGGGCCCTCTTATTAAAGGGGGCTCCCGGATTCCGATAAGCCCCCCGCCAGCAGACCCTGACAACCAATGGCCAGGGTTGTCGGGAAGAGGCCCTTGTCCTCATCAACATGGGGACAAGGTGCTTTGAGGTGGGGGGGCCCCACGGCCCCCCTTTCCCCAGGGCACCCCCCATGTTGAGGGCACGCGGCCTGGTACGGCTCAGGAGGGGGGGCGCTCGCTTGTCCCCACCCCTTTCCTGGCCGGCCGGGCTGCGTGCTCGGATAAGGGTCCTAGATGGATTTGGGGGGACCCCCACGCCGTTTTTTTGGCGTGGGGAATCCCTTTAAATCCATGCCAGGTGACGGGGCTAGCGCGGCGGCATTCACTGCCTTTGCTAGTCCCGTCTACCTGCAGTTACATTCTAAATGAACGGACTTTGCTCTGTGTGTGGGCAAGTCCGTTCATTTTAAAAAGTCCCGCAGACTTTTTCCTGCGAATTGTCCGCCAGAGAAGTCCGGGCGTGTGTGGGCAAGTCCACAGCTCTGAAAGTCCGGCGAAGCCCCGCTGGAAGGTCCAGCGGTTTGTCCGCTGGACTAGGTCCGGCGGACAATCCCGCCGGAAAGTCCGATCGTGTGTACGAGGCATTACAAAGTGTGGCCTGTTAAAAATGGCTTTCTAGTCAAGCTGTGATGTTAACATGTATGCTATTTCCATAATCAGTGTCCAAAAAAGGAACTTTTTGTTTCGTATTTCTGATGCTAAATGCTTGCCCGGTTTCTCAGAAATTGCAGCCTGTTCAAAAATGCTTTCTAGCTGTGGTGCAAACCTGTATGGTATTTCCATAATAGCTGACCCAATAAATACACATTTTTCTTTTTTTTTCTATTTTACCTTTTTTTTTACCTTTTTTTTGCCTGTGCAACTTCTCAGAAACTGCAGTCTGCTGAAAAAAAGCTTTTTAGCTGTGGTGCAAACATGTATGATATGTCCATCTTCAGTGTACAAAGAAAGACATTGTTGTGCCTGTTCAATCACTAAATGTTGGCCTGTCCATAGAGGCTTACTAACGGTGCTGCAAAACTCTTACATTATTTCTATCTTCAATGTTTAAAAAAAGGCACTAATTTTAGATTTCAAAGGTAGATTTCCTCTGTATTTTCAATAATTGTGACTTATTTGATAAAAGCTTGAAAGATGTCCTTCAAAACTGATCTATTTTTCAGTCTTCAATCTTAGAAAACTATTTAAAATTTTCTTTTTTGTTTTACATGTAATCTGCCTGCTCTCTTCCTCTGGAATAGTGGAATAGCAACAAGGCTTCAGGAAGCCTGCATCCCAAAAATCACATGCAATACTGAAAATGTAAATTCACTATCCCACTATCTCATTAAATGCCACATAAAACAGTGTTAAAGTCAATTCACCAAAGAAAATAAATAAATCAATGCAAGCAATAAATAAGTAGTGATTCAGGCATATGAAAATTAGAGAATGTATGAACTTTCAGCTTTAAAGGCAGAAGTTTTTTTCATTCTAATGCATTCTGTGCATTAAGATAAAACACCTTCTGTATGCAGCAGCCTCCCTCAGCCCCCCTAATATTTACCTGAGCCCCATCTCGATCTAGCAATGTTGCATGAGAGACTCGGCTGTCTGGGACTCTCCCCCCTGGTTGGCTGAGACACACAGTGGGCTCCATTGGCTCCTGCTGCTGTCAATCAAAGTCAGTGAGCCAATGAGGAGAGAGGGTGGGGCGGAGCTGCAGCTCCGTGTCTGAATGGACGCACAGAGCAGTGGATTGGCTCGGGTGCCCCCATAGAAAACTGCTTGCTTTGGGGGCGCTCAGCAAGAGGGAGGGACCAGGAGCATTGGGGAGAGACCCGAGAAGAGGAGGATCGGGGCTGCTCTGTGCAAATCCACTTCACAGAGTAGGTAATTATAATATGTCTGAATGAATGAATTAATAATTTGTATAGCGCTACAATGCGAACTGAATCGTCTGTTCTGTTATTTTTAAACAAAAATCCCCAAGACAATAGGTACCCACCAGTGTCCTTAACAATCAGTGAATTGCTGGTTGTTAAGGAGCTGGTGTCATTATCAACCATGACTCATCCACTGTCAGCAGGATTCCCCGCTGACAGCAGAGTGTAAACAAAAGAAAAGCTGGCATTAAAAAAAAAAAAAAAAAGCGTGTGGTCCCCCCCAATTAATATCAGGCCCTTTGGGTCTGGTTTAGAGTTTAGGAGGAACCTCTCACCAAAAAAAAAAAAAAATTTGCGTGAGGTCCCCCCAAAAGCCATACCAGACCCCAGAATTCCACGTTTGAAGATGTCACAAATGGGGGTGGGTTAGGCAATGGGTGGGAAGCAGAGTTGTTAGTTGCAGGAGCCAAGTGTTAGGTTGGAGCCTTTTTTTTGTGATTGATGCTGGATTAACTTCAGGAGACATTTATTTAGTTTTTTCCTTTTTTTAATTAGAGAACCTGCCCAAAACTAGCTAGCTTTAATTTGACCATATTGTTTGGTGATTGAGCATGGGTACTATGTACTTGTTAAAGGGGGCTTCCGATAAGTCACCCCCAGGGTTGTGGGGCCTTTGTCCTCATCAACATAGGGATAAGGTGCTTTGCTGGGGACTTCCTGGCAAAATGCCCCCAATATTGAGGGCATATGGCCGGGTATGATTTTGGGGGGTGCCCCTTCATCTCCCTCTCCCCCCTTTCCCGGCCTGCCTGGTATGCATGGATAAGGGTCTGGTATGAATTTTAGGGAACCTCACACTTATTTTTATTTTTTTTTGCTTGAGGTTCCCCCCAAAATCCATACCAGACCCAAAGAGCCTGTTATGGGTTGAGGTGACTCCACGCTGTTTTTTAAAAAAAATACATATATTTTAATGCCAGCTTTCCTTCTGCTTACATTCTGCTGTCATTCTGCTGTCAGTAATGAATCCAGCTGACATCAGGTGAGTCATGGTTGTTAAGCATGAGACAGGTGCCAGCTCCTTAACAACCAGCTTTTCACTGGTTGTTAACCACTTCAATACTGGCCACATTCCCCCCTTCCTGCCCAAGCCAATTTTCAGCTTTCAGCACTGTCGCTGTTTAAATGGCAATTGCACAGTCATGCTACGCTGTACCCAAACAACATTTTTAGAATTTTCTTCACACAAATAGAGCTTTCTTTTGGTGGTATTTGATCACCTCTGCGGTTTTTATTTTTTGCTAAACAAATAAAAAAATACCGAAAATGTTGAAAAAACATTTTTTTCTTTGTTTCTGTTATAAAATGTTGTAAATATGTTTTCTCCTTTACTGGTGGGCACTGATAAGGAGGCACTGATGAGCACGGATGAGGTGGCACCAGTGAGGTGGCGCTGATGAGGTGGCATTGATGGGCACTGATGCTAGGCACTGATATGGGACACTGATAGGCGGCACTGATGAGCACTGATAAGCAGCACTGATGGGCACTCATAGGCAGCACAGAAAGGCTGCACTGATGGGTACTTATGGGTGGCACTGATGGGCACTGATAGGCGGCATTGATGGGCATTGATAGGTGGGCACTGATGGCCATGGATGGGCACTGATAAGTGGCACTGATGGACACTGATGAGTGGCACTGATTGACACTGATAGATGGCACTGATTGGCATCACTGATTAGGAGGCACTGGCAGGTATTGCTGTGGGCACTGATTGTCATCATGTGTGGGCACACATTGTCACCCATGGCCACCAGGGATGCCATACCTGGTGTTTATCAGTGGTGGCATCCCTGGTGGTTCTGGGTAGGCATCCGAGAAGGGGCTGTGCTGATAAACAATCAGCGCAGATCCCCCTGTCAGAGGAGCAGCCGATTGCCATTCCTCTACTCGAGGCAAGTAAGGAAAAGCCGATAAATGGCTCTTCCTGTTTACATTGTGAGCAGCTGTGATTGGACACAGCTAATCACGTGGTAAAGAGTCTCTGTCAGAGACTTTTTACCTAGATCGGAGTTGCGGTGTGTCAGACTGACATGTTGCAACAGCGATCGCCGCAATGCGCGCCCCCGGGGGCGTGCAACGACTTGTTATCCTGACCACGTCATATGACGTCCGGTCAGGATATTGCAACCACTTTGCCGAGATAATTTTCCTGTATGGTGGGCAGCAAGTGGTTAAAGTTGCCAGCAGTTGCTGGCGTTAAAATACTGCATGTTTTAATTACTAGAATACCGCAGCACTTCAAGAAATACAGTATTTTAGTAGCGTTTTTAGTGAATTACAAAAAAATAAATAGAAAAATTGTATGAGCTATTTTACCGCTGATTTTAAAGCGGTAGATAACGTTTTGTGAGTTGAGCCCATTGTGATTTGTTTATCCCAGATCAGGTCTGTCAGATTTCATTCTGACATGGAATTTTAGCAAATAAGTAGTATGTACTTATAGTTCTGAAAAAAGCATGCTCCAATTAATATTTTAGGAAGATCAAACCTACTTAATGTCTTGTCTTGTGTAGTGGCCTAGTAAAGTTACTTACACAGCATACTGCATGTCCGCACAATATTTCTGTATCTTGACTGTGACATGAAATGAAATATTACATTTTTATCTAAACAAACTATACCTCATCTCCTCCTCTAACATACAGTAGTGGACAAGTACAGATGCTTAAATAATCATAAAAGTGACCACCTATAGCACCATTTTACTGTCGTGCAAAAATCAAGTATAACATAATTCATAAATATTTGTGAGTGGGACCCAAACTTCATTGTTCTACACATATTCACTTCAAGGGATATATAATATAAAGCATAAATCTCTATAATGTGACCACCTATACATCAATATCAAATCTAAAATATGTGTGAAGAAAAGTCCAAGTGCCAAAAATAATGAGTTTTATTCCCTCATGCAGGTTAAATTTAGAAAGTGCTCTCCATATGGACCCTTCACTTCTCTTCTCCCACTTCTCTCACCTTGACTATCTGACCCCATCACAAAGGTCAGATTGCATGTGTCTTTAAACCAATAACCATGTAACAAGATTCCCCATTTGAGCACCCCATGCAGAGATTTATCCCTCATCAGAATGAATTCTCAGTGGCAGTCCCAGGCTTAAATCAGCAGGTGGGATGATTGGGCTCACACAGTCTTCTCAGTCAGGTTTGATGAGGTAGACCTTGTCTTTGTTCAGCCTGCACGAGGGATGGGAACTCTTGCTTACACATACTTTATATTGCTGTATAGGTAGTCACATTATTGAGAGATTATTGAATGATGTTACACTTATGAATATCTTTGAATTATCTTACATTTATGATTGTTTGACAATTATTTAATTGTGCTATAGGTGATCACATGATTGATTTTTTCTGATTTAGTCGCTCTTATGATTATTTGGTTCGCTTTTCAGCTCAACACATTTTTATTTGAATACCGTGGAGTGATTTGATCATTTTGTGTTTGCTGTTCACTTTTTACTTTGTGCGCAAATTTTCTTTACTACATAAGTACAAATGCTTGCTTAATGGGCAGTGAGCCTTTACAATATTTGGAATGTAATAATAATCGTTTTTTTCTTGGAGCTATTGTGTGAAACAGTTTGCTTTTGTTTCTGAAACATGGTATTGTGATTTTTTTCCTTTCCTGTACAGAATAACAGTTGCCTCAGCTCTGTAATGTGGGTATTTTGTTTGACCACATTAAGGCCGGGTTCGTGCCTGGGGTCTGGTGCGTGCCTGTTCAGACAAAAATTTGGACCTGAATTGCACCTGACCCAAAGACGCACAGGACTCTTCTGCAATCCAGACCTGTGTGAACCAGCTCCACTGACAAACAGTCACACTTGTGTTACCCATTTACTATATTTGAGATTTAATATCTCTCAGATATGATTTAGGTTAAATGAGAGTTATTTGACCATGAGTGAAAGCTTTAACACAATAACAAAAATGTATTGGTATATAGTAAAGTTGGCCTAGACTCATACACAACAAGCTATCTACTTGTACAGGAAAAGTGTAAAAATCATGGATTGCATGAAGGAATACAGAGTATATTCCTTATAACATGAATCTACAAACAGTAGGACAGAAAATACATGAGACCAACCGTTAGATACAAGTACAAGTGAGATTCCCCATATTTACCATTCCCATAGAGGTTCAATTTTGGTGGCTGCTCTGCCATAGAGTGTGTGTTTCCCTCCCATCTAGTCTGTGTATATCATTACAGGCTGATGCCTCATTGGTTGGCATGGCGTGGCTCTGATTGGTGGGCTTCCCTATTCCTGGTTCATGATTGGCTACATCTCCAATCCCCATACTTTACATAAGCCAGCCCCCTTTAATGCAAATCTTTGGCACCGCCTATTTTGAGTGGGATACTTAACTTGTAGATATGTGACCTTTAGGAAAGTTAAGTATTGATGATGGGCTGACCCTCATTGCAAATCTAAACATGGGTCCCTTTGAAGTGAATATGTGTAGAACAATGAAGTTTGGGTCCCATTGTTTAGATGCACAAGCTTAGGCACCAAATTGTCTGTCTAACAGATACTTCTGTGAAGCTATGTTACACGCCCTACATAGCTACAAGCTGAAGTTAAATATATTGATAATTACAATATTTTACAGCTATTAATGGAGATTTCACATAAATTCATAAGGCAACACTTGCCTGTCATGAGAATTGGATGCAGGGAAACCTGCATCCAATTCGCATATATATGAACTCAGCCTAAAAGTGTTTTACTGCTTAGAAAATCACAAGTTAGGCTCTGTTACTTGTTTTGCCTGTTTTGTAACTTATGTGACTATGATAGCTTTTTTTAAGTACTGTATATTAGTTTGCTTATTCTGCTTCCAATTTTCAGTTGTTACTGCTATACAAGAAATTCAGTTGTTTTAGCAAAAACTACCTACAACAAATTTATTTTGGTTTGGAAATGAATCATATTGGGTTGCTGTTGCTGTATGTAAGCCAGGCAATTATGAAATAGAAAAGTAAATGATTATACATGAAATGTATGTGATGCCATTATAATTGCTGTCACTAACACTAGTTCCCAAGAGCCATAATAGTCTGTAATTGCAATTATTTTTTTTCTTCATTAGTGCATGTCCCCCTGGTCAGTCCCCCAATGCAATTTCTTTATCAATCCCTTGCCTTTTAGCTTTTTAGTTTAGAAATGGCCATTACTTAAAACAAACATTTGGCTCCCATTGATTTCAATAAGGCTACAGATTCCAGATCTGGACTTCAATAATGTTCACTGAACTGAACTCGGTATGTTTGGTTCATCACATTTCATCATAGTTCTTGTAGATATGGAACTGTTTGTGCCACTTAAGGTAAGTGACTTCATATAATAATCTTTGTCCCCACAACTATGGAAAGTTAGGACGTTACAAATTAAATCTGATCCAACTGTAATATATAGTACATTTTTACTTTTTTTAAGATGCACAGGTGTCTCGCCATCTATGACTCTTTTGTGGCCTCCCCGATGATTGTCTATTAGTGAGTTCTCACACACAACAGCAAAAAACAAATAAGAACTGATGTTTTTGTAAGTGCTAAGTGGTGCTCTAGAATTCAATATAATTTATTATGTTTTAGAAATTATAATGTGGAACGCAAGCCGCGGGTACTTGATTGTACACTGATCTCATGTGCATATATATTTTAAGAAATGTGAGTTGAATAGCTATTGTTTTAACACTATTTTAAACCAAATAAACGGATTTACGCTATGGATACTAGATGCTATAGTTGAAACTACCTGCACTGTGTGTCCAAAATTAGAGTTCATGAAAATATTTGGGTATAACCAAACACATTACATACAGTTTCATCCAGCACACAGGGGGACACTGTGGAGGGGAGAGCACACAGGGAGACCCTGGGAGGGAGAGAGGGCACAGGGGGACATTGGGGAGGGGGGAAGCACACAGGGAGACCCTGGGAGGGGGAGAGGGCACAGGGGGACACCGGGAGGGGGAAAACA
The DNA here is from genome assembly GCA_028564925.1 of Lithobates sylvaticus. Lineage (NCBI taxonomy): Eukaryota > Metazoa > Chordata > Amphibia > Anura > Ranidae > Lithobates > Lithobates sylvaticus. Next base: position 486,777,689 of record CM053029.1, on the reverse strand, counting down.
CACGGGGGACACTGTGGGGGTGCAGAACACACAAGGGGACACTGGAGGGGGCACACAGGGGGACACTGGAGGGGGCACTGGGGGGAGAGCACACAGGGGAACACTGGGGGAACACTGGGGGGAGCACACAGGGGAACACTGGGGGGGAAACACACAGGGAAACACTGGGGGGGGACACACACATGGGAACACTGGGGGGGGGGGGGGGGAGCACACAGGGGAACACTGGGGGGAGCACACAGGGGAACACTGGGGGGGAGCACACAGAGGAACACTGAGGGGGAAACACACAGAGGAACACTGGGGGGGAGAGCATACAGGGGGGACAGTGTGGGGGGGACAGTGTGGGGGGAAAAGCATACAGGGGGGACAGTGTGGGGGGAGAGCATACAGGGGGGGGACAGTGTGTGGAGCGGGGAGAGCACACTGAAGTGGGGCCCGGGCCCCATACATCTGTACTGCCCCCTCCCTCTGATAGCGACCCTCCAGTAAAAAAAAATTCCACTCACCCAAGCCTTGCACTGTATCACCCAGGAGTCTAGGATGAACGAGAAGAGAGGAGGGGCCGGCGGGGAGCAGCGCGCCGTTAGCGGTATTATTACAGGCATCGGGTGAGTGAAGCACCTGCGATAAAACCGATAACGGCGCGCTGCTCCCCGCCGGCTGGAGGGGCCAGCGGGGAGCACTGCGCCATTAGCAGTATTATTACAGCCGCTTCAAGGGGCCTCTCGTTGGGCCGGGCACGGGCCCCTAATGGCACCGGGCCCTCGGGCTGCGACCAAATCACTGATGGGTCAGTCCGCCCCTGGTACTGTGCAATATGCAAATAGCTTATAGGTTTGGCAATTACATTAGTCAATATTTTTGAATCAACATTTTTCTACCTGCTGGGACCCCTTGACTGCATATGCAATTTTCTTTAAGCTTTGAAATAGTATGTTTGGAATAATACATTCTAGCTGGATTTATGTGGTGAACTAGATAGTAAATTGAGTTAGAAGGGTGAAATTCAATCTATTGCTTTGACAAAACCAGTCTCTTAAGCTTTTGCTTTAGTCTCTGCATGGACTTATACACAGAGAAGAGACCACACAGATACTACAAAAGACAGATCACATGTGATTAGTCACACATATTGTGATTCCTGATCTTGTGACTGTTAAAAGGCTGTGGGCAAGTCAAACACATAAGTAGAATATCAGAGAATCTGTCACACTGTCCACTGGCTTTTTATTATGAAACAATATCACCTGCATTGTACTGAGTAAACAGCATTTTTTCTTTTTTTTGCCTGTTACATCAGATAGACTACAGAAGTGTTCATGCCCATAACAGGGTTTTATTGTTGTCTGTGTCCCTTCAAGGAAAATTCACTCTGTTTGTTCTGTGACAACTATCACAGGGTGTGAAAGCAAGAGAAAGTCCAAACTGTTGAGATGCCACCAGAACAGAAAAGGGGAGGAAATCTTTCAATGAGCAGCCAGTGACAGGTGCATTTGGCCTGCAGTTTTACATCTTCTTGCCTGCATTTCATCTGCTTCAGGTGGGTTTTGCATTTATTGATGTGTAAAAAAGCTTGAGCCCAAGAGATCATTTTACTCACTTAAAGTAGAACTATAAGCATAACTTTTTTGTTTGTTTTGAATATAGTAAGGGAGGGTTATAACCCCTGTTAGGTTTATTTTTTCCATCTTTGTCCCATTGGGGAGATTTCCCTTCACTTCCTGTTCCATAGCCAAACCAGGAAGTGAGAGAAAAACCCTGCAAATTAAGGGACTCTCGTGGGGACTCCCAGGTCTCCCCATTAGAATATTTCCCCTTTATTACTTTTCTGAGGACAACCTGAAATTTGGGATTTCTTTCACTTTCAATGATAATAGTAGACAGGACATATAGAGGGCGAATCTCCCTAATGGGCACAGACAGCAAAAAAACTGAGAGGTGTTCTAAACCCTCTCGACTCTATCCAAAACAAAAAAAAATAGTTAAACTTTAACTCTCACTTCCTGCTGTGTCTACAGGGCAGGAAGTGTAGGGAAATCTCCCCAATAAACATAGATGGACAGAAAAAAAAGGGACAACCCCTCCCTGCTCTGTTTAAAATGAAAAAAAAAAGCTGTATTAATATCATAAGTGATGGAGTGGATAAAGGAAAAGAATGAGAAAAGGTGGGTACAAATTGAGAACACTTTGAGTGAAACTCGGCTGGGTGGAACCATTTGGGAATACAACTCACCATTAACACCAAATAAAGACACTAATTATTTTTGCACAGGGAAAAGGGAAAGATGGGATATGGATCAAAAATGAAAGGGCACAAATAAAAGATATAATGGAAAAAGGAAAAATGTGCACTTTTCAGGAATTAAAACACAAAACAGATTTGATGGTGATTGATGAATGGCGGTACCTCCGGTTGAAACACTTTATCACCACATTGCCACAACCAGTAAGGTCAGCGGAGGATCTAAGGCTGCTAGAGAGGTTACGCGCCATTCATGAAAAATTGGGAAAAAGAATTGGGAGCACTAGGGAATAATCAAAGATTAAGAAAAATAATGAGATTGGTACATAGCTCTGCAGTAGATATTAATACAGCTGAGATGAATTATAAATGCCTTACAAGATGGTATAGAACCCCAGATATAACTAGAAAATACCAAACAGAGAAATCACCATATTGCTGGGATGGGGATGTAAAGTAGTGGGAACAATGGCTCACATTTGGTGGGATTGTCTAAAAATCAAAAGTTATTGGAGTGATATTTTACAGTTAAAAGAAATTAGAAATAGAGAGATACTGGTAGACCCATAGACATATATGTTCCATGGGACAGAAAGTTCTATAAAACAATATAAAGAGTCAGTGATCCCTCATATGATTAATGCTGCTAAAAGTCTGATCCCAAGACAATGGCAAGAAAGGGAAAGCCTTAATATAAAGGATTGGCAAGTAAAGGTAGAAGAGACATATAATATGGAATATTTGAGATTTTGCAGAGAGGAAGGAATGGAAGGAATGTTAAATAGATGGAAAGAATGGAAGGTGTTTAAGAAATGCTTAGATACGCAGAAGCAGTGGGAAGACAAGACTAGAAGAATGGGGAGAAAAGGAGAAAGAGGGGACTGGGGAGGGGAGGGGGTAGGAGGGGTAAGGGTTGTAAAAAAAAAAAAATAATAATAAAAAAAAAAAAGGTCTTAGCTTTAGAATTACTTTAACATTGATATTTTATATGCTTGCTATATCACATGTTTTTTGATAATATTGTGTTTAAAAAAAGCAATTAGGGAGAGCTGCTAAATGTCAGGCAAAGCAGTTTAGCATGATTGCTTAACAACTGCTGTGGGAATATCAAGTACAGAACAAACTATCTATACAGTGTACTTTTCTTAAATTCTCGGCCTAATATGATAACTAAGTCAGAAGTTTTGACATCTTTTCATATTTTATTAATTTTTTTTATTATTTGTATAATTTTTTTCATGAGAGCATGCTGTGTACTAATTTTATCCACATGGGAGAGAAACTATACGTATGTAGGACATAGCTATTTTCCCGAAATACATGGAGTGTCCTTTAAATATATTCCATTTAGATTTTTTCTACAGTTTGTATACTATTTTGACCTGAATAAAGGAAACAAGTTGGTATGCTGATAGTTAATATGCAACTCTTTAGCGCAGAACCATCAGTTAAAAGTTGCATTTTACTCTGTAACACACTGATGCCCTGTTACACACGACCGGTTTTCCCGTCGGAATAAACTCTGAAGGTTTTTCCGACAGAATTCCGACGGAATTCCGCTCAAGCTGTCCAAAATCCAAAAAATCCAAAAAATAATCCCAAAAAAAGGAGATCTTGATGAAATAAAAAAAAGATGACTATAAAAAATAATTCTAAACATTATTATGGAGATCTGGCTTTAAAAAAATAAAAGATTGTTCATGAGATCACGAGAAATAATAAAGAAATAAGTTTGTCAGAACTCTGTGTGAATATCAGCAGCAAAACAACGTCATTATTCTAGCATTATAAAGCACAAAAGAATGCGCTGCATTAAGAGATCACAGAATTTGCAGCGTGAGGAATGTGCTATCTCCATTACGAACGCTAGTTTTACCAGATCGAGCGCTTCCGTCTCGTACTTGCTTCAGAGCATGCGTCATTTTTGTTACGTCGGAACAGCATAAAGACTAGTGTTTTTTTCCGATAGGAGTTTGTTCCCGTCGGAAAAATATAGAACATGTCCGTCTGAATTTTCGACGTAAAAAGTCCGATTGGGCATACACACGTTTGGAATATACGATGAAAAGCTCCCGTCTGACTTTTTATGTCGGAAATTCCGACCGTGTGTACGCGGCATCACATTTGAAATTTATTATAAAAATGTCCACTTCAGTGTGTACTGGGAGCAAAATGCTAAAAGGTCACCTAACCTTTCTTATCTGCCAGCTTTTATAAATATATAAGGCTACCATGCCTTAACAAAACTTTAAACAGTCTGGATAGTACTGCTCTGTGCAGCTGAACTCAAGCTATTGATCTCTGTTATCAGCCTTTTCAGGCTGACTGAACTGTCCTTCAAGAAGATTACTCCTAGCAACTGTGCTGTTTAGAGAAAATATCTTGATCCACCATAAAAAGTTTATCTTGGGATCTTTATTCTTGACAAGCTTCATATAATTTTGAATGGCAGGAGAATCTCTTTGGCATAAGATAAAATTAATTGTCATATGGACTAGTTTGGCTTTTAAACTAATGTTTAAAAAAAAAAATCTAAATTTCAATCTCCAGATGTTATTGTTGAAAAAAAAAATCCCTTTCTCACATGAAAAATTGCAAATGCACTGCGCTCCCTCTGCAAATTTCCATCCTTCTCACTCATTTGATGGCTCTGCATGGCCGCTTTGGGGTTAAATGATGCTGGTCCTCATCAAAGCCCTACCTGTGAGCCCAGAGTGTCAGTGAAACACAACCTTGGATTAGCATCATCATGGAACTTGGCTCACAGCTCAATGCTGAAAACTATTGCATTCAGATGTTAGATTGTGAGCAATGTTCTAATGTTCTATCACTGAAAACCGCTTATCAACTAACACCGGAGAAGAGGGTATACAGTGGGGAAAATAATTATATGATCCCCTGCAGATTTTGTAAGTTTGCTCACTTACAAAAAAATGAAGGATCTATACATTTTATTATTCTGTCTTTATCATTTAAAATACACCTACCATATATAAACCAAAAATCCCCCCAAAAAAAGTAAAACATGACTTAGTACTTGGTGGAGAAACCCTTGTTGGCAAGCACAGAGGTAAGATATTTCTTGTAGTTGGTTATCAGGTTTGCACACATCTCAGAGGAATTTTGGTCCACTTTTCTTTACAGATCTTCTTGAAATACTTAAGGTTTCTTGGCTGTCTCTTGTCAACTCGAAGTTTCAGCTCCCTCGATAAATTTTGTATAGGATGAAGCTCTGCAGACTGACTTGGCCACTCTATGACCTTAATGTGATTCTTCTTGAGCCACTACTTTGTTGCCTTGGCGGTATGTTTTGGGTCATTGTCATGCTGGAAGAACCATCCACGACCCATCTTCAGTGCTCTGGCTGAGGGAAGAATGTTCTCATCCAAGATTTTACAATACATGGCCCCTCAATGCAGCAAAGTTGGCCTGTACCTTTAGCAGAGAAACAGCCCCAAACCATCGGGTTTCCATCCCCGTGCTTGACTGTAGGGATGGTCTTCTTAGGGTCATAGTCAGCATTTTTATTCCTCCAAACACAGCGAGTGGAGTTAATTCCGAAGAGCCCAATTTTGGTCTCATCTTACCACAGCACTTTCTCCCAATCCTTCTCCGAATCATTTAGATGTTCATGGCATGGCTGTACATGTGCCTTCTTGAAGGGGGCTCGCTGTGTTTGGAGGAAAAAAAATGCTGCCTATGACCCTAAGAACACCATCCCTACGGTCAAGCACGGGGGTGGAAACATTATACTTTGGGGCTGTTTTTCTGCTAAAGGTAAAGACCGACTCTCAGCTTGAACACTGAAGATGGGTCATGGATGGATCTTCCAGCATGACCATGACCAAAAACATACCACCAAGGCAACAAAGGAGTGTCTCAAGAAGAAGTACATTAAGGTCATGGAGTGACCTAGCCAGTCTCCAGACCATAATCCTATAGAAAATTTCTGGAGGGAGCTGAAAATTTGAGTTGCCAAGTGACAGCTAAGAAACCTTAGGCCGGCTTCACACTGGGGCGGTGCGGGCGGCGACGGTAAAGCAGCGCTATATTTAGCGCTGCTTTATCATCGTTTTACCCGTGGTATGCGACCGATAGCGAGGTGGTTTTAACCCCCGCTAGCGGACGAAAAAGGGTTAAAAACCTCCGCAAAGCGCCGCTGCAGCGGTGCTTTGCCGGCGGTATCCCCGCGGTCTCCCATTGATTTCAATGGGTAGGAGCGGTATAGGAGCGGTGAATACACCGCTCCTTCACCGCTCCAAAGATGCAGCTAGCAGGACTTTTTTTACCGTCCTGCTAGCGCACCGCTCCAGTGTGAAAGCCCTCAGGGCTTTCACACTGGAGACACAGCAACAGCTGTTTAGGGTTGGTTTGCAGGCGCTATTTTTAACGCAATAGCGCCTGCAAACCGCCCCAGTGTGAAAGCAGCCTTAAGGATTTAGAGAAGATCTGTAAAGCAGAGTTGACCAGAATCTCTCCTGAGATGTGTGCAAACCTAGTAACCAACTATAAGTAACTTGCAACAATGGTTTCTCCACTAAGTACTAAGTTATGTTTTTCTTTGGGGATCAAATACCTATTTTATCCACGGCAAATGTGCAGGTCAATGGTCACCTGTCAAATGCCTTCCCCATATCTAATGGGACCTGACGTTTAAGAGCAAATTAAGACATTAAGGGCATTCAGAGTGTGGGTACCACCTATAAAGCGGTTTGCTGACGATATCCTTCTATTTTTGTCCGAGCCACATATCACGATTCCTAACCTCCTCAAAGAATTTTCCCTATTTAAATGCATATGAATCTACAGTTTAATTTTACAATATCTTTTGGTCTTAATGTTACTTTGCCACTGGATACACTCAAATACTGCCAACTTCACATCCCTTTATTTGGAAGCTAGATGTCATCCCTTACCTCAGCATACAATTGCCAGCACGTCTCTCTGAACTTACTCTGAAATTATCTATCCCTACTCCAGAACATACAAAGGGACCTTACCGCATGGAATCCTGGACTATTCTCCTGGTTAGGTAGAGCAGCAAAGATCAAAATTAATGTATTACCCAGACTACTATAGCTTTTACAAACAATTCCTCTAAAACTACCTAAAGCCTTTTATACATCATACACATTGGCCTGCTCCGCTTTTTTTTGGCGCTCTAAACATCATCGACTTAGCTATGACACACTTGTTATTCCTAAATTACAGGGAGTTATAGGTCTACCAGACGTTCTCAGATATTACTGGAACAAAAAGAAAAAAACAGGCGCAAGAAAATTTACCAATGACAAGTCAGGATCAATTAAGAGTAAAATCTATGATAAACTGAACAAGTGTTTGATATAAGTCAGTTTTCCAAGTTCATAATGTCCTTAGAGCATGAGAGAACAATGTTTGTGGCAGCTCCCCTGAGAGTGAAGCCATTCTCTGGAAACAAAGGAACAACAAGGTGCACCAAACTAAGTGTAGCAGTAAAGTCAAAGGGGGATTCCTCAGACCAGGAAAAAGAAGATGCTTTGAAACGCGTCATCTGACACGTCTTAATGACTTGTCCAGTTCAGCTCCGAGTGCGTTCAGCACTGGTTCTACACACCGCGAGGCAGAGACCTGGCCAGTTGAGACATCTACCTTGCCAATGTCATGGCAAACTCACAGCGATACACCACGGGGCACCTACAGTGACCAAAGACTTCTTCCATAATGTTCTTTTATCTTTAATTTCTTGTGAGTAGTCATTTGACTGTTTTTGAATATATTCCCTTTGACTTTACTGCTACACTGGACCTACATTCAGCTTCTTCACATCTTCAAAGCGCAATGGTCTCATCCCTACACATCATTTGAAGCGCTATGCTCTAGAACAGCGACGGCGAACCTTGGCACCCCAGATGTTTTGGAACTACATACAAAATGTATGCCCTTTTTCCCCACAAATAGAGCTTTCTTTTGGTGGATTTGATCACCTCTGCGTTTTTTATTTCTTGCACTAAAAAAAAAAAAGAGCGACAATTTTGAAAAAAATATATATTTTTTTATATATTTTTTACTTTTTGCTATAAAAAAAAATACCTCCCCAAAAAAAATCTTCATCTGTTCAGGCCAATATGTATTCTTCCACATATTCTTTGAAAAAAAAAATCACAATAAGCGTATATTAATTGTTTTGAGCAAAAATTATAGTATCTACAAAATAGGGGATTTATTTATGGCATTTTGGCATTTTTATCATTATTTTTTACTAGTAATGATCAGCAATTTTTAGCAGGACTGCGACATTGCAGCGGACAGATCGGACACTTTTGAAACTTTTTTGGGACCATTGACATTTATACAGTGATCAGATCTAAAAAAAAAAAACACTGATTACTGTATACTGTAAATGTCACTGGCAGGGAAGGGAGAGTGTACTGATAGGGAGTAGAGAAAGATCTCTGTTCCTGTTCACTAGGAACAGCAGATCTCTTTCTACTTCATTGATGAATTGACAGATCCCCATTCTGTCTCTCTTAGGAGCGATCGGGGGTCGCTGGTGGACATCGCGGCTGCTGGCCATGCACATCGGCTCCAGCTTTGCGCCGTGGGTGCAGGCGCCCCCCTAAAGTATAATGACGGTGGCTGGTCGGCAAGCGGTTAAAGAAAGCAAAGCATGCCAATTATAGGAGAAGGCTCTAGACCTTAACTTGTCTGTTGAAGAATGGATGTGCAGTTTTTTATACCTACACAAGGGATGAACAAATGTATCCAGTCAGTAGAATAGATGCAAAGTGTTTTGCAGATGCTATAGAACCCCTCTTCTACTTCACAAACTCACTTTCCTCCAATTGTTGGCAATGTGACAATGCACCTGGCTCTTTATAAAACCCTCCTGGAATGAGGTACACAAATTAATAACACAAATTACTACATACATCTTGGACTTTACCCTAGCGCAATTCCTCATACACCATATCTGAAAATAAATTAAAATTAAAATCCCTAGCTATGCACCAAGTGAACGCAGCCAGCATGTGTATTCCTGCCTCCTGGCGTTCAGTAGAACCCCCCAAGATTGTAGACTGGCTTTGTAGGGTAAATAAAGTAGCAGAAAAGGGAAAGGCTTATTAGTATTGCACATGAGACACTCTCTAAATATACCAACACTTGGGCATGTTGCCACCATTTTACCAACTTTATTGGCTCAATTTACCCAACTAACCACGTCCCCATCTCGACGACCAAGCCTGACTCACTTTACAGAAGAGTTATGCTATGTACACATGATTGGACATTCCACAAACTTGTCTTGCATACACACGGTCACACAAATGTTGTCGGAAATTCCGATCAGCAAGAATGCACTGACGTACAACACGTACGACAGGACTATAAAAAGGAATTGCAATACCCAGTGCCCCACCCTTTGTGCTCCTTCTGCTAATCTCGTGTTAGTAGAAGTTTGGTGAGAGACGATTCACACTTTTCAGCCTCATGCTTTTCAGTTTGTTACTGCTCTTCAGTTTGTGCTTGTGGGTTCGTATCTTTTTTTTTAGTGCATGTTGTCAGTTTGTATCTGTTTTTCAGTGCGTTCTTGTCTGCTCGTTTCTGATTTTCAGATCGTTCTTATCAGGTTCTTTTTGATTTTCAGTGCATTCTGTTAGTTCGTTCTGACCAGCCAATCATTTTCCAGCCATGTTGTGGGTACGTACTCGTTGTAAAGTTCGTGCTGTGCAGGGGCTTGGTGTTGGGGTTCTTACTTTGACCCAAGCCCAGTCCATGAACAGGGCGAGAAGGAGTTCATGGACGAAGAATTGGTTGCTCCAGCGTGACCAATTCTTGCACATGCCTTTGTTGCGGGAGATCTGGGAGAATAATCCTGATGATTTCAGGAATTATCTCTGGGTGACGGACCCTGTTTCTCACCGTCTGTTGGCTTTGCTGTCCCCTTATATTGCGAAGCAGGACACCTGCATGCGGCAAGCCATCACTCCCGAGCAGGGGCTTGTCGCCACCTTGCAGTACTTGGCGACGGGGAGAAGTCTGCAGGACATCAAGTTCTTGACAGGCATCTCCCCCCAGGCTCTGGGAATCATTATTCCAGAGACCTGTTCTTCCATCATTCAGGTCCTGCAGAAGGACTATATTAAGGTAAGTTGTATCCTTTAACATCACATTCTATGTATTTAATGTTTGCTAATCTATTGTATTTCTTTCATCATTCCATAATTACCACGATTGTAATATGCAGTGAATGTCCTCTTTGTCCTCATGCATGGTGCAAGCTTTTAAAGTTCCTTTTTTGTCCTTCATGCATATTTGCCTTCACTAACTTCCCCAGCATGCTATCCTGGGCCCATACACACCTAGCCTAGTCACTTAACAATGTATTTTGTCAGCTCCATTGTAGTGTTTACCCTAAACACCCCCTAAAATGTGTACAAATGTGATTTTTGTCCTTAAATTCAGGCAGACTGCAAGAGGCTTTTTTGGGGGGCCAAAACTCCTTTGGAACCCTCCCTCCCCCCCCCAACCGCTAAGTCAGCTGATACCAATCCTCCATCTGCTGACTTTGCCTAGCCCATACACACTATACCTACCTCTTTTGTGTTCATACTTATGGATGAATTCACCAAAGCATGTAGTGCAAGGGCCTGCCTGAATACTTTCAAATGGTACTGTTTAAAGTTTTGTTCTCCTATTATCTTGATAGGTAATTGCAGAATGTAAAAACGTGCTTAAATTTGGACAGTGTGTATTCATATTTTTGTATTAAGACACTTTTTACCTGTCCAGTGGGCTGCCAATAGTGTAAGTAAGAAGGGGCTGGCCAAAGTAAAACACATTATTTATACATTCAGCTCTCAATGAAGTGGAGAGGGTTACCGGTCCAAAACACCCCACCATAACATTGTTACAATGGGCCATCAGAGGGGGTAAGGAATCTGATAAGTGGACCTTATACTTTTGTCTTAAAATACTAATTTCAATAAATGTTATAATTATGTTGGCCAAGAATGTTTGTGTCTAATCCACTTGCAATGTTATGCAAAAGTACTAATTATTTTTTTTTGCTTGTTTGACTCCACAGTTTCCTTCAAACCCACAGGCATGGCAGACTGTGGCATCCCAGTTTTCCCAGCAGTGGGATTTCCCAAACTGCGGAGGGGCAATCAATGGGAAACACATCTGCATTGTCCCACCCCCCAACTCTGGGTCATACTATTATAATTATAAGGGGTTTAATAGTTACATAGTTACATAGTTAGTTAGGTTGAAAAAAGACACAAGTCCATCCAGTCCAACCACAAATAAAATAATGAAAAAAAATAAAAATATATCATACAATCCCATATACCCCATTCTATACCCACAGTTGATCCAGAGGAAGGCAAAAAAGAGAGAGCAGAGCATGCTTCAATTTGCTAAAGCAGGGGAAAAAATTCCTTCCTGATCCCCCGAGAGGATCGGATTTTCCCCGGATCAACTTTACCTATTAATGTTGGTATCCAGTTATATTATGTACATTTAGGAAAGTATCCAGGCTTTCTTAAAGCAATCTACTGAGCTGGCCAGAACCACCCCTGCAGGGAGTCTATTCCACATTTTCACAGCTCTTACTGTGAAGAAACCTTTCCGTATTTGGAGATGGAATCTCTTTTCCTCTAGACATAAAGAGTGCCCCCTTGTCCTCTTTGTTGACTGTAAAGTGAATAACTCAACACCAAGTTCACTATATGGACCCCTTATATATTTGTACATATATTGGAGTGACAGCGCTGTCTAATATATGTGAACTGTACGTAAAATCTACATAAACTGTGACAAATTATGTATAAGTGCAAAAATAAGTGATATTTCCTGCCCCAACTTAATGTGAGATACACACAAAAATACAATATAAAAAGAATAGCTGCGCTGGAAATTATTACACGTGAAAATCAATTCCACCTGAAGTAATTGCTGCTGATCGTGATCAGAACTTGGGTGGACATCAACTAAATTCAATCAGTGACTCACTAATCAATCAAGATAATTTTTTTGGGAAAAACCCAAGTTGTGTACAAAAAATGATTATAACAAGATTTGTACTAACGTAAATACGTAAATATGTGACTATGAACCAAAGTTCAATGTGGTAGCTCTATAAAAAAAAAACAAAAAAAAACGTCACATATGGATCAAAATTAAGCATGCAAAGAGTCCACAATAGGTGTTAGGATTCAGTTGTTGTTGCTTCCATAGTGATGTTGCACTCGACACCCTCAGAAAAGTGAATGGATAGCCAGGTGAGAAAAAGAAAAGGATCCTCAACCAAATAAAAGTACTGCAGCTTACCAGCTGATCTGATCTCTGTATCAAAGAGATCAGAAAGGCATGTGGCTTATCCCCCTGCCAGGGTCTCTATCCAGAATATTCCAAATGGCACTCTCAAGGTACAGACATATGTATAAATCCTGCCAGGATCCTCCTTAATCTCATCAAAATCTTTCCATTGAAGTAAGATCAAATAAATATTTAGCGCTTGGACCGCTGGAGTGTGGGGAAGAAGATAAATAGGAACACTAGGCCAGTGGTCATCAACTCCTGGAGTTGATGACCACTGGTCTAGTGTACCTATTTATCTGATACTTTGCTCTGGCAGGCTCTTCTGTGCTGCTAGACTGGTTCCTACAGCCTCTTCTTCCCCACACTCCAGCGGTCCAAGCGCTAAATATTTATTTGATCTTACTTCAATGGAAAGATTTTGATGAGATTAAGGATGATCCTGGCAGGATTTATACATATGTCTGTACCTTGAGCGTGCCATTTGGAATATTCTGGATAGAGACCCTGGCAGGGGGATAAGCCACATGCCTTTCTGATCTCTTTGATACAGAGATCAGATCAGCTTGTAAACTGCAGTACTTTTATTTGGTTGAGGATCCTTTTCTTTTTCTCACCTGGCTATCCATTCACTTTTCTGAGGGTGTCGAGTGCAACATCACTATGGAAGCAACAACAACTGAATCCTAACACCTATTGTGGACTCTTTGCATGCTTAATTTTTATCCATATGTGACGTTTTTTTTTTTTTTTTTTTTTTTTATAAAGCTACCACATTGAACTTTGGTTCATAGTCACATATTTACGTATTTACGTTAGTACAAATTTTTGTTATAATAATTTTTTGTACACAACTTGGGTTTTTCAATTTTTTTTTATCTTGATTGATTAGTGAGTCACTGATTGAATTTAGTTGATGTCCACCCAAGTTCTGATCAGGATCAGCAGCAATTACTTCAGGTGGAATTGATTTTCACGTGTAATAATTTCCAGAGCAGCTATTCTTTTTATATTTTTATTTTTTATATATTTGTACATGTTGATCATATCCCCCCTTAATCTCCTCTTATCAAGGGTGAATAAATTCAGTTCCTCTAATCTTTCCTCATAGCTGAGCTCCTCCATGCCTCTTATCAGTTTGGTTGCCCTTCTCTGCACTTTCTCCAGTTCCCCAATATACTTTTTGAGAACTGGTGCCCAAAACTGAACTGCATATTTCAGATGAGGTCTTACAAATGATTTGAACAGGGGAAAAATTATATCACTCTCTCTGAAGTCCATACCTCTCTTAATACAAGAAAGGACTTTGCTCACTTTTGAAACCGCAGCTTGGCTTTGCATGCTATGATTGAGCTTATGATCTACAAAAAAAAAAACAGATCCTTCTCCACTATGGATCCCTCCAGTTGTACTCCCCCTAGCATGTATGATGTATGCATATTCTTAGCCCCCAAGTGCATAACTTTACATTTATCAACATTAAACCTCATCTGCCACATAGTCACCCAATTAGACAGAGCATTGAGGTCGGCTTGTAAATTGGAGACCTCCTGTAAGGACGTTATTCCACTGCATAGCTTGGTGGCATCTGCAAAGACGGAAATGTTACTTTTGATCCCAGACCCAATATAATTTATAAAGATATTAAAAAGTAAGGGTCCCAGCACTGAACCTTGGGGTACACCACTGATAACCTTAGACCATTCAGAGTAAGAATCATTAACCACTACTCTCTGAATTCTGTCTTTTAGCCAGTTTTCTATCCATTTACAAACCAATATTTCCAAACCTGTAGACTTTACCTTACACATGAGCCATGTGTGCGGAACTGTATCGAACGCTTTTGCAAAATCCAAGTATACCACGTCCACCGCCACCCCTCTGTCCAAGGTTTTACTTACCTCCTCATAAAAAGAAATAAGGCTTGTCTGACAACTTCTGTGTTTCATGAATCCATGCTGTATGTTGCTTAAAATATTTTTTTCCCACAAGAACTCGTCTATGTGGTCTTTTATTAATCTCTCCAGTATCTTCCCAACTATAGAAGTTAAACTAACAGGTCTATAGTTACTTGGTAAAGACTTTGTTCCCTTTTTAAATATAGGCACTACATTGGCCCTGCACCAATCCAGTGGTACCATTCCTGTCATTAATGAGTCCCTAAAAATTAGATACAATGGCTTTGAAATTACAGAGCTCAATTCTTTTAGGATCCGTGGGTGGATGCCATCAGGTCCAGATGCTTTATCCACCTTTATTCTGTCTACATATTTCTGGACCATATCACATTTGAGCCATTGTGGATTTGGGGCTGTGTAACTGCCACCCCCATTGTGGACATGATCTCCCCCATGCTCCTTTGTATACACAGAGCTGAAGAAAGTATTTAATACATTTGCCTTCTCTTTGTCCGCCTCCTCTCTCTAGATTATTTTGTAAAGGGCCTACATGCTCAGACTTGACCTTTTTGCTATTAATATATTTGAAGATTTTTGGGGGTTTGTCCTACTATCTTTTGCAATCTGTCTTAAGTTTTGAATTTGTGCATCCTTGATTTCCTTTTTACATATTCTGTTATATTCTTTGTAAAATGTAAATGACACTAGTGATCCTTCATTTTTATATTTTTTAAAAGCTCTTTTCTTATAGTTTATAGCCTTTTTAACTTTGGCTGTGAGCCACATAGGTTTTATTTTTTGCCTTTTAAACATATTGCCCATGGGAATATACTTTACAGTGAGTTCACAAACAGTCTTTTTGAAGAATTCCCATTTCTGTTCTGTGCCCATTGATGCCAATATTCTCTCCCAGTCTAAGTCCTGGAGAGCAATAGTATTGTGTTGTTGGCGGTGGTGTCGGCGACATACAAGTTTTTGTATGTGGACGTGGGGAAGAATGGCCGGATGTCGGAGTCATCGCTTAGACAGAGTTCTAGAGATGCTCCAGAATGGTGGCTTGGGCTTGCCACCTACGGAAAACAGCGTGGCTGGTCTGCCATTTGTGTTCGTTGCTGATGAAGCGTCTGGGCTAGGCGACGATCTCATGAGGCCATTTCCGATGAGGACCCTCACCCCTGACCAGAGGGTTTTTAACTACCGGCTGGCCAGAGCCAGAAGAGTGGCGGAGAATGCTTTTGGAATAATAGCCAGCCGGTTACGCCTATTTCTGACACCAATCCACATGGCGGAATTTAAACTGAACCATATTGTGCTTCCCTGCTGCATTCTACACAATTATATCTGCAAAAAATGCTACAAACTATGTGGCTTCAGTTGGGGCTAAGCCCGGATTAGCAACTAGTAATTTGACGGCACTTGAAGCTGGCCATCCTGGCTTGTCCCCCCAAAGCACCTGCGAAGTGAGACAAAATTATCTGGAGTACTTTGTGGGGGAAGGGGGCCATTATTCTGCCAGCGAATGTGTGAAACATTTTTTAAATACATTTTTATTATAAACTGAACTAATATTTCATATGATTCACTGCTTGTGAATCCTAGGTTCTCCAATTGGCTTTTCTTTTTGACCATTTACTTCAATAGTGCAAACGTAATTTATTTGATATATGAGGTGACAATCTCTTCTTCAGCTAACTATTGTGTTGTGGGTCTACATTTTTTTTGTTATTAATGTATGTAATGCATTAATGATAAAAATAATCATCCCTTTCAGCACCATGAATTCATTGTTTTGAGTCCCTAAAATGGCCTGATTGGGGCAAATTTTAGAGCACTATGGGGGTTATTTACTAAAGGCATATCCACTTTGCACTACAAGTGTACTGCAAGTGCACTTGAAAGTGCACTGAAAGTGCACTGACACTGCACTTGTAGTGCAAAGTGGATTTGCCTTTAGTAAATAACCTCCATTGCCACTGTAAACACCAACTTACTCCAAAAACTGGTATTCAGCATTGAAATAAGAAGCCACACATTGTTGAGTAGAAAACATTTTACTCCGTGCACATTCACATGTGCGTTAGAAAAGGGTTTTTGAACAAACCAACATCTTTGGTGTATAACATTTTTATGGTTGACATTAGAAATATCCTTTTTTTGGTTAAAGAGGCATGTTTAAAACCATAATAACACACACAACTCAGGAACTTACAAAGTTCAACTTTGAAAAAGTGAAGGCAATATCAGACATTAGTATGTCCAAACTGTGTTGATGTTGATGTTGCCTTCATCAGATGGGTTGATGTCACCCCTATAAAAGTCACATTTTGAAGATTTTTTGAAGACAAATTAGGAGTCCAAATGTGGATTTCCCTTATGATCCCATGCCTAATGTCAACATGTGCTAGCTCCCATCATGGGGGATCAATGGACGTGTTTTGGGGGTGCAACCCCTTCCTCTCATGTACTTGAGTTGCGAGGAAGGGGTTGCACCCACAAAACACATACATTGATATCCCGTGATGGCAGATAGCACATGTTGACACACTGTCTGCATCTTCAAAATGTGGCTTTCTAATTACTTTTAAACTTGATTTAAAAGAACAAATTCCACCACAAAACGGTACAATTTTTGTGTGTTTTAGATTCTGCCTAAAACATCAATGATGTTCTTCATTTTTTGTTCAACATCATTGATGTTTTCCTTTATCTTTTCGAAATCACGATTGCACACCATGATCTCCCGATGAGGACGTGTGCACTTGCACTAATGAAATGAGTTTCTTCTTCCACAACATCCACATCATCTTAAATAAAAAAACACACCATGTGTTATAAATATGCAGGCATACATCTATTACCTGAAGCTGTGGTCTCAGACACTCGCCTGTTGTGGTCACTCTTTTTCCCACTTCATGTACCTCGGAATCCACATCCTCAAGTTGTGGTGTGGGGATTTTCCCTTCTTTAGGAGGTGTGGTGTTCTTGGTGTCCTCTGATGTCCCGAGTCTTTTCTCCCCTTTGTGAATAAAAAAAAAAGGTAAACTTAGCACACAGATATTTGAGGCAAGAAATAGGAATATGAAACATTGCTTGTAAGTGTCGTACAATTGTCTGTTTTGGCAGAGTACCAAGCTCTGATTTTTTCCCATTCTTCAAGCTGGAATACTAGTTACAAATCCAAGCACACAGACATTTGAGGCAAGAAATAGGAATATGAAACATTGCTTGGAAGTGTCATACAATTGTCTATTTTGGCAGAGTTCCAAGCTGAAGACATGATTTTTTTCCCATTCTTCAAGCTGGAATACTTATCTTTTTTGGTAAAGTTTCACACATGGAGACACCCCTAGTATCCACTGAAGCACCTGTGTGGAATACCCTAAAAAGGGTGTTCTGGTGTCCCACTTGTGCTCCTGCATCCAGATGTGTAAACAGCTGCTGAGTGTCCTCTCCTTACACTGAATCAAGTTTGCATTTCATTCTAGTCACAAACCCATCTTGACAATAATGTAATAAACTTCTTTTAAAACAAATAGGCCTGAACAAATGTAGTTACCCTTCCTCTGTCAAAAACATCGTATTAGTGGGCGAACGAACAGTGTTTACTACGAGCGATTACTGTGCCCACGAACCTGAAACTTGCCATTTTAAACGCCATTTTAAACTGTACAACAGTAAAGAAAGTGGAACACATGCAAGTAATAGTAATAATAGGAACACACAGCAAAATACCTACTTTTTTGTAGCACTCTCTTGATCCTTCTTTACTGATCCTGCTCCCTCAATTTGAGGTGTGACCATCGTTTCCTCAATTGCTCCTTGGATCGTCATACCCCAAAATTCTCCTGCAGACTTTTCACAACTTTAGTCATGATTTTGGCCTTTCTCACATTTGGGTTTGGGTGCGTCCATATTTCCTCTTCAAGATGTCCACCATCTCCACAATGTCAACAAAGGCCATATTTGAGGCCTTAAATCTCCTCCTGGATCGGGACATTTCTTGCTCCGGGCTTTCGTCCTTGCTGCTCTTCTCTTCAGGCACCCGTTGTCTCTCCGCCATGTGTTCTCCCACTGTGCCAAAAGAGAAGGGGCGGGAAATATACTAGAAAGAAGGTCAGGGGCAGAGTTTCACGCATACGCAGTGTATATAAAGCATAACACACATAACGATCTGTGAGCAGAGGACGGAATAGAGTAAGCGCCGATTGTGCAAACAAAGGTACCATTTTAACTTGCGGCATCAGTGGCCTATACTGCTTATAGATTGAGGCCTATATTGGGACAAGATTAGGAGAGTTTAGCCTCACATTAGGGTTTGTCTTGTCTTTGTCTTGTGTCTTGTGCAGAGAATATGGATAGATTCAATGACCATGACTTCCTCCCCAACTTCATTGATAAATACAGGGAGCTGCCCTATCTGTGGCAAGTGAAACACCCATTTTATAATAAAAAAACTAAAGAGGAAGGCAGCGCTCTCAACCCTTCCTTTGACTCTTTCTTCCACCTCAGATGAGGCTTCTGACGTACAACCTGGGCCTTCCACCCAGGAAGATGTGAAGAAGCCCAGCTTGAGCCAGGTATAGCATTGTTCAACATATTTCTTGACCAAAAATTAATGATGTTAACTAGATGTTAGTATTGATCAATAATTTCAGATTTAACAAAGTGGTTTACATATCAATAAACAGTAGTAGCCAAAAATGATTGGGACAAGAATGAAAAATGCTGGGGTCAGAAGGATAGTCTTTTCTATTTGTTAACATTCAATTTGCAACAATCATGAGCTCTAAATTGTGTGTAATTGATGACCAAAAAACTAAAACTATGTCCCATTTTCATACACAGGAAATTCTCAGCCAGGAGGAGGCTGTGGAAAGTCTCAGCCAGGAGGTGGCCGTGGAAAGTGGCAGCCAGGAGGTGGCCGTGCCCAGTAGCCTGACCAAATCGCAATTTCCTCCCCTCCACCTTCCAAGAAAAAGGCCCAGGAAGAGGAGGAACATAGAGGAGTCAGCGCTTGGTTTGATTCGGCAGGCTACTGCGGTCCTCACAAACACCCCTAATGTCCAGGAGGCCTTTGCGTGTATGACAGCCAGTAAGATGCAGGAAATGGAGGTGGGCCAATGCCTTATCAGTGCGGAGCTCATATTTCAGGTCCTAAATAAGGGGGAGAGGGGCGAACTCACCAAGAATAGTCATGTATGTGAGTTGGACCATACTCCTCCTCCACCTCCTGACACAACTCAAACACCACAGCCACAGCCTGGAAGGATGCGTGCAAGGAAGTCTTGAGAGTGATGGCCTGGGTTTGGTGTGGTCTGGCAAAAGACGCAGGGTGTTGTAAGACCACAGCCAGGGGACATATATGTCATCTGCTGCTCCCGATCTCCTGGAGTCCTGTACCGTATTGTACTCCCTATTAAATGGACTCCTCAGGTTACCAATTTGGCCTGTCAAATAATTGATGTCTGCCCTGGGGTACAAAGGCTTTGCCAATTTCAATAGTTTATCCAGCGTTGCCTTCCTCTTTATTTTGTTAGAAACCCCTAATAAATTACTTTGTGTTTTAGTTCAAAAAGGACAGTTTGTTTGTGAGTAGGCAGGTACATTTCAAAAATACAATGTCAAATTAATAAGGAACACCAACCAACCTCTTTGAGGTTAAAAAATACAAGATAATAATGGTGTTGTGGTAACTTGACACACAAAACGACAAAAAATATTATGGAGATCACTCTAAAAAAACAAAACAAAAAAAAAACATTATTTTGGAGATCTGGCGAAAAAACTCGGTGTGAATATCAGCAGCAAAACAACTTCATTATTCTAGCATTATAAAGAAGAGAATGCGCTGCATTGAAATATTTCAAAATTTGCAGCGTGATGAATGTGCTATCTCCATTACGAACACTAGTTTTACCAGACCGAGCACTGCCCACTCGTAATTGATTCTGAGCATGCGTGGAATTTTGTGCCTCGGAATTTCCGACAACAAAGCTTTTTGTCGGAAAATTTGAGAACCTGCTCTCAAACAGTTGTTTCCGACAACATGCTCACATCGAGCAATTGCCATCGGAAAATCCGATCGTGTGTACGGCCCATTAGACTTACAGATTTGCATGATCCAGGGTAGATTTACCAGGATGAGATGGGTCACACTGTCCTATCCACCATCCCCTTGTCCATCCTCCTACCCCCTCTACTTTTTCCTCTTATATCCGCAGCCCATCCCCTTTCTCTATCCCTACCCACCCTATCTGATTTTGATATTAAACACCAATACTAATCACTGACTATTGTCATGACACCTCCCAAATGACCAGTGAAGATGGTCACGGAACAGTAACTTGGATACAGTATCTCCCAAAAGTGAGTACACCCCTCACGTTTTTGTAAATATTTTATTATATCTTTTCTATTGACAACACTGAAGAAATGACACTTTGCTACAATGTAAAGTAGTGAATGTACAGCTTGTGTAACAGTGTAAATTTGTTGTCCCCTCAAAATAAGTCAACACACAGCCATTCATGTCTAAACCACTGGCAACAAAAGCAAGCCCCCTCCTAGGTGAAAAAAAAAAACATTATTCTGGCGATCTGGCGAAAAAAAAAAAAAAAAAAAGATTATTCAGGAGATCACGAGAAATAATAAAGAAATCAGTTTGTCAGAACTCTGTGTGAATATCAGCAGCAAAACAACTTCATTATTCTAGCATTATAAAGAAGAGAATGCGCTGCATTGAAATATTTCAAAATTTTCAGCGTGACGAATGTGCTATCTCCAATATGAACACTAGTTTTACCAGACCGAGCACTGCCCACTCGTAATTGATTTTGAGCATGCGTGGAATTTTGTACCTCGGTTTTTCCGACAACAAACCTTTTTGTCGGAAAATTTGAGAACCTGCTCTCAAACAGTTGTTTCCGACAACATGCTCACATCGAGCATTTGCCATCGGAAAATCCGATCGTGTGTACGGCCCATTAGACTTACAGATTTGCATGATCCGGGGTAGAGGTACCAGGATGAGATGGGTCACACTGTCCTATCCCCCATCCCCACGTCCATCCTCCTACCCCCTCTACTTTTTCCTCTTATATCCCCAGCCCATCCCCTTTCTCTATCCCTACCCACCCTATCTGATTTTGATATTAAACACCAATACTAATCACTGACTATTGTCATGACACTTCCCAAATGACCAGTGAAGATGGTCACGGAACAGTTACTTGGATACAGTATCTCACAAAAGTGAGTACACCCCTCACGTTTTTGTAAATATTTTATTATATCTTTTCTATTGATAACACTGAAGAAATGATACTTTGCTACAATGTAAAGTAGTGAATGTACAGCTTGTATAACAGTGTAAATTTGTTGTCCCCTCAAAATAAGTCAACACAGCCATTCATGTCTAAACCACTGGCAACAAAAGCAAGCCCCCTCCTAAGTGAAAATGTCCAAATTGGGCCCAATTAGCCCTTTTCCTTCCCCGGTGTCATGTGACTCATTAGTATTACAAGGTCCTAGGTGTGAATGGGGAGCAGGTGTGTTAAATTTGGTGTTCTTGCTCTCACTGTCTCATACTGGTGGCTGGAAGTTCAACATGGCACCTCATGGCAAAGAACTCTTTGAGGATCCGAAAAAAATAATTGTTGCTCTTGTTGCTCTACATAAAGCTGTAGGCTATAAGAAGATTGCCAAGACCCTGAAACTGACCTGCAGCATGGTGGCCAAGACCATACAGGTAAAGGTGATGGACTGGCCAAGCATGTCTCCAGACCTAAACCCATATTTTGAGGGGACAGCTAATTTACACATGTTATACAAGCTGTACGCTCACTACTTTACGTTGTAGCAAAGTGTCATTTCTTCAGTGTTGTCACATGAAAACATATAATAAAATGTTTACAAAAATGTGAGGGGTGTACTCACTTTTGTGAGATACTGTATATTCTCAGACTTGTGTTTGTCTATATTAACCTCTGTCAGAATATTTGATCCATATCACTTATATGTGTGCCCTTTCCAATTATAATACTATACTGAATTTCCTCGTAAACCCATTTTGTATTGTATAATTTAAAAATAAAACAATAAAGTTCTTGTTAAACAAATACTTATTTTACTCACTGAATTGCAACTCAATTTATAACATTTGTTTTGTGTGTTTTTTTTGTTTTGTTTTTTAGTTGATATTCTGTCAATATACACCTATGATAAAAAGTATAGACCCTTCATTTCTTTGTAAGTGGGCAAACTTACAAAATCTGCAGGGGATCAAATAATTATATTCCCCACTTTACATGCCTTATTTTTTTTAATTAGATACGAGGAGGAGTGCAGGGAGGGAGGGGTTTTGGGTGTTAATAGCCTAGATTTGGGATTTCATGCAAACCATTGGAAAATGTTCTAACAAGCCAATTGTTTCTGAAAGTAACTACCTTCAAGTACCTACATATCACCTTCTATTCCTTGTAAACATGACTTGGGACTTCTAATACCCTGCAATCCAAATACCACCTTCTTTAGCTGTTGGCTCTGTCCTCCCCCTTTCTTCCTTTACAAATGGGATAATAATTAAGGCATGTGAAATGGTAAGGAGCAAGCCAAAGCCAATGTCCATAAAAGCTGGTAGGTTCCCCAGATTTCGGGGAGATATAGGGGCTCTATAAAGCACTAAAGCTGTCATGAAGTCACCTAAAGTTTTTTTGAGTTTATCTTTTACACCTTATACATTTTAAAGGATCACTAGTTAAATCAATTTATAATCTGCTTTCCTTTGAATCTGATTTTAAAATGTGAGTTGATAATGCATGCCTTTTTTTAACCTTTCTTCACAAATTATAATAAACTGTCAAGTGTAGGGTATGACAAGCAAAGCGTACATTGGATATGTCAGAAAAGGTTTTACATCAAAGGGGCACAGATCATGGATCTAAGTGAACAGAATGTCAAAAGTGTCAGATGAGACTTTGCATGTTAGCAAGAACAATAAGGGTCCAATTATTGCAATCCTACTGCAATACCAGTACATTTTGGTCCTACTGCAATTTAAAGAATGGACAATCCTACTGCAAGTTAAGACTGCATGTGATCGAATTTAGAGATGTCTAATTTAAATGGTAATTCCACTTTTGTGAGGAAAAAAATATCAAATAAAGAAAAAAAATAATATAGCGTATACAATTGCGACACAAGTCATATTGTAATTGAATGTTATTAAATATTACCTTTCCTTTTCAATCTGCAGATTTGTAATTTTCCGTAAAATGCAATGCAAAATGGTTACCTGGAGGTGTTCTGTACACAGAATTTTGAGGGGACAGCTAATTTACACGTTATATGTACGCTCACTACTTTACGTTGTAGCAAAGTGTAATTTCTTCAGTGTTGTCACATGAAAACATATAATAAAATGTTTACAAAAATGTGAGGGGTGTACTCACTTTTGTGAGATACTGTATATTCTCAGACTTGTGTTTGTCTAT
Source organism: Lithobates sylvaticus (assembly GCA_028564925.1). Classification (NCBI taxonomy): domain Eukaryota; kingdom Metazoa; phylum Chordata; class Amphibia; order Anura; family Ranidae; genus Lithobates; species Lithobates sylvaticus. Next base: position 486,753,753 of record CM053029.1, on the reverse strand, counting down.
ATTAACCTCTGTCAGAATATTTGATCCAGACGAAAGACGAATTAGCAGGAAGAGCCATCCCCGCTGGTCTGGACAATGTAATTTCCTTGTGCAATCAGATCGACATTCGTTTCCAGGAGAGGTCCCTAGAAAAAAAGATGTCAGCACTCCCTGGGCCCTAGCCAGTCTGAGCTCTCCTCCCTTCGCCCCGTGGAGCATCTTCTGCTTGCTGAGGAACCTATGCAGCTGGGCCAGACCAGACTAACCCCCGAAGAACCTGCTAGGCGCAGAACTCTGGGCTTGTGTCTCTATTGTGGCGGCAAGGGTCACTTTCCGTGACTCCTGCTCGCTTTGTCCGGGAAACGCTCGGGTCTAATGCATCTGGAAGGTGGAGTATTAGACCCAGAAACATCACCTTCTCGTCTTCTTCTTCCGGTGTTCCTTCATATAGGCACTTCTCCTCAATCGATCTTTGCATATTTGGATTCCGGGGCTGCCGGCAATTTTATGGACTTATTTTTTATTTTATGGCACTGTTCTCCCAGGGGGCCCTATCCGCTTCAAGACTCTACCTATTAGAATGTCTGTAGGGATACTCCATCATGAGTGGGCCTTCCTTGGCTACAGCTTTACTCTCCACATGTGGATTGGGTCCCTGGGCAGATCCTGGCTTGGGGTCCCTCATGTTTCTCGTCTGGCCCCCAAGGAGAGACTTCCGGTTGCTAGCACATCTGTATCTTCTGATCTTCCTGCTGCATACAGCAATTACCAGGATGTGTTCTGTAAGAAATCAATTGAGCTGCTTCCTCCCCACAGGTCTTTTGACTGTGCTATTGGCCTTGTCCCTGGACCAACTCTGCCCAGGGGTCGTACCTACCCTCTCTCCATCCCAGAGACCCAGGTAAAGTCAGAGTATGTCGCTAAGAATCTAGAAAGAGGTTTCATCTGGAAATCCTCATTGCCTGCAGGAGCAGGTTTCTTTTTCGTTGTCAAAAAGGATGGTACCTCGAGACCCTGCATTGACTATCGATGTTTAAATGCGGGGACTATCAAAACTTGATACCCCTTACCCTTAATATCTGAGCTATTCGACAGGTTGAAGGGTGCCTCCATTTTCAGCAAGTTGGATCTCAGAGGTGCATACAATCTCATTCGGATACGGGAAGGTGACGAATGGAAAAACATGTTTAACACTAGAGATGGGCATTACGAATACCTGGTTATGCCATTTAGTTTTTGTAATGCCCCAGCTGTGTTCCAAAATTTTGTCAATGAAATCTTCAGGGATCTGCTGTACCAATGTCACAAAAACCGCTATTCCAGACAGCCGGGTGGTGCGCGCCGGCGCGCGCCGGCGCGCGCTAGTGCACGCACTCCTGTGCGCGTTCCTGCGGGTGCGGGCTTGCGTGCGCGCGCGCGTGCACGCGTCCGGGCGCGCGCAGTAATTGGAACACACCTGTGTGTGCTGTTGGCGCCAGTCAGCCTACTTAATCAGGCAGCACCTGTTGGCCAGTGCTGCCTGATCTTCAGCTCTCCAGAGACCTTGTTCCTGTGTTTGTAACCTGCTAAAACCTTGTTTGATCCTGTGACCCGGCTTGCCCTTTGGAATTCCTTGATCTCCGCCTGCCTGACGACCTCTGCCTGATTGACCATTCTTATGCTTGTCCCTTTTGTGCCTCGCCATCGGAACACCGCCAGACCTTGAAGGTATCTAGATTATCTTGATTCCTATTGAGAGACTTGTGCCTGCTTCCTATTCCACGCCTCCCTCCATCTGTGTATTCCGCATACCTGCACCCCATCTGCTTATACCTGGACTTACCACATCTTCTGGATATCCTGCATACCCTTACTCACATCACCCACCTGTGGAATCTCCACCTGTGTATCCCGCATACCTGCACTCCACCCGGTCTCCAGTGGACTCTCCTCACCACATCCGGACACCCTGCACCAGGCTCTCTTACCCTTCCTCACTCTCGTGCCTCCTGTACCCATCTCCAGGGGCCGATAGTGGGATCCGTACGGGAGACCTCCCCTCTGCCCAAGTGGACTCACCAGTCAGGTACGTACCAGCCTGATAGTATCAGGCAGCCATGACTGAGTCCGGGCAGGGGGCCTCTCCCATGGAGGATATGTGCAGGCATCTAGCGGGTCTATCCCAAGCTGTGAAAGGCCTACAGGAAGGCTATTCTCGATTGGAAGAACAAGTCCAAACCATGTCTGCATCTTCTGTCCCCCAGGTGGCGTCTTCTGTTGGGTACCCTCAAGCACCCTCCGTGATCATGCTACCACCAGAACCCAAGGTACCAATACCGGAAAGATTCTCTGGGGAACGAAGTAAATACCGTGCGTTTCGCAATGCGTGTGAACTTTATTTCGCTCTACAACCACGGACTTTTTCTTTGGAAGCTACAAAAGTGGGGTTCATCATCTCCCTTCTGACTGGTGAACCACAAACCTGGGCCCACCGCCTTTTGGAACAGAAGTCTGCGTCCCTGGACTCCCTGGACCGCTTCCTCACTGCAATGGCTCAGCTATATGAGGACCCTCAACCTGCTGCCACGGCTGAAACCGCATTACAATCCTTACAGCAAGGTCGCAGAACGGCCGAGGATTACGCCGTGGAATTCAAACGCTGGAGCTCTGATACAGAGTGGAATGATGCGGCACTGCGACACCAATTTCGCAGAGGACTATCAGATTCTCTAAAAGATGAGTTGGCTCGGGTTGGTATTCCTCAGTCCTTAGATGAACTCATTAATCTCTCAGTTCAAATTGACCGCCGTCTTAGGGAAAGACGGGCCGAAAGATCCTCTGGTCCTTCTCGCCCCTTTTGGATGCTTCCCAAAGTACCTGGTCCTTCTAACTCAGTCCCTTCAGCTTCATCTACCCTGGCTTCTGGGGCTCCTGAACCAATGCAAATCGGACTAATTCGGCCTTCCCTGACCCCTGAGGAAAAGATGCGCAGACGGGCCCATAATCTATGTTTGTATTGTGGGGAATCTGGACACTATGCAAGAATGTGCCCCAACAAGACACGTAAGTGGTTGTCTGCTTCTTCTTTATGTGCACCCGTCTTACTCCCAACCGGCACTCACCTGGCTCTCACTATTGTTTTGCAGCTCTCCGGTCGGAGCATTCCAGTATCAGTCATCATTGACTCAGGAGCATGCAGCTGCTTCATTGATCAAGTTTTTGCAACCAACCATGGCATCCCTCTTCAACCCAAAGTACGGGGCCTTGCGGTCCACCTGGCGGATGGCTCCACACTTAGTTCCGGCCCAGTCACCCAGGAAACGGAACCCCTTCTGACCACCATAGGATCTCAACACCAGGAGCTCTTACGGTTGGATGTCATACCTTCACCTCTCTTCCCGATAATTTTAGGAATGCCTTGGTTGCGTGCTCACAACCCCAGTATCAACTGGGCTACAGGTGAAGTTCAGTTTTCTTCCAGTTATTGCCATCAGAACTGTCACTATGGAAGACCCGACGAACCGGCTTCGCTCCTATGCCTGGGTACTGACTCAGAACTCTACCAGTCCATCCCTGAACCTTACCGGGACTTTGCAGATGTGTTCAGCAAAAAGGGGGCAGAGACACTTCCGCCACACAGGCCTTATGATTGTCCCATAGAACTTCTACCCGGAACAGAAGTTCCCTTCGAAAGAATCTACCCACTTACGGAACAGGAATTGGGCACTCTAAAGGATTACATAGACGAGAATCTGGCAAAAGGGTTCATTCGTCCCTCCACATCCCCGGCCGGTGCGGGTATCTTCTTCGTCGAAAAAAAAGATCATTCTCTTCGCCCCTGCATTGATTATCGTGAATTAAACAAGATTACCATCAAGAACAGATACCCCCTTCCATTGGTACCAGAACTTTTTCAAAGGCTGGGTACAGCCAAAATCTTCACAAAACTGGATCTTCGGGGGGCTTACAACCTGATCCGCATTCGAAAAGGGGACGAGTGGAAAACGGCCTTCCGTACTCGGTTTGGGCACTACGAGTACCTCGTCATGCCATTTGGATTATGTAATGCCCCAGCAACCTTCCAACACTTCGTTAATAACATCTTCCATGATTATCTGGATTTGTACGTTATTGTTTATTTGGACGATATTCTAATTTTCTCTCCCTCCTTGACCGACCACCGCAGACATGTCCGAAACGTCCTTACCCGTCTAAGACAACATGGACTGTATGCAAAATTTGAAAAATGTAACTTCGAGATCCAGAGCGTACAATTCTTGGGACTAATCATATCAGCAGAAGGAATCAAAATGGACCCCGAAAAGGTATCCGCCATTTTGGATTGGCCAGCACCCATAGACAGAAAGGGAGTACAACGCTTCATTGGCTTTGCCAATTTCTACAGAAAATTTATCAAAGGATTCTCCTCTATTATTTCACCCATCACTGAACTTACTCGACAGGGAATTCGGTTTCATTGGAGTTCCAAAGCACAACGGGCCTTTGAAAGACTTAAAGAACTTTTTACTTCTGCCTCTATCCTCAAACATCCGAACCCAGCCTTGCCATTTGTTTTAGAAGTCGATGCCTCGGAGATTGCAGTGGGGGCGGTGCTATCCCAACGACAGGGTGCCAAGGCTCTTCTTTTTCCAGTAGGTTTCTTCTCCCGCAAACTAACCTCTTCAGAACGAAATTATGATGTGGGCGACAGGGAACTTCTCGCCATCAAAGTAGCCTTGGAAGAATGGCGCTACCTATTGGAGGGGGCTGCGCATCCTGTTCTGGTGTACACCGACCACAAAAACTTGGAGTATCTGAGAACAGCTAAAAGATTAAGACCACGACAAGCCAGGTGGGCTCTATTCTTCTCACGTTTCCAACTTCACATAACCTATCGGCCAGGCTCCAAAAACAGTAAGCCAGATGCTCTTTCTCGGATGTTCTTGGATATCGAGCACGATATTCCTCCCGACACCATTCTACCCGCCGGGAATTTCCTACTCTTACAAGAAGACCTCATATCTCGGATCAAACAAGCCTCCATTGGGATGCCTCCCTTGGATGGAGTTTCCAGTAAAGATGGATTGTTTTGGCATGAAGGCAAGATTGTGGTTCCAGAAAAATTAAGGTTACATATATTAGAGTTATGTCATGACCACAAACTGGCTGGGCACTTTGGTATCTCCAAAACAACCGATCTACTACTACGTACCTTCTGGTGGCCCCATCTGACCAAAGATTGTAAGAGATATGTCGAATCATGTTGTGTCTGTGCCCGGAATAAGACTAGCCGAACAAGAGCCTGGGGTCTATTAAAGCCTTTACCAGTCCCAGAAAGACCATGGAGTATGGTTTCAATAGATTTTATTGTCGAACTCCCACCTTCAGAAGGTTTTTCCTCTATTTTTGTTATAGTGGACAGATTGTCAAAGATGGCACATTTTTTGCCCATGAAGGGTACCCCTTCAGCTTTGGAAACTGCACAAATGTTCATTAAAGAAGTGGTAAGGTTACATGGAGTCCCAACAAACATAGTTTCAGATCGTGGTGTCCAGTTCACCTCAAGATTCTGGAAGGCTCTTTGTCGATCTCTGGAAATCGAGTTGGCTTTCTCATCTGCATATCATCCACAGACAAACGGCCAGACCGAGAGAACCAATCAGACATTAGAGCAATATCTACGCTGTTTTTCTACCTTTTCCCAAGATGATTGGGCCTCCTTGCTCCCCATTGCTGAGTTCTCATACAATAACTCTTTGCACTCAAGTATTAACCAAACCCCGTTCTTCGCCAATTATGGGTTTCACCCATCCTTTTTACCCAGGTCAATCCCGGAATGCTCCATACCCGCAGTTTCAGAAACACTTGACTTCTTCTCCACTAACAACAAGTTACTACAGGAGACCATGACTAAGGCACAGAAAAATTACAAGAGGATCTTTGATGGAAAGAAGCGCGGAGAACTCATCCTGGAACCCGGCGATCAGGTCTGGTTGTCCACCATCAATTTGAAGATGGCCTGCCCCTCCAGAAAATTAGGCCCTAAGTTCTTGGGTCCTTTTTCCGTGAAAAGAAAAATTAATAATGTCGCCTACGAATTGGATTTACCTACTTCTCTAAGGATACATCCAGTCTTCCATGTTACTCTTTTAAAACCAGTGACTCCTAATCCTTTTACAGGCCGCAGGGTTGGTCCCCCCAAACCCATTATTGTCAATGACGAAGAAGAATTTGAGGTGGAAGCAATTCTGGATTGTAGGAAAAGGCGTAATCAGATCCAGTTTCTCATCAAATGGAAAGGATACGGGCCTGAAGATAATTCATGGGAACCTGAAGACAACCTGCATGCGGGTGAGTTATTACGAGTCTTCAAAGACTCACACGCCTCCAAGTTAACTCGTCTGGGCATCCGGAGGCTGCCCTTAAGGAGGGGGCACTGTCACAAAAACCGCTATTCCAGACAGCCGGGTGGTGCGCGCCGCCGCGCGCCGGCGCGCGCTAGTGCACGCACTCCTGTGCGCGTTCCTGCGGGTGCGGGCTTGCGTGCGCGCGCGCGTGCACGCGTCCGGGCGCGCGCGCGCGCAGTAATTGGAACACACCTGTGTGTGCTGTTGGCGCCAGTCAGCCTACTTAATCAGGCAGCACCTGTTGGCCAGTGCTGCCTGATCTTCAGCTCTCCAGAGACCTTGTTCCTGTGTTTGTAACCTGCTAAAACCTTGTTTGATCCTGTGACCCGGCTTGCCCTTTGGAATTCCTTGATCTCCGCCTGCCTGACGACCTCTGCCTGATTGACCATTCTTATGCTTGTCCCTTTTGTGCCTCGCCATCGGAACACCGCCAGACCTTGAAGGTATCTAGATTATCTTGATTCCTATTGAGAGACTTGTGCCTGCTTCCTATTCCACGCCTCCCTTCATCTGTGTATTCCGCATACCTGCACCCCATCTGCTTATACCTGGACTTACCACATCTTCTGGATATCCTGCATACCCTTACTCACATCACCCACCTGTGGAATCTCCACCTGTGTATCCCGCATACCTGCACTCCACCCGGTCTCCAGTGGACTCTCATCACCACATCCGGACACCCTGCACCAGGCTCTCTTACCCTTCCTCACTCTCGTGCCTCCTGTACCCATCTCCAGGGGCCAATAGTGGGATCCGTACGGGAGACCTCCCCTCTGCCCAAGTGGACTCACCAGTCAGGTACGTACCAGCCTGATAACCAATTTGTTGTCATCTATCTGGATGACATTCTCAGCTTTTCGGAAAATCTGCTTGTCCACAGAAACCATGTCATGTAACTTGGCTATTGGACAACATTAATGTGCCCTTAAAGATTTTGGCCTAACTGACATCTAGACCAGTTCATAGTAAAAATCCAGAAATCATATGTCATACTTTTAATTCATAGAGAATCTGACAGTTGTAATGGGGTCATCATTCAAGAAGTCAGGTGGAGATGACCATGAAATGTCCAGAAATGCAGTGGCTGGTACTGCACCCGTGCCGTATCACTTGGGCTGAGGTTCCTAGGCACATAGTGCCATTGATCAGGATTGGAGAACCTTATGATGTGTTCCACTCTGTTACTGACATACCCATAGAACTGTTCTATTTGGTTGTGATTGTATCCCAACTCTATGGTGTCGTGTGTGTAAAAGTGTAAAGAGCCTATTTTAAAGTCTATTTCACGTTTTACAAGCTCAGCAATTTCAGCAGCTAACTCAGCCGCACAAAGTTCAAGCCTTGGAATAGTATTTGCTGGTTTTGGGGTCAGCTTTGCCTTACCAAGGACAATTCCTATACTTACCATGTCTCTCGGATCTTTAACTTTGAGGTAGGCTACCACAGCTCTTGTATTAATGGAAACCTCAGAGAAAATATGGATCTTTTTTTCTGGTGGAATTCATTAGGGTTGCAGAAATGTAGGAGAGCAGTATCTAAAGTTGTTCTAGTGTTTTCAGTGACTTTTTCCATGATTCACATCTTTGTTGTTTCTCTCTGGGAAATGGGATATCCCAATCTCTGTTTTCAGAAGTAAGCTGTCTTAGACATATCTTACCCTGAATAGTAAAGGAAGATATGAAACCCAGAGTATCATAGATGCTGTTCACAGCAGACAAAACTCGTTTTGTGAAGGTTTGGTCACAAGTTGATAATTTAAATGTGAATGTGTCTTGTTTGATAGCCCAAAGCAATCCGAGGCTACATTGTGTAAGAGAAAGATCCATTCTTAGCTCGAATCCCTTAACATTAACAATATAGTTGTCAGAAGAAAAGGCTTTCATTACCTTGTCACTGATAGAGATAATTTTGTGAAGCCTGAGGTTGGCAGTGGCAAGCATAGCCTGCATTCTTTTGAAAAGACCAATTGTTTCTTCAGGCAGAGATTTGAGCTTGTCATCTATGTAGAAACTCTTTTACACAAATTCACATGCATCAGATCAAAATTCTTTTCCACCTTTGAGCTGTCCTTCCTGGCCATAATTTGCTACAGCAGGAGAAGGGCTGTTACCTAAAACATGCACCTTCATTCGGAAATCTATGACTTCATCTCTGACATCATTACCTGAGGACGCTTTTTGTCATCTCAAACAATGAAGCAGTGGAATATTTGCTAAATGTTGGCCATAACAGCAACTGGTTCTTGTCTAAAGTGGAGCAAAGCTCCTATACGGTCTTTGTTCAGATTAGGCCCAGTGAGAAGGACATCATTGAGGAAAATAACTACATATAGAGAATTTTAGTCGAAGACCACTCTGATCTGATCTGGCTTGTGAGGATGGGTCACCCCAAAGCATGTGAAGTACCAACATTGCTCTCCTTCCTTGTGAGGTGGTGCAGGCTCAGCGTGTTCTCTCTGACACATCTTTTGCTTAAGGGAGTATGGTAATGCATCTCCTATTATGTTTAACAGGTCAAAAAGCTTTGTTACTCTAATCATTTAGAATAGTATGCAGTCTTTTAGCCTTTTCAGGTTGACCCTTGAGGTATACACAAACTATAAAAAGAAAGAAAAACAGAAGGGCGCACCGACCTTGTGCATTACTATTAAAAGAGCTTTATTAAAATGTATAAAACAGCAAGTTTCTACTCAGAAACGAGTATTGATTGAAGGAAAACACAGTTAAAAGCGTCCACTGCTAGGAACTTCCGTCCTCCTGTGCTGGGTGTTGGGTGAATCTGATGATTCCTCAAAAGAATGGCTGACGCGTTTCTGGGGAGAACCCCTTTCCTCAGAGCCTGGAGTGGGCAATAGTCTTATCTCCCACCATTTGTATGAACTCTCCTTTTATGTGAGTGCATGTGCAGGTGTGGCTATGCACCCCGGCTCCTCCCCACCATGTCCTCAGACACCTCCCACCATACTTAACCCCTACCTGCAGATATGAGTAAGATCATACCACTCCCAATCTAAGGGATCAAATGCTTAACTTATAGACCAGTGCCAATTGGCATAGATACCTCTGATGGTGCACGTGTGATGCTTCCTTTCCGATCATAGTTGGAGGGGAATACATGACCTCCTGTCACCAGTGTCTTCATGTACGGACACTCTCCCCTATACCACAGAGCGGCTTCCTCGACCCGGAAGTACATGAAGACACTGGTGACAGGAGGTCATGTATTCCCCTCCAACTATGATCGGAAAGGAAGCATCACACGTGCACCATCAGAGGTATCTATGTCAATTGGCACTGGTCTATAAGTCAGCCATTCTTTTGAGGAATCATCAGATTCACCCAACACCCAGCATAGGAGGACACCCTATTACCTACAGTACATACCAGTATCTACAGTTTGCCGCAGTGCAAAAATCTAGGGACTGAGGGATGAGTAAGCAAATTGCCTTGAGAGGTGGTAGGCACAGTGTACTGACCTGGGTTGAGAGATACAGCTGCTGTGGCTGGGAGCTGAAGTTTTGAGGGAGAGTATGAGGAATATGATGCATACCATGCAATTGAGTGTCTGCTGCTATTACTTCCTTCACTTTCACTAGCAGGTTGCTCTAAAACCTTTAACCTTGCTGTGACTGTGATGTGCTCACATTGTTTCTCCAAAGCTTCCATCACTGCTGATTTGTGTGCATCTTCTGCTTTCACTTCTGCTTCTATCTGTACTTTTTTGTGTGCAGCTTCGGCTTCCATCTGTGCTTTCTTTTGGTCAAGGGCAGCCTGAAGTTTTGAAGCTACAGTGTCGCACTGGCTTTAATACGTTTTTGGCTGATAGTGGAAAATCTTGATTGTAGAGACTTGAAGGACCTTGAGGAGTGTCTTGTAGATGCAGAACACTAAGATGTAGATTCAATAAAGTGGTTATAAAGCAACTTTGTAAAGTACATACAACCCTCTCTGTTAGATAACATTCTATGCTCTAGTGTATGTTCTTTGTAAAAAAAAATGCAGATTTCTACCTTATTTCATAGCCACGCTTGGTGCTCAGGTGACTGCTCGCTGCTACAGCGGGAGGGGCTGAGAATTAACGCACTACAAATGTGCATACACTAAAGAGTTAAAAAGTTTGCAGCCGACCGGCTACAGTACTAACACCCGTACCACGTGACGGGACGTTGCTCGCGGTGACGTCAGCACGTCCTCCCTCCATTCTTCACAGGATTATTGTTTGAAGTTTTTTGCAGCTATTATATATGTTGTGTTACTTCACGATTAGTACATTTGGTATATGATTTTCACTATCATATTCTTTTTTGATTATTTTTATTTTTTAATTTTTAGTTTAGTGCGACTTTTATTTTTCCAGGATAATCCAGGTATTTCAGGTGATACAGGGGTCCAAATTACACAGTAGAAAGCACTGTGCTGTATAACATGCTCTAAAGGAACAGAATTCCTTTCTTTTTTTAGGGTTACAAACACTTTAAGTTGAGTGAGCCTCACTTCTGCTTTTGTCTGTAGTGCTAAACTGTCACTCTCTAGATTAAGTTCATCAAATCCTTTTAATTCTTCCTGTGACTTTTCAGTATTGTACAGCTTTAAGAGGTTAATGTTTAAGGCATAGGGGGTTATTTACGAAAGGCAAATCCACTTTGCACTACAAGTGCAAACTACAAGTTCAAAGTGCACTTGAAATTGCACTGAAAGTGCACTTGGAGGTGCAGTCACTGTAAACCTGAGGGATAGATCTGAAATGAGGGGAAGCTCTGCTTATTTTATTATCCAATCATGTGTGTAGCACCATAACCCCTGGGGGCGGCTATGAATTTGCTGGGCTTACCAATTTCCTCCTCCTTGTAGCTCGTCGTTCGTTGTCTAGGGGTTCCCAGGGTTAGTACCCAGTAACTTCAGAAGCTGACACACAAAAGTCCTTTTAAGGATTTTTATTTGCAAGGGTAACGTTCAACTATAACACAGTCTCTCAATTGGGAATAGAGGGCACTTCAGAACTGCTGACATCAATTGCATGTCTCTTTAGATAGCCCAGAGAGTAGCAACTGAGCGCTGGATAAACCTCTAACTGTAGATTTAGCAGCCAACAAGTGATCCGGAAGATTTGCAAAGTCTCTGCCACAGACTAGGTTGTAACTGAAGATAAATTAGGAACTTTTCCCACGGTACCTGGATCTTTCAGCCGCCTTGGCGATACCGTAAGAAATTAGTATTCTCTAGTGTCCATACAACTCAGCTCCCAGGCTCTTACCGAGCAGCCAGCTTCTTGGCCCTCCTCTGAAGAGTCCTCCCCTGGTCGCTTGCACGAGTTGCTGTGTCTCTCCAATGCCGAGAGCACACCGGGACACCTCTGAATCCTCCTTCAGTTACTGGGCCTCGAACTGGCCAGTTCCGAGGCTCGGGAACGGACGGATCCCCACCCCAGACCATGAGGGCCTCTGGGGCTGGTTAAGATGACCATGCTCACGGAGACGGCAGACACTCCTGGGTCCGGGACCCCTCACGGGGCTGGTCCGGACCGAAACCAGGGATCAAAGAGCAAACCGAACCCTGAACACGTGACTTCAGCATCTTAAATACCCCTTCCCAGACTACACAGTGGGGCCAGACGCGCCCACTGTTTGGCTCTGAGACAGATTGGTACCTAACACGTCCAACCAGGCTTGGTTCTCAGCCTGTCACAGGTGCCTCACTGCACCTATGACCAGGCAGAACTCCAGTACAGCCCAGTCAAACTGACACCAAAGTAAAAGACCTATACAATTATCCCCCAGAACTCTGTTACAGTTCTAGAAAAAAAATGATTTGCATTATAGCGCACACTTAGAAAAATGTTGGCGCTACATGTGCAAGCCAAAATGCTGTTTTTTTTTTTTTTTCCTTGCATGTCCCCCTTCGATCTACAGCGACTGCACTTGCAAGTGCACTTTCAGTGCAAACTTAAGTGCACTTTGCACTTGTAGTTTGCACTTGTAGAGCAAAGTGGATTTGCCTTTCGTAAATAACCCCCCATAGTTTTTTATATCTTTCATAGGTAGCCTCTAGTTGCAGTACCTCATAAGAAGACTGAGAAAGAGATGATATGCAATCAATAGTTTTAGGGCCGAGTACGCATGGGCTGGCATCAGCCGGCTCAATAGAAACCCACCGACATTCGGTCCATGTGTACGGCAGCCGGTCAGACAGAATCCAACCATTCGGCCACCTTCTATCGAAGGCTCATGACTGAAAAGGGTTGAGATGGCTGAGAGCACTGACCAGAGTATTCTGGCGGGGGGGGGGCATCATTGTACTAACATTGCATAGTTAGTTCAGTGACTGCGACCTGAGCTGTCAGTTTTTAGTTGTAGTGTATACGTGTGTACGAGGCTTTACACTATAACTGATTTGAAATCTTTATTAGCTTCATAATTGGTTTAACCAAGAGTTTAACCTTGTTTGCTTACTTCCTGATCTGGAAAGAATTTTGGTTCTTGCTGTGTTTCAGTCTCCACAGAAAATGTTACGTTTTGCTGTGACATTGTCCTGACCATGAAAACGTTAAGTGGCAGTCTCTGAAAAATTTATAAATTGCTTAGCTCTGTGTCTGTTTGTGAAGCACAGACTGCGTTCTGTTTCACCTATTTGAGAAGGTATTATAAGCAGAAATCAGAATGGCACATGGCAATGCAGGCAGCTTTCACTGTATACAAGTTAAAAGAAGGGCGCTGAGGTAAGTGCCATGTTTATACAACTTTATTAAAAAAACAGCACACTTACATAAAAGTTTTCACCAGTTTGCCAGACTGTGAAGGACACAGTATTTGTAAAACACCAGGAATCAAGGCAACTGCAATCAATGTGAGGCAAGAAGCAACGCAGAACATGCAGGGAAATGGGATTGTCAACATGCCAAACCAGTCTTATGCCCCGTACATGGTCGGAAAATCCGACCACAAAATCTATCAGATTTTTTCCGACGGATTTAGTCCGACACTGGTGTTGCATACACACGGTCGGACAAAGTTGTCGGAAAATCCGATCATTGTGAACGTGGTGACGTTTGTTGCCTACGACGGGATTACGTAGAGGCTAGTAGCCAATAGCTTTGGTCTTGTAATGTGATCTGAGCATGCGTGGCACTTTGTCCGTCGGAATTCGCTACACACGATCGGAATTGGTGTGATCGGACTTTGTTGTCGGAAAATCTTTAGAGCAGGAGATACAACTTTGTCCGTCGGACAATCCGATGGAAAATGTCCGATGGTGCCTACACACGGTCGGAATTTCCGACAACATTGTCCGATAGGACAGAATCCATCGGAAAATCCGACCGTGTGTATGGGGCTTTAGATGTAAATAGTAGCAGCAACGTTCCCGTCTTCGCTCGAGGAAGGACACCTGCAGATAGCTTGGTTGATTTAGGGAGAGAGGGTGTGCATGACCCCTTACCAGGGACTCTGCCCTGTTTTTTCAATGCATGCTCGGGCGTTGCCTCTTGCCTCAAAGTGACCGCAGTTGCCTTGATTCCTGATGTTTTACACATACTGTGTCCTTCACAGTCTGGCAGACTGGTGAAAACTTCTATGTAAGTGTGCTGCTTTTTTAATAAGGTTGTATAAACTTGGTATTTACCTCAGAGCCCTGCTTTTCACTTTTCTCCTATCATGAATTGATCTCACCCAGATCCACTATGGAAGCTGCAGAGGTCTACCCGGTTTTCTTCTCCCGAGCTTATCCTTCCTCCTGCTCATCCATCCATACATCCGTCTCATCCATCCATACAGATGAATGATTTTCATGGACTAAGTGGCTCTGCACATCCCTTTAGGAGCGCTGTATGTACTGTGTACTTTTTTTGAGTCTTCTTTTGAGACTGTATTATTAATATTATGGACTGTAATGCCGCATACACATGAGCGGATTTTCCATCGGAAAAATCTGGGATGGTTTTTCTGACGGAATTCGGCTCAAGCTTGGCTTGCATACACACAGTCACACAAAAGTTCGCTGAACTTTCGACTGTTAAGATCGTGGTGACGTACAACACTACGATGAGCCGATAAAATTAAGTTTAATGCTTCTGAGCATGCGTCGAATTGTTTCTGAGCATGCATAGGAATTTTGCGTGTCGGAATTGGTACAGCCGATTGGAATTTCCGACCGAAAAATTGAGAACCTGCTCTCAATCTTTTGCTGGCTGGAATTCCGCCATCTGATGGAGCATACACAATGTCGCATTTTGCGACCAAAAGCTCTCATCGGATATTTGCTGGCAGAATTTCCGATCGTGTGTATGCGGCATAAGATGTTGTGCTGTGATTAGCTTGCAGGCATGTACAGGTTTGTATGACAATAGCTACATCGCCCTAAGTTCCTGTACATCCAGAGTTCAAATCACATCGCACAGTATATTTCAAAACTATAGAAGATTTTTTTGACTGGAGCTAAATTATTTTTTGACTGTTCTCCCTCTCCAGACTAAGCACTGCAAGTGTGATATCAATAATTGTTCCAGTAGCTATAATTTACAGTCTCACTGGAATTAGCAACAGAATTACCAGACAGTGGTTCAATCCAAATGACATCTTGCAGGAAGATTCAATCCAACATGTCTGCAGATCATAACAGATGAACTACAGACATGTAAAAAAAAAGCATGGTGTGTCTATCTCCAGCAGAAAACAGTACATAGTAGTAAAAAGAGACTAAAGCATGAAATAGATGGGTGGGACTAACTACAAACAAACAGGGGGTTTAAAGCAAAACATATGTATATTCTGATTTGCATTTTTTTTGTTTTACATAACATTTAAAATTAAAATATGACAGTATACAGTATCTATAGAAAAAAAGCATCTATGGCATGCACTGAAATTGCACCCCTGCCCAAACATCTGGCACCAATATTTTAGACAATTTTACCACAATATCAACTCAAAAAAATTCAAATCAAACTCATTAATCTCTTGATTAGCGTACCATATCACTACATGACTAATTCAAACTACAGCTTCGTCGCTTTCACTGATGTAAATGAGTAAAAACATTTTTAATCTCTACACTCAGCAGAGCAAGATCTTTTTTGACCCGTGAAGGCTCTCACTCCAACTTTCACCCAGCTTGCCTAGTAATGTTCACATTAGTGTCTGTGAGCATCACAGAATCGCTCACCTGTTTGTCTGCAGTCTCTGTGAGTCAGCAAACTTTAATGGACACATGGAGCGGTCCAGGGAATGTTTTCACCATCTGTCCCGACCGCTGAGTGGTAAAGCAACCCTCTTCAAGTGAAGCCCAGGGCACATGCCATATGTACCATACCCTGGATATGCCACTGGAAGATAGGTAAGCACTTAATTAGTGTTAATTAAATAGAAACCTTTCAAATTCTAAAAATCTTCATCCTCTCTGTCACTTTTATATGGAGAAAAAAGAAAAAGAAAGTACACTTAGGATTTTAGCCAAGCTTTTTCTATTTTGTAATGTAAGTTCTCCCGTATAATCCTTTTGTTAAACTAGTGATGGATCATAAGTTTGTTGGATCCTTCAGTCATCTGTGAAATGTTGGCCAGTTCTTTAATAGAGTGCAGACATCTTAAACATAAAATACAACCGCTATAAATGGCTCTTCAGGTACAGTAGATTTATTTCAATGATGCTTATCTGGCTACATTTTTGCCAACCTCTCGGGGGTTTGCCATTTGGACCACAGCTTTTTCCTGTTAAGTCATAATACCTTAATCACAAGAGTCTTGCAGAGCATGATATGTTTGGAGACAATATAATTGGTTTCTATGAAATTGAAGTAATGAGGGATTCTGAAATTGTAATTTTGGTTAGGGAAAACAAATTGTATTTATAGGTTAAACCTTATCATAAAATAGCAATAAGAGATTATTTAAGTGTTGACAGCTTTGTGAAACCAATAGACAAAAATACAGCATTTTATACTTAATTAGTCTGCTGGGTGAAAAAAAAAACCTTAATCATTAGTGTGAAAAACATATAAAAACACTAGAGAGTGCATTATAAAATGTGTGAATTAAGGATTATTTGCAAATATTATATTTACATTAGCACCTGCAAATTAACCTGTAGTCAGCAAACAGTTATGAATGTTTGGGTAATGCGACTATTGTGTTTTGTGTTGGTGTAAATCACTCTTAATGCAAATTGACAGCAATGGGAAGATACGTATGCATTTATAATAAAGTATAACTAAAGGCAAAACGTTATTTTTATTTTTGGATGGAGTGGAGAGGGGTTAGAGCAGGGGTAGGGAACCTATGGCTCAAGAACCAGATGTGGCTCTTTTGATGGCTGCATCTGGCTCTCGCCTCTCAATCCGCAGGTCGCGTGTTGTGCCGATCGACGGATTGAGCCCATAGGAAATGCCGCGGCTTCAGCCTAGCTCCGGAGCCGCAGCCATCTTGGTACACCCGGTGAGCGGCGCGCTGACATCATCATCACCCGCCTCAACTGCTCGTAGATCATCTGCCTGCTTGTGTAGTGGTAATCAAGCAGACAATCGTAGGGGAGATGTGGATATTACAGTGGGGGGAGATGTGGATATTACAGTGGGGTAGATGACGACATTACAGTTATAATTAATCAAAATTAGTCGATTAATCGATTAAAAAAAGACCAACCTACGATCACGTTTAACGGATGGAAGTCTCAACGCCTGCATGAAGCTTAACCTCACCACGTATTAACCAGACTACAAAGCCAACTGCAAAACCATGCAGCACCAGAAGTCACATTAATGGTAAGAAGTACTTTATTCATCATTGGTTAGCAACAGCATAACAACGTTATTAAAAAGAATTCAGAGAGACTTATTGTACTTTAAAAGTGTTGGTCTTTCATAAAATGTACACATTTACTTGTATTTAGTTTTAAACATATTGTATGGCTCTCACAGAATTACATTTTAAAATATGTGGCGTTCATGGCTCTCTCAGCCAAAAAGGTTCCTGACCCCTGGGTTAGAGGCATAGGCGTGTGTGCGCAGGGATTATGCCAGGTGTGTCTGGGCATACCCTAATCACCCCTGTGCGGCGTAGATTCCCCCTGCTGCCCGCGTCTGTATCATTTACTTCTATTATCGCTTCCTTTTCTGAATGAGCACAGTGAGTGATTGGTACATATCGCAATTTCCGGTATTACTGACGTCACTTCCGGTCTCGTGGAACGCACACCATGAACGGTGTTTTTACACTATCAACTCCATGTTTGATGCTTGTTTTGATCGTACTTTTTGTAAGTACCAATTCCCTTTTCCATTAAACCATTTTTAAACGGTACTTCACTATTAGTTCCATTTCTTTCCTCACTTTTGGGTATCCGTTCGTTTTGCTGAGCAACTTCATTTAAAAATCATTGGATCTGAAGATTTGACTACTCCATTGGCCCTGGACACCATTATAAAGCTTAAAGCGACCCACCAGATTGAAAAGCTGAGGGTCATCACGATCTGGTGAGTGGGGATACATGAGGGGGTGTCTTGCACCTGAATACATCTGCAATATTCCTGCACATTTTGTTCCCTTCGGATTGAAGCACCTAGAGTCACTTTGATATTTATGTTTGGACTTTATTTTGCCAATTATTTGATTGTGTTTGTTCACACATGTTTTTTATACTTTAATGGTTGTGAGCGCTATATTTTATATTTATAGATTGGTACAGATCGCTCTCTGTGTTCATTCATAACTGAAACTGTATTTACTAGCCTTCAGTTTGTGAATGAATAAGAAGCCACTTAGTAAAGAGCACTTCCCATTGATTCACTGTCCAGTGCAATTGATGCTGCAGAGAAAAGGGCTGGGGAATCTCTGTCATCAGCCCTTTTCTCTGTCACAAATGTGAGACATCGGGGTCTGTTTAGACCCCTGATATTTCACCAAAGCCCCCAGTGGAGCTCCTAAAAGAAGTGTAAATAAAAAATACTGTAAAAAATTATAGAAAAAACCCAACTGACACCGGCGACAGTTTAATACATTTTAAAATGTTTGTTTACATTTATAAGTGTGTGTGTGTGTTTGTATATATTTCTATATATATATATATATATATATATACAGTATATATACAAACGCATATGTGTTTGAACATTGTGGTGCACACCCTAATGCAGAAGTCTGCGCACACCAATGATCAGAAGGCTTGTCAGTTTTTATTGCTGGCTGGGCCCCTGTTAACCACTTCTGTCCCGGAAGATTTTACCCCCTTCATGACCAGGCCATTTTTTGCGATAGGGCACTGCATTACTTTAACTGACAATTGCACGGTCATGGAAAGCTGTACCCAAATAAATTATTATTTTTTTACCACAAATACAGCTTTCTTTTGGTGGTATTTGATCACCTTTGCGGTTTTTATTTTTTGCGCTATAAAAAAAGAGTGACAATTTTGAAAAAAAAAATTTTTTTTACTTTCTGCTATAAAACATATCCAATAAAAAATTTAAACAATCTTATTTCTTCATCAATTTAGGCCAATATGTATTCTGCTACATATTTTTGGTAAAAAAAATCCCAATAAGCGTATATTGATTGGTTTGCACAGAAGCTATCATGTCTACAAACTATGGGATATTTTTATGGCATTTTTATTTATTTATTTTTTTACTAGTAATGGCAGCAATCAACGAGTTTGTAGCAGGACTGCAACATTGCGGCGGACAAATCAGACACCTAACTGACACTTTTGACACTTTTTTGGGAACCAGTGACATTATTACAGTGCTAAAGATATGCACTGTTACTGTACTAATGACACTGGCAGGGAAAGGGTTAACACCAGGGGCGATGAAAAGGTTAAATGTGTGCCTAGGAGGTGCTTTCTAACTGTGTGGGGGATGAACTGACTGGGGGAACACAGAGATCTGCTTAGCAGGAACACAAGATGACTGTGTTCTCCCCTGTCAGAACAGCGTTCTGCCTCTCTGGGGAACAATTGGTAGGTCCCGGCGGACATAGTGTATGATTTATACGCTCCGGTTCTGTAATTCACTCATGCTCTAAAAGTCAGAACATAATATACAGTGCAATGGTTTTATACTGAATGCTACTTTTTCAACTTTGTTTGTAAGTTCATAGGAATAAGAGAAGGGATCTTTTTTATTGAATAAAATTTGAATGGATTCACACTATGAGGCATGTTTATGGCTTGTAGAGCATGAGCAAATCACAGAACCGGAGCGTATAAATCATTCTGCTGATCTATTCTGGATATCCTAGCAGATGGCTCTTAGGCATTGAGCGCAAAGGCATAACATATCCAAAGCCGTTTACCTAATATAATTCTGGTGAGTGCTCCAAAGGGAGCGGAATCACGTGGTGTGGTGAAGAGGGAATCCTCACACAGCTGAAGTTTTCCCACATGAACTGTTGTACAAGCACTTTGGAATTTTATTCACCTGGAGTAATTTTCACTACTACCAACATGTCACTAATGAGTAGCGCTGCTTAGCCATAAGGACTATAGTATTAAACTTTATGGCTCACTGTTTATGAAGTTAAAGAGATTCACCCTCTCAATTTGTCCTGTCTACCATCATCATTGAAAGTGAAAATAGAACAAAATCCCAATTTTTGGGTTGTCCCCAGAAAGGCAATAGGGGGGAAATCTTCCAATGGGGACACTAGTTCTTGGCACATGGGGGTTCCAAGGAATATGGAAAGGTAAAAATAGTCACGCTAATAGACAGTGAAAATAAATTATGAATCAAAAAGCAAAAAAATTTAATACATGGAATGATATATAACTCCTGTGTGATAAAAAGAATGCAATAATGACACATACAACTTAAAGAGGAAGTAAACCCTTATTGGTTTATTTCCTCTTTGTTTTCCTGCAAAGGTAAAGCATAATGGACTACAATGCATCGCATAGTAGTCCATTATGTGTCACTTACCTGACACAGGAGCCAGCAAAGTCACCGCTGTCCCCTTGTGTATGGAGCCTCCATATTCTTGGTGGGTCTCGCTGCTCCGGTGCTGTCATTCGACGGAGCCGCGATGACGTCACTCCCGCGCATTAGCACGGGAGCTGCCACTCGCGGCATTATACCGTTGACAGCGGCGCACTCAGTGCGCCTGCGCGCCACTGTCTACGACACATGCGCTGCAGACAGCGGTGCCTGTCTTTTGGCAAATATCTCCTAAACCGTGCAGGTTTAGGAGATATTTCTTGGACCTACAGGTAAGCCTTAATCTAGGCTTACCTGTAGGTCAAAGTGGTTTGTAAGGGTTTACAACCACTTTAAGAGTCTCTTATAGAGTAAAACGTGAATGAAAGTGACTTTATAGAATATAGTCTCTCTAAAGATGGTAGGTATATCAAATGCGATGATGCAACTGTGAAGAGAGGGGAAGAATTCTCAAAGTTTCCAGCCGCCACCAAGAAAAAAGGTAGAATCCCTCCCCTGCAAAGGGGCAGAAAAAAATAACACTCTTACCAGAGGATGTGGACCTCCTATACTAGCAAGATCATTTACGCCAGCAGATATAGGGTCTGAGGTGGGTCCTAGACCAAGATGTATAGATCAGCTACGGACGTCCTCCTCACACGCTGGTCACCACCCACCTGCTTTCTTCCAAAAATGTAAATCTCCCAAAATGAGCATGGAGTAAAGCTCCAATGGTGTCCTTGTCGTTTTAAAACACTGCTCATTTATTTGTAAAAAGTTATCCATAAAAATGTACAATAACAGCTTAAAAAGCATTTGCCAGCAATAAATTTCAAATGAACGCCTGTGGTTCCGGGGTCACGTGAGGCGTGATGACATCAGAGCGTAGCACTGCCCGACATGTTTGTCATACGTGACATCTTCCTGGGGCACGGGCAACGTGCTGAGCCATCACCTTATATACACAAAGTGGGCAACCAAGCCTCACTTTCCTGTAGCAGCCATATTGGAGCAGAGGGTACATCCAAGCCTCACTCTGGGGGAAACCAAACCTCTCTTCCACCTGGCGGCCATAACACAGAAAAAGAAAAGAACATTCAGAACTCACCCATGATAGTCAAAACAGGACACATAAAGGGCATTCAAATGCTGCATACATTAAATGACCAGCAACTAAATGGCATTTGTAGGTGGTTTAAGCAAATGCGAGGACACATCTAAATAAGACATTCAGATCAGCTTACTGCAATGACTGATAATATTGATCAAAATTGTCTAAAATTGGATCTTATCGAAAAAGGATAATGATCCCTAATATTTGCATATTAATCATATGACATTAACCATTTGTCACACTGAAATGTGTACCTCTAATGGACATACATAAGAATAAAAAGAAGTAATATATAAAAAAGGGTAAAATGTCTTACACGGATATATAAATCAAGCATTATCACAAAAAGGCATTAATTTCAATGTCAGCATTCAAGCCCAGAGGTCTTAAACATTTAACACGATATATCTAACTCATTTCTAATTGGAAATACCATGTCTTTTAGGTCTCCCTCTCCAGTATATTTTAAGCTTGTCTATCCCCAAGAATGACATGCACTTTGGATTCCTTTTGTGTACCTCCAAATAATGTCTCGAAACTGGATGGCCCAAAAAGCATCTCTTCCCAATATGTTAATTTAATCTTATTTTGAGTGATCTCACTGTGCGCCCTATGTACTGTAATCTACAAGGGCAAATTGGGAGATAAACTACATGAGTAGTGGAACATTTGATGAACATGTGATGAAAGATTTTATTTGAAATTCCTGAGAGGTACTATTGGAAACAAATTTAGTGGTTTTCCTATCACGGATATTATTAATGCTGCATACAGCACATTTTTTACATTTATGATAACCCACCAAATTTTGAACAAACATCAATTTGGTGGATGGAGGGTCGCAAGCACCAGGGGCCAATGAATCTTTCAAAGAGGGAACACCTCTGAAAACCAACTTTGGTTGGTCGGGGAGGATAGGGCCCAATATTACATCATTTTTTATTATATGCCAATGTTTGCATACTAATTTCTTGATCAGAAAATGCTGATGAGAGTATCCCGTGATGAAAGGCCAGGCAAATTTGCTCTGTCTATCATCCCTCACGGGCCTCTCAACAAGAAGCTGGTCTCTATCCAGTTGTTCAACTTCCACCATTCTCTGTTCAAGAGCCTGGGCTGAGTAACCCTTCTCTAGAAATCTGTTAGTCAAAACATTGGCCTGCCTCTGAAAATCCTCTATCTTAGTACAATTACGCCTTCAGCCCCAGAACATTTGGTTGCTGAATGACCGGGCCATTTTTTGCCAATTTTGAAAAAAACGCTATATTTTTTACTTTTTGCTATAATAAATATCCCCCAAAAATATTCCTCAGTTTAGGCCAATATATATTCTTCTACATATTTTTGGTAACAAAAATCGCAATAAGCGTATATTGATTGGTTTGCGCAAACGTTATAGCGTCTACAAAATAGGGGATAGTTTTTTGTAATTTGTATTATTCATTTTTTAGTAATGGCGGCGGTCTGCGATTTTTATTGGGACTGCGACATTATGGTGGACACATCGGACACTTTTGACACATACTGTAAAAATGTCGCTGGCAGGGAAGGGGTTAACACTAGGGGGCGATCAATGGGTTAACTGTGTTCCCTGTTTGTGTTTATAACTGTAGGGGGAGGGGACTGACCTAGAGGAAGTGACAGATTGTGGTTCCTAGCTAATAGGAAGTCACAATCTGTCACGCCTCTCAGAACAGAACAGGGATTTGTGCATTTTTATCTTGTGCCTGCGATCGCTCTTGCCCAGCGGTCATCACGACTGTCGGCCACGAGTATCGGCACCCCCCGCATGCGCTCCTGCTATCCCGATCCCGTGAGCCGACGTATAGCTACGACGGCTCGTGGGAACGTGCCGACCTGCCGCAGCAAAATGACGGCGGCTGGTTGGCAAGCGGTTAAGCGCATATATTGGCTTTTGGGAACAGAATTGAGCCGAGACTGATGGTGACAGCTATCACGGGGGATGAAGGCGTTTCTATCAGTAGATTTAAAATAAGTGGACGTAAGGAGGCGACCCTCCTCTACTCGTATTTGTAAATCTAAAAAAACAATAGTGTGTTGATCTGCTTCATACTTAAATTCTATGCCCCTATCGTTACTATTCAAAAACTCCATAAAGGTGTGCAAAGACTCCCGGGAGCCATTCCATAGGAAGAGAACGTCTTCAATGTACCTAGCCTACAGAACCGATTCTGGTCTGCGGTTGGCTAAAGCCCCATACACACGGTCGGACTTTTTCATGGATTCTGTCCGATCGGACAATGTTGTTGAAAAATCAGACCGTGTGTATGCACCATCGGACAGTGTACGTCGGATTGTCCGACGGACAAAGTCTTATCTCCTGCTGGAAAGATTTGCCGACAACACGGTCCGATCACACCAAATCCGATCGTGTGTACGGTTGTCCGACCGGACAAAGTGCTATGCATGCTCAGATCACATTACAAGACCAAAGCTATTGGCTACTAGCCTCTGCGTAGTCCCGTCGTAGGCAACAAACGTCACCACGTTCAGAATGATCGGATTTTCCGACAACTTTGTCCGACCGTGTGTACGCAAAACCAACATCAGACAAAGTATGACGGACAGGATCCGACCGACCTGGTCCGCGGATTGTCCGACCGTGTGTATGGGGCTTAAGACGACGTCCTCCACCCATTTCCCCATAAACAAGTTAGCTAGGCTGGGGACAAATTTTGCCATGACCCTGTTTTGTAGGTAAAATTTATTGTTGAACTAAAAAAAATTGTGCGTGGTTGCAAACTTAAGAAGCTCCATAATGAACCTCCTCTGTTTACCTGGTAAACCTGATTCTCTATCAAGGAAATATTTCACTGATGAAATTCCCCAATGGTGAGGGATCACTGTGTATAAAGACGCAATGTCCGCAGTGACTAACCAGTAGCCCTTTCTATATGAACAGTCATTTAGTAAATTAATAGTACCGTATATACTCGAGTATAAGCCGAGTTTTTCAGCACATTTTTTTGTGCTGAAAGTGCCCCCCTCGGCTTATACTCGAGTCAAGCACTTTTTCTGCAGCAAAAAAAAAAAATTCCAACCCGACTTTGGGGCCCCGTATCTCGGGGCCACTTGGGTCTAGGGATCCCAAATTTGGTATGCCAACCCAGTGGACCTAGCACTATAACATATCCAAGTATGGGGTTCCTAACACTAGGTGGCCCCGAGATACGTGGCCCCAAAGTCGGTTCGGAAAATGTCATTCTCTGCTGCAGAAAAGGGCTTGACATTTTCTGACCCGAATTTGGGGCCCCATATCTCGGGGACACTTGGAGCTAGGAATCCCAAATTTGGCATTCAAACCCAGTGGAACTAGCACTACAACATATCCAAAGATGGGGTTCCTAGCACTAAGTGGCCCCGAGATACAGGGCCCCAAAGTCGGTTCAGAAAATGTCATTCTCTGCTGCAGAAAAGTGCTTGAGATTTTCTGACCCGAATTTGGGGCCCCATATCTCGGGGACACTTGGTGCTAGGAACCCCAAATGTTGTATTCCAACCCAGTGGAATTAGCACTACAACATATCTAAAGATGGGGTTCCTAGCACTAAGTGACCCCGAGATACAGGGCCCCAAATCGGTCAACTGTGTCCATCTGCATGGGCACAGTGAGGCTGCAAATGGGCATCGTTGACCCTCTTTTCCACTTACAGTAGCTGCGCATTTCTCACCCTAGGCTTATACTCGAGTCAATAAGTTTTCCCAGTTGTTTGTGGTAAAATTAGGTGCCTCGGCTTATATTCGGGTCGGCCTATACTCGAGTATATATGGTATGTTTACTGTCTTTGATGTAAGCTGGTAAGGACTTAACTAAAGGTTGGAGAAAACCAGTGATGTCTTTTCTTACACGTGAGGTGATGGAGTCTATCCCACTGATGATGGGGCGACTCGGGGGATGGACTGGGTTTTTATGTATTTTGGGTAAATAATATATAATTGGGATACGCAAAGAAGTTGGGAGTTTCTCTTTTTTATTGAGTATACCACAAAAAAAACCTGATCTACAATATCCTCTAATAGTTTCCTATATGAGGGACGAGAATCAGCTGGAACGGGGACATACATTTCTCTATCTCCAACTATCTCCAACTATATTTTCTAACTCCTTTAGATAATCACTTTTACCGCCCCCTTTATCCGCGGGGCGAATATTATAATAATATAATAATTTATTTTTGTTGACAAAGCTGATCCAAACCTAATTGCAAAAACTTGTTAAAGGTCATTGGAACCTTCTTTATTTTTATCCCCTCGAGATCTCTCAAGAGGACATCCCTGAATACTCTCACTGAACGGGGTCAAGCCTCCAGGAGAGTTAAACAGGGAAGCATTAGCTAAGTTAGAGTGTTGGACATCCAAAAGGCCAATCCTGTTAGTTTTAACTGGATTGGACGTGATGTATGTCTTAACACTCAATTTTCTAGTGTACTTATGTATGTCCATATATGTCTGGAATTTATTTAACTTTTGGGGAGTTGCAAATTTTAACCCCTTATCCAAAAGGGAAATCTCTGCAGGAGAGAGAGTAATCTTACTTAGGTTATAAATGCCTTGACCACTTACTCCCTTTTCCTTTTGGGCCTGTGATCTCCGCCCCACTCTGACTGCTCTCTTTGTTCTATAGGCCTTTGCTGGTTTTGATCTGATCTGGGAAAACCCCAATGTTGAGAGTAACCTTGATTTTCCCACGGTTGCTGAGGGTACCCATTGGATCTCTGCCCTCTCTGCGCAAAAGGAGGGGGGGTACCCAGGGGCCCTATAATTCCAGGTTGCCCTTCTAGGTGTGCGGTCATTTTCATAATGGTCCTCCTGTTCTCTATATGTCCCAGCATTAAAATGGGTAGTCTCCATCATAGAGTGGTTGGAAACGATTATATGTGGGTACTGCATAATTGGTATACTCTTTACCCTCATATGTCTGCCTAGAGAACCCATTGTGACCATACTTATCCAGTTGATGGACATAATTCTGTTTGTGATTTTTATTTGTATTTCTCCAATTAGGAGATTTATTTGAGGGTCCTTTGGGGGGGGGGCGGTGTCGGTCTGGATGGGGGGTCTCTGATCTCTCTCTGGAGACCTATAAGAGACTCTTCTAGGAATGGGATTCTGCGAGTTAACAGTTGGAGGATGTCCATATGTGTTTGACTTGCTGCCACCCTCCTGACGTGGCTGGGGGATCACACCAGTTTCCATGGATCCACCCTCTCCAGCAAAGATTTTACTCTGCCATTCAAAAACTATTCCTGTCTTATAGTCTCCCACATCTCTGTTACATTTTTTTTGTTTAATCCCTTCCTTTTCTAACAGTATTTTGAGACCAATGGAACATTCTTTGTATTCTTCACTGTTAATATGTGGGAAAATTTACCCCTAATGAGTTTAATCTCTATGTCAAGCCTAGTCAATTTACTTTTCTTCCTTTGAATTAAAAATTCCAAAAACTTGACACCCGCTTCATTGAAGTATTTGAACCATTCTTGTAGTTCTAATTCACCTTTTTGTGGACTTACATCCCACCTCAAACTCCTAGGAACCATGGTATCAGCCACATATTGTTCCAAGAAAGCTATGTCCCACTGAGTATGAATTTTAGATAACATTAGATTCTTTAGTCTCATAAAGAGACCACCCATGTCTCCCTCTGGTTCACTATTAATCTCAAATACCCCATCTTTCTTGATGACTCGTGAGGATCTATACTCAAACACATCCATAGTGAAACTAATATGCAAAAACAAATTAATCAATCAAAAGCAGCAAGAATAACATTTTATCCAAAGTGTCAAAAATAATTCAAAGTGTATTTACTGCACTATTGATATTATTGAGTGACAATAAACCTGTGAAAGTAAAAAAGCAGTGACACAAACATGCAATACAATCATGTACAAAACTTGGAAAGGTAAAAATAGTCACGCTAGTAGACAGTGCAAATAAATTATGAATCAAAAAGCAAAAAAATTAAATACATGGAATAATATATAACTCCTGTGTGATAAAAAGAATGCAATAGTGACACATACAACTTAAGAGTTTTTTATAGAGTAAAAAGTGAATGAAAGTGACTTTATAGAATATAGTCTCTCTAAAGTTGGTAGGTATATCAAATTCTGCTATGATGCAACTGTGAAGAGAGGGGAAGAATTCTCAAAGTTTCTAGCCGTCACCCAGAGAAAAGGTAGAATTCCTCCGTGGTGCAAGGGGCAGAAAAAATGAATACTCTTACTAGAGTATTCCAAGGAATTCCTTTAATTTGTAAGGATTTCGAAATGAGATAGCATCTCATTTCGACCCTTCCTGGAAGGTTTTGCTTCTGGGGGGCCCGAATAGGATTCCAGCGAGGCAAATATGCCCCATTTCTTCTGAATTTCACAATAATTCTCATCTTTTGTTTTTGTTCCGTTTGAAAGTAAACAAGGCTATGTCCACTTTATTTTAAAAGGGGTTGGTGTGACATATATATATTTTTCTTTCCCTCACCCCGTTTCCTGAGTCCGGTCTCTACATTCAACCAGAATGTCTATTAGTCCTTCCAACACAGATGAGATGTATAGACAGATACAGGCTCTTAGATATAGGCATGCATTCCGTCCCCCCTGTTTTCCTTCTTTCTTTTCTTTTTCTTTCTTTTTTCTTTTCCTTTTTTCTTTTTCTTTTCTTTTTGGTCCTTGCTATTACCCTTGTTTTCTGGAAAACTGTTCTATTTATTCTCCCTCATATAACATATATATATATATATATATATATATATATATATATATATATATATATATATACACTAATATACTAATATGTGCATTTACTTGCATTTCTCACAAAGTGGATTCTGTGTATATAGATAGGTGGCCAGGTTACATTGTTTCTGCTTTAGCTTTTTCTGTTTTTTTCTACCTTTTTCCTCCTTCCTTTTATTTTATTTTGTGCAAATGTATCTGTTTTTTATTTGGGGTGTGCTTTGGCTCTTTTTTTGCTGCCATGGATCAGGATCTTTGGCCACTGCATGTTTCTGGAAGATGTTGGGTTGAGGGCGGGATCACTCACTCCGCGTACGGGGACCACTATGTGTTTTCTCCTTTGAGGTGACATCTGTGGCCGCCCTGTTCATGGGTGTTCTTGGCCGGAGTTTATCTCCATTGCCAAGATGCCCTTAGTGCCGTGAGCCACTGACGCGGACACCGGCCACCTCCATTTGCATACTCACGCCCCATTCCACGAGCGCGTGACCTCATGACACTGTTCCTTCTGACGGTGCCTATGCATGTGGGACATGGGGGCGGGTCTGCGCACCGGGGATCCGGAGGGCACCTCCTCCTTCCAACCACGGTCTCATTTTTTTCCAGTAGCAAGCTATAGGTGCTAATCCTCTGATGGGCAGCACAATAAAAGACAGACGCCTGGGCGTTCAATCTTGTGCTGCTGCAGGCATCAGATGGGTTGTTTTGGTTTTGCACTTGTCCAAGGTAAAGTTGTGTCTTCTGTTTTGCAGTTAAATAGCAGTTTCCCTCACCCTAATATTGAGTACATCAATTATTAATAATTATGTTGATTCTATGGTGTGTTAAGATTATTATTTAAATATATCCCACACCATTTTCTGAGACTCTGAAATGTTTATAGGTGATTAGAATCAACCACAAAATATTTCTGTCTCCTTTTTTTCCTCAGACTTTCTCCCTTTCATTGGGTCTGCCATACATTGACTTTTGACAACCCTTGAATATTCTGTACATATTCCACGCACGTCCATCTGCAAACAAATTTCCCATCCTCACCTACCCAGCAAGTATATACTGGATAGATAAATTGATTTGGGTTCATGCTAATTTGCAGCATATCCAGGCCATGGAGGCTCATCACCTCCTTTGCAACCCTTGTCTGATATCATAGTCATTATTCCTCCGTCTTTTTTATAGATGGTAGGTCAGTCAAGGCATTGTGAGATAGTGGTCGCACTTTTTGGTTGTGGGACACCCTCTGTGTTTGGTCCTGAAACTGAATCCAATATTCTCTCCATGTAGAGGTTTCTTTACGGATCTGATCCCTGGCGGCAAACTAGTTATCCCCATTTTTTTCTGGAATTCGATGCCATTTGGTGTTAACGCAGGAACTATATGGTTAGAATACTCCTTAATGTGTTGATTACATTTCATGTGCTTATATGTATATGATGATATTGTATGGAGTTTTTTCTGCCTGTTATTTATATTTATTTTTGTTTTGATTGTTTTTCCTGTCAAAAAATGTACAGATACCCATACAATCCACCACTATCCCCTGAAGAAGAGGTTTAATTTCTTACAAGCTTGAAACGCGTCGGGCCTTCATGTCCTAGTCAATTGTCAGGACAGTTTTGTGTGGTGTTTCCTGTATTGTTGTATCCAAATCCTTCCTGCTTTGTTACCGCTTTATTCATATATGCATTATTATCACCATGTTTTAACTTTTTCTAATAAATTCATACATATTTTTGATACCATTATTGTTTGAAGACTCTCTGCCTTTTAAAGTCCCACAAAGGAAAAATCTCCCATTGTGTATATTAAGTGTACAGTAGGTCAGCTTCACACTGAGTTTTAGATGTAGCCAGTAAATTTAATCACCTATCTCCTTTTTAAAAACATTCAAAGAATATCTAAACCCCTAAACAATAATGTAATATATTTAATTTTAACAATCCTTAGATGTGATGACTGCATGTCATCGGGTCAGTAACACACATCCTATCTTATGGTGTCTCTGGTCTAGATGGAGGAGCAACAGAAACACCTTTGGACAGCAACATTATCAGTCAGGGGAGAGGGTGGTGTTAGATGCACTAGCAGATTTAGATGGATTTAACTAACGAATTAAAGTGATTGTAAACCTCAGATATGAAATATGAACAAATCATATCCCTCTATAGAGCATACTTGTCTCAATTAAGAGCAGTAAGTGTCCCTTCTCATCAATCAGCTCTAAGAGCTCTAGTCACTGAGCTCTGCAGAGTTTAACTTCAGCTCTCTGCCCCTTTTTTCTATCATTTCAGACAAGCTGTATAAACTCAGCACTTTAAACGGACGTCGAGCTGAACTCCAGTTAACACTTTTTTGACAGTTACAGCAACAGTCTGTTTCCCTTTTGGGATAAAGGTTTCAGGCCTGGTTCACACTTTAGTGGCTCTACGGTCCATGCTTTACATGGGCACGGCAGCCCTTTTATC
Source organism: Lithobates sylvaticus (assembly GCA_028564925.1). Lineage (NCBI taxonomy): Eukaryota > Metazoa > Chordata > Amphibia > Anura > Ranidae > Lithobates > Lithobates sylvaticus. Next base: position 486,723,152 of record CM053029.1, on the reverse strand, counting down.
GGCTATGTTTTCTGTGTGGGTGGTTGTGGCTGTAGGAACCGGTGCAGACCCGCAGCTGGAGGCACCTGCACAAGTGTGAACCAGGCCTCAATAAATAAAGGTTGACCATTGTGAGCACCTCTATCATTGTTAAATGGTTTGTCTCAACCTTCTAACTGCCATGTTTGCTGGACAGCTTGATCTGTTGAAGAAAGTTAAAAAAAAAAACTTACTGAGAGGATCACCAGGAGAAAATAAAGGGAAAAAAAGCTTAAAGAAATTGAATGCCGCCACCATATCTACGAATTGGTGAGCTACAATATTACATTTTTGTTTTTGGGTTTAATACTACTTTAAGGACTTACCTCTGTTTTGTGCGGCAGGGCCATTTTAAAATAGTTCAACGTTTTGATGCTGACTCTCAATGATTGCTAAGGTTCAATGCATTTTGTGGTTGTGGTTGAGGAGGATCATTTGCGGGGCAGGGATGATTCAGTTATGTCATGCCTTCCCCTCTGGCAACAGATCACTGCAATACTGATAAACTCCTTACTGATATCTAGTATAAGCAGGGCAGCCATCAGATATTTTGGGGCCCCTTACACAGCTTAAAGACTGCCCCCCCCCCCCCCCCAGGCCTGACCACCAGCATTCCCCTGTGAATGTAGAGGAATACAATTTACAGCCTACTAATATACTTAGATGTGGTGGCTGCATTTGTTTTCTTTTTTTAGGCTTGTTATTTTCTGTTTTCCCCTGGTGATCTGGTCAGTTACACGCCTCTTGTATTAGAGTGCCCCCACTCTGGATGAAGGAGCAACAGAGACACCTTTGGACAGCAGATGTACTAGCCGATTTAGGTACATCAAACAAATTGTAGCCATACTCCAGCTCAGTGTTAAATGGTTTGTCTCAACCCTCTAACTGCTACATCTTCGAGAAAGCTCGTTCTTTTGAAAAAAATTAAAGCACAGACTTACTAGCAGGATCACCATGTGAAAATAAAAGAAAGAAAAAAACGAATGAGGCCACCACATCTAGAAATTGGAAAGCTGCAATAAAAGAAATGTTTGCTTTCGAGTTAGAGACACAGAGACACAGATCAGGGTCTGGTCACAATGCTCACTCAGTTGGAAGGTCTCCGGGGGCTCTCATTCAGCAGCTTCTCTCAATGTGGCTGTCAGCTTGTTTTAATCGTCCCACCCCAACATCCCCTTCAGAGACTCAGCAGCACACAGGCAGGGAGAGAGGGGTGGGAGAAGGGATGCGTGTGCAAGAGAGCTCAGGCATGCTGAAGGGGATGGAGCAGTGTGGGGATCCTCTCCTTCCAGTACAGCTGCATCTCTTGAGCCGCCTGTCACTGCACGATGAGACCAAGGATGGACAGGAGGATGGAGCAGCCATCAAATGAGGGGGAGGAGCAGGTGAATGTAACCAATGGTGTTCTGGAGGGGCATGGTACTAATTTCTGCACCCCTCGAGCGCTCCAGCTCTAGAACTAGTGTAGGGGGCAGAAAAGAACAAAGAGGCGATGCCAACTTGGGGCCCGGACGTCCAGAGAGATCGGGGCCCCTCAGGATGCCTGAGCCCCTTACATCTGTATGGGCTGTACCCCCCTGATGGCGGCCCCTATATAAGTAATCTGTTGCAGCAAAGGGTAAATTGGAAACTGCGTTCAGCATTCTGATCCATCCCCCCCACCCCCAATGAAAAACAGAGTGTAACTTTTACTGGCAAGGCAGTGAAATAGTGAAAGAAAGCTTACAGCTTTAATAGCAGCCATCTTTTTTAGTAGTAGTGATCCATCTAACCAAGGATCACATAAGAAGGAACCGAAAAGAAGAGGATCTGTGCTGCTCTGTGCCAATCCACTGCAGCAGAGCAGATAAGTATAACATGTTTGTTATTTTTATAGGAAAACAAAGAGACTTTACAATCACTTTAAGATGGAGAGTGGTAGAAGATTGATAAACCATGTTTATCAGCCTCCCCTCCATTGGATAACTCTGTATGTACTCTGCTTTGAACACAGCTGGGCCTTACAAGCTCAGTGTATCAGTGGCAGCATATTATATATAGGATGGTGGCAGAGGAGACCATAAACAGTACCTGACATTGACTCTGCAGCAGTCCCCAGTCCAGCAGTCATCTCTATGAGCATGGATTTTCTCCTGTAGTCCTTTTACCACACTTTTCAGTTTGGAAAAATGTTCTTAGGTAACATTAAACCCTGGCAGCTATGGGATGTGTTGCCTGAAAAGAGCTGTGGGGTTTGCTATAGCGGTCTCCATGTTTGGGCCAAATGATTCTGTCACACTCAGAGTTCAGACTCGGAGACTATTACCTATAGCATTATAAAACTTCCCACCTGCACCTTGCGTTTTTCAGCTGCAGAAGAATATGCATTGATCCTGTAGTTTCGTGGTTTCATTGTTGGCCTGCAAAGCATATAGTAGAGTAAACTTTCCCATTCTGTTTGCATTCAAACATGACGCACGTGACATGGCAATGCACAAGCTAATGCATGACCTTTGTCTTAGAACTTAGTCGTAGTTGTAAAGCTCTCACTTATTCCTAAATTTAGATCTGCCATTTCCTCGTGAATAGATATTCCACAATCCCTGGGTCTCTCAATTTAGTGTTCTGCAGGTGAAAACTGCAGAGTAATTAGATGTGACAGACACAAGCAGGTAGGGCAATGAAGAAAAGAGATGTGTTTTCAGCACATTAGCACTCCCACATTTGTCATGCAACACAGAGAAATGGCATGGCATTGATTGTATGCTGCGTAACTCAGAACAAGTTGATGTCTGTCCCTTTAGCACACTATGGATAACAACCTACTAGCCCCTTCTACCTATCTGACTCCGTTGCATAGAAGTACAGAGAGCCAATGGCGACTGGGTCTAAAAAAAGGCATTTAATGAAAGCAAAATAGTTTTATTTAGAGGTTTCATTATATGCAAAATATAATCTAAATCTAACCTAAAATCCTTTTGCTGCAGTACTCTACCTTTACTCCCAGACTAGAATTAAAGACAGAAACTTTTTGAGAGAACCCCCCCCTTCCAAACCATTTTTTTTTTGATTGACACAAATACAAGTTTGTTTTCTTAACTCTTTACATTCCATCATAGTTGTGCAGATCTTATCAAAGTCATATTTTTAAAAAAAATACCATAATATCATTATAGGTGCACACCATTACAACATAAAGTCAACCATTTTGCTCCATACACCCCAAACCCAATCCTTCTCGTTTATATAAATACTGCGCAATAATCAAACTCCCTCAAACAGTTCCCATGTCAACAAAAGCCTGCAAATTGAACACCAGCGCTCTTTAGCTCCCATCCAATCCCACCAAAATAACCTTACATATAATCACTCCCTTTTTATAGTGAACAAAATCAAATCAATTATATACTTCCACATATATGAATATATGAATATTAATGCAGCATACCATGGCACTGTGTAATAATCCATAATCTTTATTAGTACTTCAAATTGTCCCATGTGAAATATTGAATATCCACACCACCACAATGTAACAATGGTGAAATCTTCCACTTCCATTGCCCTAAAATTATCTCATATAGCCTAAATTGGTTTATCGAGTTGCCGGTATAGTCCTACTCTCAGAGGTTCTTTTCTACACTTCCATTGCCCTTTCTGGGTGTGCACTCACCTCTATTGATGTTTTCAGGTGTCAAAGCAGCATACATAGTACTTCATTTTCCCATCGCACACGTTCCTGGAAGCGCTCTCGGATTTGGGTGCTGCAGCAACAACCAGCTGGATACTGGTTCAAGTCAGGGTGAAGATATTTGCCAGCACACCATGGAACGGCACAAATAGCATCAAAACAGGTGATTTATTGCATAATCACAACACAAGGATAGTGCAAGGTTTTCGAAGCCGCGCAGGGCCCCTTCGTCAGGCATGTGATATGTGTGGGGTGACAGTGAAAACTATTTAAAGAGCCATCAACCAATCAGAAAAAAGAAAAGGTAAAAAAAGTAGAAAAAAAGTAGAAACCGCCCTAGCAACCGCTGCTGCACTGCGCAAGTGCGGTTTGTGTTTAATATGCCGCGATCTGCCCCACAACCTCTTCTCCCACAGATCACAGATGTTACTCAGCAGCTGGCCTGTTCCTGCGGTATTATCTAAAAGATACTTCACAATATTAACCCTTACTTTGATCATACAGTCATTTTGTGTTTTTATGCTTATATATGCTAAATATTTGACTGTTTTTGGCGGGATTAGTGACGTCATACCATTCGGGGGGTGGGAGGAGCTTGTTTTTTTCTACTTTTTTCCTACTTTTTTTGCCTTTTCTTTTTTCTGATTGGTTGATGGCTCTTTAAATAGTTTTCATTGTCACCCCACACATATCACATGCCTGACGAAGGGGCCCTGCGCGGCTCTGAAACGTTGCACTATCCTTGTGTTGTGATCATGCAATAAATCACCTGTTTGGACGCTATTTGTGCCGTTCCATGGTCTGCTGGCAAATATCTTCACCAAAGCAGCATATATAAAATTGAATAAACCGCGCTACACATTAAAACAAAAAAAGGGGGGGAAAAAAAAAAAAGCCTAACCTAAAAGGCTGCTGCTAGAAGTGGGATACTCACACACAAGATCATATGAATGGGTAAAGCTGCGCCAATATTAGCTAATTAAATATAAAAAAAAAGGGAACACAAATAACCAAACAATTATTAAAAAAGAATAATAGTCTAATATTAAACGTGACCATAAAGGAACACATAAAATAAAATGGATAATGAAGTCCAATGGTGACTGCAACAGTCCTATTTGAATATCTTCTTTAGAACACAAAGTCCGGTTTCATGTAGCCGACAGACTTGTAATATTCAAAGAATAGACACCACCGTGACAGGTCTAAATTATCACACTGTGACATGCAGAAGTTTTGTTCGATCCCAACCACCTGTTAGATTGAATGCTTACCAGATGGCTGTGTATATAGAGCACTGTAAGAAAAGCCTGCAGTATCCAGGATAAACGATAACTGGTAGGACCGATCAACCCAGGAACGATCACTCAGAAAGAAAGATCTCTGCACCGTCCGCTCCACCCAGAAACATCCAACTAGTTATCTCAGATATATAAAAGAAGGGGGCCGCCCATAGCGTAATACTGATATAAAATGTTTATTCAGCTTAAAAAGATTAAAAGCACTTACATACGTAAGAAGTAAACGAGCACAATACATAAACACTGCCGGCCGGTCAGTGTACACCCGTCCCCCGTTCAGATTCTGCGTGGTGGCGTTGCTGCGTGCCTTCCCATACGTCGTTTCGTCATAGATGACGTTTTCAATGGGGAACGAGCAGCATATATGCCACAAGGGGTTAGACATCCAACCCCTGCTCTCTTAGATTATCGCTCCAACTCAAGAGAAGCACAAAGGAATCATAACGCTTACCATTTTAAAAACAATTGATTACAATTCAAATAAAATTACTCACATTAAACAGCTGTGTAGCAACACACAGCACGAGACATAGATAAAGCCATGAATTTCCCTCATCATAAACAGGGAAACATACAACGATTCTTGTAGTAAGTCCTCCTAGTGGTAGTTACGCAAAGCGTGAAGATGTCACAGTCCACAAACTCTGCCTTATATGTTACGTCCACTTAGACTTCATCAAAGGCTGATTGTTGGATGTGGGGACTGTTTGAAGATAACGATAAAACTGTATTGAGTAAATAAGTAATGCATATGTAAAAAAAAAATTTATTGTGTGTTTTTTGATCAACAACTAACATTTCAGGTACTCAAATCCATACATAGAAGATTACACTAAAAATGTTTTATACTTGTTTCTAATATATGTTTACTCTATTCAGGAAAGCGGTTGCCACCATCCCTATTCATATAGTATGGTTTGAAACACCCTCTTATGGGATTTTGACGGCAACCAAAAAGAGAATGAATTGCTATTTATGTAAAAAAAACTTTTATTACAAAATCTCTAAAATAACATAGCCTTAATAAAATCACATATGGCCATTATCTGGCCAGAAATCCCTTACACACATCAATACTTATGAGGTTGATACTTTTGCAATATTACATATCTCTTTGTAGAGCTGTATATTCAGCAGATAATTTGCTTGGGCATCGTACATCAAACATCTTTCTAGATTTTTTTAATTAATCTCTTCCTCAAGGATAATCAGATGCCTTTAAGTTTATCAAGAATATTACCACTTCTCATAGTGTCTGCCTATATCAACCTCCACTTGCTTGTGAACATGGGCGATTTCATGCAAGGATCATAAACCCTCCCATATCATGGAAAGGGGACTTGTTAAACATACACAAAGCCCATTTTCCACTGCTGTTCACTCCAGCCAAAGCTGTACACATCTGCTCCTCAGCACATCTCACATGATTATACAACCCCATACCATAATCCCCCCTCCACCAAATGATTTGGACCAGTGCACAAAGCAAGGTCCATAACGACATGGATGAGCGAGTTTGGGGTGGAGGAACTAACTGACCTGCACAGTGTCATGATCTCAACCTGATAGAACATCTTTGGGATGAATTACAGCAAAGACTGTGAGCCAGGCCTTCTCATCCAGACCAGTGCCTGACCTTACCAATGTGCTTCTGGAAGATTAAAACATTCCCATAGACACACTCCTAAACCTTGTGGGCAGCCTTCCCAGAAGTGTTGAAGCTTTTATAGCTGCAAAGTGTGGGCCAACTCAATATGGAACCCTACAGACTAAGACTGGGATGCCATAAAAGTTCATGCGCTTGAAAAAAGGTATTACTTTTGGTAATATACAGCAGTGTGTGTCAAGGTAATGTACACTAAAACCCTTCATTATACTGTGCATTACCGAAACACATACTGTAAGTGTAAATAGGATTTAATATTAGTACGTGGGTGGGATTTCTTCTTCTTCTTTCTTTCTTCTTTCTCCCGTCTTCTTTTCTTCTTTTCTTCTTTCACAACAGTAGTCCGATTGGCAAAGCATGTTCTCTGATCCTACTGCTCAGCATCCCTGGTGGAAGAGCTGACCATAAAACTGGCAAAATGAGAGGTGACAACTCCAGGTATCATCTCCATTGCATAGTGACATTGGCCCAATTTGTACTAATGTAAAAATGCACATTTTTTAATACCTAGGGGGCAGCTGGGGAAGCTGGCAATCACTGTGGCAGTCAGTGCTACTGCAGTGATTGTTGCTATCTTCCTGGTTCTGTGCCAAGCAATTGTCCCACTGTACACCAACCACAGGGAGTCACCTGCTCAGCACTGCTACTATTCACATAACCCCTTGTATACAAGCCTTCCACTGATTGGATGAGGTGGACAGGAGATGTGGTGATGTCACAATCTCCTTTTCCTACAAAAAAAAAATACAATGGTAAACGGTGACAGTGCCCAGTGAATGACCCCCTGTGATTAATATGTTTTGGGTGAGCCACTTGACAAAGGACCCAGAATATTGCGGCAATCACTGTAGTAGCACCAACTACTACAGAGATTGTCAGTTTCCACAGTGGTCCCTCAGGTGAGAAATATGAACGCTTACAGTGTTTCAAGGTGGACTAATGTAACTATGTGATTAAGAGCAAACTTGGAGTTCAGCTTGAAGCAGAGGGCTCAGAGAATGCATAGCAGTGACCATGGAAAAAGGTGTAACCTTTGTGCTAAAGTAGACAAACAGCTGATCACTTTTAATGAAAGCAAAAAAGCCACAGATTTCCCTGACAGATGTCCTTGACAGTCAAATTGTTACAGTTACAAACAAGTCAAAATTACAAATTAAGATGATATTAAAGCTTATTTTGTATTTTTTGTTAAATAACAAACATGTTATAATTACCTGCTCTGTACAGTGGTTTTGCATGGACGAGCTCCGATCCTCTTCTTTTCGGATCCCCTGACGCTGCTCCTGGCCCCTCCCTCTTTGAGCAGTGCCCTGGGGGCAACGCTGTGTGCTCGCTCCCGATAAGACACATAGAGCTGCAGCTTGCCCCCCACTCTTTCCTCATTGGTTCACTGGCTGTGATTAACAGCAGTGGGAGCCAATGGGCTCTAGCTACTGTCTCAGCCAATGAGGAGGGAGAGTCCCCATACAGCCAAGGCTATTATGAACATTGCTGGATCAGAGGGGGCTCAGGTAAGGATTGGGCGGGCTGGGGGAGGGGGCGCTGCACACAGAAGGTTTTTTACCTTCATGCATAGAATGCATGAAGGTAAAAAACCTTCAGCCTTTAGAACCACTTTAAGCCTTAAAGCGGAGTTCTGCTTAAAAAAACAAAAAAGAAAACAAAAGCCAGCAGCTACAAATACTGCAGCTGCTGACTTTTAATAATCGGACACTTACCTATCCCAGGATCCAGCGATGCGGGGGAACCACGCCCCACTCGTCTCCCCCTCCTCGCTACGGCGCCACAGTCGGGCACCCACTGCGCATGCGTGAGCCACGCCGTGGGCCATGACTGGCCGGGCAATCATCTGGGACCTGTGACATGTCCCAGATGATTGCCAGGAGGGAGGGGGGAGAGGTGATCTCCCTTCTGGTGCCGCGGTTGCGCCGGGGGGAAGTGGGGGCTGGGACCCTCCAAAAAGAGGGTACCGGCTCCCCCCCAAAAACAATGACATGCCAAATGTGGCATGTCAGGGGGTCACCTCCCTTATAGCAGAAGTTTAATTTTTGGGTGGAACTTCACTTTAAGAAACATATAGGGAACAAAACCTACCTGTCAGTACATTCCTTTCTCATACAAGTATTGATTTTTGTGGTATTCTGGAGGTGTTAAAACATACCTGGGCATTGAAACTTCCTGAGTTCTGCCTTTACCATACTAAAAACCTGATACTAGCGCTAAGTTTTTCTCACAGTCACCAATCCGATTTAAACTTACCTATAACCACTTCAGCCCGGGACCATTTGGCTGCCCAAAGACCAGAGTGTTTTTTGTGGTTCGGGACTGCGTCGCTTTAACTGACAATTGCACGGTCGTGCGACATTGCTCCCAAACAAAAAAAACTTTCTTTTTTTCCCCACAAATACAGCTTTCTTTTGGTGGTATTTGATCACCTCTGTGGTTTTTATTTTTTGCACTATAAACAAAAATAAATAAATAGCGACAATTTTGAAAAAAACTCAATATTTTTTACATTTTGCTATAATAAATATCCCCAAAAAATATATACATTTTTTTTTCTCAGCTTAGGCCGATATGTATTCTTCTACATATTTTTGGTAAAAAAATAACAATAAGCGTTTATTGATTGGTTTGCACAAAAGTTATAGAGTCTACAAAATAGGGGATAGTTTTATGGCATTTTTATTAATAATTTTTTTTTTTTTACTAGTAATGGTGGCGAGCTGTGATTTTTTTTATCGTGACTGCGACATTATGGCGGACAGATCGGACACTTTTGGCTCTATTTTGGGACCATTCAATTTTATACAGCGATCAGTGCGTTTAAAAATGCACTGATTACTGTGTAAATGGGACTGGCAGTGAAGGGGTTAACCACTGGGTGGCGCTGCAGGGGTTAAGTGTGTCCTAGGGAGTGATTCTAACTGTGGGGGGGAGGGGCTACGTGTGACAGGACACTGACCACCACTCCCGATCACAGGGAGCAGTGATCAGTGTCACTAGGCAGAATGGGGAAATGCTTGTTTACATCAGCATTTCCCAATTCTTCCCCTCCGTAAAACGATCGCGGGTATCCCAGCGGGACCCACAATCACACTCACGGAGCTTGCAGTGGGCACGTGCGGTGTCACGTCTTAAAGGGCAATGTACAGGTACATTAATATGCCTGTACGTGCCCTTCTGACGACGTATATCGGCGCAAGCAAGTCGGCAAGGGGTTAAATCTTGATGCTGTATGACTGGTGATGCAAGGAGCAGAGACAGAGGATGTTTCACAGGAAAAGCTTTAGCGGGTACTGCCTATCTACTGAAGAACCTGGGAGGTGGTCTGTGTGCTGTGACTGCAGTGAATCACAGGTAAATCAGATTATTGCAACCCTGAAGGTCCCATGTAAGAAAGAAAGGGAACATTTACCAACCGTTCCCTCCTTCTGTGTCACCAAATTCTCTAGTCAAGAGGAACTGCCAACTAAAGACTCCACAATAAGTGACACTTTCAGGAATATCAATCACCTGGGTTCTTTACAGAGCTCATTGGTTCCTCCCACTGAGTCACTGTGGAGGAGAGAGGAAATTGACACTCAGGGGTTGATTTACTAAAGGCAAATCCAATTTGCACTACAAGTGCATTGCAATTGTACTTGGAAGTGCAGATCTGAGAGGAAGATCTGAAATGAGGGGAAGCTCTGCTGATTTTATCATCCAATCAAGTACAAGCAAAAATGCTGTTTTTTATTTTCCTTGCATGTCCCCCTCGGATCTACAGTGACTGCACTTCCAAGTGCACTTGCAATACACTTGTAGTGCAAAGTGGATTTGCCTTTAGTAAATAAACACCTCAGACAGGGTTTTTTCTTGATTGGAATGGCATTCCCTTAGCAAAAAGGGCAGGAGACGTAAGTATTCACTCTTCTCTACAAAGGCAGATTTTTTTGGGGATTTTCAGATTAGTGACAGGGGGGTCAATTCACTAAGAGTTAAATAACGGCAAATAAAAAGCGGTAAAATAGCTCTTGCGTTAAATCAGTTTTGAAAGTGCTATTTACTAAGAATTGTGCGGTAAATAACCACTACGGTAAAGTTTTGATAATGGTGTAATTACCGCATATTTTCATTCAGTTATTTATCGCATTGAGCTGGTTGCTAGGGATTCGGCTGAGAAACAGGTCACTGTGTCCTTAACAACAGATCACCCAATGCAATATTCCCAACACACACATCTCCTGTAGAGATGGCTGTATTTATAAATGGGTGCTGAAGTGACCACCAGCTGGAACCATGCAAAGAAAGCAATGTCACCAGCACACCAGGATCTCCAAAAATGGGTCCAAAACTTTAACCACTTAAAAGTGGTTAAAGTGGTTGTCAAATCTGGTTGTCAAATCTTGACTGGACGTCCCAGGACGTCCTTAGGATTTTGAGCCGCTGCACGGCCCCGGGGGCGCGCATCGCGGCGATCGTTGTTGTGGGGTGTCAGTCTGACACCCCGCAACTACGATCTTGGTAAAGAGTCTCCGACGGAGACTCTTTACCACTTGATCAGCCGTGTCCAATCATGGCTGATCACAGTGTAAACAGGAAGAGCCGGTGTACTATCGTTTGTTGTCCCCCATCACAAAGTGTCCGCTGTGTACTGCGCATGCGCAGTACACAGGACACCCAGATTCCGAAAATTGCTGTCAGACGCGAGTAGATGAGAGCCGATCGGCTGCTCCTCTGACAGGGGGTGTCTGTGCTGAATGATTATCAGCACAGCCCCCCCGAGGATGCCCACACTGGACCACCAGGGATGCCACCAGACCACCAGGGATGCGCAGCACAAGGTATGCCACCCTAGACCCCCAGGGATGACACACAGTGCCCACAATGGATGCCAATCAGTGCCCACAATGGATGCCAATCAGTGCCCACAATGTGCATCACTGATTGGCATGCATTATTGTTTGGCACTGATTGGCATCCATCAATACAAAACAATGCTGCCTATCAGTGCCTATCCGTGCCACCTATCAGTGCCCATCCGTGCCACCTATCAGTGCCCATCCATGCCACCTATCAGTGCCCACCCATGCCCATCTGTGCCGTCTATCCATGCCCATCCGTGCTGCCTATCCATGCCCATCCGTGACGCCTATCCATGCCAATCCGTGCCAGCTATCAGTGCCAATTTGTGCCACCTATCAGTGCCCATCCGTGTCGCCCATCCGTGTCGCCCATCAGTGTCGCCCATCAGTGCCGCCTATCAGTGCCGCCTATCAGTGCCCATCAATGCCATCTCAGTGCCACCTCATCGGTGCCCATCAGTGCCGCCTTATCAGTGCAGCCCCATCAGTGCCCATCAGTGAAGGAGAAAACGTACTTATTTACAAAGTTTTCAAACTGAAAAAAAAACATATTTTTTTTCAAAATTTTCGGTCTTTTTTTATTTGTTTAGCAAAAAATAGAAACCGCCGAGGTGATCAAATACCACCAAAAGAAAGCTCTATCTGTGGGAAAAAATATATAAAAATGTCATTTGGGTACAGTGTAGCATGACCGCGCAATTGTCATTCAAAATGTGAGAGCGCTGAAAGCTAAAAATTGGTCTGGGCAGGAAGGTGTTTAAGTGCCCAGTATTGAAGTGGTTAATCAGCGATCATTTTTTGGAGATCCTGGTGTGCTAGTGAGTAGTGACATGCTACTTTCCTTAACAACAGATGACCAATCAGCTATCAGCAGGTTCCCCACTGACAGCTGAATGTAAAGAAATCATGCCGGCAACTAAAAATTATGAAAACAAAAAAAAAAACAGTGTGGGGTCCTGCCAATGCTTACCAGGCCCCTTTGGGTCTGGTATGGATTTTAAGGGGAACCCCACACCAAAATGTTTTAAAAACATGGGGTCCCCCCCAAAATCCTTACCAGACCCTTATACGAGCATGCAGCCTGGCAGGTCAGGAAAGGGAGGGGACAAGCAAGCTCCCCCTGAATCCTACCAGGCCAAATGCCCTCAACATGGGGGGGTGCTTTGGGGCAGGGGGCTGTTCCTACCCCTAAGCACCTTGTCCCCATGTTGATGGGGGCAAGGGCCTCTTCTCCTCAACCCTGCGCTGTGGTTGTTGGGGTTTGGGGGCTAGGGGCTTATCGGAATCTGGAAGTCCCCTTTAACAAGGGTGCCCCCAGATCTTGGCCGCCCTATGTGAATTGGTATGGGGTACATTGTACCCCTACTTATTCACCAAAGTGTCAAAAAGAAATAATAACTCACACACGGTTTCTGACAAATACTGCATGCTATGCCGCCAGCAAAACCCTGGTGATAAATATTGCATGTTTTTTTGCTCTCTGTTCTGTTTGTGAATTTGACTTAAAGTGGAGTTGCATCCAAAAAAAAATTCATGAATGTTCCTAAAAAAAAAAAAAAAAACATTTGGAAAAAATGTTTTTTTACTCACCTCTAAATGGCTGTTGCTAGGGGGTACTCGTAGTGTGCCTGCTTCAGTGCCTGTGCTCGTGACATCACTTCCCCTCGGTGCAGGAAGGGCCCAGCTCTGCCCCCTCCCTCTTGTCAATCATCTGGGACACATGACAGGTCCCAGATGATTGCGCGGTCACGAACGGAGGGGGAGACGAGCGGGGCTTCGATCCCCCGCATCGCTGGACCCTGGGACAGGTAAGTGTCCGATTATTAAAAGTCAGCAACTGCAGTATTTGTAGCTGCTGACTTTTAATTATTTTTTTTTTAAATGGCAACACCTCTTTAAGAGCTTACCGCATGGTATTTTGGCGATAGTTACCGGCACAGTTTTCATTTTGCAGTAAATACTGCATAATCATTATTTATTTATTTTTGGTGAATTTACCTTTTTTAGCCACATACAATAATTTATGCAAATGAGTCACGTGACCGTGTTATCACATACGGTAAAGGTTAGTGAATTGTCCCCAGGGTCACTTAAAGGTCAATTGATTGAAAATGTTGGTATTAGCATTACTGAAGTATGCTGGAATGCTGATTGTTACCTCAAATTATTCTCGAAGGAATGCAATTGGAATTATCTAACAATAAAAAAGTCGAACAAATAAAAACTGGATTTATTCATCACAACAAATATAATAAATACTTTGCATGACATTTAGGAAAATGTTAAATGACATCAAACAGGCTTTCATAAGCATGACGCAGTTTTGCATACATTCATAATATGGTGCTTATAAAATCTATTTACCCCCTCGGAAGTTTTTGTATTTTATTGTCATAGAACACTGAATTATGGTGGATTTTTACACTGAACAACAGAACTATACCATAATCGCAAAGTGAAAACATATGTTTTCTAGGGGATTTAAATGAATTACAATGAAATAACACAAAATAACTGACTGTATAAAAATACACCTCCTTCAAGTCAGCATTTAGTACATGCAGTTTTGGAAGCAATTATGAACTTGAATTTGTGTGAATATGCCTCTATTAGTTCTGTACATCTGGAAACTGCAATTTTTTTCCCATTCTTCTCAAAATAGCTCGAGCTCTGTTAGGTTGCATGGGGATCAGGAGTGAACAGCTTTTTTCAAGTTCAGCTACCAATTTTCTTTTGGATTGACCTCTGGACCCCGACCGATTCAAAGTATGTTTTTAAGGCATTCTTGTGTAGTTTTGACTTTATGCTTTAGGGATCATTGTCTTACAGTAAGATACATCTTATCCAAAGGCTTAGGTTTCTTTAGACGGCATCAGGTTTTTCAGGGTTTTTTTTTTTTTTTTACATTATAATTAATCTAAATAACATACTGTAAATTATGTTTTCCAGGGCATTTAAACATAAAAAATGCCAAGTTGTTATGTTTAAGCTCAGGAGACATTGGCCATTATAATTTGTCCTAATATTCCAAAACAAACAGGCAAAAAAGGCAAAGGGCAACAGGCAAAAAAGAGGCAACGTTAGACTTGTAGCAGACCTTACAGTCCCTCTGAAAAGCATCTGATGGTGGATTGATTTTCAGAGGCATTCGATTGGCAGCGAGGAGGCAATGGGGTTGATTTACTGAAAGGCAAATAAACTGTGCACTTTCCAAAGTGCAGCTGCCCTTTGCAAGTTCAGTTGCATCAGAGCTTAGTAAATGAAGTAAGGCTTTGCAAAGAGTCACGTGAAAGGAACATAAAAAAAACAGCATTTTTGCTTGCACATGATTGGATGATGAAAGTCAGCAGAGCTTCTGCTTATTTACTAAGCTCTGGAGCAACTACACTTTGCAAAGGGCACAGTCTTTTTGTTTTTAGAAAATCAACCCCAATATGTCAACTCTTCACTAGCTATTTTAACTCTGTAAATGAGGATCTATTGCACACCAACTACATGCATTACATGCAGTTGCAGTACAGTTGCGGTGTGGCCCATTTACATTCACAGTACCACCCCCAAATGCAACAGTCTATGAATCATACAAATCAATTCTGGCCATGTTAAAGGCTAATAGGCAGTTTATAAAAAATAAGACATAGGGTGTTGGCATAGTCTTGAGGGACATATACTAAAACAAACGAAAAATAAATAAAAAATACTGTACAGCAGTGAGAGGTCCTCCTTTTTATGTGATTTTGATGGCGGCAATGGAAATAGATGTATGTTGTGTTACAGAACAGTACAATGCTCATGGACAGTGTCAGCAAAACTGTATTCTGGTATCACATGTTTTGTATGTGAAATTGATTTTTTTTTGACTTTTTTATTATCGTTTAGCTTAAATGCAACAATACCCCAATTTAGTTGGTTACAACTTGAAAAAAAAAACCAGCTTTTTAGGTAATTTTGATGATTTTTTCATCCAGTAGTAATAGCCTTGAATTGAATGGTGAAAGTAGGAACCAAAATAATTCTGAAAGCTATAGGACAGCTATTCAAGCACATTTTTGGTTATTCGGATGTATCCGAATCTCCAAATGAAATAGTAATGAATAGTAAGGAATTTTGTTGAAATCCGTTAAAATTTGTTTATTTTTTTTGTTTTCTAATGAATTCCAACTTTTCAGAACAATTCGAATTTGGAACGGTCGAAAAACAATTGACTGATTCCAATTCTGTGTGAAGAAATAGCTGGTTGTTAAGCAGTGGGCCAGGAAGCCGGCCACCCGTGTCCTTAACAGCCATGAGTCATCATCTGTCAGTGGGCTTCCCTACTAACAGATGAATATAAAGATAAAGAATGCCAGCAATTGCCCGGCAACAGAAAAATGTTTAAAAAAAATGGCTCTGCGCCCCCCACCCCAAAGCACCTTGTCCCCATGTTGATGAGGACAAGGGCCTAGAACTCTGGGCTGTGGTTGTCGGGGTCTGTGGATGGGGAGGTTATCCCACCCCCCATGTGAATGGGTATCGGTATTATTGACAAATCCTTTATTAAAAAAAAAATAAAAAATAGAGTCCCTCGATGTCCATCATGACGCCCGCTGACCAGAAAAATAGAGAATTTTTTAAAAGAGCTTTGCCTCCTAAGAGGCTGCCCGCCGTATGCTCTCTCTTTGGCTTTGACAGCTCTTATATAGGCAAGGAGCGGGGTAACTCGGTTATGTCACCTGGTGGCACTGCCCCTTCTCACGTCATGTGACATCAGAAGGGGGTGGTGCCACCGGGTGATGTAACTGGGTAACCCTGCCCCTTGCCTATGTAGGAGCTGTCAAAGCCGAAGAGAGGGCAGATGGTGGGTAACCTCTTAGGAGGCGAAGCGCTTTGACATTTATCTATTCTTCGGGGCGGCGGGCATCGTGATGGACATCGAGGGCCACTATTTTTTTTCTTTTAATAAAGGACTTTTTAAAAACTGTTCCCTGTGTTTCTTACTTTTTGACAATTTTATTGATGAATGGGTATTGGTACGATGTACCCAATACCCATTCACATAGGGAGGGGGACCAAGATCTTGTTAGAGGGGGCTTCCAGATTCCGATAAGCCCCTTGTCCGCAGACCCCTACAACCACAGCAGAGCCCCCCTGCCCCAAAGCACCCCCCCATGTTGAGGGCATGTGGCCTGATATGGTTCAGGAGGGGGGCGGCTCCTTCTTCCTCTACCATTCCTGACCTGCCAGGCTGCATGCTCGGAAAAGGGTCTGGTATGGATTTTGGGGGAGACCCCACGTCGTTTTTTTTTTTTAAATTTGGTGTGGACTGGTATGGCCTGGTATAGACTGGGGGGGGCCCTACGCCATTTAAAAAATATATATATATTGCCGGCAATCTTTACCTTTACATTCATCTGTTAGTGGGGAAGCCTGCTGACAGATGATGACTCATGGTTGTTAAGGAAGTAGACGTGGGCGGCCGGCTTCCCGGCCTGCTGCGTAACAACCAGCTACAACCAGCTAAATCAAATCGGCCAATTATTTTTTTACCAATCCGAATTCTAATCGTTCTAAAAAGTTGGAATACGTTTGAAAATGAATAAATTAAACAATTCTTTAGGAAAACTAAAGGAAATTTAACGAAAACTAAACTAATTCCATAACAAAACAAAAATTAATAACATAACGAATCTATCCGAAACTAAACTAAATACATTTTTCCGCTCTGCACATGGACATGCTTAGGACAATTAAAAGTAAATAAATGTGGCGCTTTCTCAGTAACCTAAAGTGCTGTGTCTGAGCCTATGAAGAGGGAGAGAGCCAAGAGAGCCACTGCTGTCATGCACACTGGATCGAAATCAGGCTCAGGTACTGCATTATTGTAAAGAAACTTCAGCCTCTAGAACCACTATTCAAGTGCTTATGTACTGTCCTGACACTAGCTAATTTCTGCCAAACAGAAAACTGAAGTCTATATCTTGAGTATTTTGTGAATAATTGGGGGTACAGTAATGGAAGAGGATTCAGAGAATGTGGGGTAGTGGTTTTGAAGTGTCTTTGTGCACTCGGTTTTGACATTTTATTAAAAAATTAAGACAATAATATATGTGAGCTACTGTGAAAAAAGCTCACAAACCATACTATTAACCCTGTTGGGGTCAGGCAAGTATAAGGTGGGACTGCAGGGGGGAGCTGTGCAGAGTTTTTTTTTACGTTAAAGTATAACTAAAGGCAAAACTTTTTTTTTAAGTTTGAATAAAATGGAGATGAATTAAAGCATCTGACAGTTTTCATTGCTGCCTGTGTCCTTGTTAAGGAGATTCACCCTCTCTATTGTCCTGTTTACCATTATCATTGAAAGTAAAACAAAAACTTGGGTTGTCCCCAGAAAAGTAATAGGAGGTAAAATGTTCCAATGGGTACACTAATTCTGGTGACTTGGGGGTTCCCAAGAAATTTCCTTAATTTGCAGCAATTTCGTCTCACCTCCTGTTTGGCTATGGGACAGGAAGTGAAGAGAAATCTTCACAATGGGACATAGATAGCGAAAATAAATATGACAGGGGTTATAACCCTCTCTTGCTCTATCCAAAATGAAAAAAAAATGCCCATAGTTCTACTTTAATGCAGAGAATGCATTAAGAAAAAATCTTCAGTCACTTTAACAGCAAAGGGTCCAACAAGACCTGGTGGAATTGTGCACATATATCAGGGTATATAAAGTATAGTTGTGAATAAATTTTCAAAGCTCGCTAGGCTGGAGTGTTCTCCTAAAGTTACTCATATATATTGTACTATCATCCCAAATTAATATAAAAAAAAGAAATATTGGAGATACGGGACTGTCTAAGGTACATAATCACAAAAAGAAATTTCATAGGAATATAATAAAAAATACTTGTTTTATTAACATATAAAAAGAAAAAGAGAGTATAAATAAGACTCCATGTACAACAGTATATAAATCACAAGGTTCAGAGGTACTACATACAATTCCTATTAGAACACCTTTATGATAATACACTCAAGATACATAGGTCATAATGCTTGTCCGATTACTCGACATGTTTCGCCTAAACAGGCTTCATCAGGAGACAAGGATAAGATACATTACAGATGGACGAAGACTTTGAAGATTTTTTCTTATTCTATGGTATGTATACAAAACAACATATAGGTTAATATATACACAAAACAATTTTATTCATTAACATTTTTATGCTGCATGAATATGCGGTGGCGGTAACGTCTAAGTGAAGTCAACATACACACGTACGGTCCCCTACCTCCAATGTCATAGAGTCCATACATGCCCAGACTTCCAAGTATTGGTCGGGACGGGCCCACAATAGCACCTCCCAGGTAAGGAGTCACACAGGGCTATGCCAGACGGTCACAGCCAAGGATAGTGGCTGGAGAATCGTAGGGGGAGAGAAAAAGGTCCTGTTCGTTTTCAACTTTAGCGTTGTAGGGCCTGTAAAGTACAGGGGTACTTATTTAGCATAAATATATTTATATATATTGTGATGTAATTACCCGAGATGCAGGGAAGTAGTATGACCATGCCCAATGTCTGTTGTCAAACTTTACCTACCTCTACAGAAGCTCTTACAAGATTATACACACAGGAGGCTCGGGTTAGCCCTCCAAAGAAGGGAAAGGGAACTGATCTATCTTGATTTTATGTATTGTCCAATAATGGCCAAAATGTTCTGTAAAAGTAGCAAGAGAAAAGCAAAGAAAAAAGAAAGCTCTAATGAGAATACATAGGAGATATATTAGTTGCAATTTCAAAGACCCCCAGGATAGTAAAAATCCCCTACCTTCTAATGGGTTATATATA
Organism: Lithobates sylvaticus; assembly: GCA_028564925.1. NCBI lineage: Eukaryota > Metazoa > Chordata > Amphibia > Anura > Ranidae > Lithobates > Lithobates sylvaticus. Next base: position 486,703,828 of record CM053029.1, on the reverse strand, counting down.
CCATCAGGATATATTGTGCTGATGGCTAATCGGCTCGTACAGCCTGCCCCATGCATGGGGCTAAGTGTGCTGTTCAATGCCTGTAGATTGAATAGAAGTTTTAGGGTAAACGCAATAGATCCATCTAATAATGATTCAAGGGACAAATCGTCCACAATTAAGAAAAAGGAGATCTGGCACTTTACCTATTTTGGAGTTCCCAATGCGTCCACCTTCCGTCAGACTGGGTTTAAATGGTCTCCCCCCGTGGCGCCAAAACGCACGGCGTGTGACGTCACGCCGTGCTGACGTCACGCGGACGGAATACGGAAGCCGGCCAGCGCCCAATTCATGCCATATGACCGGAACATTCCTAGATGGAACTCCTTCCGGTTCAAAGTGCAGCTATGGCTGCCCTGACATACCCTGCTGACAGCAGCCATAATGCTCCGTCAAGACAAGGTCTAAAGGGTGCCAGATGTCAAAAGCTACTACTTGATGGCAGGACCGGTGCTCATGGCCGACCTCCGATCCGGATGCATGGCGGGGAACAGTCCGCCATATATTGGCAGACAAAACCACGCCGCGCATCCGGATAAGTCCATACGAATCCCCATAGCCCAAAGGCTGCCACCGTATGGAGTTCGCCCTATGCATTGATGTAAAATACCTCAGGGACCGATGCCACCGCGGAATCCGCCCGGACCGACCAAACCATAGAAAAGGAGAACAGGATAAAGGGATAAAGAAAAAATGAAAAAAAAAATAATAATTATAAAAAATATAAAAAAAAAAAAAAAGGGGGGAAAATTTGAAATATTAAAAGATGTTGAAGAGACATCCCGCAACCACACATTCATTATAACACATGTATATTTTTGTTTTTTATTATTAGTGTTTTTATTTATAACATAAGGATACGTTATAGCCACACAAAATGCCCAAAAACTGGGCCACTGTGGTTACAACTTAAAATGGATGTAATTAAATACTATTACAAAATACAGGTAATAATCACTAGACATTGTTCCACCCCTACGCAGAGGGGGATGTCAAATGAGCGAGCACGCTCCAGAACAGACAGGGCAAAGCCAAACTTAGGCCCCACAAGACCCGCGCACCAAACTCTGTAGTGCCCAACTTCAGGCGCAACCAGAGGGAGAAGGGCTGTAGTTGATAGATAGTGAAGAAATGATAAATAGCGGTGCTATAATTCCCAAAGGGAGAAACTCCCTATGGAGTATAGGCATTGCTTTATAGAAAAGGTTTGAAGCTGATTCCTTCGTTGAGGCCCGGATACCGGGTAGCCTTCAACATATAGATCCATATGGTTTCAATTTGTAATAGTTTCTTATCTAGATCACCCCCCCCGTTCCTGTTGGGGCAGATGCTCAAGACTATAGAAACCAATGTTTTTAAGATCAAAATTGTGATATAGGCCTACATGGCGACTGATAGGTGTCTCCATTTTGCGTTTACAGATTAGTGATACATGATCTCTCATGCGGCAAAATAGGGGGCGTTTCGTTTTCCCCACATAGAATGCTCCGCATAAGCATTTCATCAGGTATACTGATCCCGCGGATTGACAATTAGTACGATGTTTAGGAGTCCATATTTTTCCATCTGGTAGGTCTATGCTTTTACCCTCTAAAATGAAGCGGCAGAATTTGCATTTACCGCATCTATATGTGCCTGAAACTTGCTTGTTGCTATTCTGTTCATATAATGGACTACTTCATGGGTTGTCCCGTAATGAGCGTGACCTTACTCTGGGTATGGTTTTGATATATTTTTTTTTAAGATTTTTTGGTCAGTGGACAAAAGATACCATGTAATATGCTGCCTTTTTTATGTTGGCGATTGAATTTGGTAATAACTCGTGTACTTTCTGGGGTCATAGCTCGTCTCGGCTTGTACCAGTAAGAGCTATTCATATCCACTACTGGGCCTTCCTAGGCAATGTTTTGCTGTATCCTCGTATATTCACTGCAAAGGTTTTTGCCTCTCGCTGAAAATCAGATGGTACAGTTGCGCTTGGATCCTTAAAAATTGCTGTATGGGATACTCCTGATATTTATGATGAGTGCTATAGCATGCTGCTTGTACC